>OY728156.1:1243380653-1244630653 GCA_963277665.1 Viscum album | reverse complement strand
TTATAGATAACACATGAACTTAATTTCATTTAGTTATTATAGAACATTATAAAATATAGAAATAATTTGTTGGGCATTATTAAATGAACATTTATCATTATAACCTATGATAATATAGTTATTTTATAGTTACAATTAATAATATTAGATATTAACTTTTATTACAACTTATAATTGTCATATGGAGATGAAATGATGGCCTCATCTTGTTAGACCATACCTTAAGAATCCCATTTACTGGAGCTTTTAAGAGAGATTTATTCACTAGAATTTTGACTTGACCAAGGGTAATACAGATTTAACAACTAAATACAGATCAGAAATATTTATGGGTGTAGTTAAAGATGATCAAGATCATTTCCCAACACTTTTTCACATAACCACTCCAAGAAACTACCACCATCACACATTATATCCTTAAAATGTAGGCCAGTTTAATAAGGGGTTATATACCAAGACACTTGTAGTATTAATTTTCATATATTTTTTGTATAAAATAACTATAATATTTATATTTTTTATATTTTTTACATACTATATATATGAGATTAAATAATTGGTATGAAAAAAATTATATTTTGTTAAGAAGAAAAAAATTATTTTTTGGAAATATATAATTTTAATTAAATAATTTTTTTATATACTCATGATTTAGTTAATGAATTTAAACTTCCATGAAATATTGTTATTATATAATATTTATTCAAATATAAATGATAATATATGTTAATTAATTCAAAATTAAATGTTATAAGGGTCAAAAAGTATTCAGTGTTGTTAAACTAATATTTTCTAGGAAATTTTAAAAAAATTAGATTTATAAATTATAATATTTAAAAAAATGTAAAATATATATTAAATTTCAAATAATCACCTATAAATTAACTAATGGTGAGTTTTTCATAAATTTTTAGGTAAAAAAATTGGTTAATAATTAAATATAGTATAAATATATTTTATCTCTGATGACATTATGATATTAAAAAAGGGATGTAATAGATACGATAATGGGAACCCATGAACATAAATGTAATTTAACCTTAAAATAATATATTTTCCATGTTATTTTAGTCTTTTTACAAAACAATAATGATCCTATAAATATGATACTACATTATAGGGTTTCAAAAAACATTCTTCATCAACATGACTTGGTATCACATCATAAATTGTATAATTAAAATAATATTAGTTCTAATCATAATAAAATATTGAAAACCGATCCTATTTGGTAGATACCAGGGGAAAACCATGGTAAGGAATGTTGTGTTGTCTATTTTATCACATTGTGTATGTAACATAAAATTACAAATGAATATAAAATTATTATTTTTTACAAATACCCACCCAAACTCCCATTCATCTTCACTAAAATCACATTTAAAATGAAATTAATATTCCTCTATAACACTTAATACCTCCCAAGGTCTACATAATATCTTAAGAACATCCTCCCAGGCATTCAGCTTCACCTTCTCAAAGTAAGGGATTCTCTCATCTTTCTTCATATTCAAGAACATATTTTATACAATAAATTTTCATTAATAATTTTTTATGTTGTAATTAGTTTTTATACACCCCTATAATATATATATATATATATATAATAATTATATATAACATTTTATTCTCACTAAACCCTTACATAGACCATTATATACACATTCCATTCTATAGAAATTATCATGTGATTCTCTAGGAATAAAATTTGTGTTGGGAATACCCATTTATCCTCAATGGTATCCACAAATATGTATAAATAATTCATTTATTGTATATTGAATTGAATGTAAACAACACCCTTTTCTATGTGATTAAATGTTGGGAAATCTGTTCTTATGTTGTATGATCTATGTGGAAATATAATGCATGTACATTATGTTAAGGTGATGGATGGGCCTAAAATTATTTGTCCCTCAAATGCATAGGGTAATGTCTATATCTAATGAAACACTGTAACATCCAGTCACCATCATCCATTTAATTCCATTATATTTACCTTTCTCATATTTAATTCGATGATTCTTGGGACTCCCACGAATGGAGAGAATTTTTTGGAGGAAATGCCCAAATTTATGGGACGTATGTTAATTTGAATTAATAGAGTTTGATTATAAATGTGTAATCACATAGTGGGATTCTTCATATATTTAGAGAATGCCCAAGGTGGTTTGGGGTTTTCAGGTATGAATCTACCATTTTCAAAGTATTTTGAGCTATTACACACCATGAAACTAGTTTACGTGTTCTGTATTTGATCTCCTGGCTCATGGCACTAGTTGAGTACAAAGCATGAAAGGTTACACACCTAGTAATGTTAAAAATATAGTTTTTAAAAAATAGCCACTGAGTTATTTAGTGTTTGTATACCACATGGATTTAATTATAGGTAAAGTATTTACACACCATGTGTGTGACATGATATGGTATGTTATCATTATTAACATAAAATATCTATTTCATTATTCTACATCCAT
This sequence comes from Viscum album, assembly GCA_963277665.1. Taxonomy (NCBI): domain Eukaryota; kingdom Viridiplantae; phylum Streptophyta; class Magnoliopsida; order Santalales; family Viscaceae; genus Viscum; species Viscum album. The sequence goes on along the minus strand of OY728156.1, from coordinate 1,244,628,176 downwards.
CTTCCCTCTTGACATAAAATCAGTTTCTAGTGATTTTGGGAACATCCTCTACATGTGAATCGAATATTTCAGTGTTTGATCATTAGGGTTATGCACAATGTCTCTAATACTAAGTAAACAACTCTAGTTATTCATTTCCTTTGATCAAGGTTGCGATGGTTAATTTAGTTATCATACATTTTAACATATATTAATGGTTAATCTTGATTCCTTAAAGATCCAGTGTTTGATATTTTGTGAAGGTTTATCCTTTGATGGTTGTGGAGTGGAAAGTGTGCATACATAGAGATATGTGAGATCACTATCCCTTTTTTCTAACTATAAAAAATTCTTTTATTTGATAATTGATACTTGAGTATAAATTATCATTTTATTTCTTCTTAGTTGGTAGATCCTTCTGTGGACATGTCCGACCAGCATTTTTATATTGGCGGTTCTATATTTAGCTAGTGTTAGTAAACTGAAATGCTTCATTTTTGAAAAATTGTTTTACAAATGAAATTTAATGTTTGAATTTTTTATTTTTGAACATGGAAATGTGTTTTTGGTAAAATATAGTTTCCTCTAGTTTTGGTAGATGAAATTTTTTTTTCAAATCATTGTGAATGGGTTTTTCTGAGATGGTTTGCAAAGATTATTTTTTCTGAAAATGGATTGATGAAATAGACTGAAAATAGAGAACATGTGAATCCTTGGGTACTTAGACGTAAGGTGAAGTAATATGCTCCATCCACTGTTGGGGGGGGGGGGTTACTCTTGGGGTGTTCTTATACTCCTAGTGCTTTTTGTTATCTAGAGTTTTTAGACATGTTAGGGGAACACTTTATATGGTCTTTGATTTCCCTATAGGATCGTTCCATATGTCTAGGTACTTGATCCATGTTATTTAATATATTATGTATGAGTTTCCTTGATATATTGACATAGTGTGATCCATTTCATGATGTTATTAGTTATTTTGGAGGATTTGGGTTGTTTTGGATTGTAATATTTTGGTTGTACTACATTTTATTTATATGATATTTGATTTATGATTTGGTTTGATTTAATATATTTTTTGTGATATGTTTATATGAAATTATTTGAAACCATGTAACCTATTTTAATTGGAAATTTGGAAATTTAGAAATTAAATTTCTTCCATGAGATTTTCATATAGAACAATAAAATTGTATATCAATCCTTTTTTCATTAATTATTTGCACGCTTGGATTATTATTTAGAGACATGTTATTGAGAACCAAGGTGGTATCCTACTGATCCTATTAGCTCACATCATGTGAGCCCCTTCAATGATGCATAGAACATTATATATATTTTGATGTAGGGAAAATAAAGTCGACATGGGGAGGTGGTGAGGTTTTCGGTTAGCTGGGTTTGTGTACCTAGATCATGGTATGGTGGGATTTTTCACACATTATCATATGGAAACTATTGCATTATTATTTTTATCTCTTTATTCCATAATGTTTGGACTTTATTCTGGGAGAATATTTTACTACCATTTCAGTTTTTTCAAATATATTGTTATCTATCTTTTATGACATATATATCCATGTCTTCTTCCACTATTTCTTTGGTACATGTATATATGTAAAGTTTTCTACATTATGTTGGGTGAAATAATTCCATTTTTTCTATTTCCTAATTTCTAGATTCCAGCCCATGTGGATCCGAATTCCCTTCAGGTATGTTGAAATTTGGGTCAGGTAAAAGTTATAGAGGGTATCTGGGTGAGGTGAATAATTTATAATCAGAGGAATTATATACTCAGGAATCTCTATGTTGGGACATTTTTTGAGTAGAGATAGGTTTTTGAGACATGTGAGATAGTTTATAGTGAGTAAATGGCAAGATATATAGATCACGATCCTCCAGTTACCATGGTATGTTGGGATGTGTGTCTCCTTTTTTTACTTCTTAACAGTGATATCATTTTTTTGTTTTTTTGTTTGAACATACTTTTTTGTATTGTCTGATCATTTCTTCTATTTTCGAGTTTAGTTGTATGCCTCCTACAAATGATCAATGTGTACAGGAGAATGGTGAAAATGATTATCTTCAAGGGAATACTCCAATAAATTATAATATTATTCAGTTTAAAATGTTGTTTGTTTGTTTTTTCAAGAAGAATATACCATAATCCCAAAAGGCATTTGTTGAGTTTTGACAAAGTATAGTGAGGAAATGAGATCAATCATAGGAATTATTTCATGTGAAGCTAAAATCCTATAATGGTATGAATAATCATTAATAGGGGATGGTTTTCATGATAATATTGATTAGATGTTTTACATCCTTGATACACCTTATAGTATCAATGTGAAGTGTGTGGTAGTCAATCTTGAGGATCCCAACAGGAGACAGTTTGATTCCATGGTAGATGCAGTCTGGAAAGTAGTATTTGACTAGAATGGATTCATGACTCTCCTTTTCGAATAATTTTTTCTAGAGTCACTGATAATGTGTAAATATTTGGGGTTCTTTAATTTTCTATGGGGTGAGCATTTGATGTTAGTATACACTAATGGGTTTGTATAGTTGGCTAATTTTTCACCAGAGGTTGCAAATAATGAACAACTGAAAGATCAAAAATACCTATGAGGATTACGATTGGATATCATATTATAGATATTAATGGTAAGAAATTAGACCTTTGTGGATAAATTGGAAAAATCTATTACGGATGAGATGAGTATGTTTGGAAATATTGGATATTCTACCCATTCTCATCCACTTAGATAACGAATAACTGGAATTCCAAGGAAAAAGAGAAAGTTGAAATATCATGGAAGGAGTGTTGGAGGTGGTACTTAGTGGAAGGCCTCCTCTTCACCTTTAATTATAGATAGTAATATGCATCTTACTTTCTGTCATTATGGATTTATTATACACACCCAATGTTTTTTCCTTCACAAGGAATGAAATCAAGTGGTTGTTGATGTTTTGGGAACCTGTATCATTTATATCTGGTTATATCTACTCCTCAATATGGTTAGGGATTGTCATCCCCAATGTCTACTATTGAGAAGTCAAATGATTCAAAGAATATAGGGCTCTAGCTACATGCCTTGTGAGTGAATAACATTCATGAAGTAGAAAAGTTACTATTAGAGGTATATGAAGGTCTAGTTACAGTGATATGTACCATATTAATTGTATATTCTATAAAAAATTCTTTATTTAATATTGTTCCTTCTCACACATGTCTATCTAGAATTTTTTTTAATATTATTAAACAACCATCATAGGTCATGTTATTTTTTATTGGGTTAGTGACACCTATTTTGAGGAGTAAAGTATATGATTTTTCATATCATGCATGTGGCCTATTGATGGTTGATGAAGAATCAGTTTAGAATATTTTTTTCTCGATCTGGATTTATTTGACTTTTTCAATGGGAAGTCTTGGCTTATTTCTCATCGTGTTTAGGTTAATTGTGATCATCTATGAATCTCATTTTTGAGGCTATTGAGATATCATTGTTTCTTCATGTAGTTTGATAGCCATGGATCACACATGCATAACCATCGTGCCCATAGATCATGAGTTTTCTGTCTACTGTAGCAGTTGATCCCAATAGAGATTTTACTATTCTTGATCTTCCCACTATTATTGGGGATATTGTGGACATTCCAAATATAACTTCTCAAGGATTCTACCAGGGTTGTAAGTGGAGCTTATAATTAATCTTATTCCATGTATGTAGCCATATTTGATATATTCCTATCACACGGAACCACTGGAGCTGAATGTTATTAGGATTCATTTTTTTTATTTAATAGCGAAGGGATTTGTTTGCACTAGTGTTTCACCTAGTAAATCCCCAATGATCTTTTATATTAATGAATATGGCTCTATTATATTTTGTGTTTACTATTTAAATTTAAACTAGTTAATTCTTAATAACATGGATACATTTACTTGTGTGGATTATTTGTGGACTGGTTAAATGATCTAAGTGGATTTCAATTATTGATATTCGGTTTGGTTATAATTATCTTAGATTTTGAGAGTATGATATACCAAATATGGATTTATGGAGTAGATATGGACACTTCTAATATCTTTTTATGTGATTTTGGTCCTACTAATCCACATTAAGTTTTTATGGATTTACTGATCATATTTTCTATTAGTATCTCAACAATATTTTGGTAGTGTCTATAGTTGACTTTTTTTATTTGAGTTCTGATCTTGATCATGAGTACCATTTATGATTGGATATAGAAATATTTATAAGTAACCAATTCTTTGGAAGTACATTAAAATTAAACTTTTGGATCCATGAAATGATGTTCTTGGTGGATATGATTTTTGATCATAGCATACTGATTGATCCTAAGAAGGATAAGGATGTTTTTTATTAGAATAACATTGGAATTTGTTTGATATTCATTGATTCTATGGAATTTGTGGATATTATCAATGATTCATCAATTTTTATTCAATGTTGTCATCACCTTTGAATTCTCATACCTTGAAATGGGGGAATTAATATGGGATTAAAATTTTCATTCATCTATCTATGATTTCAAAATTATTTTGACATTAACTTTTATTCCGATCATACCTTATCTCGATAGGGGGTATGTAGTTTTATGTGATGACTCTGGGACTATTTTGAGTTGTATATCTTCTCAGGAATACTTGAATCATAGTGATATTTGATTGATGTAATAACATTAAGTAACTAAATTTGATATCTTATCCACCCTATGAAATGGGAATGACATTAATAACTCTCATTAGGAAAGTGTCATTGAAATATTTACTGTAATCGGAGGTGGAGTGGGAGCTTATGTGGTTTTTGATTAGTTTCATATAGATGCTCAATAGGTATTTTTATTTTTTCTTCTATCAATTTTTTGAGTTATAATCATCTCTCTTTGGGTCTATTCTATAGAGTCAACATTAGGATGACGTGTTCAGAGTAATTTGAGAAACCCTATATGGATGTGAGACAATTTTTGGAATGAATATATATCTTCAGATGGTATTCTATATTTTAGGGATTAGTTTCTCATCCCAAAATGTTTGAGTATCCAGGTTTTGTTTAAATTTAATCTCTCTTCATGGGCCATACATTTTGAATCTAAGAAGATGTATTCTGACATGACATTGGGATTTTAGTTTCTATGTATAAATCATTGCATTAAGGATAATGTTTCCTGCTATTGCACCTACCAATAGATAAAGGTGGAGAATTGGAAAACATCTCATTTTCTTCATCCACTTTTGGTACTGGTTTAGAAATGGGATTTGGTATCCATGGAAATTGTTGTTGTATTACCATGGACACTCTAGTGAAGTAATTATATCTTGTTCGTCGTAGATTGTTTGACAAAGTAGGATAACATAATTCTGATCAAGGAAACTAAATCATTTTATGATTTGGGTAATTAGTATGTGCCAGAGGTTTTAGGGTTATATGGGGTTCCCTTTTCATTGCATTATATTCGGGTCCATGGGTTTCATTGAGTGTCTATGAGAGTCTCCAAGAGGTTAGGGGAGTCAGGTCAGGTTGAGTACATCTTATCTTTAACAACCATTCTATTTATTAAACAGAAACACATGATTTAATACATAATATTATAATTAATATAAACCAAATGATCATGAAATCTAATTTCATAGGGAATTATATGCATTACCAAAAAACATGAAATAGGGAAAACATCATCTATATTGAAAACATCCTTAACATTCCATCACCTAAAGTTGAAAGATATAACCTTGGTAAATAAATAAAAAAAGGGAGAACTATAAACCCTATTTAATGAATAAAAAAGGAATAACAAGAAGATAATAATACAGGTTATACAATAGGCATATAAATGCATCATAAAAGGAGTTAGAATCATAAACATTGACAATGAGACCTGATATTGTATAATAATCATAAATCCAACTTGGGAAAGGTGAAATCAATGTAAATCTCAGAATTATAAACATAGGTTAATGGTAAATTCTAATTCATCGTAATTGAAAAGTCCCATAAATAAATCATGTTCAAACCCTTTCAAAACATGATGTATCATGAAACTAATAATTACCCAAATAATTGAAGCTATATAAAATTCTAGAGCACCCATCACTTTCATTTTCTTATCATGCTCATGTTTCCCACATTAAATCATACAACATGGATTCATTCATCTTCATTTCTTATTCCATGATTGAGGATTGTGTACCAAATAAATTTAATTCCCATGTCAGGTTATTATAATTTTATAATGTTGAACACCCTTGATAGAAAATTAGTATGGTATTCACTGCACAGTCTTTTTTCTTGAAAATCATGGGGAAATTTCGATAGCATAACGATGTCATATAAAAATTCATAAAACGGGCTAATAAGATTGAGATGGGTATCTAATAATTTTGACCTAAATGGGTATTAATAGGGATATGGAAAGACATATACCAACATTAGTTGTTATAAATAGAAGGTATTATATAATAAAGAAACTTAAATAATGAAAAGAAGGTGAGGATCCCTTACTTGAGTGTGTGACACCAAATTCTTGGGAGAAGCTTCTCGAGAGATTTGAGGAACATTAGGAGGAATCTAAAGAGGGAATGAAAAATTTAGGACATTATCCAAGTATTTTTAGTAAATAAAAAGGTGATCTTCATCGGTTTATATAGGAAATTTCTGTTTAAGTCATTATCATTTCTCAAACATTGGTTTTGGACTCTATGTATTAAAATAACCAAAACCCAAAACCATACCATTATTTGGGAAATGGTTTCTAACAAATAAATTATTTTTTCATTATTAAATATTTCCAAGTGACTAAATTAAAAAAATAATATTGTTTCATAAAAGATAGTGATTCATACTCTTAATGAAATTATTTTAATGCCTTAAAACATATTAACGTGCTTGGAGGATTCATAAAAGCTTTATAAAAATAAAACAATAAATATAAAATAACATTATTTTATAGGAAAAACATATATTGGTCTTGGATACCAATTATAGAATTAATGACATCACTTTTGGGTCATTATGATGTCATAAAACATAATGTGTATTTATACGGTGTTTAATTTTTAACCAAAAATTTGACTATCTTAGTAAATAATAACAAATTCATAGTAGGATAATTTTGTTGTTCTAATTCGAAAACAGATATTCATTTTATCCAATTAATTTTTCAAATATTTGGGTTTTTTATTTTAATATTAAATTTAAACTTATTAATAAATGATGGGTTTTTTGACAATAATAAATTACAAACCAATATAAAAAAAACACTTGACTTTATAAAATGTATAAAATTCATTATATAAATAAAAACGTGAATTATAAGAATACTTTTTTGAACTAATATTTATTTAAAAATCCATTATTTCAACAAAATATTTGTCTTGGATAAAATTGAAAACAAATTAAAAAAAAATTTCTTTGTTTTATCTTATAAAAAATGAAATCATTTATAAAGTAATAATAATAATATTAAAATATATTCATTATTATATAAAATATACATATTCATATTACTATGGAATTGATTCATACCCCTTTAATATACTAGATAACAAGATAATTGTATGGTCGGTGACATTGGAATTAATGGGGTGGTTCGGTGTACATGGTTTGGGTCATGATCACGATAAGCTCAAAATTCTCCCATAAATTGTTTCTCTCATGAATTAGTTATATGATCTCAACTTGGTCTTAGTTAAGGGAAAATCCCAGATATTTTATCTCCCTCAGAAGCTCTAATAAATTGGCATCATATGGTATTATCCTACTTGTTGAGGCCATCGCTTCCTTTTTCTATGTCAATTGTATTCCTTTAAATCCAAGATTTATATTATTTATGTGATCACTATTCGATGACTATATTACAAGTGTAAAAGATGTTTAATGGTCATTTAAATATGATAGGATATAATAAAACCAAAAAAGAGAATGTAATTTCTATATCCATATTACATAATGATACGTTTAATTTAATAATAATGAAAATTTTATTGATAACAATTAAGTTCCTTACAATATCAACCCTTAAGAATTTTTTCCCTCGAAATTATCATTTCCCACACTAAAATTGATGATTTTATCTCTGTTTCATCACCTCTTCCAGCTCCCATATCTGTTCATTAGACTTTTGGTTTCTCTACAACACCTTGACCATGTATATTTTCTAATTTCATAGAACATTGTCTCTAGGATATATAATCTTCACTATATAACCCCAATAGAAAAGGAATTTTTTTAATATTTCCACCTCTACATTGAATAAATTTGAGGGATCTGCTATTTAATTACTCAAAATGGACACATGGAATACATTATGTATATGAGATATGTTAGGTGGGAGTTATACTCAATGTCCCACCACTCTGATGAAATCAAGGATCTCCAAAGTGATGATGTATATCAATATAAAAATTCCATTCTTCCCAATTCCCATGAAATTAATCCATAGAGATATTCAATTGAATATCATGTCCCCAACATCAAACTCTAGGTTTCATTGATTATTATGAGCATAGCTATATTTCTTTCTCTGATCTGCCATGATGTGTTACTGAACGGTGTTAAACTTTTCAACCATTTTTTCGACCATTTCATGACCTAGGAATTTGTGTTCCCCAAATTCAACCCAACATACAAGTTTTCTACACCTATTCCCATAAAAGTCATTATAGGAAGCTATTTGGATGGTTGAGTGGAAACCATTATTATAATAGAACTATACTAGAGGAAGATGATGGTCACATCCCCCTTTATAGTCTATATGACATGCTCTCAACATGTACTCTAGTATATGAATAGCCTGCTCAGATTAAAAATCAGTTTGAGGATGACAAAATGTATTAATGTTTATCTCAATGTTTAGAGCATGTTGAATAAATTTATAGATCATGTAGTTGAATATTAAATATTGATCAGATATAATCAATAGTGGTACACCATGAAGCCTAAACACTTTTCTGATTTATATTCATGTATGTTCATCCAGTGAGAATTCCCCTAGAATCATAATTAATTGCTTAGTCATTGTATGACAATCCACTAGATGTGGGATAACTTTATTTCCTCTTGATATCTTCAGAAGACCAGTGAAAAAGTTCATGGTGATTTTTTCCTATTTTCATATAGGTATGGGTAATCGTTTCACCATCCCCCTTTATTTTTACCATTCCTCTGTCACTTTCTAACATACAAGACAAATAGATGAATATTGCATGATCTAATTCTCCATTTTGTCCCACCAAAAGATACCCCATATATCTCAATATATCTTGGTTATTTGTGGTTTATAAAGAAGGTTTATCTCTGTTCATAATAAAAAATATCCTTCTTTAACTCAGGATTTGATGGTACACATATTCTTTATTTAAATCAAATAACTCCTTCATTATTAAAATTTAAATTCAATTATTTCCCATTATTTATATTTTTCAAATTCTTCTGAAAATCCACATAATTTCTTTGGGAATCCATTTTCCTCGATACAAGTGATGGTTAAGAAATAATTTGTGAGTGTATGGATGATGTTTCTTCGTTTATGATTCTCATGTCCATGATTTTCAAATATAAGAAGATATGATCCTGATCAATTCTCATCAATGACAACATTTCTAGAACAATTCAACTTAGAGTAAATTCCACCTTATTCAATATTTCTTTATTGATGTGAATTGATAAGTCGTAGTCCTTGACAATAAATGAAAATATTTGTTGGTTCATAACCATCTATTTCTATGTGAAAATATACTTGATGATTTTTTGATCCATTCTAACATCCTATCCCAACATACCACTAAACCAGTACCCATAACGGTCACCACATGACCCCAAGCATGTCTCCCCATATTCCAAAGGCTACCAACTAGCAGTGAGGGAGTAATGGTAGTTTAGTGGGGAGAATATACCATCTATCATAGAGTTCACAACAGTAACATATAGTAAATCTCCGATAAGAGTAGAAGTAATATACCAGAATAACTAAAGCAGTGGAAGAAAATTGTAATAACCGAATATAGAAAATATCCAACACCAATTTAAACAATAAATTCATTCCATTTGATGATATATATACTAAATTATTAAAAAGTTCATTATTCCTTTCATTATTATACAAATTATAGAAAATACATCATGCCCAATGGAAATCACCATGACCATCCTGAGCTCTAGATCAATCCTTTTCTCCCAATATCCAGATACATGCAGAACAACAAAATCAATGTTCATAGCCCTACAAACAAGAAGACCTACATGATAACCAATGGATCCTGATTCGGGTGTGAGATAAAAATCATTGTATGTTGGCACCCATGGTATCAAGCGTAATCCATCTCGTGATATGAAAAACGAATAGTGAAAGAAGTTATGACAAGTAAAGAAATAATTAAATGTAACATATTTAAAATGTAGATACTCATTTAACATGCATTTCATTTAATAAAAAGATAAACAATTTAGTTATTTAAATTTATTATTCTCGATGTCTGGCTCAGGATCATCATCCCCCATGTAATCACAAGTACAACGGATGCCTGAAACGTCCATGTGACAATACAAGTCTAGAACGAATCCAAGATTGTGGATTTACATGGAAGATGCATCATAAACCATTTCATTAAATTTTCAATATATAAAATATGCCCATCCTTGGAATTTCTATGTGGGGATTCAAGTATCACTCATGGTAACATTTCGACCAAAAATCTACAAGACCATCTTAATGAACCTCTAAGGAACCTGATATCACTCTAGGTGTGGTATAAGTCCATATCAATTGAGCACAACCCTGTAGGTTCTATACGTAAGAACCATGTATCACTCATGACATATAATCAAATTCTACTTGAGTCGGTCCATGGAATCCCTCATATAACTCGATCCATTTATCGCCTGGTAGATAATCCTAACCTCTATAAGTCCATCCATGTCATCTCTCAATGGATTCTGGGTTCACTCACAGATAAAAAAGAATAAACCCTTTTAGATCATTCAAGACATTAAAATAGAATATAGGGTTTAATTAGGGTACATGGTTCAATAATCATATGATTCCATCCATGGCATTCTAATCTAAATCCACGATTCACTAATTTCTATTTACAATTCCATCATTTAAAAAAATATAACAATAAATTAGGCATGCTAAGGTCAAAACCAAAAGAATCTAATACAACACGCCACAGAGGGTGTCTCACGCAAGGTCCTTTATTAAAAGGTATTGTCCTCTAATTTACTCACATGGGAACATTTATCATAACAAGAAACATGTGTAGATTAATCTATTACATGGATTAAACAACATTTTACTCACATTGGAATATCAATTCAAAATCCATAAAAATACTCACATGGATGATCTCAGTATAACTAGAAAAATAAGCCTATCTTTCTATCATATGGCTTAGATATCATTTAACTCACATGGTGAAAACCATAATAAGATCTATTCAGTCCAATTACATAAATTAAAATTATTTTCTTCTCTTTACACATGTGGGAAAGGCATTAAAAATCCTCAGAAACATTCAACCATTACATGGAAATTACATGAAACATCTCATATGGAAATTTAGTTATAACAAGCTTCTTTATCATAAAAACTACCACACAACATGGTAGTAACTAACCTGTGTTGGAAATACATACAAGACAAGTCATTATTAATCTAGTATAGACATAATAAGGGACAAGGGTCTTAGTCACTCATCCCTTCCCATTCCATTCATTTAATACCACTAACTGGTTTAGAAGTCAAATTTATATTTAACATCCCATGACATGGGGAAAATGATCACGTAAGGGTTTCCAAGGCTGAATTCCATTGATGTTCAATTTTCCTTGAAAACCCAAGGGGTTCTTCAAGCTTAACCGTATAGTGAACCGTGAATAGATTAACACACTCACGTGCACAATAAACAATATAAAATAATTACTTTCTTAGTAACAAATACATGGATAATTCCCTGATATAATTGAGTGGGAAACATCATTTATTAATATCAAATGGTCCATGAATTAATATTCCATATATAATCACCAATAGGATGAAAATATGGAAGGATAAAACTACAAGAAATCTGGATATAAGAACTATTACAACACTTTGGTATGAATGTATCGTTCCTCAATTGGAAGAGTTTTATTTTAAAAACAGGACGTTATTTGAAAACAATTCATTTCTTATGTTTAAAAAATTTATTCAAGTTTTTTATTTCAATTAAACTAATAAAACATGTATTTAAAGAAGATACTAAGTAATTTTTAAATCAACAGATGAGGATAGGTATCTAACATCAAGATGACCAAGACAACACTTCGGCACTCGACTGTTTCTAACTCTAGCTATCTTCTTTTGACACACACATACTTCCATACATATATATATATATATATATATCCATAACACAATTATTTTATTCATCATGCCATAAGGGATACTCACATGAATGATAAACATACTTACATATATTCATACATTCATATATTCTCGCGAGTCATCCCAAGGTACTGAAACACACATGGATGGCAGCGGTGAACTGAAAAAACCTCAACAGCTTCACCATTAGAGGTGGTTTCTGGGACAAAGACCAACATAAGACGAGAGGCCATTTACAGAACCCTTCAATACATCGAAGGGGGAAATCCCTTGGATGTTTTTCGCGTGGGTCAAGAGATAGAGGGGGAAGTGAGTGTGTTTATTTTTTTTATTTTGTAACTTTAATTTAATTCATCAAACATACCCATCCACATGGTTAAACCCCCAAGGTTTAAACCTAACAATTTTCTAAACTATTCACAAACTTTTCAGTGTATAGTGTGATACTACTAACCTTGAATCACAGTATGTGGGCTATGTGCACAGTTTAGAAAACTGTTCAAAAGCCATGTAGAATTGTTCTCCACCCCCCCCCCCCCTAAACAGGGTCATAGGGTTACATCCAGTGGCCCTCATAGTTTCATATGAACTTATCACCCTATATGTCCTTCCAAAATTTGTATTTTCTAGGTCCAACACTCTTGAAACGCCACAAGCCACATTAGAAAGATAATGACCCTACTCCGAAGCGCAAAAAACATCACTTTTGAACATCAAAATTTTCATAATTACATCCTAAATTAACATTTTAAAAACTACCCATATAGTAATTACCAAAAATTAAATTCCCTCAGAATTTCACCTTGTTTAATGATGAAGGTTATAACATACCCCCTCCTTAGAACTTCTTTTCCCCATGATTCCTTGGAGAAAACAAAAAATAAATCACCCAACCTACCCAGGTTTGTGAGTTTCATTCAAACGGATGTGCCATATTCTCAAAATCCTAACATAGCTAATGGTACCACTTTTGCACACATCAATAATGGTTTAAAACTCTTGAAAACACTAATTTGTTCACAAGAAGCGTGATAGAGGTTGTTCCCCTAGTCCGTTTTACACAAGACATGATCACGTCATCAGTTTTTTTCGAATTTGGCCAAAAGTTCCCCCCATCTTGGGATTTAACATTATAAAGAGGAAATTTCCCAATCAGGTCATTTCCCAAAGCTATAATTTTCATTCAAACATAACCTTAGTGTTTTACAACAAATTAGTTCACTGAATCTCACACATGACTTCCAGAAACATTTCAAGACCAAACCAACACTTGGATTTTTAAAACTATTATGCCTTGTCATAATTAAAGGTGTAGAATAGATCTAGACATTTAGATATTATACCCTCAATGTATCACATCCAATACCAAAAACAAGTATAGGATAACCTAGGAGTTATCCCAATTCATTCTATATAACTATCTTTATGTATCACATGCCCCATCCTATAGATGAGGCATTAATACAAATCCAAAATGTGCACGTAAAAACTTGACTCTATCCAAATTGGAATCCACATAGAAATTATATCAAAAAGAGTTCTAGGTGTCAAAAATGTTGTCATTAGGATTCATATAAGGGAGGCCAAGTATTACTTAGTACTAAACAAACCATGGAAAAACCACACTTATCATCTCTACAACAATGACAGTGATCACAACTACACCAATGAATTTAAAACATTAGTGAAGTACATATCCGATGCTCTATTAGTGTATCATGGATGGAAACATGATAGGGTACATTCTCATTTCATTCAGAAGAGTACACTAAGAGAAAACCATATTTTACCAAGACGATCAGTTGAACCACTATTGGTCGACACTTTACAACAAACTCAGCTTCACCTACTGGCTTGTCGTCACCAAACCACATCATATATACAACCCAATGCATTAGGGTTCTTTCAGACATTAAATTTAAAAACCATCCATGATTATCAGAGTTTCTAATGGTTTGGGCATACTCACATCCTTATCAATTTTGTGATTTTAATAAGTCATTGACATGTACACTAGAGCCGACCTGACACTCCCCACCTTAGGAGTGTCCTTGTCATCTAAAGGATCAACCACTCATTAGTGTGCCTATACATAACCACCTTAAACACGCATTTTTCATTCCATAAACCATTATCACCATGTCATATCACATGGAAGGAAAGACGAAAATAATCCAACAATTGTCTCAAAACACCTGAGTCCTAAAAAGTCCTCCCGAACAATGGGATGAACAAAATTTTTTAATGTCTTAGGTCACTCTACTTAGGAGATGAATAAAAAACAACCCAATATCTCCAAGATCACCATTTAATTAAACTAAAATGGCTAATTTTAACATTTACCACTTGATAGGTACCACATAAGTCGACACATACTATCATAGTTTAGAAAAGAAAATGGAACATTTTTAGTAGAATCCATGTCATATCTACCCTATGAATCCAGTTATCTAATGGCTCAAACAAAAACCGTCCCAAAATCAAAACATTATATAAATCCATTTATGAAGATTATAACATACCGAGTCTTCCATCAATGATGTAAAGAGAGGATTACACTAACTACTAAACAATTGACCATGCCCAAGACATGTCTAAATAGTTAAACTGATCATTCATCGATGTTCACTCCAATATCAAGGGTCAAGATACATTGACCACCCATCCGAAAAAAGGTTCGTGTTAAAAAAAGTCTTCATAGGGAAAACCACAACTAAACATCAAAAAATATTGAAAGCTCATAGTGGAAAGGAAATTATCATGATTTAAGGGTGGTACCTACCACATGATATCCCCTTATGAAGCTTAAGTGTTGAACCAATCTCTTTGTCACAAAAAGTATATTCATGAGGCTCAAGAAAACATTTCATTTAGACAAAGCTAAAAAGAAATATCCAATGGATGATTGTGCACATTTCCATTCCAAGTCATATCTTCTAATCATTTAAACTACCCATACACGAGGGTTTACGAAATGTACACTAATTCAGGTTCCAATTTACATCCATTTCACTAATTCATTTCAACCATTATTACATTTGAATGAATTTTAAGAAAAACCTCAAACAATTTTCTACAAAACTAGTCACATGGAATACACTAAAGCTAAGAACTCAAGGAAAAAAAGCCAATTTTGCACCAAAATTCTATTTTAACCAATTAGGATACCTCCAAGGGTCATATTAAACTAACCTAGATTAATTAAAATCATCTCTTTAGTAGTCGTTTAACCATAAAGTGCAGAAACAATAGAAAAAATTATCTTCGAAGAGAATTCCCCAACAGACCTACTTGCGTACATTAGAGAATTTTAAAATTTAACCATCCATCCCAGATAAAAAATATCCTATTTCTCATTTATGATCATTCCCAAACATACCATGGTTATAAAAAGGCTCAGTCAAATGGTTGGATGTATACCAATCTACGAAGCACCAACACACCTTACGACTGGAATTTGGATCCCATAAATTGAAAACATTCCACTTTAGCATTTTACATCAACATGAATTTTCAATTAAATAATGTATATAAAAATTTATAAAGATTTACATTTGGTTCGAGTATCTGGGTTACCCTTTTCTAAAACACAGGGCACCCATACACCTAACAATTGAAAATATGATTCCTTCTAAACTGCAACCAATAATTTTGAGCACATGAAAACATTTTTCATTTCAAATATGGAATTATATGATAAGAAAATATAACTAAATATAACAAAAATATTTTTTACTCCATAGGAAATACCTGATAAATAAAAAAATGCTAAATTATTTCCTCAAACAGTCTAAAACAATGTATTTCCTCACTAATGTCTCATTATCATACATATGAGGAAACCTACTAATGTAGATACATGGCATGACTTATTCATTGCTTGTGAATTTATATGTGACTAATATAATGCATTTCATGTCACTTCATTTCCATTCCTTCCAAGGAAAAAATACCATAAATCCCATGAATTCATAATCCATGAAGAATACACAATTCAGGCAAGCTGAAATCACATCAACTGTAAAATCAAACAGTATTAACATCAATTACCATCACTAGAAACTTTTTTATTTCCCTAATTTGGGGTGATGAGTCCCAAGAAACACTATCTACCAAGGTTAACACATTCATAATCACATTTATACCAACCTAAAATAGTAATAAATAAAATATCTAAAGTCACTTTGTAACATCCCCAACCGACTTAAAACTAAACAGGTAGCCAGACCGGTCACCACATGACTTCAATCAATTCTCCATGTATTCTAGGGGTTATTAACTAGTATCATGGGTGTAAAGGTACTGATTTATAGAGAATATAAACTCAATATCATATAATTATATAACTAAAGCAGTGGAAGACAATTGTAATTACTGAATATAGAAAATGGACAATACTAGTATAGACAATACATTCATTCCATATAATGATACATAACTAAAAGAAATTAAAATTACATTATTCATTTCATTACAGTATAAAATTAGGAATAGACAGCAAGCCCAAAGGAAATCACCTTGAGTATCCTGATCTCTAGCTCGGTCCTTTTCTCCCAACATTTCGATTCAAGAAATATAACAAAAAAAATGTCCATAACCATACAAAAAAATTTGTATACTCGAGAACCAATGGATCCAAAGAATGTTGTGATATATAAATCGAAATATGTTGACACACAGAGTGTCTAGCCCAATCCATCTGGTTCTATAGAATACTAACAATTCTAAAAGATATAACAAGAAAGGAAGTAAGAGAAAGTAACATCCTTAAAATAAAAACATTGATTTAATATCCATTTCATTTAATCAAAATTAAAACATTTCAATTCAATGAATTTATATGCCTCGATATTTGGATCAGGGCCGTCATCCCCCGTATAACTGTAAGCACAACAGATGCCTCAGAAGGCTATCAAACAACATAAGTCTAGATCAAATCATGTATTTTTATTTTCATTGGAAGATTCATCATCAATAATTCCATTCAATATTAAAATTATTACATGAGGCATTCCTAGACATTCCTGTGTTGGAATTTAATTATCACTCAAGGTGTATTTTCCACCAACACTCTACAAGCTCGTCCTGATGAACCTCCAAGGAACCCAATATCACTATAGGTGTGGTATAAGTCCATGTCAGCTGAGAACAATCTCCGAGGTCATATTTGGAATACCCAAGTATCACTCACAACATATAATCAAATGTATAATCATCTCTTCGATGGAATCCCTCATATAATTATATCCATGTTTCACTCGACATATAAGCTCACTCTCTATGAGATCATCCATGAAATATCTCCAAGGATCCATGGTTCAATCAAAATTTATACATAATAAAATATTTCATCATGTCCCATGCATTCGAAAATAATCCAATCTTCACTCAAGGTATAAGGTACAATATCCATATGATCCCGTCTATGGAATTATAATCGGAATCCATGATTCACCCAATTCTATTTACCATTCCATCAATAAAAATAATTTTACAATTCATTAGTCATTCTAAAGTCAAAACCAGAATTATATAATACTACTCACTACTAAAGGGTGTCTCATGTAAGGTCTAACCTCAAATAGGATTTTCCTTTCAGTTTCTCACATGGGCACATTTCTCATTACTAGAAACACCTGTAAATTACGCTTCATTTAACTCATATGGAAATTTCAATTCAAAGTTGATTTAAATAATCACATGGTTGCTGTCAATATAAAAAACCTAACAATCCTATCATGGTATCTAATTAATTTGTTATCATTTAAGCCGCATGGGAAAACCCATAATTTGAGTTATTCTATTAAATTGCATCAATTTAAATCAAAGCCTTATCTTTACTCTTGTGGGCATGACATTATAAAGCTTCACATAATTTCACAAGCCATTAAGTTGATATATCATCCAACAACAGATATAAGAAATTATTAAGAACAAGATTCTAAATCTTAACAAGTACTAAATGATTTGGAAGTATCTAAATAATGTGGAAAAATCTATATAGAGGAAGGCATTGTTATTAAATAATTGGCCTAATAAGGTCTAAGTTTCTTAGTCACTCATCCCTTCCCATTAAATTAATTTAATTCCTCAAATTAATATACAAATCAATTACATATTTAATATCCCATGACCTGGGGTAAAAAGGAACATCAAAATTTGTCCAAGGATGAATTTCATTGAGGTTTCATTTACTAAGAAACCCAAAGGGGTACTTCATGCTTAACCATCTTATGAAATTGGCATAGACATAACACACACATGTGGTAAACAATCAATAAAAAAGTATTACATTATTTTCAAAAACAATATGGATAAGTCACCGATTAACTCACATGGGAAACATCATTTCATAATACCAAAGGGGACATGCATTAATATACCATATATCATCACCAATATGAAGATATTATAGAATTCTCAAACCACAAGAAAGCATGATATACCAATTATCACTGCTTTTTGGTTTGAAGTTAGTGTAACTACCTTGGTGTGTTTATCTTATAAAAATTTTAAATTACTGAACTAAATATTAATTTATTATATTTAGGAATTTTATTAGCTATTTGATGGTCCATTAAACTAGGAAACTCAAAAAATAATAATTTCGAGTAGATATTATGCCATTCTTAAATAATAAATTGAGGATTGTGATCCCACCTCAAGCAGACCAAGACAATGATTAGATACTCAATGCTTTATAATGCAAGATATCATCTTATCATGGACACATGATTCCCTATATATTTATATATACCCTTAAACCAATTCATGTATACCAAACCCCATGAAGTAATACACGCATATAGGAGAGACATACATACATATATATATATACAAAATCCTTTGAATGAACCAACGAGTCTTCAAAAGCTACCAAAATTCATTAAGATGGTGGTAGAGAACTAAAAAACCCTAACCACCTCACCGTTGGTGGAAGATATTGGAACAAAACCTAACATAACTCAAGATTCCATTTGAAAAACCCTTGAATAATCAGACTACCACCGTGAATTAACATACAAAAAATAGCAGCCAAAGATGGAGCTGGGAGAGGGGTTACTCGTTGAAGGGGTAAACCCCTTGGGTGTGTGTCACATGGGTCTAGAAAGAGGGGGAAGTCAGAGTGTTTTAATTTTTTAAATATTTTCTAATTCTTTAAACTGGCCCGTCCTCCCCTTTTAACATGCAAGGTTTCCAAAACGGTTCTCAAACCAGGTGGTGTACATTGTGAGGCTAGTTCCTAAAAAACACATCATGTGGTCTAGGAACATGGTTAGGAAATTAATGCATTTCCATTTTGAAATATCACTTCCTCCCTCAAAAAAGGTCGCAAGGTTACATATCGTGGGCTGTAAAGTTTTAGAAAAACCATTCACCAAGTGGAGCCTTTCAAAATTTTCATTTTATTTGTTTGGTACACAAAATAATCCTCGCGATAAATGGAAAACATAATGAGTCTTATACCAACCCTAAGAAACAAAAATTTTAATCATCCAAACTCTCATAATTACGTTTTGAAGATCCGTTTTAAAAATGACTCATCCGGTAATTACCAAAAATTAAATTTCCCTCGAAATTTCATTTTGTTTAAAGACACAGGTTCTTACATCCATATATATTTCAAAATGCTCACCAATTAGATAACATGGCCATATTTTCAAAGCTAATATAACTTATTCCAACTATATATAATTTGTTGGGTAGTTTTATTAAAGAACATTAAACTTTCTTAGATAATGTACTATGACTTTTTATAATGAATTGACACACATTGAATTCTGTTTTTCGAATCATCACTGGATACCATGAAAATTTATCCACTTAGGGGTTGTGTGGGAACAAGGTTTGTGATATTACTCTGATTTGACAACATAAATCTCTTATAAAATTCATCATTACAATAAAAAATGAATACATTCCATGTTAGATTATTTAGAGTGTTTGAAAATCATGATTGATTTCTAAAAAATTGATGATAGTACCCAACTAATCTAAAGAAATTATAGTTATTTGTCACAACTTATATCTTCATCCATCTGTGAATTGATTATATTTTTAAAGTGTCAATAAATAACCCATTTCTTTTGAAGATATTCCCTATGTATGATACTTTCTTCAACCAAAAACCATTTTTTCAACATGGAATAAAGCATCCCCTTTCACAAGTTCTTTACCATAGTGGTAAGATGCTCCCGATGATTCTCCTGGGTTTTGGATAATATAATAATGTCATCTATAATGATTATAATATTTTTTTCAGTTAATCTCAAAATACTCTATTAATAAACTCATTGAATATTTGTAGAGCATTAATGAGTCTGAAAGTAATTACTATGAACTCATTGTTCTCATACCTTGTAAAAAACAAGTCTTGAGGATATCCTCCTTCTGCACCCAAACAAGAAAATATACTGACCGAATATCCACCATGGAGAATTATTGATCTCTATGTAGTAGATCAAACGGGTCATCAATCCATGTATTTGGTTAAATTTACATTATATTGATCTTGTTTATATCATTTTAACAAATGAAAAGGTGCATTGACCCATCCTTCTTCTTGACGAAGAAAAAATGTGCCACCTCTGGAGAAACACTTTGGTGTATGCACCATTTATCTAGATTCTCTTGTAGTTTATTTTCCATATCCTTAAGTTTAACAACATCCATTCAATATGTAGTATTGGATAATAGCAGAGCCTCAGGTATAAGATCTATTAAAAATTCACTCCCTCTGCTAGGTGGAAGACAAGGAAATCCCTCGAGAAACACATCAGCATATTCCCTCATAGTGGGAATGTCCTCAAGGGTTTTTCATTAATTAAAATCACTCATGTGATCAAGATATACTTTATCATAGGTAAATAATATAAAATCTTGAGATATTGATGCTATATAATATTAATCCTCCTCCATTCAGTTGTACAGAATCAGGGTCAATTTATGATAGTGAAATATAATCCATTCTCCAAGCAGTTTTTGTTGGATCTATAGAGGGAAAACTTATCCATAACATATATTACAATAAATTCTACCCATTTTAGTTTGACAAGGTTTTTTGGGACATTTATCTTGGAAATTTTGACAGGGGAGGAGTTATATACATCAGATTAAATAATTTCCCTAATTTCCATTTTCATCAAAAATTATACTTCCATTATTTTTTTGGTTTTTTAATAGTTCTACCTAACATTCATGATTTTAAATAATTTTTAGAACCATAATAAAAATGTAAATTCTTTATTTTTGAATGAAATACTAGCGTAGCTACCACCAATTTATTTTCAAGATCCACTTCACAGGTTATGATGGAAAGAGATCACTCTTTATTCCTTGGAGGTTTTTTGTTGTCTCCCAAAACCATTGAATTAGAGAATTAGTTTTCAATGCGCCATGGATCCATGATATTTATGTAATGAACAGTGAACTGTGGATTGACAAGATCTTTCCTTTCATCAATAAAATTAGTTTTTTTCTCTTGTTATAATTTTCTGGCTAATTTTACTTCCATCCCACACATAAATCATTTCATCACCCCTTGGGAAAATTTTGGGGAGATTATTTCTACCCCCTTGACAAGTGAGATGTTGAAATTTATTTTCTCAATTATAATTATCCATTGGACCACTAAATTAAAACTTCAAATTTTTTATTTTTATCCCTAGGATACCCTTTAGATTCAACCATTTTCACTTTTATAGAACATCTAATAATTTCTTCATATCTATCAATGTCTCATATCACAAGTTATTTTTATAGGCTATGGTCTATCCCACCAAAGATGCAGTTAACCTTGAATTCTGGGGTAATGAAAAAACTGGAGGTGTATCATGAACATCTTTTGAAGTCATCCTCATACGTCTAGATATATTTAAATTAATTTTTTCTTTAGGGTATTTAAATAACTTTCCATTTTAATTTTGATGGTGTTATTAAAATATTTCTCCAGAAAAATTGGCATCCACCCCATAGATTTGATTTCTTCCAAAGGCTTTATAATTTTTATCAATTACCACCTCTAAACTAATTCTCTTTCCATGTGAGAAACATCTAGTAGAACCATTTAATTTTTATATTATTGAAGGTTGGATAAAATATTCTCAATGAAGTAAATCCACTATTACGTGATTAAGGAATCAAATGATCTATTGAAATTCATAGACCTTTTTCAAATAAAAGAATAAATTCTAACATGTACATTCTTATGGGGATTTGAAAAATCTGGTTGATTCAAGTTTCTATTCATATTCAGAGTCATCTATGTGAGTATCATAATAAATTTTGTGATTCCTTGTACTACAAGGGTGGGTATCCCATTGGGGAAGTCATCACATTTCCCGTCACATTTATTTTTTATCTCATTCATCAATTTTTAATCCATTTGATAAAATGATAGGAAAATTAGTGATGATTATTTTTAAAATATTAAACTAATATAAGGGAATATAATGACATTAATTAAATATATAATAAATTAAATTTAATTACTTAAAATTTTAATTTCTAGGATTCAATCTATGATATCCATGATCTATTTAAAAATATATAGTTTAATGGGTATTTTTTAATCCCTTAATAATGGATTGAAATGATAATATAAATTTAAAAAATCATATCTTTCGAGAGTGTGAAACTGAGTGTGTAACAAGGCCCAATGTCATGAAATATTTTCCATTTATGTCTAGAACAATTATTTTTTTCTAGGTTTACCCCTATGTACATTTGTTCTAGATCCACTTCCACTTGTACTATCCAGACAAGGGTGTTTTATCTCAGTAAAACACTTAATCTATACTTACAATAATATAGGGATGTTTTCCTATAAATAGTCTAATCACTAAGGGTTTATGTAGGGTTTTATATTCCTAATCCCAATAATAACTAAACCTTTCCTTTCATACCAACTATGATAAACCATATCTTTATTAAACATCAATACATGATTTATTACATAAGACAATAGTTAATACAACCCATAAGATCAAGTAGTCCTGTCCTTTTGAGAATTAGGTACATTACATATTAACATAAAATAGAGAAAACAACATCATTATGGAATACTTCCTTATAATTATCACACTAAAAACATAACATGACAACCTGGGAAAATACATAAGAAATGGGTGATCTATAAAGCCCAATAAGGGAATAAATATGGAATAGCATGAAGAGAATAATACATGGTATACAACAGAAATTTCAATGGGGAATAAAAGGATTATGAATCATAAACATGAACAATGGGGCATGATATGTCCTCATAGTCATAAAGGCAACAGGAAAAATGTGTCAACAACTTAAAACGCTGCATCATAGTCATATGTCAATGATAAATATCAAGACATAATGTTGGAAAAGTCCAAAAAATGAGTCAGGTTCACTCTCTATAAAAACACGGTGACTCATGATACTAAACATTATCCAATTCATTAAAATTCTGTATAATTCTGGGACCACCCATCACATTTATTGTATTCACATTCTTATGTATGCCACGTAGATCATACATCATGGATTCATTCATCATCATACCATATTAAATTATTATGTAGTAAGGAATTAATACATGTAATTAATATGTCATATAAGTATATGTGTATAATGGTGATCACCCTTGATAGGAAATGATCATGGTATTCACTAAATAATTTTTTCGGCATGGAAGATCATGGTGAAATTATAGTAGCATAAAACCATGAAAAAAAATTAGTAAAATGGATTGATGAGAGTGAAATGGGTCTCTCATAATTTTAACATGAAATTGACAGTAATAGTATCATGGAAATACGTTTCCTAAAATTTGGAATTGGAACTGGAAAGTATAAGATAATAAGGAAACATAAATATAATAAGATAAGGTTAGGATTCCTTACTTGAATGAGTGATTCCAAATGCATGGGACATGATTTATAAAATATTGGGAGTGCCATGGGATGTATCTAGAGAGATGAGGGAAGAGTAAGGGAATGATAGAATGTTTTTTAAGGAAGATAAATGGGTTCTTGTTTGGGTTTATATAGGAAATAAGAGGGAAATTCTTTATCATTTCTCAAATGTATGTTTTGCAGTCTGTATAATAAAATGTCCAAAAAAACATTCACAGGGTTTGTATCCATGGATTCTACCAAATATGTGTTTTTTCAATATTTTATAATTATATGTGCTGAACATTGTAATATATTACTTTTTCTTTTATGTGAGTCATACTCCAAAAAAATGATTTTAAAACATTAAATAATATTAATAGTTTTGGAGGATTCAACAATTCTTTAAAAACATAACAGAATAAACATAAAATCACATTATTTAAAATTTAAAATATATATTTTTCCATGGGTACCCTTTATAGTATTCATTAAATCAATTTTGGGTCATTATGATGTCATAATAAACAAATTATATTTTAATGGTATTTAATTTTTACCCAAAAATTCGATTATCTCAGAAATTTAAGAGGAATTTACCATTGAATAATTTAATTAATTTTTTTCAAAAACAATATTCAATTTAAACATATAATTCTTAAAAAAATTTAATTTTCAATTTTAAAATAAAATTGATTTTTATTAAAAAAAATTGTATTTTATTAACAAAAAAATTTTCAAACGCTTATATAAAGTACATTTGACTTTGGTAAAATTATAAGATCATTTAAATTTAATAAAAATTATTTAAAAATTATATTTTACAAAAATATTATCTTCTTTAAAAATCCATTAATTCAGTAAAATAATTTTCTTAATTAAAATTGAATAAAAATTAAAAAATAATTTTGTGTTTTTTGGTATAGAAATAAAAATTAATTTTAAAGTAACAGTAATAACTAAATAATTCACTAATTATTATATACAAAAAAAATATTAATATTGCTAGGGTTTCATACATATCCATTTAATAAACCATAAAATTCAATAGGGTTAAGGTTCACAGTGATGAGTCTTTCTTTGGGTGGTCTGCGTACATAGTATGATTTGTGATCTCGATGAGCACGAAATTCTCCTGTAAATGTTTTTTCTCAATCTTTTGTTATTAGATCATTGAATGGGATTGGTTGTGTACAAATCCCATGGATTCTATATCCCTTATAATCTATAATATATGGGATTCATAGGGTATGATGCTATTGGTAGAATCCATCACTTCCTTTGTTTATGTCAATTGGATTTGTTAAAACCATGTATTTATACAAATCTTGTGATCATTATTAGACAAATATTTTATCAATGGTAATAATACATACTGGTAATTAAAATCAGATAGTATATAATAAAACCAATGAATATCATGTTTTTTCAATATCCATATTACATAATAAGACATTTAATTAAATCACGAGGAGAAATTTATAGATAATAATGTATGGTCGGCACATTACCATCAACATACAAATGGTCAAACAATGTTTTCTATTCATATTTATTGGGACATGCTTTGTTCCTGTGTCTTGGATTTTAGTGGATCTTTGGATATCCATTTGGGACTGGTTTAATATGATTATAACTATAGTTATAAGTTTTCAATATGAATAGCTCCTTTCAATGATTTTTATGGTCACCCTTGAAAATAACTTAATTGTTGGGTCTAGGTGGGAGAAGTTTATTTGGTGAGACCTTTTCTGGTTTAGGAGACGTCTGTGAGGATTTTGGATATACATTGGTTACCAATTATCTCTCCTATTAAACACTAATATTATGCGGATCAGTGGTGTAATCCACTAGAGTATTCTGTAGGTGAATTGGTTTTCTTGAATGTATCTCCTTGGTTGGTTCTCCATCAGGTTATAAAATACTAAAATATGGGTATGAGATATGTTGGACCATTGGAGGTCACTGAGCAACTTGGGAATGTATCTTATGAGTTGGATTTCATAGAATTATTGATAGTAAACCATGTTGTTTTCAATGCATCACATCTCAGGATATACCATACTGTTCCTTCTCACAATTTGAGATCATAAGAGATTGAGATAGATCTTGGTGATTCTATTGTAGAAAAACCAATAGATATTGTCAATCCCCACGTGAATATCTTTTTGAGGAATCATATTTCCCTAGTCAGAGTGTTATGAAAATATAGAATATATTTTCATGAGATATGGGAGAGAGAGTTGATGATGGATAAGTGGCCTCTTCTTTTTAAAATACTTCATTTTTCCACATATCATCTCATATATGTAAATATTTATTGTGAGGAATCTTTAATACAATGTTTCCTTCTCCTAGGTAATTCCATTTTCATTACTTGTTTTACTCTCTTAATTGGGTGAATTTTGGGACTCCTAAAGATATAGAGGATATGGGGGTTAAACTACCTAAATTTTAGGGTTGTATGTTTATTTTAATTAATTTATTCCAATTATATACTGGAAATGATTTAGAGGAGTTATCTCTAAGTTCAGAGAACTCATAATGTGGATTGGAGTTATCATGTATTAAATTTCGTTTCTTCTCATTATACTATGTGATTACAC
Organism: Viscum album; assembly: GCA_963277665.1. Classification (NCBI taxonomy): domain Eukaryota; kingdom Viridiplantae; phylum Streptophyta; class Magnoliopsida; order Santalales; family Viscaceae; genus Viscum; species Viscum album. The sequence continues at coordinate 1,244,601,334 of OY728156.1, read as the reverse complement.
GAGGTGTAATTTTTTTATGCATCATATATTTTAACTTCATGATGATATTGTTAGATGAGTACACAACATTAAAGGTTAAACTCCATTTAAATATGACACAACTTTAAATTTCAAAAATAATTTTTTCAATAAAAATGAAATGGGTTTTTAGGAATATATGGACCATGTTGATTACATTAACAATAAAGGGTTTACACACCATGTTTGTTTCATGAGATTTGATTTAATGGTGTTGAAAAAAATATTTCTATTTCCTTCATATTCATCCCTCTAACCTCTCAACCGATATTTATTATTCTATGATTTTGGGGACCTCCTCCTCTCGCAGATCGATTTCTTCAGTGTCGGGTCATTAGGGTTGTACATGGTTTCACTCTGAGTGTGTGATCCTTTTTTTCTTATTTGTTTACTTTGATCATAGTATCTCAATTATATTTTGTTATTAGATCTTTTTACCAATTTTTATCGTTATTATTGGTTCATTATACATATTTTGTGTGATCCTTTTGGGGGGAAGATCCTTTCTTTGTTTTGGTGCGGCAGTTGTACGTTATTCAAGGTATGTGAAACTTATCCTCTTCAGAAACCCTTTTTTCTAAATAGAATAAATTATATTATGTTTATATTTACTATAGTGTTTCTATATTTATTTTTTTCTTCTTTCTAGTTTTTGAATCCCATTACAATTGTGTGTGACTGTTATTTTAAGGTATATTGTTTTGTCTCTAGCCTATATTGGCGAATTTCATTGCATCGATTTTGATACATTTGTGTGTATGGAAATTATTTTTTTGATGAAATATGGTCTTCTAATTATTTTGGTAAATAGTAAGGGATTCTGAAAGATTTGTGAAATGGTTTTTTTAAATGGGTTGAAAATCAAGGATTTGATGGAAATTCATTAATGAAATGGTTTAGAAAACATATAACAATGGAAGATGATGTTATTTATGTATAAAAATGGGCTATCTTTCCACTCATGACAACGTGCCTCAGAGGCGTCCAGTGGTTTCAAATTTTGTTACCCTTGACTGCTCCCCCCTTCCCATCTTCTTCTCTTGCTAGATCTCCCTTAGACCCTTGTCACACAGTTTCTTCCCTAAATCCACTGGTAATTTTGAGTCCTCCATGCCCATGTCTTTCTAGAGGAAGGGCCCATAGAGGTTTACCTTCCCTCTCTACCCCCAGCTTCGATCCCCCCACTCCAGGCCTCTCGGCCCACCTACATCAAAGATGCCCTATGTAGACAATGGCTTGTTCCCCCGAGATCTTGCTTCCTAGATGTTTGTGAGCCACCACTGAAGGCATTGAGGTAGAAGGCATGTAGGTATCTAGAATTCCTAGAGTCATCCTTTGAGAAGGCGAATGTGTTCTCAGAGTGGATGATGGTGGCCTGGTTCGGGGCTAATAAACCTCCCCTTATGGTCTTTGAGAGTTTCATCGTCTCCTGGGGTCTTCAATATCTGGTGAAAATATCAAAGTTGAACAAGAATTCCTTCTACCTCATCCTAGCCTCAAGGGAGTATTTCATTGAATCATGGTGTAGGGCCTCCGTTATTTTAACCGATGGAGGTTCAGCCTCTCACTATGGTTGATGGACTCCCATAGGGGAAAGGATATCCCTTTGGTTGTAGTGTGGATTGACTTCCTATGTCTTCCTCTTCTGTTCCAAAATGGAGGCTTCCTAAAGGCTATAGGTGGTTCCCTTTGTCATTTTCTCAATTCAGATGCTAGGGCCAAAAGCTGTGTGGATGCGTTAATGACTCGTATTTTTGTGGATCTTGATCTCTCCATTTCCTTTCTAGAGAAGGTTTCTCTTTGGGTGAAATAATCCTCTTTCTGGAGAAAGGATATTTCTTATCCCATCTTCCAAAAATTCTTCTCACACTACCGGATTCATGTCCACACCATTCCGGTTTTTAGTGGGATATTCCAGGGAGTCCAACACCGTCCTCTTAATATAATGGGCCTAAGTGTCCAACTGGGGTACTTTTCTTGAACTCCCTCTCCTGAAGTTGTCTCAGTGCTAGATTTAGATTTTTAATGGCCATAGTGATGTCTCATCTAGCCTCCCCGGATATGTTTTTCCTTAAGCCTTCCTTCCTTCAGTCTATAAACTTCATAGATGTCCTGTTGAACTTTCTTCTCCATGTCCATTGGTTATTGAGAGGACATCATTTGGGATTTCCATCCCTCCTCTTCTTGGATATCTGTTTCTTCAGATTTTTAACCCACATGATATCTAAAGCTTTTTCTTTACCTCCTTATTAGTCCCTCAAGACCTTCTCCCACCACCTCCAGTCCTGCCTGAGAACCCTTCTGAAGATACAGGTTTTCTCAAAGACAACCATCTTCATCTCTTAAATTTCACCCCTGGTGGGTTCCTAGATTTGCCTTATAACTCGGGTCCCTTTGTGAACCCCTTTTGTTCTCTTTCTCCCCAGACCCTCAATGATCAATGCCTTTTTTTATCCCTTCTCATGAAAAATGGAAGTCGCACAGGTCCTCCCCCATTGTCTATGATTTTACCTCTTCCAAGATGCCTCCCAAAACGAAGGGAGTGTCCACTCAGTCTCAACTAAAGTGCCTCAATGAGATCATGTCCTACTACTTCAAAAAGGACTCAAGTCCTAGATCCAGTTCTAGAACTCTCCCCTTCAAACGATTCCTATTCTCTTCTGGAATTCTCGTGGAATCGGGGCCTGGGCCAAGGAATATTTCCTCACCGTATATGTTTAAAAAAGTAAAGTTGACAACGTTTCATTTCTCAAGCATAAAAAAATCTTGTCAAAAATCCAAGAATATGCATAGATTATCTTCATGCAAGTCTCCATGCACATTAATCCTTAAAACCACCACATATGGATCTTATAGCACAAAATTCTTTCCATCAACCTGGTGCCGGTTGGTAACTAGTACTTTACAACCAAGGTGACAAAAAGGGACACTGTTTTCTTCTGGTCAAATATTAATGGTAGATATGAATGATACAAAATAATATATCAATGAAGTGACCTCACTTTGTTCGATCTTGTCAATTTCCCTTGGATCATCAGGGCAAATTTAATGGCCATTTCCAACACAGAGAAAATGAAATACATGAGTCCCTTCGAATGGAAATCTATTATAGACTTCACTCAATTACAAACTGGGAAAGGTCTCAACGACCATGGATTCTCAAGGGACTGATTCACCTTTTTCAACACCCAAAGGGGCACCCATCACTCATGGATCTACTTGGATAAGTTCCTTTCCAACATACAAGACACCACCCAATTATCCAACTATAAAGTGAGTCACCTTGTTCTAAGCCTTTTAGAACACTACCCTCTTCTATTTCTCCTCTCTTCTATTCAGGTCATCACCGAATGATTTCAGTTTTTACAACACTGGGCCAATTCTGTAGTATATAATGCACAGGTTAAATATGTTTTGAATGAACCTTCTCCTAGGAACTTGTAGTTTTCCATACACACTAAGCATTTTCGGCTCAAATATCATCTACATGTGTGAGGGAAGGATTACCACCTCAGTGATAGTGTGGTTTATTCTTCCATGTAGGAAGACCAAATGCTTGAGGAAGATCTGGATGAAGCTTGGAATGATTAAAAATTTGAGGTACTCTTGAATATGAAAGAAATATTAGTTGAAATTCTTTTGAGATTGGAATGAATGGTTAGAGATAAATTGTGCGTCAAGTGGCCCAATGATGGGGACAAAAACACCACTTTTTTTAATGCATGTATCAAAGAGATGAAAAGTCCAATTAAGCCCAATATTATTTTAAAAGATGTATCATATTGTGACGATAGGGATGTGCTAGGGATCTTTTTATAATCCTTTTTCCAATAGTTTCTTGTGGTTCCTAACCCTCTAATTCCCAACAGTTACCCAGGAGGAGAGACTTGTTTCTTAAAAGTTATCACAATTATCTTCTATTACAATGAAAAGGAGAGGATAAGTGTGATGCCAAATGAAAAATAAATCCATGATTCCATGTTGTGACTAAAACATAACAGTTCCCCAGGTCCGGATGGTTTCCCAATATCCTTTTACAGGGCCTCATGGGACATGGTGAAGGAGAACATTTTTTTAGCCATTCAAGATTTATTCTGCAGTGGTATCCTTCCAAGGGTTGCATTAGCCACCTATCTCATGATTCTTCCAGAAACAAGGAATCCAACCTCATTTTTTCACTACCATCCTATAAGCCTATGTAACATCCCATATAAAATACAGGTCAGCGCGGTCAATTCTTGCCTGTCTGCGAATCTCCCTAATTAGATATCAATAGAGCAACACAATTTTCTTAAAGGTTGTCCGATCCAAGGCTCTATCACTCTCTCTAAGGAGATGGTCAAAGACATGAACATCAAGATTTGTGGATCCACTGCTTCCATCATGTTGGACATGAACAAATCATATGACCTGGTGGAGTGGATCTTTAGAAAAAATCTAGCAAGTGTGGGCCTCGCCTCTAGGAATATTTATTTTTTTAGGTGTTTCAGCTCTTTATTTCTGGAAGTCACCTTCATGGGAAAGTCATATGGATTCTTCAAAGCCACACGTAGGATCATACAGAGGGATCTGATTTCCCCCAGACACTTTGTTCTCTCGTAGGACATCTTTAATAACCACATCGATAGAGGATTCAATAGTGGTGATTTAATCCTTATAAAAATAAGAAAGAGATCCAATCCCATCTACCACCTTATGTTTGCGGACTATATCCTCATCTTAATGAATGATGGGATCAAATATATCAAGGCCCTCAAGAAGATGCTTGAGTAATATTCCCACTGGAGTGTCCAGGTGATCAGCAATGACAAAAGAACCTTCTATATTTCTATCACATATACTTCCGGTTTGATCACAGTTGTCCAACAGACCATCGAAATGAATATAGGAACTTCTCTCATGGACTATCTCGAAGACCTTGTTTCTTTGGGAAGACTCCACATCAGAGATTACTATTTTCCAACCAGAAAGATCACATACTGCATTATGAACTGGAAAAACACATACCATTCTTTTGGAGGCATAATTTTACTAATTAATAGTGTTCTACTTGCAACCCTATTCCATGTACTTTCTTGTATCGTAGTCCCATAAGGGTTGATCTGTAACATTGACAAGATCACTGAAAGAATCATATAGGACCACACCTTATAAGGGAAATTCCATTGGGTATCATTACGAAAGGTTGCTCATCCGTACAGGGATGGTGGAATCAACGTATGTACCCATAAAACACCATCCACTGCATGTGTGTGAAATTCACTGGAGAAATCCTTGAACAACATACATTTTATGGGAAAACAATGTACACCTCACATATTCATAACTCCCCAACATGGAACATCCAAGGATCTCTACTCTAGTCATCCATTCAACCCCTCCTTGATAGCCTTTAACTACACTCTCAATGGCTCATGGGAAAGAGAGATATTTCTTTCTGGCATAATAACTAGGATGGGGAGGTCATTGGGTTCTCAGGTTTCGCTACTCCCAATATCTCCTTTCGACAAACAAAATACTATCCGGATTTCACCAAAGTAGTGATAGATGAAAAACAAAAGGACGCCTTCAATCTCACCACACTATCACTATATCCTGACTGGTGTATCTTCACTCCATCCTCCTCTAGTTCTTTCTCTACCAGATACTTCTATATCACACTGTCCCCTTAGGATAGCTCTATTCCATTGGATAAACCTCCTATCCCATGTTTCTTCCATCAAATTATAACTTCTTATCTTGGTGTATCTGAAACAGAGAAATCCTGACAGAAAATAACATCAAATGTTGTTGTATCCCTTTGTTTTCCAATTCTCACCAGTACAGAAATAACAATGAAGAAACATTTGATCACCTATTCATATGGGGGGGGGGCTGGGAGAGTGATGTTTGGAGTGACCTTGGAAAATTCATGTCCCATTGTGTCCCTAGCATGGATGACACCTCGTTCCTAGAGAGATGGTACCACGACTCAGGAGACAGGGGTCCAAAGAGGGAGGCGCATACCAATATTCAACACAAAGGGTTATGGAGAATTTTTAAAGCAAGAAACAAGGCTAGGAACAATGGTGTCTCATCAACTAGTTCAACCATCATCATCGTGAGCAAAAAAATACTATTGAATTTGGAACGCATATTTAAAAAATTGTGGGAAGCGCCATCCCATCATTTTCTTCAAAGGAATTCCAATGTAACCCTGCCATAAACAAGAACTGTTAGAGGCCATTGGGTCCTATGGCTCCCCCTCTATCCAGGGGTCACAAACAAAACTATAATAGTTCCTGGTGTATGGGGGTACTTTGTAGTGGAGGAATGGTCCGAGACCATAAGGGGTGTGTGATACTTTATTTCTCCTCCCGCCTTGGTCGTGGTTCTTCCCTTCAAGAAGAGGCCAAGGATATGATACAGGGTATTTTTTTGTGCCACCAAAAGAATATTGAGTTATCTGAGGTTGAAACTGACTCCAAGATCATATATAATGATTTTCAGGGCCATATCCCCTCCCCTGGGCAGATTCAATACATAATCAATTACTGTAGGGGTATTATTGATATAAATACCAAGGTGATACACACTTGGAGATAGGGAAACCATGGTGCATACTACCTATATTCCATTAATGTTATTGTCCCTGAACCCTTGGTCCTCCATAATTTCATGTCCTTGACAATTTAAGGGTTCAATTTTATCTGAGGGGATGCCCTTGGATTTCACTACTTCAGGCCCCTGTGAGCCATGTTTTCTTGTTGCCCTTGTGATTGTTTCTCTTAATAAAAATTTACTCGATGATCAGATAACAGGGAAAACATTGTGTATAAAGTGGGAAAGTGTGGTAATAGGACACATCCTCTATCTTGGGGTTCTCTCTTGGAGTGTTACTCAATTACCTATACATTTTATTATTTGGAAATGCTAGACCTATTGGGGGTTCACTTTATTGGTAATTCTCTTCTCTCTAGACATGATGCATATGTCTAGGGAATTGATGTTTGTGATTGCCTATGAAAGGTACAAGTTTCAAACATATCCTAGCATATTTTGATCCTTGGTGTGATGATTACTATGTTTTTGAATTATATGGGATGTTTAAGCCTAAATTTTTTTTGTTTTACTGTAAGGATTTTGATATGATATGGGATACAATCATTTATTTGATTTAATATATATTCTTTTGATATATGTATATGAAATTTTCCACAACTGATTTACCCATTTCATTTTGAAATGTAGAAGATTGGGAAATTAAATTGTTTCCCATGATTTTTTATATAAAATGTTATATCATTCCTTATTTCTTTAAATTTGATAATAATTGAATTATTTTTTACATACTTGATATTAAGAAACTCGGTGGGATCCTACTGAGATTATTTCCTCACACAATACACACCCATTCCTATATGTGTAGACCATTGTATATATTTTAATGTATGGAATGTCATGTCACCACAATGATGCAGTGAGATCTATTTAAGGTGGGTTCGGTTATATGGATGGCTAGATTCTGAAATTTTTTCCATGCAATCACATAGAGACTATTGGAGTTTTTTTTTAGTTTTTTTATTTTTCTAGTTGGAATTATATAGTGGATATTTTCTTTTTACCATATTAGTTTTTTTAAATCATTTTATCTTTATATGTTGTGAAATTTATATTAATTTTCTCTTCCATTTTTTCTTTTGTAGAGGTATATATATCATGTTGTCTTCTTCTAGTTTGGAGAAATCAGTCCCACTATTTTATTTTTTTCCCACGATCTAGACACCACCCTATGGGGATCGGGAATTCCATTAGGGTATGTGAATATTTTGTTTTGGAACTAGTTTAAGAGGGTATCTTGGCCGTTTTCATCATAGATACTATGATTAGTTCATAATAAGAATAATCAAACTTTTTTGTGATTTCTCTACAGTTTTCTAAGACTTTTTATAATGTAATGTATTATGTTTTCATCACATTCTTATATTACTTTTATATTATAACCATATTTCACACGCCACAACAAATATTGTTTTATTTTATTCAGGAGAGGATGGAAAAAGAAAAATAAAAGGAAAAGAAGGAAAAACAAGGATGACTCGGGAGCTAAATGGGTCTAAAATAATGAATCTAGAGGGAATCCCCTCTAACAATGTCAAACATATTATTGGGCATTAATACCCTTATAAAAAAACAACTCCAGTTCAGTTCCTATGGAAGAAAGAAAATATTCTACTTTTCACCTCATTCCATGTGTGATGAACTTCTGTGTGATTGGTTATGAGGTCCCTACAACTAAAAATATGACATGTAATAGATTAGGGGTGGTTCCCTGGCCTATAAGAGAAATATAAGTCATTATATATTTTTTTAATATATTGATAAATTATGATTTTCTTGTTACAAAGGTGAAGACATGTAAACATCACATAATCTTTAAACTATAGAGAATATCTTTCACTGAAGAATATAGTGAAGGCAAGGAAGATAGATCCTATTAGGTCCTATATTTTTATTTGAATTCCCCTCATGTCACTAATAATTTACAACACATATATGTTGAGCTTGAAACTAATGTTGGGAGTAATCCATTGAATCTAATGACCCTGAAGGAAACAAAAATTGGGGAGGTGTGTCTTAATACTAGATAAAAATTGGATAATTTATGGAGAATCACTCAAATTTTTTATCAGCTGGATCAGGTCCAAAAGATATCTTTTCTTCATTAAGGTGATATCAGATCTTTATTATGTTTTCAATTAATAAAAAACATTATTTTTTGCCTAACATATACATGAATAACCCAATACAAGGCTAATAACTCTAACTTTATTCTTAATGCCACATTTTCTCACACCCTCAAACCAAAGAGTAAGAAAAGAAATGCATGATGCTTCCGGATAGGAGAGACTGTTAGGGCCATTGAAGGAGTTACACACTATTCACACCCATTTAGATTAATAGAACATGTGATAGGATTTATCTGACCAATTATGACTGCAAAATGTTGATTTAGACACAATATTAAACCTTTTATGCTTCATGTGTTCATTTTTGGGTAAATCATATTTCTGTATTCACTGAAAGTGGAAGTTAAATTATATAGGTATATTTTTTTACTAAAGAATTTCACCCCTATCATCGAGGTCAGAAGAATCCATAATAATGACATAAAAATACTTCACTGAGAAGTATCCTCATGGCGAACATATAAAAACACATTTATCTAGCACAGAGTTAGGCACAATAAGATCAAAAATATAAAGCTGGTTATTATCAAAGATAGCAAGGATAAAATGAAGATGTGTGTATTCATGTCTGAATATGATATCTGGAATTATGAATCTAGGGAACCCCTAATTGGTGCCAACATAGTTATGATTCTAGAAACTAAGTACACGCAATCTGAAAATCCATTGGGTGTTACAATAAAGATTCAATATGTGATATAGAATCATGATCCACTTTATTCAATCCTTCCCTCTCAATACTTCTATATTTCTATAATAAATTCTCACAATTAATTTTCCAAAGAGAACCATTCAGTCATGAACCTCCCATAATAACTTCTCATTCATACACTGCATCATGACATAGATACTCTGAACATTGATGCCTCCATCCCTAATTTCCCCATACAACCAATCAAAATATTCTTGAGTGATTTTGTTTGTTACACTATGAATAAAACGGGATTTATCCGCGCTTAAAACGGGATTTAACATCTCAAAAAAAGTGATTTAATGCACATTGCTAATAAGGGGAGGTCCCCTTTATCAGCGCTCAAAGAGAAATGTTAAATGGTTTCCTTATCAGTGCCTTTTTATCACTCATAAAGGATCAGTTTATCAGAGCTAAAAAAGCACTGATAAATTCCATGCCTTCTGTAATATAAAAATCTGTATCAGCACACCCAAGAAAGACCTACAAAAAATCAGCATATCAACAAGTATACCAATAAAAAATTAACACATAATTCATAAGGTAATCTCATCAAGTATACTCATACAACAAGAATAACCATACCCCATTAACACATAATTCATAAATTATTTAAATATATAAAGTATTTAATTCAGAATTCAAAGGGTTGGAGGTTGTTCAGGGGTTTGGGGTGGTTTTCCAAGGGGGTAGGGGGTGTCCAGGGGGTGGAGAGGTCTGGGGGGATAGTTTTTTCCATGGGGGGTGGGGTGGTGTCCAGGGAGGGTGGGGGTGGGGGTCGTCCATAAGGGTGGGGCTGTCCTGGGGGTGGGGGTGTCCTAGTGGTGGGGTGGAGTCGAGGAGGGTGGGGGTATCCTGGGGGTGTGGTCCGTCCAGGGGGATGGTGGGGGTGGTTTTCCAAGGGTGTGGTGGTGTCTAGGTTAGTGGGGGTGTCTAGGGCGGTGGGGGTTTCTAGATGGTGGGCTGGTGTCTAAGAGGCGTGGGGGTGTCATCCAGTGGGTTGGTGGGTGTCCAGGGGGTGAGGGTGTCAAGGGGGGCTATCTATGTTGGTGTCCAGGGGGTGGGGTGGTGTCCATGGGGTTTGGGGGATTTCTAGGGGGTGTGGGTGTCCAGAGGAGTGGTGGGTTGCAAAGGGGTGGGGTGGTGTCCAGGGGGTGGGGTGGGGCTGTCCAATGTGGGTGGGGTGGTGTCCAGAGGGGTGGGTGTGGCTATCCAAAGGGGGGGGGTTTCTAGGGGGAGGGGGTGTCTCAGTGGTGGGGCGGTGTCTAAGAGGGTTAGGGGTTCTATCTCGGGGGTTGGTGGGTGTTCAGGGGGTGGGGTGGTGTCCAAGGGGTTGGGGAGCTTTCCAGGGGTGAGGGTGTCCAGCGGGGTGGGGGTGTCCAGGGGGTGGGGTGGTGTCCAAGTTGTTAGGGGTGGTCCAAGGGGTTGGTGAGGCTAACCAAGGGTGGTGGGGTGGTGTCCAGATGGATGGGGTGGCTATACAATGGGGTGGGGTCTAGGAGGGTTGGGGGTGCCATCTAGGGGGTTGGTGGGTGTCCAAGGGTGGGGTGTTTAGGGGGTGGGGTGGTGTCCAGGGGGATAGGGGGGATTTCTAGGGGGTGGGGTGTCCAGAGGGGGGGGAGGGGTGTTTAGATGGTGGGTTGGTGTCCAAGGGGTGGTCCAGAGGGTTGGTGGGGCAGCCCAAGGGGGGTGGGGTGGTGTCCAGGGGGGTGGGGGTGGTTGTCCAAGGGGGTGGGTGTATAGGGGGTGGGGGGTCCTGGTGGTGGGTGGTGTCTATTGGGGTGGGGGTGCCGTCAAGGGGGTTTGTGGGTGTCCAGGGGGTGGGGGTGTCCAGTGGTTGGGGGTGGGGTGGGGTTGTCCATGGGGGTGTCCAGGGGGTGGGGTGGTGTCCATCAGGTTGGGGGGGCTTTCAAGGGGGTGGGGGTGTGCAGAGGGGTGCGGATGTCCAGGGGGTGGGGTGGTGTCCAGGGGGTGGGGCAGTCTAGTGTGTTTGTGGGGCTGTCCAAGGTGGGGTCGGTGGGGTCCAAGGGTGGGGGTGGTTTTTCAAGGGGGTGGGGTGTCCAGGTGGTGGGGTGGTGTCTATGAGGTATGGGGTGTTGTCCAGGGGGTTGGTGGGTGTCCAGGGGTGGGGGTGTCCAGGGGGTGTGGTGGTGTCCAGGGGGGATTTCTAGGGGTGGTTTGTCCAGAGGGGTGGGGGTGTACAGAGGGTGGGGTGGTCTCCAGGGGGTGGGGGTGGTCCAGGGGGTTGGTGGGGATGTCCATGGTGGGTGGGGTGGTGTCCAGTGGGTTTGGGGTGTCTTTCCATGGGGGTGGGGGTGTCCAGGGGTGGGGTGTCTAGGTGGTGGGGTGGTGTCTGGGAGGGGTGGGGCATCCAGGGGTGGGGCGTCCAGGGGGTTGGGGTGTCAATTTTAAACAAAAGAGAGACACTTTGATTGATACCGGCCACCCCGTGTCTTATATTGGGTCAGAGTTGACTCGTACACTTACAAATGACCCATGGATCGTTCCCCTAAAGTATCAATACAATCCGAATGCATTTGGTCATATTTTCGTATGTTAGTGGTTGTTTTCACTTAAAATTCTATCCATTTTAAACAGAAGAGACACTCTGAGTAATACCGGCCACACCATGCCTCAGATTGAGGCAGGGTTGACTTTTAAATGTCACAAATGTCCCGTGGATCATTCCATAAAGTATCAACCCAATCCAAATGCATTTGGTCAGAATCTGTTTGTTAGATGTTGTTTTCACTTAAAATTGGGTGCATTTTAAACCAAAGAGAGACACTTTGAGTGATACATTCCACACCATGTCTCTGATTGAGAAGGGGTTGACTCTTACATGTAAAAAATGACCAATTTATCATTACACTAAAGTATCCACACAATATTAATGTGTTTGGTCAGTTTTTCGTACGTCATTTGTTGTTTTGACTTAAAGATTTGTCCATTTTAATCAAAAGAGAGACACTTTGAGTGATACCGGCCACTCCGTGCCACGGATTGAAGCGAGTTAGAATTTTACACATCAGAAATGAGACGTGGATAGTTTTCTTAAAAGTATCAAAACAATCCAAATGCGTTTGGTTGTTTTTTCGTACATAAGTTGTTGTTTTCAATTAGAAATCTATCCATTTTAAACTAAAGAGAGACACTCTGATGCATACCAGCCACATTGTGCCTCAGATTAAGGCAGGCTTGACTCATAAATGTCACAAATAACCAATTTATTGTTCCCCTATAGTATCAAGAGATTTTGAATGTGTTTGGTCTGATTTCCGTATGTAACTTGTTGTTTTTACTTAAAATTTGGTCCATTTTAAACAAAGGAGAGACACTTTGACTGATACCGACCATACTGGGCCTCATATTGAGTAGAGGTTGACTCTTACATGTCACAAATGACTCATTAATTGTTCCTCTAAAGTATAAAAACAATCCAAATGAATTTGGTATGATTTCCATATGTTAATTGTTGTTTTCACTTAAAATTCTGTACATTTTGAACAAAAGAGAGACACTTTGAGTGATACAAGCTAAACTGTGTCTCGGATTGAGTCGGGGATGACTCTTACATGACAAAAATGAATAGTGGATTGTTCTCCTAAAGTATCAGCACTATCTGAATGTGTTTTGTCAGATTTACGTATGTTAGTTGTTGTTTTCACTTAAAATTTTGTCCATTTTAAACAAATGAGAGACACTTTGAGTGATACCGGACACACAGTACTTCAGATGGAGGCGGGGTTGACTCATTAACATCAAAAATTACCCATGGATTGTTATCCTAAAGTTTCAACCCAATCTGAATGCGTTTGGTCGGATTTACATACATCCGTTGTTGTTTTCACTTAAAATTCTGTAAATTTCTAACAAAAGAGAGACACTTTGAGTGATACCTGCCACACCGTGCCTCGAATTGAGGTGGGGTTGACTCATACACATCAAAAATGACACATGGATTGTACCCATAATGTATCAACTGAATATTAATGAATTTAATCAGATTTTCATACGTCAGTTGTTTCTTTCACATAAATTTTTTCCATTTTAAACAAATGAGAGACTTTGAGTGATACCAGCCACACCATGCCTTGGATTGAGATAGGGTTGACTTGTACACATCACAAAATTATCCATGGATCATTCCCCTAATGTATCCACACAATTTAAATATTTTTGGTCAGATATGTATCTATTTTGGAAATTTTACTGTTTTTTCTTATCCACAGCCCAATGAAAAGTGGTTCATCATTCTTCATGTTGTCGGTGCATTTCATCTGTTAAAATGGGAAAATGACTCAGTAGAGAAAGGAAGTTTTATTTAATAAAAAGTAAATTTTTTCTACAAACATTTACATACAACAATCTTTCACCTATTGATCCCCTTAACCCCTCTCCAAAATGACCGCCAATTATACACCTCCCCAAGTCAGATCTTCGTGCTTTTTGTGTGAAATCTTCCGTCATGTATGCAACACACCCATTTCTGAAAAATCTACATCATCGTTTTTGTATGAAGCTTTTTGATAGTCATAGTAGCACTGAAAAATAAATAAATAATAAATAAATAAATATTTTAAATGAAATAGTAGTTTTTTTTTTTGAAAATACCTCTTTATGGATGATAGTTTGTTGATGAAAAACGATATCTTTCATAAATTTATAAACATATTAACTGCAATCCTTATCGTTTTCTTGTTTCGGACACTGAAAAAAATTTGATAACTAGGATAATTAGTAACTTGTGTTGATTTGTGTTTGGATAGTGAAAATTTATTATATATACCCTGATATTTTTCTAGACATAGTACTTTCTCGCCTCCTAATGCATAGCCCCTGTCCTCATTCCTTCTTTTAGAAAATAATGATACACTGCCCTATCATAATAGAACCCTCGGTAAAAGACAATAGGAATTATATTACTAGATGTTTAGTCCTAAAACATAGGCTTTAGTGTCTTACAGATTCACAAACTCCATCATGTGTGTTCGGTTTGTTGGATATCCTTACATTAAATCCAAAAAATAAATCTTTGGAGTATCCAAGTTCACCACAATTAGTAGCCAATGTTGCCTAAAATCACAAAAATTAATAAGTAGTAAAATAAGTGTAAATATAATTGATATTATTTAATCATATACTTTTACCCCTGTATGGTTGGTATTAGGAAGAGTCTGTCATCCATAACCTTACTTTAAAATGTTTTCAGCAAGCCATTCACTATTTCATCCTTTCATGATGGCTCTAATTTCGTTAGTTGTGTTGATGTGGTATGAGGACTAATAATTCTAAATTCTGGCTCATGGGAAAATTCATTCAACAGTTTTTCATATATACGTCTGTCAATAATATAAAATCCATTTAGTTATAATTTAGACATTATATCAGCTTTTAGAAAATAAATTCATGAAAACATACCTCATATATAAATTTACAACTATGACTCATAGCCAACGATATTCAAGGATCTCATTTACATTTTCATCCACAACGAAATCCTGAATTTCTTCTCCATATATTTTCTTTTCCAAAACCACAATATGACTACTACCACCTCTTATCTTTTTATCCACGTGAGTCATCAATGCTAGTAAATGTGGATATAGAATAGGTGGTGTTATTGTGCTTTCAATAGCTCTTTGGGATCAGTTGGTTGATCCTTTAGATTCTTTTGAGACGACGTTCCTTGTAACCTCCTTCCCTCTCTCCATTTATAATAACATTCATTGGTTCAGACCCCTTTTTCATTAATTTTTTAAGGTTTAGCTTGATAAAAATGGAAATTAATACCTCTTTGTCCACATGTACTGTTACATGTTGTGACAGCCATGCAATGAATGTCTAAATAACCTTTTCGACACTATGAATATCATCGTTATCAAGTGGAATAGGTAGCTCTACATTTGGATCAAGAGCTACAGTAATCATCACTTTTAGATGATATTTTGGATGTGGTATTTTATACATCTTTTCCCCTTAGATGTTCAACACCGTATCCCTCGCTACAAGTTGATAGGTGGGTGTTGATAGATATAAATCACTGTCATTATCACCCTATAGAAGATCAGTACTGGAAATGTATCTGTGTTTTTCCAATTCACATTTCATGGGAACAATTATTAGAATATTGATTACCATGTCTAAGAGAGTTCTTTGAGGGGAATGGCTCACCTCAAACCTAGTGGGGGTGAGGCAGGATCTTCATGGACTGGTTGTTCATGAGTTTTGTCTTCCCCATGCATCCCACCCATTAAAATTTCTAGCAACTTTCCCTTCCATTAATATCATTCTTCAAGAGTTGCTAGTCTTTATATCATTTGTTTCATTTTTTCATCTCTATCATCTGTTTGTTTTTTCTCATAATATACTAGGGGTGTCACCCCAAACCCCGCACATTTGACATGATTTTATTGTTCTAGATGCTTCAAATTTGTTGGTAATAGGTCTTTATCAACTATAAGAGTAGCTGATTCCTTTTACTCTTAGACATAGGAAAGTAACTAATTATTTTTATATAATAGGAATTTAAAACAAATATTTTTATCGTGTCATACTTACACATATTTCACACACTTTTGTGTTTTTTAATCTACTAGCTTCCCTTCCTTATTCACATGTGCCACCTTTCATAGCACATGACGTGGGATGGAAGTGTATTTTGTTTTAGACGCATCAATGTACATATAAATATAGAAAGATAATTATGATGTTGTTTCTTCGCACCTAACAATATTTTTGTAAATTTAAAATACGTATCATTTTCTTCTATAATGAATCATACCTCATCCTTGCTTTACGATAGGGGTGTATTGGTTTTGATGCACGTTCCTTATTTCTAGTACCGAGTAGCTATTTCATAAAGGAAATATTGACAATAAAATTGATGATTACACATATCCTCAAACAATGTTTTATGATGCACAATGTACCTAAAACTTATCATCCCTAAAGCAGCCAATAAATGCATCCCATGCTTCTTGGGATATCAAGTTAGTGTATGCAAGGGGTGGGTGTGGGATTATTTTACCTTTGGAATCATTCAGGTGACATTTTGTTAAAATAGTTTGAAAACATCGATGACACCTTCCTACAAGACTCAGTACATAATTCTTTTGTGAATCATTTACAATAAATATACTCTGCAAGAGATTGAGAAGAGTAAGAAACTGTTTCATTATTTTATTTTATAGTAAATTAAATAAATAATAACATAATGTTACCATAATATCATCCCAGATCAGAGCATTCAGCCTGGACACAACATGATGCCATGAATCTATGTTAATTTTCACGTGTTGCTGAGTGAAAATTCCAATGTCACTACTAAACATAGCCTTGTTGGGATTCAAATGTTGGCCTCATGCATTCATTCTGACTTCAAATTTGATGCCTTGGATTTTCACCTTATGAACTTTGTCTAACACTATCAAACTACAACTCACCTTTGTTTTTTGTGACGTCGGTCCTTCATACCCAACCATTTAATCAATATCAACATCATCTATATGTTCATATGAAATGATATCAATTCCATGTGATGATGGTTGTTGGAACTCAACACTAGGAGTAATAATAGGTTCAGAAACTTGATGCTCTGCACTGTGAGCAGCCGCAGTAGCACCAGCAGCAGCAGTAGCTTCAACAGCTAGAGAGACTTGTTCATCCTCGAGGATAAGAGCACCCGAACGTGTAGAAGTCATTATCTTCAAATGTGGTTAAATAGTTAATTTAGATGACATAAATTCAGTAATGATAAGATAATAACATGAGATAACAAGATCTATATTACAAACAAAATATAACCTTTTTATTGAACTCTCTTTCTTTTTTTCAAAGGCTGATGGGATTTGACACCTATATCGATTATCCAAATCCCTTCATTATGGTACCCCCTAACATATAAAACATCATCTATGTTGGGACCACTTAAAAATGATTGTGACATACCACTGAATGGATCATCCTCAACTAAATTTCCATCGGACCCTTCAGTAGTTTTGGATGATAATAGAACAATCGACCACTTTCGGTTTGAGGGATCTGAAACATAAAACACTTGTATTGCTTGTGATGGAATTATAAATTATTCTTCTTTGTAGAATTCATTACTAAAATAAATTCTCACAATTTCCAAGTCATCTATTTTAACACCACTATTTTTATCGAACCATTCACATTGAAAAATCAGAAATTGGAATTTCGTATAATCCAACTCCCATATTTTTTTGATAATGAAAAAGAATGACATAATTGCATAAATAGGATTTTTGTCTTTACTACTAGAAACATGAATTTCTTCAGCCACAAGTGTAACCCCACTATTTTTCATTGTACTATATTCATCATGTTCATCTGTATAGAATGTATACCAATTAATTACATAACCATTGTAGGATAATATTTACACACTTGTTCTGGTGGCAAGCCATCAATGTCGTTCTGAAATTGAATTCAGATTTTCATCTAACTCCTTAAAAATAAGGTCTTGAAACCATCCTATAAAATGGTGATTATGTGTATTTGATATCCATTTTTCAGCCCTTGGTGGATTCAACTCCCTAAGAATTTATTTGTGGGTTTCAATATATGGAGCTACATCCCAACTGTTATGCAAAACATAAAGGTGAACCAGCTCCCGATCTGTAATATTGATTGTCACAACATTTCTTCAAGAAATGACATCACCCTCAATGCATCTAGTGTGACGAGGTTTTGGGAGACCAATTCCTTCCACATCAGAGAGGTATTCGGTATAGAATTTAATGGCTTCCTCAACAATATATCTCTCTATTATACAGCCCTCTGGCCGACTTCGATTTTTGACATATCCTTTCAAAATCTTCATATACTATTCAACATGGTACATCCATCTTTAATGAATAGGATCACAAAGTCAAATATCTCTCACCAAGTGAAGCATCAAATGAACCATCATATCAAAGAATGTTGGTCAGAAGAACATTTCTAATTGACATAATATGTTGACAATTTATCATTCCATAGCTGGAAATTTCACAGGGTCTAAAAATTTGCTACATATATAATTGAAAAAGAAACAATGTTTAGTTAATGTATAGAGAACATTTTTGGAAAAAATTCAAAGTAAAGCTATAGGAATTAAATATTGCATCAAAACATGGTAGTCCTGTGATTTCAAACCTTTTATCTTCAAATCATTCATTTCCAACCTTGCCGTAAATCAATCCTTTTTTTTCTAGGGGAATTTAGAAACGTTATGATAACACTGTCACATGAATTTTTCTCCACATGCATCACATCAAGAAAATGTCAGACGTACAAACAATTACTATATAGTAATTCAAAAAAAATGATTGCTTTTTCAAACCAATTTTCGTAATTTTTTCAAAATATGGTTTACCAGAAACAATGTTCACATCTTTTACATTCTCAAATATCTTATCACCTGTTAGTGGAGACAGTGTTGTGAGTTGTTCTGAACATCCATTGAATAAGGTCATCCAAGATCGGTACATATGCCGACAGGGTAGAAATCTACGATGTCCTAGAAACACAGTTTTCGATGAATGTTTCAAACTAATTGATTCTGTATCTTCTTCGCACACGGTACTCCCTTGAGTTCCATTAATTCTATAGCCTAAAAAATTTCCATAAGCATTGAAATAATTTATCATCCCAGACAACATCACTCTCAACGTGAAGTATTCCATTTTATAATCATCATACAACATTGTTACCTAAATCCCACAATAACTTCAAATCCTTGATCAATAGAGACAAATAAATTTCAATATCATTAATTGGTTGTTTTTATCCTGATATAAGCATAGATAACATGATAATTTTTCGCTTCATGCATAACCTGGGCGGCAAGTAATAATTTAACAACAAAACAGGCCATGTACTGTGAGTGTTAGTTTAAAAACCAAAAGGATTCACTCCATCTGTAGATAACTCAAGACAAAGGTTTCTCAGCTCTTTTCAAAATTCAGGGTACTCATGATCAACTATCTTCCATTGAGGATAGTCATCTAGGTGACATAGTTTCCAATCATTTTTTCTTTTATATACATGCCACCTCAATTGTCTTGTAGTTTCTTCACTTCCATATAGACGCATAATCCTTGGAATGGTTGGGATGTACCATAAAACATTCATAGGACTGGATTCATATTTCTTGTTTCGAGAAGCACCACACTTCGGGCATCTGTAAGTTATTTTTTCTCATTGAGAAATAGTATACAGTCATTCGAGCAGTCATGTATTCTTTCATAAATCAAACTCATTGAGCCTAGCATTCGTTTTTCTTTATATGTCCGATTCAGGAGATCATTATCTTCCAGGATCATTTCATTCAAGAGAGAAAGTAGTTCTACAAAACTGAAATCACTCTATCTATTGCGTACTTTCAATTTAGACAAAGTCAATAAAGCGGACACTGTAGTATATTTAGTGCAACCAGTATACAATGGTGACTTTGGACAACTCTTTCACTTCTCAATAAATTTTTGGAAATCACGGAGTTCATATTCAATTGTCCATTTCATTTATTAAATACGATCTTAATCATCATTGACATCTGTAATCACATCCTCCATACGGTATTCTTCATTATCAATAAATGTATTCATATATAATGATTGATAAGATGTAGTTTTATCCCATCCAGTAGCTACACTCGCCTTTTGTTCATGTTTATTACAATATTTATAACTTTGATCCATTCCCTGACATATAAAATGTTCTTCCAACTAATCTGGAGTAATTAGTCTAGTATAAAAACAACGTAAACATGGGAAAATGATTTGAGACAAATCCTTTGCATGATCCTTTGCAATGTTGATGAAATATTTCACTCTGTTCTCATACTCTATTGTCAAACGATTACCATCCATCCAATATTTATTCATCTCCATCCTTTTTGAATCTAAAATATTAGTATTTGTGATTCATATACACAAAACTAGTCTTCCAAATATAGTAGAACAGGACCAATTCCTTATAAAAATAGAGATTAATAGATCCTACCATATAAGTAGAAAATAATTGAAAAAACTAGGAAAAATAGTTTCTTATACTTATTTCTAATAGTACTACAAGAAAAGTATAATGAACATAGATAGTACCTCTAAACTCTCCTAGAGCATCATAGTAAACGTACTCTAGTGACTACAACTATTTGAGATTCTAACCACTAACATCCCAATATTGGAGTGGTCTACATAGTGGCAATATTAGTATAATCAAACCAAAGATCCATCCCCCTCATGCTGCTCCCTGATCTCCTCCATCACTTTAGTGTTGTACATACCTCCTTTCTCAAGTTCCTTCCACTTCCTAGGATATTCGTCCACTACCTCTCTTACAATAGCATGAATGATCAGAAAATGCAATGTAATATGTCTATACCCATCACAATCATGTTAAATTCCTTATATTAATGGTCTATTCTTGAGGTACCTATGAATGATAGTGCCTCCTGAGATGAGGCTTACATCACACACCTATTGTGGGTGGGTGATGCTAACCCCACATCCTATAAGATCACTACATTAAAAGATTATGATATTAACTCAAACCATAGGCATGATCATATAACACTAATATGACCATCGAAAGCTTAGTTTTACATGTTGAATTCCCCAAAACCACTAGAGTTCGGTCTATAAATTGATCAACAAAAATTAATGTATTTAATAAAAAGAGATGAAATACAATCCAACCAAGTGAAAGAAATAAACAATCTCATAATAATAAATTCACCCCCATCACATAATCGGGTTATCCATAATGTAGGTGTACTTAACCAAAATCACTTGGAATGACAAACCAAGGGTAGTTCTTTACTAGAGCAGTCTCCATTAAAAATAACAATCTTGATACACATAATAGGTATCAGGGAAGAATCACTATCTACCCAATGAAGTGCATGGTGTATCCCCTTTTTCAAGAAAAACCCTTCTAGACTAGCACCTAGGAATAACTAGTCATAGAGGTTCACTAAGTTGACACCACACTTAAATTATACTTTACATAAAAGATAGATGTGTGGATTTTACCATTGATCGAAGTCCAAAAACAACCCACAATCCTATAAATAATTAACCACCCAAATAAAACTACTCACATGTTCACACCGCTATCTAATCACAATGTAGATGCTTAAATTCCAGATGAAAACTACATAAAAATGTGTCAAATTATCACCTTTCCAAAAACCAATCTGGAAAAACTTATACAAAACCATTTATTATAATTTATAAGTACTTTAAACAATTATAAATATGTTTTTTCAAGATGAACCCCATGTGCAGTCAAACATAGCCTTTTACACAATCAATTGCGATCAGTTGTGATAAATTTTCAATAAGTGATTTCAAACATAAACTATGTAACCTATAAACACTTATATAAAATCATTTTTCATAAATGGTGTCTCACAACTTTTTGTAACTATCAAAAACAACTTATATAAATGATAGGCAACTAAGAAAAGACACTAAGTATATGGAAAATAGCTAGAGAGCTACAACTGAGGAGGATGAAAATAGAAGAAATCACTACGAGAGAGTTCCCGCCCAAA
Organism: Viscum album; assembly: GCA_963277665.1. Lineage (NCBI taxonomy): Eukaryota > Viridiplantae > Streptophyta > Magnoliopsida > Santalales > Viscaceae > Viscum > Viscum album. The sequence goes on along the minus strand of OY728156.1, from coordinate 1,244,579,331 downwards.
CAAAATTCAAGACCAAGTCTCACAGCCGATTCCTACTCAATTTTTTTTACCTCTCCATCGTTGTAGCATCCCTATATAACAACCCCCGTGAGGCCCATCCCAAATTAGAACTTTCCCTATAAACACAATCATAAATAGAACCTTCCCTATAAACATAATCACTTGTACATCATGACACCCACAAAGTGTAACTAATTAATAATGAGGTGGGTAGTATCAAAACTCTTCTTTTTCAAGATAGGGTTTAAAAAAATACCACTTTCCCCAGTATAGATATACCCACTAGATGGATGAGGAAAAAACACTCAACATTAATATAATATTTATGTATAACGAGGTCTATCTTGAGGTTCCACTTGAATATCAAATCCTCATACATATGGCACTTGGTGAAAAAAAAATTCTAGTTCCAAACATCATAAGGACCCATGGGGAATCATAAAAAATTCACACTTTAGTTCAAATCATCTGCTAACCAATTATAAGAATCCACTAAGTGTGTGATTTAGTGACATATATTGTTAGAACTCTTTGTCAGTTAGCATCTTATCCAACGGTGGTGATCATGAGGAAGAATCCAAACATCACCATAATGAAAACTACTCTCAAAAAACTTATCAAACAAAAATATACCAAAACAGAGAAGTGGTAGACTTTACTATAGTAGATCACACCCATGATTGGGGGAGAGAAGAAGCGTCGAGTGGTTAGGGAGCCTTCTGCACTACGTCGGGAAGGGAAGGCGCGACCGCGAGGGGTAGGTGCACGGGAGGAGCTGCCACCATTGAGAAATGGAGGAGTAGGGTTCGTGGGGAGTCCAGAGGAGAAATGGATGTAGGGTTTGTGGGGAGGAGGATCCGCAGAAGTAGTTAGAGGGGGAGGATAAGGAGTAGGGTTAACAGTGGAGCTCCAGAAAATAAAAGATCGTGAGGAGGGGGGAGTTGTCGCAGGGGTACAACACCGCAAGGGCTTGAGGGCGTGATAAACATAGGATAATATGCACCGGAATTTATAAAATATTGTACTATGGTTTTATCAGTGGAACAAAGTGCAGATAATGGATTCCATTATTAGCACAAAAATTTTAGCGCTGATAAAGGAATCCTTTATCAGCGCTTTTTAGCCCATATAAAGCATAATCTTTATACGTACTAAGAAAAAACTGCTGATAAAGGGCTTCTTTATCAGCATTTTTCTATTGTTGATAAATAATCCCTTTATCGGCACTAGAAAAGCACTGATAAAGAATGACTTTATTTGTGCTAAAATTTTAGCACTTATATAGGGTTCCTTTATCGGTGCTTTTGTCTTAGCGCTGATAAATGGCGGCGCTTCCCTTGCCCATTTTTTAGAACTGTTATAATGTTAACCCCATATAAATGATGTCAATTTTTTTTAATTTAGTTAGTGAATAATTTTAGAACAGTGATAGCTGTGAGTATATGTCTCAAAACTAAGGATAGGATGGTGTTAACCATGTTGATTCTCCATCTGAAGGATAAGTTGTTTTTCTTCCAGTTCATGATGTGACAAATGATTTTATTAAACACACTATTTATGTGAATAATTTAATGTCATTGTATGGAAATCAGGGCACTCAGGTACATCCTGGTAAATCTTCATCTTAACATACCCAAATAGTTTAATAAGGATAAATCCTACCTATCCAAGGAGTAATTTTAAATATAAATACTTCTATTTCCACGATTCACAAGATATAAACTTCATTTATCATTGTCTTCTAAGAGATTTTTGATTCATAAAATAAATATTTTTTTATCATTAAATAAATGATTGTTTATTTTGAGTATATTAGATAGTAGGTTCCACCAATGTGAGGTATGCAGTAGTAAGTTATAAATATGACACACACGATTATTTTATTAAAGAAATAACATATGATGTACTAGTTAATGTTGAACATCCATTAGGAAAAAGGGTATCATGTCCTTTGTCCTCGGGTGAATTTGAGAAATCCATAATTTCCCCATAAATGAAATGGATGTCTCTACTAAGCTGAAACACATGAACAGGAGATCATAGGACCAAGAAGAGAATACCATGTAGTTAATAACATTGAGAATGTAATTTCATTAAATCCTATAGAAATGTTTTCCCATATCAGCCTTGATGAAAATATTGGAGTGAATAACATTTTTAAGGATGACATAAACCATTTCTTAGGTGATTCCTATTGTACCTTGGATTGATCTCCCTTTTAAATCCCATTATGTTCATAAAAATTCCAGTGAGGGTGGTACAAGGATATCCTTATATTGATCACTCTTGTAAGGAACATATGTCGTAAGTTACAAATACTGGTTATCCTGTAGTGATGTAGCACAAACAGGTCCCTGAACATAGGAATGAGCACTATGGTAGTATTAAAGGGCACCTGAGGGAAACTACCATGTAAAAGTAAATCCAACAAAACAATCACCAAATTTAACCTAACTAGTTCATATGTATTAATTTTTTCATGTTTTGATTTGATTATTACCTTATGGGTTGTATAGGTCACCCCTTTCTTAAGTATGTCACGGGTTCATCATGTATAATTTTATAAAATAAATTTAATTTAATGGCATGTTGTGGATTTTGTATTTTTTTGTATCTCTATAATCATGTTATTATAATATGTGTCTAATTCCCAAAATAATGTAGGGATTTCAATATTTTTATATTTTATTATTTTTATATTTATGTATTTATTCATGAAATAATATGTATAAAAGATATGGGCTGTCATAGTTTATTCAAGGAATTGTGTTGTTCTTTTTTGGGGTTATGAATTGAAATCATTAGGGAAATCCTTAGGGATAATACTAAACAAAGTAATATAACCCCAAATTTTGTTAAATTATAGAGTGAACAATCTCTAAGAAATAAAGTCAATTTTCTAATATTACTAGTGGATGTGGATCTGGTATAGTTATACATAGTGGTAATAGCCACAAAACTGGTGCATATGGTATTAAATCCATGTTCACCAGGTTTATAATAGGGATGAATTATTTTACACTTTGTTTGAAATAGTTTAGGGATGTGATTTGGTACATTCATAAACTCTTTATTATCCATTTTCAATGGAAAAAATTTCAATGAAGTTTTATGTAACGAAATAGATGATAAATAAAATAGATTGAAACCTAGAAATTTATAGGTCAGGTGATACATGTAATTAAATATTTATACATTCAACATTCATATTTTACCTTTTAATTGATTAATAGTTAGAAAATAATCATTCTTAAGACTATTTTGTAATAAAAATAGTGATTGGGACCAGAATCCAATATAAAAAGATAGTCTTATCTTCCATTTTTGAAATTCAAATGTCCAATGTGACTATGGTTCAACACATTCCTTCATATCATGCAAATTTTGTATATCTATTTAAAGACAACCTCAAAACATGGAAGTTTAGTTAGCGGTGAAAATTGAAAATGGATGTATTATTTCATCCTATGTGTATATCATGGCCCATATGAATATGTGTGTGGTTAATTTACTAGTGAAACATTTCATTAAACCTTTAGTGGAATTATTCATTATTCACGGTATAAATTCTATTTACTTGTATAAAGTCTATATAGAATTATAGTAGATCGAATTACCGTCTCTACAAGAAAATGGCCTCTAACTGTATAAATGTTTATGGAGGATGATGAACCTCCTTTAGAATCATCATCTCATGATATTATATTATTACCTTATGAGAAAGTGTATCTACCTAAGATAACTAATACTACGTTAATGATCATCCTTAATAACATACCCATTATAAGAGAATATAATGAAATGATTCTTGAAAAATTTTCTATTCTTTCTCCATATCAAGTGGTTTAGGTCACAATTCAACATATATCAAAGGAATTACAACAAAAAAGAGTCTATATATAAATGTAACTTTCTAAAATGAAGAGTTGTATAAGAAACAATATGATAATTTTAAAAGATGTTTAATTTAAAAAATTATTCTTTATGAGGTAGAATGCTCATTTTCGTCATGAAAAAGTATTTTCCAGTGTTCCTTTTCATTGATTATTGTATTATAAACAATTTCATAATATTGAATATCTATATTTTAACATAGATTTCTGATTTGGTCAATTAGATATATAGACCCCAATACGTTTATAAAGAAGATCATAATTCCAGATATTATAAAGTAAAGGTAAATAGTGATGTTATCCCCCAGACTAATTTTCATAAAAGTTATGAACTCTATGTGTTCATATTAATTTATTTTTTAGTCAATAATGATCCATATATCTTTAGGGAGTTAACGAATATTGTCTTTAGGGATTATATAGAAAAATATTGGGCAATCATTGAATTTGATATTCTTATCAACATTAAAAGTAAGGAACAACATGAGGATCATTTGAATGTTTTTCTGAAGACATTGAGAATGGATTGTTATATATGTCTATATTAAATGTAATTTTTTGATGTAGAAATTGATAATCATGGGGAATTTTATCACTAATAAAAGGATATTAATGGATCCTTTAAATAAAGATGAAATTGAATGGTTTCCTAGAACTATATTGCAGTTGGAGATCTATAGTTTCCTTGTATTTACTAGACACTATAGTCTATTTGTGCGAAACATGTTAAAATCATATATTCCACTGACCTAGATAACCTATAACATAGAAAATATTTTCTAGATATATAAATTTGAGGATAGTTTTAAAGAGTTAAGAAAGAGGATAATCACTATACATATGATCACATCACCGACATGTGTATAAGGATTTGGATCCAAAATGAAGTTTATAAAACTTTATAGGGTTGTGTGATTAGGAAAAATGATAGAGTGGTGGAATATGACTTACACTAATTAAATATACACGAGTAAAACAACCCAACACATAATCTATAATGGGATGCAGTCATTCTCACATTGATGATTTGGTGACATTATCTTCATAGGGAAATGTGTGACATATATATAAATCATAAAAGGATTAAGTATATATTCACAAAAATGGAATTCAATATGTGTTAGTGACGGTGGTTAATTAAAATCAAGGATTATGAATGTTCAATCAATTACCATCCTATTAATGTAAATAAATTGGTAGATACTCAGAGTAAAAAATTTTCTACAACCAAATCTGTGATGAGGATTGAACAAGATCCCATCTTCATGGACATGTAAAGGATAGTGGTGGGAAATATAAAAGTAACATCATGATACCTTTGATAAATAACTCATTGACTATCCATATATGAGTTGATCATGGAGGCCCAAACAAATAATGATGAGTTGTAGAGAAAGGTTGTGAGTATTTTTGAGTTCATATTTGGTAAATATTGAGTTATAAGATATAATATGTGTCCCATAAAAGACCCAAACATAATAGGGAACTCATGGATTATGATCATAGGACATACATATATTTTCATCTAGTAATCGAAAATTTGTATGAAGAGCTTAATAAAAACTTATTGTAGGATAATAATAAAAATTGAGATCATCTAATTTATATCTTGATTCATGGTATACTAAAAAATCAAGGCTAAATAAAATAAGTCTAACGGCATGACGCAACCATTCCCAAAAAAAATTAAAATGGAAAAAAATACAAATAGATTACATTGTAGGACTCAACAGTATATCTATATGCATTAATTCTATTTTCGTGGTATTTAATCTCCATAAAATTTATGTTCATTTATTTATAGTGGAAAAATATTTATATCTCAGCCTACTCAAAATTATATTAATAAGAAATTTCCAAAGACTTTATAGAGAACCACTCTCTATTATATCATATCTATATATGAGGATTACCTCAACGTTTTATGTAAGTCTCAAAAAACAATTGTATAGAGATTTGATTTTTAGTGATTCATATAACCCTTTGAAGGATATTTTATCTGAGAGTACCATTAAAACTCTAGAGGATTTTTTGATATCCGGTTAAAAATATTTCAATTTATGTTTGGATAAACACCTTCCATAATGGAGTTTATTTATAATGACATTATCCATTATAAAATTAAAATTTCATATTAAGAAGTTTAATATGGGCATAGTTGTTACACTCAAACATGTTGTGATGTAGTTTGGGATTGGAAGCTTATGGGACCAAATCTTATACAACAGATGACATAGACTGTTAAAACCATTCAACATCATATGAAATCCATAAAATTTATTTTGAACAGAATATATAGAAAATCATCGATGTGACCATGAGTTTGAGGTTGGAGATGAGGAGTTAATTTAATCATAAATGTGGAATAAATTCATGAGATCTAGGAAAAATGGAAATATTAGTCCGAGATACATCATCCCCTTTGAGTTCCTTGATTACATCAAAGTTGTTTCCTAATGATAAAAATTCACACATAACGTATCACATGTATATGTTTCATTCCATGTATCCCACATAAAGAATTATATTCAAGAAAATCACATGTACAAAATCCAGATGTCATACCCTTGAAGATTGATATTTCATATGAGGAGAAATTAGATAATATATTAGATCATAGAGACAAATTTATATGAAATAATACAACTCACCGGGTCAAAGTACTTTCGGGGAAGCATATGTTTGATGAGGTGACATGGGAACCAGAAGAGTTGAGGATATTGAACTACCCAAATCTATTTAATTATTTGAAATAAAATTTAATGGGTGATATTTATGAATGGGGGAGGAATATAATTGCCTAATATTTATTAAAAATTAATGTTTTTTGAGTTAATAAATTTCCGATTGAAACATTTAGTTGTATAAAACACTTGAATTGATGATTTTTTGTTCTTTTGACCACATAAAAATATATGCATAGTTTTTTAGTTTTACATAGAAGACCATTAGAAATTTAACTATTTATAACATAGTTGATATATTTTTACCAGTAAGATTAGTTTATTTAAATAGTTATGATAACATCTATCTAGCATTAAGTGAAGAAGTGATGGCCTTGAATAGTGGAATTATACCATATAAATTCCATTTACTAGAAATATTGATTGGGATGGGGTGATTGGTCTTTTCCATTGACTAAGACCAAGGTGAAATTTTAAAAAAAAACTCATGGGATACAATTAATGGGAGAAGTGATTTATTATATATATTCAAACCAAAACCATGTTTCCCAAACAACACCAAAAAACTACCACTATTGCTAACCATACCCTTACGATGTACACATGTTTATTAAGGGGTTTTGTATCTATATCCTAGTAATGAGACTTTTCATATTTTAATTTTTTATAACTTAATGATCACAATTTTGGCTTTTTAATTATCACTTCACATAAATATATTGTTGAATAATGTGTTTGATAAAAAAAAATATTGACATGAATGATCTAAAATTGTATTAATGAGAAACATAAAGATTCAATTAAAACATATTTTTTTGATTAATTAATAAAAATTTGAAATAAATATTATTCTTTAATAAATTATTAATAAATAATATTTATCCATATATAAATCATAATACAATTTAATGAAGTCTATATTAAATTTTTTACGGTTGAAAACGTGGTTATTTTTGTGAAAACATGTAGTTTATAGTAAATAATAGATTTTATCAAAAAGTGTAAATCATTATATTTATAAAAAAATTGTAAAATAAATATTATTTTTCATATCATAACATTGGAAATAGAAAATAGTTAATTTTTAATAATTTTATATGATTTTATAATTTTTGGGTAAAAATTAATTGTGGTATAAGTATATTATGTCCATTAAAACATCATAACAGAATAAATTTGGTATAGAAAATAATATAAAGGTAATTAATTACCATAAATACATTTTAAATTTTAAATAATGTGTTTTTGATGTTATTTGATTAATTTTACAATTCTATTATGATGCATCTGAGCCATATATATTATTTTACAGATTTATAAAAAGTTCATTATTAAAATGACTCACTTCCACACAATCAGTGATATTATTTTTGTGAGTTTTGTTTTAATATAAATATAATATATATAACCACTCATATTTAATATAGACCATGGGAAAACCCTTTGGAATGATTTTGGTTTTCATTATTCTATCAGATAGAGTCCATTAAAATTGTTTACAAATTAATAAATAATTCCACACAATTTTAATATAATATCAACCAAACCTCCCATTCCTCGTCAAAAAAACCCATTTGTCACGAATTTCATATTCATATACCTTCTATGATGAACCAAATCTATCAATATGTTATTTCAAAATCTTTTTAAAGAACCCTCTCATGGTAAGGGATTAAGTCCTCTTCATTTTTATTCAAGAATATTATTTATTTGAAGCCTTTTGATATATAATTTTTCACGCTATATAATATATGTATTCATTACTTTAATATCCTTATAATTACCAATAAATGATATACAAAATTTAACGCTTCTTAATCTCTTTCTTAATTATTAATTTACACCTTTTAGGATACAATAAATACCCCTTTTTCCACGCAAAACATTTGTGTTGTGAATGCCCATAAACATTTAGAAAATGGTTATTACTCTAGTTGTAAAAAATTATATTTCATTTGGGACATATATGTATGAAACCAAAAATCCATAATCAATGGTTTAATAGCAATTAAATATTTTATTATTTCATATAATCTATGCAGAACACAAATTTGTGTACATAATATGAATGGGATAGGTGGACCTAGAACTATATAGCCCCAAATGTATTGGGTAATGTTTTTATATCATTAGATTCCATATCTAATGAAATATTGTTTATCCAAATCACACTCTCATATAATATATCAGTGGTTTCCCTTGACATATACTTATTTTGTCATCAAATTCTTGTATTTCCTTAATTTTATCATCTTATATCATTATTTTACATTCCTGTTTATGATTCTAGCACTTTTAATGTATGATGGATAAGCCTCTACACAAAAATGTATTACATTAATAATGTAATAGTTTTATTATTACGATAATAGTATTTAAATATCACCCCTTTTATGTATATCCCTAGGTCATCCATGATAGTTTTACAATATTTATGTAATTTTACGGGCATTTTATAGAGTTCATAAATAGAGTAGTTGAAAACCAGTTTTCAATCTATCGTGATATGAATCTGATTTCCCAAATAAACTATTACTTTAAAACATTTGGGTATTTATAATGTGTTTCTATATTTATTAATTCTTTAAATAACATGTATAAAACATATGGGTTGTCATAGGAATGGGTCTTCTTCTTCGGGTATGGGGTCGGCGCCCATGTGACCCCAAAAAGGGGATGGGTTTCCTATATGACTGAAGGAGTTGGTTTCCCCACATTCACACACACACACACACATCATACAAGGAATGGGTTCTCCTTCCATTAATTCAGTACCCCCTAGATCAATATTGAATCTCCTCGGGGAGGTGTGTATCCTCTAAGGGGGTCGAAAACCTTATTGTTTATCAAACATACAGTAGTTTGATTGATTTCCTTGACTATGTTATTAAATAGGTGACATCGAAGTAATTAATTCTAGGTTTATTGGATATTATACATCTTATTATTTAATTATTACCCCTATATTCCTTCTAGATACAACCTTAGTGGAGTCTAATAGTGGTGACTTACAATTTCATGCATCCTTAGGTTCTCTTTATATAAATCATATATGGGATTTTATTTTTCAAATCCTATCATGGGTTTTCAGATGAATCGGCATGCCTTCTTATCATTTTTTTATGTTTCACATTGTGTTTCTTGATAGTCCACCATATTTGGGGATTCTTTCCCATTTATATTTTTTCTGAATACAAATTTCATATACTTGAGTTAGTTATAGTGGATGTGATGTTGGTGGATCTAATTCATCATAGTTATTGATTTTTGTATATATTGTTGGAGATTATACTTATATTATTTTTAATATCGGGTTGTTTTCAACTTTCATAGTTCTATTATACCATAAAGGATTATATTTTTATTTATTTTATATCTTATTTAATTTCGTGATGTCTCATTCTTCTAGGTTGTCGGTGTCTAATTCATATTCATTTTCTACAAATTGGTGTTTATATTTATTGTATTTGTGTTTTTTGGTTATATTATGTATCCAAAATGTAAATATGTTTAGGTTTTTCATTAGTATACAAGCTTCCATGTGTAATGTACCTTAAATGTTCTAGTTAGAAACCCTTATCCTATTATAGGTGGTCTTGGTGCGGGATAATCAACCTAACCATTAGTACAAGAAGTACACCATTTGGTTGGCCCATGTTAGAATGGTATCATAGTATGAAAATATTATATAAGAATTTTGGATTTAAGAATATTGAGAGATTATTTTGGAAAAATAAGAATGTTTTTTCAATGGATTTAACAGTAAAGTTATATGAATTGGGAACCCAGTATATGTTCAGGTGACTGATGTATCCATTCACTAGGGAACTGATATTTTTTAGTCAACTATAAACATTATGTAATTTTTTATATATTTTGAATTAAATGTTATATTCAACATGTAACATTTTTATTATTCTTATATCATGTTTTTCTTCAGTCATTTTAGGTATATATGCATTTATAATCATAGGAAAATCATGTTAACCCTGTTATTCGACCCCCATAGATTGCCCATAAAGATTCAAAAGTAGGGTCATGATGAAATTGTACCAATTATAGAGCCTTTGGTAAATATTTATAATAAAAATGAGGTATCAATTCATGGAAATTATCAAGAGTCATCTCTATAAAAAATCATAGAGTTGATATTACACATAATGCATATCGAACATACAATCCACTTGAAGTGGATATGGTAGATTTTATTGAGCATGATAATAATACCCATGTGTTAAGAATGTTTTATTAGTTCTAATTTCAAAATATTCTTAGTTTTAAAGGAAATCATAATGCTCATTCTATAGGAGATTGGTTAGTGTCAGTGAATCATATATTCTCTCACTTTTAGGAATCTCACACCAAGATGTTGATTCATGCCCTTAGTATTCTCCTTAGTTTATCTAGTTATTGGAAGACACTGGCATCTTAGACTCAAGATATGGTTACCCCAACATGGTTAGTGTTTTATATTTTTTTTATGGGGAAGTTATATTTGGAAATTCTAAAATATTTTATGATTTGATGATTTGTTGTACATTCTTCAAGGAAACTTGACCATGATCAAGTACGTGTTGTGGTTCACAGAACTCATGGGGCACTCCATATATATGATTCATGATATATATTTTTATCATTATAGAATAATTAATATATTTTTAGAGAGATTAAATATAGTGGTGTACATATACCCATATCAAACTATGGAGTCCATGAGAAAAAACTAGAGATATAGGGATATCTAGTGGTGTACCGATACCCATACCAAACTATGTTGCTTGATGTATTATACGCGAAATGAAAAATTTATCACAGGACATTTCATCATGATATAAGATTCTAGATGATATTTTAATAAGATCTATTGTAAGGGAAATTTTAGTGAAAATTATATCGAGATAACTCGGAAAATTTAATGTGGGGATGTTAATGAAAATTTATGACATCTTTAACATTATGAAAGGGTGAAACAATTGAAAAAACTATTTTTAAAAATGAATAAATGAGTAAAATTTTAATATACAAATATGGTGGATTTAAGGTTGCATGACATTTACATATATCATAAAGAGAGGAATAAGTAGGAACATCAATATTGGTAGTGGATTTTGTGGAGTGTTGAGTGAAAATTATTTCCATATATCATATCAAAAAAAGTGAATGGAATACCATTTATTGAAATAATGTTTGAATCATATTAAATAATAGAAGGGACTATGATTTTGAATCTATTTAAATACCATAAAGGGTGATATTTCAATTATATAAAATCGTGGTAATTTATAATATTACATTAAAATGGAATTTTAATGTAGATGGATGAGAAATAATGGGAGGAATATAACTGATGGTGGATGTTTTATTTTTACATATACACATTAGATAAATGAAGAATTTAGATATAAAAAATGATAAGTTCTGAAATATGATTTAGGATATAAATTATTTTCATGACGATGGGGATCCAACTCTATAATAAGCATCTCTACAAAGAATTTATGTGTCAAATCCATTGAGATGACAACCATGGATGATTTTATTCACTATATAAGAATAATATAATATAAGAGGTTAAAATAGAGAAGAATAATAGAGAGTTTCTTGAAAATATTTCATAGGATGAAAAATAATATTTCACTGAGTTTCCTTTCTAATTCAAATGAAGTAGATATTGTTGTGAATTAAAGTTTTCACAGCTTGAAGAATGATCACATCGCTAGTTCAAGAATTAGAATACGACGTCTTGAACTTATACAAGAAAAATCGGCATTAAATGTTTCTGTTATAAATAAGAAGTATAATGTGTTAATAATTGATTATGTAAGTGGAGAATTATAGTAGTTTATTTCATGCTAAAATACATGTAAGTGAATAAGAAGACTCCATTATAGCATAATGATATTAATAAAAGTATCAACTGGTGAAGGAGTCTCATTCTATTAAAATGTATTTTATGTAGTTCAATCATATCAATGTATGTAGTATATAGATCTACTTGACACTGAATGTGAACCAAACTATCACCAATCCAAGGAATCAAATTTTTTTACACCCCCACACCTAAAGGGTATGAACCACACATTCGTTCAATGTTTTATCAAATCTATCTCACATTAATTGTTACCTATTTATAGTGTAAAATTGATTTATTGGACACTATTATAGAAAGAAAGTAATTTTAGTTCATATTTAAGAGTGAATCGTGTAAAAATAATCTTATATAAACCTTTACATATTTTCATGTACATGCATATTATAAGGGAGAGAGTATAAGATAATCAATATCTTAAACAATAAAGGAGGTAAAGGGGTGAAAATATTAAATTGGAAGAAAACTGCACAAAAACTGATTCACTGCATCCTACCTCCCAATGTCTATTATATCTTATGTGGTTCAAAAAATTGGTACCAGAGCTTGGTTTACATTGATTATATTGTCTATATTAAAATTAGTCCCCAGTTTAGTTTTGGTGTTTCATTACTATATAAACAAATAAGTTCAATTTTAATGAAGATATGTTTTTCCCACATTAGAATTTAGTTACTAAAAGGATATAATAAATTAAAGATATAAATAGAAGATGAATTTGATAAATACATATATTTCTATAATGAATTCGTTTCTCCAATTAATAATACTAAACATGATATATCAAGGCATATTTGAGAAAACTAATGGTTCAATATACCACCAAGAAGTTGAAAAGTCCATCAATGAAAACTGGATCAAGACACTCAAGTGATCCCAAGGCATGACTAAATTCCTATCAAATATATTTCAGAGAATAACCAAGCATCATTATTCTTGATAACATGTTAATATATATTTCTGTAAATGTATTAATCGATTTAATTATTTTTTTTAAAATGAATTAGTATTAACTATCTATGGAATTAATTGAATCATGAATGTAAAAATCACTAATATTCAAGAATAAATAAAAATAATGAAGGATTCGTTGAATAAAAATGTACAAAACTTGTGAAAATATTTCAATACAAGTTAAAGTAATTGAAATAGAAATTTTGGCACTAAAAGATGAATTTTTTAGAGTAAATGGATCCATGTTATTCAAGAATTGGACGATGTACACAAGATTCGCAAAATGAGGGCACATGCAATGAATGTGTGATAGATGAGTGGAATTTATTTTAAGAACTCATGGTTGGACATAATGTAAAGGAAGATCATAGAACATGACACCTTACGTAAAGAAAGAAATAAGATGCATGATAATGAAAATGATAGAGTGAAGCAGAAATTTTAAGATAATTTTTTTTCTATTAGAGATCAAAAGAACACCCTTAATATTAGGTTTCTATAATTGAAAGTTAAATTTTGATTCTTTGAAAGAACACATATTTACTCTTCCAATTTTACTTAAAAATTTTCTGCTTCCACCCATTATTTTGTGGGGTATTCTAATAAAATAAGAACTCAATCATTTTGAAATAACATCATTACAACATCTAATAATAATTATCAAATAAAATTAAATATAGATTCACCACACATATATTTTGTAAATAGTTTTCCTTAATTTATTTTCATGGACATTGAAAGTTTCAAAAAAAACAAAAAAAAGTACAGATGAGGAAAAATAAACAGATGTCGACCACTTTGTTTATGGTAAATAAAATGGGGAGTGTAGAAGGTGAAACCCCAAAATATGCACAATAAGTGATGAGACAATCCTAAAAATATATTGGAAAAAATATGGAAAGATTTTTTTTTTGAACAAATCATGATTTGTATGTATTTTTATGGTGTTTTAATAGGTTTGTGAATAATTCATTGGGTTTTTTGTACAATACTTTGAATTCTAATTGTACCACCCGAAGATTTTAAAGTAGGAACTTCATTTTAGATAACATATTTTGAACATGACATTAATATTATAATATAATGAAACACCCATGGTCCTTAAGATATATTTCATTCTAAATAATATCATTCTCATCAATTTCATGTGATGCATGCAGTACTAGGTTTAAACAAAAATTGACACTCTATTAAAATTTCATTAATTCAAAATGACCACTATTACCTATATATTAAATAGGACGGTATAAATAGTGAAAAATAAAAAATGAAACTTATAAGGTTTAAATATGAATGAAACAAATTAAATGGATATCTATTCACTTGAAAGGGAATATGATTCATTTTATTGTAAAGGAAATGTTTTATGAAAAAAAAATTATATTTGTAAAAGGTTGTTACTCTCACATTGCACAAATAATTTATAATTAATTATTAAAACAAATTTGAGTATCTATATCACAATTTAAGATTATTTTTGGAAATCATTATATCAAATTTATATTATCGTGAATTTTTGAAATTTTTCTCAAAAGTTTCAATTTTGAAGAATAGCAAAAAATACTGAATTTAAATTGAGAATTGCCTTTTTTGTTAAATTATTATTTTTGTTAAATTATTTTATAAATTGGTTTTAAAGTAAAATTTGTAAAATTTAATTTAAATTTATCTAAATTAGATCATTTAAATAAATTTAATATTAAATGTTTATGTTGAAATAATCTATACTTATGAATGTTTTTTCTTTGGAAACCATCTTTTTCATCATGATTGCGTGTATAATTTTAAAATGGATTCTAGAAAATCTTTGAATTGAATTTATAAAAATAACTCTATATTAATAATAAATATAATTTATATTATCTAATATGGAAAACATAATTTTTTTACAATAAAGAATAGTGAAAATAAAACATTATAAATTACCATGGGTAAGGTGTAAATTGGTTCACCATGGGGTTGAACTGACAAGATAAGTATTTAAATGACTAACAAAATTGTCAAAATTATTTTTTATATAAATATTTAAACACTATATTATCCCAAAATCAATCTTTTGGTATGTTGGGGGATATTATAACGTTAATCCCTTTATTATTTTGAACTGCATTGAGAAATTTATAAGTAATTTTCAAGAGGACTCCCTTTCCCCAGTTATAAAATTAAACCACAACCCCTCAAATATTTACACCCATAAAACCATTTTTTTTCCAAAAAATCTGAAATATTTCTCCCAAACATCCCCATACATATTCTATTTCTTTGGTTCCTCCAAAAAAACCCTTGTGTTCTTATGAGGAGATCCAAATGAGCTATCTCTTACAAAAGGTAAATATATTTTACAAATAACCTTCATCTCATAATTATTTTTCCACCATCTATATGTATTAAGACTTAAAATATAATAATTACATTAAATATAATATGTTGTGCTGTTGTTATTTTCATTTAATAATATTTATCCATTTACACATCTATCAAATGGGAAACGAAGTCATCAATCATATTTATAGTAGACTACCGCCACACGAACCGATGTAGTTCATTATAAATCACCACCATTCAAGGATATATATATAATTTTGAATTAAAAAATCATATGATATTTATAATATCATTATACTTATATAATTTTAATATACCATATTCTTTCTAGGTTCAATTGTTTCCCAGATACGAAAATGTTTCTTGTGTGTACTGCAGGTTATCACCACACAAAGTGATGGGATTCATATTTTAATACACATTACATAGAAAGTATTAAAGATAAAATTAATGAATATTTTTTATATAAATGATATTGTATAAGTTTTCTATAATTAAAATATCTTCCAATTCCTTACCCATTCAATCATTACTAGAGTGATGTCGTCACTCGTGTGTATTTATGACCTACCTTCTCCACGAAGCGATACAATTTGTTTTCAAATGTACATCATTCCTAAATAGTTATAAAAAGTTATATACTATTTAAATATGATAATAATAAATTAATATCCTTTTATATTATATATATATAAATCCTATTAACATTACGAGTAACTTTCATGATGATACACACAAAAGAAAACAATATTTTTAACACCCGAAACAATGAAAATAATGAAATATTTTTAACAAAAGAGTGGTAAAATGCTATAAAAGGTTAATATATTATATTATAAATTGTTTTATTCTTCCCAAATATGTTAATATTATACTTAATACAATTTTACATGAGTTAAGGAGACATACGACGGAAATCAGACCTGAGGTAAGGGTTTCTCATCTCACTTCTACTTCTGTAATTCGTATTCCTTATTTACCACTTATTTCTTCTGTGTGGTGAGTATAATTACAATATGATATGATATAAAATTAATCCATTAAACTTTTTTTAATTTAATATATCATTTAGTTTCATTTATTTTATGGGAATTATGATTCAAAAGTTATAAAATTTATCGGGGTGTCTTTTTTTAATCTCACCATTGTTCGATATTATTTATATTTATGTATCCATTGGGGGATTTATTTGATATTATAAGTTAAAATTATTATATTTTTTCTAACTAGGGTTATTAATTATACTTTTCAAGAAATAGTAAAAAAATTTGACTTTATTTTACGTAAATTAATTTGGAAAATTCTTTTTAAAATACCTGAATTTATTTCATTATTTGTTAAGAAATCAATTTTCATAAAACCCAATATTTTCTATAATTTTTATCAAAAATATTTTTCACCTTTAAAAAATGATTTATTAAATCAATTATTACCAATTTTTATTTTATAAAAAATAACAGAATCATCAATTCATTTTCAAATTAATGCTCGTTTTGATTTTACCAAAAAAATATAAATAATATCATTATTTTATTGCATGATGACTAAATGGAATTTTCCATCATCTTGACCAATCATTTATTTTAATATTATTTTACACGTTTTGAAATTTTATTATCAATGAAAATTTCTTTAAAAATATTTTGTGATATTTTTTAATAAATAAATTGAACAATGAGAAATGTTTATTTTCCAAAATAATGATTTTTATTAAATTTTTATTGTATTTATATTCAACATTGAAGAAAATAATTTTGTTTACTTTTTATCAAATGTTAAATGTATTATTTAAATCATCCTTATTATTTCATTCCATGGGTTATGATCAATTTGACCGAGTTTATACACTTTTATTACCATTCTCTATATTACTCTTGATGATCAATGATTATGTTTATTAATTAGCATAACTACTAATATTTTACATGCTGTTTTTTTAAATATGAATGAATATATTGATTATTCATCACCCATTACATATAAGTAAGTCATGGGACTTATAATGTGATCAGAGGGACTAGTTAATGATAAACCCTCAATTCATCAGAAGGTATCATGAGACAATCTAGTTTGGTTTGGTCCAAGTCCTTACCCTTTTATTTCAATGTCTTTGAAGAAGACCTTGATGGTATATTTTAGGTTTACCACATTATTCATTCCACCATTATGGATTTAGTTATTGATTCTCAATGTGAATATTGAATTAGTTTGAATATCCATTTTTAAGTATTCAAGAAATGTAATTATTTATATAGAATATTTTTATTATTGTTTCTTCCTAGTGTATTATGCTCATGTTATTGATTAAATGATATGTATTTCAGTTATTTACCTTACTATATTGATTATCAATTTTTATTCACAACTTTTTTTTATTCATCCCCTTACAATAAATCTGAGATCCCATGTTTCTTTTGTTTTATTTTCCTTAGGATATCAGAAAGTGTTTTTGGATTGATGTAAAATGATACACTAAGGAGAATAATGGTATTCTCATTTAAAATAATATATTAATTTTATGTTTTAAATTTTAATATGGATTATAGGTATATATATAGTTCAATATTTATAATAAAATTCCATATCCTTTTGATATGTGATTGCTTGTATCTTATTCAAATTTAATATAGCAGACACCAGCTCTTTTTTATAAGGTTTGGGGTCACTATGGTTGGTATTAGTGGAAGATTATAATAAACCATAGGAAATATATTTAGAAAAACATATATTTGAGGACATACCACAAGTATATAATTTGACTATTTATATATAATAACATATTAAGGTTTTAATAAGGATTCTATTATGTGGGTTTTTCAAGGGAAAACCCCCTATCTTCAAACAATAAGTGTAAGTGGTTCTAGAATTGACTTACATAGGGGTAATAAATATAATAAGGGCGTATATGGATTAACCCCATAATTACATGGTGCATGAAAACAAGACATCGAACATATCTTATTTTACACTCATAGGGGATATTCTTAGGATAAATTATATTTTCATTCTAAACCATTATAATGGAGTTGTAAATAAAGATATCCCCAATGAAATCATTTTTATGATTATAATATTATGAATGCATAATCTTTTTAGTTAATATTAATTTATTCACTAGTTTTTGGGTTATATGTTATTTTTAATTATGTTATTATAAAATCTAGTGTATTCAATTATCAATAAATGATACCTACTGTAAGGTAAATTAGTGAAATAATAACTTTCCCATATGTAATAATTGTAGAAATAAAAACATTGGTACTTGTTTGAAGGGAATGGCAGTATGATACAATTGTGGAGAGAAAGGCCAGTATGCTCATGGTTATATGAGAATGAGAGAAATTTCTAATATTCAATGCATCAACTATATATAGATGGGTCACTATTCAAATGAATTCTCAAAGAGGTACGGGAACATACCTAAGAATAATATAATGGATCAAGATCAAGATTATGTTACTGAAATAACACAAGTGAAATGATTAATGTGAATTTGTATTTATATCCATGATATATGTTGTAAAATTATTTCATTGATAATATTCTCACTATAAGAATCATGAAATTTATTTGTATTGTACTGCAACAAAATTTATTAAATGATTGGAGATAACATGTTCTATGGAACTAATGACTAGAAGAGTGATTTAGTGACAAATTAATAGTATTCATAAATACATTATTGAGGTAAGATAAACAAACAATATATTTTGGATTTTCATATAATAATGAGATGTTTATAGGGTACTATTTATAAATATTAAATTCGTTTTAGGTTTAATTTTTTATGTCATCTTTGTGTGAGTTTACTAAAAGTACTGATATCAGGAATATATTCAAAAACCTTTTATTTCTTTATTAGAATCAATGTTTTCATTAAAGAACTTTGGTTATCAACGTATTGATATATTTGTAATGAAAAAATAAGAACATATTTAGATTTTCTAGGGAATATAACACTAGTTTAGTGACCTTCAATCTAAATTTTGTCGAGAATATTTTGGACGAGACATAAAGACATATATTTATGGAATGGATTAGGTTGAACAATGGGTGTTATTGGATAAATTTTATTAACTATTTTAGATTTATTATTGATAGGAGAAATATATTATTACTCTTTTGTGGATCTTATGATCGGTTCAAAGTTAATTTTAGTGCTTCCAAGAAAAAAATTAATTTTGAGATATTAATTTCATTGATTAACAAATGAAGTGAATATTGATAAAAGAATAACCAATGTATGAAATTGTTATTATTATATATATATATAGTAAGTATATTTCCATACATTCATATATAGGAAACTAATTCATCAACTATATGAAAATGATCTTGAAACAAAAATATTATAAAAATAACATCATTTAAAATGAACAAAGGCTCTTTTGGCCCATTAAAAACTTATGGTTTTTTGGTTATTAAACTTATTTGGATTAATATATTTATTATGATTAGTGATCTCTATCACTCACTATTAATCCTCGGTCATTAGTATTCTCTTCCACTTCCATGCTTTAATTTTCCACCAGTGTAATCCAACACGAAAACCAAGTGATGTGTTGTTTGAGATGAAATTCAGGATTCCAATTATCTATTTTCAATATGATGTTTTATTAATCATCTTTATGATGTGGGTATTCAACAATATTTTTTTCAATTATCTAACTCTGGATCACTGAGATCAATATTAAATTGAAATGATATAATTTATTAAAGGGGGTTGAATGTAACTCCCTTTGATATTAAGAGAATAACATCATATTTCATAGCACAAAATAAATGAAAAACCAAGATTAAAATAGAATATAAAAAACAAGAAAATCATTTATATTTATTTTAAAATAAATTCAATCTCTTTAATAGCTTCTAATACCCACAAAGGTGGTTTTAAAAAAATCATGATACTCTATTAAAATATTAATATTTAAACATTACCATTATAAACTAACCATTAAATTGGTAGGCATTAATAGTAGAAACTAAATTATGAAAATTATATATTTACACATTTATAATATAATTTAATTATAAATATATCGATTAGAAATAAAATTTGAATCATTTGAATGTTAATGAAATGTTTTTTTTGAAAAACTGTATTTTTTCTAAAAGGTAGTTTATTTCAAATTATGCACATAAATAAAAACTACTTTTGACCACTATTAATTAATCTATTTAAAAAACAAATCTTAATTTTTTAAATCGTCACATATAAACAAATCTAAAGTGATGGTTTCTGATATTTTGAAAAATTTTAAATTTTTTATGAATAATGAACAATAAATTATTTTAATTCAAAACTAACTTAAATTTAAATTATTTGTGATGATAAGTTATATTTTAATTTTTTTTCAATGTAAAATTAGTTTAATTATATTTAATTTTGACTAATCTATGTCATTGAAATAAATTTCAAATTTAATTTTGATATTAGAAAAATATGTACCTTTCTGAATTTTCTATTGCGAATGAGGTTTCTTTTTCCCGCATGTGTGTATATATTTTTATTGGAATCTGACACATCATTGAATTTAATTCAGAAATATTAATTCCATATTTTGAATAAGAATAATTTAGATTATCTAATACACCTACAATTATTTTTTATAATATTGAAAATCACAAAGCTGTGTTATGGTTAATTAATTAATTATAATCATTATAATTTATTTATTTTGGTTTTTTGTTGTGAAAGTAGAGCTTGCGTGATCATAAAGTGCTTAGTGGGGTATCGAGTGGCTTAGACATGCTCTGAAAAGGCTGTTATTTTTTAGAAATGTTTTGAAGGATTTTTTAATGTTGTAGGTTCTCTAAGATATACACCAAAAGTGTTAATATTTTATTTATATGTGTATTTCATTATCTAAATTAGATTACCATGTTTGTTATACTTGATCCCTTAGTAAATGATATTGGTGTAGGCATTGGATGGTTACCATGGACCATCCATGGGTCCTGTTGGATCCACGGTGATGTGATACCAGACTAGTATCCACTGTGGGGTACTCTGACATTTCAAAGTGTAATTTTTTATCTATTAATTTTTTATGAAAATACATATGGGGATTTTGAAATGTTTTAAAATTAGGGTGTTTTCCTTATACCCAGTTTTGGTAAGTATAAAATTGAATGGACATTTGATTAAATGATTTATATTTTTAAATGAGTTATTGACCTCAATGTGTTTTGAAATGGATTTAAAATTGATTTCAAATGTTGATTTCAAATAGGTTTTTTTATTTTTAGACATGTGAAAAGGTTTGGGATTGTTGTCGTATGCTTTGTTTTATGGTTCTGTTGGGACAATGAAAATTTCTCTAATTTATAATATAAATTGTGATGGATAAAAATGATATGTTTGTTGGTTAAATAGTTTGTAGAAAATGTAATAAATATGTGTCTGATTAAACGATTAAATTAATTCAATTTGAAGAATGTAATGGATTTTGGAAATGTTGATAAAAATAGTGATGATTAATAATTAAATGGTTTTGGGTTTCCCAAAAGGGGAAGTTTGTGTCTTGGTAGAATTCATGGACTAATGTTGTATGTTTTTTTACATAAGATTCATGGTTATTTGATGCCAAACCGACGCTCTGCTCCCTAGTTTTTGGGTAGGTCGGACTGATGCTCAGGTGCCCCGGTGCCCTGTTGCTATTTGGTGGATAAACTGACACTCCTAAACAAAATGGTATGAACATGAAGTTATAAATCAATGATGGGATGGTAAAATATGAATTTATGTGGCTTGGTTGGATTAATGGACTGTTGTTGTCTATTTTAAGACCTATGGCCTAAGGGTTGGGATGGTCTGACATTATCTACCGGATCCCTGTCAGATTCAGGGACCGATGATCCCTGTTTTCCAACCTATTACCAAGATGTTGAGATAAGTGGAAATGGAATTTCAGATCATATTTATATTCTTGGATAGAGGATCCATGGTTTGTAACTAGTGACCTCTGTGGTGTATGGATCTGATGCCCAACTTATTTGAGGATAGTTTTCATGGTAATGGATAACATATAGGATGAAGAATAAAACTTATAAATTGAATATTATTAAAAAATGGGACCTTATTTATTTACATTCTTGTATAATATTATCTCATTTTCCTTCATGTACTGTTACACTGATTGATATTTTCCTTAGAAATAATAGGTGGTGGCCTACTGAGTTTTACTCAGAAAATGCTTAGGCTACTATTTCACATAGGTGCGTGAGAATATGTCACATGTTTATTGTATGCATAGGTTGTTCCAAGGATAAATTTGAGTATTCATTTTTTGGATGTTTTATCAAGTTGTACCAGTTGATTTGATGTGTCTCGATTAGTGATATTGTGGATCCAGTTTTTAGTTTTTTAGAATGTTTTGTTACCATATCAATGTGTGGTGGGTTAGTTGTATAACATTACTGTTTATAGATTTATTAAATATCATTTTATTTTAGTATGTTTTAGTTTCACTTGTTTATTGTTTATGTTCATTATATTTTGTATGATATTTGGTTATTGTATTCTTGTTATTGAATTTGGTACATGGGGTATAGTCTCCACACAGTTCCATTTTAAACCCCCACTATTGATCAGTATGCTTCTATTTATGAGGTTGTAAAGACACGGAAATTTCAAGGTAATTTTTTTCTTAATTTCATTGTAATTTTACGAGTCTGTGGCTTCTGACAACACTTGATTCTGAGTCCCGGTGTGCACGGAATCAATTTTTGAAATTTATCTCGGGTACGTTCAGTGAACGAATGAGTTAGTTTTTCTATATTTTGAACCGGTGCTCGGAATTGAAATCTGATGGCACCGATGAACTCATAGCACCGGTAATTTCTTAAGGACACCTTTACTGTAGCTGCGTTTTGAAGGGAGAAGAGGTTAATTTTCGGTTTGTTTTTGAGGAATAAATAAAAATACGCGTTTATATTTTAATTTGTGGAGGGTCGATATTAACCTACTAAAGGGGAGTTAGAGGTGGGGACCACACCCACCTAACCCCCATGGGAGGGTTTAGTGTGGTGGGTCCCACACGAGACCCTAACTCCCCACCTCCACCATAACTCTCATAAACCGCCCTTTTTATAGCTCCCTTGTTAAATTTTCATAACTCACCTCATTAATGGGGTGTCTTCACATTCTCCTCTCCCATTAATTCATGAAAACACCTAAATTAATAATTGAATCCTCCAATTTCATTAATGTGGTGTTTGAATTTGAAATGGATGTGTTAATAAAAATACTATCCAAGTGTAATATTTTATTAAAGGAGGAGCCTTTTGATGGTAGGGGGATCCGCTGGAGAACTTCCTCTCCTTAATTTACTCCCTCTCCTTCTACCATTGTTGCACCACCACCAAGGTTCCATCTTATCTTATGAGACACTAGAGAATGAGCAGGGATCGGTAGCATGGTGCGGGGGCAACGAACTAAGTTGACTTCGACGTCTTCCCTATGTCAGATCCAATGAACGACGCTCGAGCTGGGATCGAAGGAACTTTTTGGAAGTGACGAACGCCAATGACCGTCGTCGCCATCAATCTCTTACCTTGCGACGACATCATCGATCTGATGTCTGCCCTTTCGTGTCACCGTCATCCACAGTGCTCGACTGCTGCGTATCTTTTTTGAGGAAGGGGTTTAATTTGAGAATGTTAATATTCCCATTAGTGTTCCCTTATAAAAAAAATAACACAGATCAACTCATTAACAAGTTGAACCGCGAATGTTTTTATTTTCGAGTTGGGAATATTTATTTTCAGAGAAATATTTGGGAAATAAGTGAAATTTTAATTGATTAAAATTGTGCCTCATTTTTCGTTGAACATCATTGTTGTTTGACCTATGGATAACGCCTAACGTAGAGGGTGCGGGCCGAACAAACATGGCCTGACAACCCTCCACAGATTGTTTGTTGATGTGTGGATTGATGGGTGATGAAGAAACAGGTTGAAATGGTAATTTGAAGCCTCCACAATGAAGTTCAGGTGCCGATTTGACCTTAGGCGCAGACGGCGGGCGAAACGGACCACCAGAGCATGTTCGGTGGTCAGTAGAAGGTGGCGGCGCACCGCCGGAGCAGACCGTGGTGGCGGCAAACGAACAGGAACGACTTTTCCATTCCGGATTGGTGAGGCGCGACTTAATGTCGCTCCGTTTTCAATCAAGGGGGGGTGGGGGGGGGGGTTACGCACCCCCGCTCCACGGCATCCGCTCGGCCACGCTGGTCGATCCGCAACCGGCCGTCGGGCCGGGCCGCCAATGTCCGTCGGGCCTGGCCACGCCAGCCGGGCCGGATTCGGACCCGGTTCGGGTCGACCCAGTTCAGGCCGACCTAGGGGGTGTTGGGCCGAGTCAGACCACGCCCATACCCCCTATTTTTGGACCATCTTCAGTTAAACGCCCATAACTTGAGCTGTGGACCTCCGATCGACACACCATCAGTTGCATATGATTCCTTGGATCGAGAATGTCATTTTGGTATGTTACACTAAAGATTTAGGTGAAGAATGGGTATGGACGGGTTGGTTGGAACCTAAAACCAACCGGTCCCTTGGAGCGGAAATGCTTATAACATGAGCTTCGGACGTACGATTGACAGGCCGTCAACTTTTTAGGATTCCTCTTTGTGAGAAAGTTCTTTTGGTATACTTCACCGGAGGTTTGGACGTAGTTGGAGTATGGCCGGTTTGGATTGTACCCGAAATCCAACTGATCCCCTAGAACGGAAAAGCTAATAACTCTCAGACCAGATGTCTGTTTGATGAACCTTCAGTGGCGTTGGTAATCATGTTGAGAAAAGGTTCCATTGAGTATAACCCATGAGTGTTCGGAGTACAGTTGACATACGGTCATGTTGGTTCGTACACGAAACCAACCGGGCCCCCGAGACTAAAAGGCTAATAACTCATAGACCGGGCGTCCGATAGACGTGTCGTCTGTTGCGTTGAGACCCCTTTGACGAGGCGGTCCTTTGAGATACTTCTTCATGGGACTTCGTGAAACGTGGAGTGTCCACCAATAGCTCATGGACCAGACCCTCTCGGAGATGAGCGTATGGAGTATGGAGACCTTTTAGCTGGCTGAGACTGGATGAATACTTATCTGATTCGAGTCGGAGTGACTTGTAAGCCCAGTGGGGAGCACTAGTGTGTTTTGGTGGCAGACCCATGGTAGGGATCACTACTGTGTTTGGGTGGCAGACCCACGGTACTTGATAGAAGGAGTACCTCTGTAGGCTATTAGGGGGAGCACTATGTGAGGTGGCAGACCCATGGCGGAGGAGCACTACTTTGTGAGGTGGAAGACGTGTGGTACTCGACAAGAGTAGTACCTCAAAAGTCTAAGGTTAGTGAGAAGCACCTCAGAGTTGTGACATGATCACTGTACTCATCAGAGGAGGAGCTCTTCAGCAGTTGTGGTTTCAATATCATTAATGAAAATCATGTTTTGAGCTGAGTCATTGACCCTTGTGATTTCATCATGATTGAGATGGGTCACTTGATAACTTAGGTATATGTGTGGGAATATACCTAAGTTGTGGTTATTTGTTGATTTCATATCTGTGTGTTACCTCATGGTTGAGATGGGTTACTTGATAACTTAGGTATTAGTATGGTCTTAAACCTAAGATAGGGTTATCTGTTGAGATTCTTCTTTGTGGGTATCCTTATTGGATTTAGTGAGACCTTGAGGGTCTCGGGGTCCCTACTGAGTATCTTTATACTCACCACTGCACGTGCTATGCCCGCACCTCGTTGTGTTGGATGCCGACGACAGACAACGCTGACATGGACCGAGTGTACGAGGACTAGATGGTACCCAGAGGTGGACGTCACGATGAGTCAGTACCCATAGGTGAACCTCAGGATGAGTCAGTACCCAGAGGTGGAATTCAAGACGAGACAGTATGTAGAGACCCATAGCTTGACGTGCATGGACATTACATTACTATTTCAGAATACTTAATACATAATAAAAACAAACACACAAGGACTGTAATAGTTTAGTGTCTTTGGAAAATCGGAATATAAACATCTAATCATGTTGAAATATCTTGAACATCTCCCATAATGATGTTCCCATTTTTGTTTCCTTACCTAAAACCATTTTTTATTTCCTGGAAAAAATAAAACATAAAAAGGCTGATCTCAAATGCTTAGTAAGGGAAAACATAGAGAACATAAAACAATCCATAAGCATTTGAAAGCAAAAACATGAACATGAAATCTAAACATTAAAACATTGAGCAAAGACATAAATCTTGGAAGTATGTAAGGAATATATCATAAAGGAACATCAATCACGATAAAATATCATGGGAATAAAACATGTAATTGTGGAAACAATTCAGCACTTGTTATGATTTCCATAGTAGCCAAGGCATTACTGTCAAGACCATCTTAGTGGACAAATTCCCTTTCTGAATTGAGTTTACTCCTCAATTTTGTCATGTAACACTGAATCGTATTAACATACCATTCCATCCATGTCTATATCATGAGATATAAATCATTACCCAATTCATTAGAGGGAGATATAGGTCCCACCCATCTCATAATGAAATTATTCTTACTTGCGCCAGAAAATAAACATACATCATTCATAAAAACCCAGTGAATAAAATGGGTTTCATAAACAACATCCCATCATCACATAATCCATATAAAAGAAATTGATATCATTTCATAATAAGAAATGTAAAACCATGTAAATCATAGAGACATTATACTTGAAACATACACATAGGAAATAATGTCATCATAGATGGATAGTGGTTTTGATGAAACACTTGAAATGAATTCTTGAGGAAAATATCCTTTCTTCATAAAAATCATTTTCTTTTCACAAAATGTCATGCAATTTTAAAAGAAAAGTATTTTGTTGAAAATAGTCATGAAATATTTTGGAGGAAGCTTCATGAAAATAAGGCTAATAAAATCGAAAAAAACATCTCATGCCTTATAAGTTAAAAAAAATTCTTCTCGTACTTTTGGTGGAAAAGTCAAAAAAGTACCTCGAAATGTAAAAAAAAGAAATATTCCTTACATATCATGTAGTAAAAGTAAAAAATGGGTAAAAAGGACGTTAAACATACATGAAACCATTTTTAAGAAACATGGACATGAATGATAATAATAACCCCAGTAAATACTTACGAATAAACAATCTTGGATAAGAACAAGATTTGAATAGTTATCCCTTACCTTATGTCCGATATGCTTTGTACGTATCCGAACCTCCTGTATAATGATTTAAATAATGTCATTGAATTATTAAAGAATCATATTTATTGTTATGATATCATATATGGTTCACTTATGACTTTATATTACCCGTTATTTTGTTAATTCCATGTTAAAGAGCGTTTTGGGTAAAATCGCTTCATTTATCGTATGTGTTTCGACTTTTCGTTCTTGATATTATTACTTATATACTGATTTAAATAATTCCAGAATGTAAAAAATGAATTATATATAATATATATTCATCATATACATATATATTATAGATCGATAAAAGGAATGAAATACATCGTTCATGGAGACGGTAGGTCTTACGTACGCATGAACGTTGTTTTCGTTTCCTTATTGAATTGAATGAAATTAAGTAGATGAAATACATATATATACACATAAATCCAGTATTATTATTATGTCATATATTTCATGATTACTTATTATATATACTTTATAATTATTCATGAATGGTTAACATGGAGAATGAATCTCATCACGTCGTGGAGACAGTATTCCGTACGTGCGCACGAGCGATGATATCACTCCCATGATCGTGGAATTGTATTAGAGTGTATGTATACTATTTCGGAATAAATATCACTTTACAATAATCATATATATTTATTATTTACACCATTATACTCATCCAAATAAGATGGTGGTGGAAAATAGATTACACCACGACGTGGAGATGGTATTCCATACGTACGCACGCACGGTGATTTCATTTTCCGTAGGATGGATAGATGGTTAGATAGGTTTGTTTCATAAATATAATTACATATAAGTACATGGGTGATACTGATGTTATTACCTTACAATGAAACAACTAAAGAAGAAGAATTTGATGAAGAATGAAGCTTCAATGAATCAGTAGAAGAAATTACCTCTTCTTTGACGCACCTCCTTTAAGATTCTTCTTAGGGACCTAGGGTTGGTCTTTTTAGAAGACCAGTACCTCTATAAGGTTTGTAGGGAAGTGTGGATGTGAAATGGGCAGAGGATGGACGAGAATCAAGGCTCAAAATGGTGTGAGGAAGAGAGGGAGGAGGTGGCCTTTTATAAGGGAGGAGAGGGGAACCTTTGGAATAACTAAAAATATTATTTTATTATAAAGTCATATTTGGTTTTTTAATATCTCTAAATTGAGTTATTTCAAAGCTAATGTGGGGATGAGTCGAAATAATCTCATCCAATATAATTTATACAAGTTTAGGTTTCTATTTTAACCTTATCATTTAGATTTAACTTTAAGTTAAATAATTTTTCTTTTATCGTGTCTTCTTGTTTTCTTACACTATAAGGTTAATAAACATACTATAACAAGCCAAAAGAACCCCAAGTTGTTTATTATTAATATATGTAATTTTTCCGAACCTTAGATTTTTAGGAATAAAATAACAATTAATAATATAATATTTGTTTTAAAAACTATTTTATGCCAATTTTGACACTATTTGGTAATGGATTTTTGTGAAAATCATAACAGAATTATTAGTTCGAAAAAAGTTATCTAAATAAATACTAACATGTCATAATAACCTATAAAATTTGTGTAATTCATAAAAATACTCAAATTACATTTATTTGGGTATTTATAACATCAATTATGTCAATATTTCATTAATAAGATAATTACTGCATCATCATTGTGTCAGACATAAATTAAATTATTTAATGACTAAAAATTATAAATAAAACACCATTATGTATGAAATCGTTTTATCTTTCTAATAAATATTTATAGTCGAATTTATCTTATGTATAACCCTATATTAAAAATAATTTAGTTATTAAACTTTGATTTTAACTATTTTAACCCTTCTTTAAATAAATTAATAATAAATGTCCTAATCTAATCCAAGTGGGCCTAAATTGTCATATTTTATTCCTAAGGTTTTTTTTGGTCGAATTACACTTATCCAATAGAATTAGGACTTGTGTTAGGGTAATAATAGTATCATTTTTACCCGTAATTACCCTATTTACTTTTAACCGTGGTAAAAAAATTAAAAAGTTACTATTCACCAAAAATTATTTTCATCTCATTGAACCGCATTTTAGTCCTTTATATTAACCATGTCTCTTGTATTTCCGAAATTCCACTCACAGAAGCGGTAAAATTATGTTTTATGTAAATTTGTAAATTCTCTTAGGAGGTGGGTAAAAGACGGTGAAAAGATCGATAGAATTTTTATATATCTAAAATATTTATAAAATGACTCCAATGAATTACATTGAACATATATAGGTGTTATGTATCAATTTTTACCTAAAATAAATTTAAATAAAATAAATAATTAAATAAATAAAAAGTCGGTTTTAAATAGTAACTTAGTGTTTTCACTATTCATCCAAAATTGAAAGTTTTCAGAAAAATACCAAAATTTCACCCTAGTCTAATTTCGATATTCCAAATCCAAAAATGAAGTAAATTTTGAAAGATAAATTTTATAAGATTTCAAAAAGTGGGTATTACTATTCATAAATGCTAGTTTATATAACATATCGTTGTTTAGCGAAACTCGGTATTGCGTACAATACATGCTATCGTGGATGGTCGTGATTGTGTGTAATGCAAGACAAGTCAGGGATGCGTGTTTTGCAATATCCTTTTGGTGTATCATACAACACAAGACATTAATAAAATTAAAAAAGAATATTTTTCATAAAATCTCGGGGTGTTACATTCTACCCCCCTTAATATGAATTTCTCCCTCAAAATTCATCGGGGTTATAAATGGTTTACTACTCGAAAGTTTCTTTAATAGAAACCCACATCGTAAAAAGGAATACCAAAACATGGCTTTAAAAACAAAATTATGAAACGTAACAGTTACCCAAATAAACTAATCACTGGGTTTCCACATAAGAGAACATAGGTGAAAATATGGACATGGAGGAGAAATCTAACCATCATTTTCTGATGGAGAGTGGTAGAGAACATGGCTATAAAAAAGAAATCAATTACAAAGCCATAAATTTGTGATGATCTAAGGTACCATCTGATTCATCAGATATAAGATCACCATGACAACATTTTTTATTTTCAATATCATTTCCTTAAAGTTGAAAATTTTGAATTGGAAGAAATACTTGCATGATTTTGGTACAATCTCACTGTTGTTTGTGCTTTGAATAATTTCCACTTCATCTCTTAAAGAAATTAAGTTGAATTTGTTATTCGTGAAGTGTTAACAGATCAAGTGATAGAATGATGGGTCATTCCATCTATTTCAAACAAAAGGTTAGCAAAAGTTATCAAATACACATAAGTCCATCTATGGTGAGGTTAATCGTATATTATTGAAAAAATGAACTTATACTTCATATATCATACTGCATAATAAAATAAAACTAGTTTCTAGTAACCAGGGACTTATTGTAGGCCAGTGGTAGGTGATAAAGGCCAGTCGTCATTCGGTTGTGGGTTCGATTCCCACAGCCTTGTCTGACACGATGGGTTGTTGCCCGTCCTGCAGGTTGTACTTTTTCTAAAACTACATTACTATAAAATCCCATCAATAATATCAAAAAAAGTTCTATCCTTAAACAATACTAACTTATGTCCAACATAATCTATTCCAATCTTTAGGCTTATCTAAAATACTTCAGTCCAAGCTCATAGTATAATGAAAATGATTACTTGAAATGTCATATAACAATCACGTGAATTCCATCATTTATCCCCCATATATCATAAGATATATCGTGTTGGTCAAATTACAAACATGTGAATACCTTAATCATGTATTATCTTGAAGAATGAATACCCATTGAACCTTAGTGAAAACATGAATGTTGTTAAATTTTAACACTTACCACATACCAAAGTCACAAAAATTCTATATACTCAAACCATAATATCACTTAGTCCTTATATCAATCATGAGCTCATGAATACAATCAAACATATCATTATCTTTTTATCCCTTCATTATGCACATATCATCTACTATCCAAAAATATCTGAATAACCTTTCATGGTGACCGGTAGCATTCAACATATACTTTCAAATACTTTAGGAAACAAATAGTGTAACAATCCTTAGATGATTCTTTATTCCATAGTACCATTAACTATACAACATAACTCTTGATAAACATACAATCATTCCACTACCTTCTAAAACAACTGATGATCTTCGACAATTATTTCATATCATATATCATTTGTAGTCTCCTCATCATCATCCACATAAATACTACCCATATAACCATGCTGATTCTCTTCATGAGATTTTCCCTTAGGGCATTGGTTTTCATAATGCCCGTACATTCCACATTTAAAACATTTAACCGTTGTTGATGTCTTAGAAATACCATTATCCTTTTCCATGGTGTTAACTAAACCTTTTCCTTTGCAATTAATGGCTTTGTTTCCTTCTTTTCCACACCCAAAGCATCTTCCAGTTCCTTTGGAACATTCTTCCTGATGCCTCTTTCCACATGATTTTCATGAGGAGAATTGAACTTTCTTTCCTCTATGATCATCATGAAACTCAATATTTTCCTTATTAGCTGAGTTAGGAAACTTACCAAATTTGATATTATTGATCATATTATGAGATTGCTGATTAGGAATAATAACTATATGCGGACCTCCAGATCCAATTTCATTTTGTTTCTTATGAAGAATATCATTCCATTGTCCATCATATCCACCATTATCATGAATCATCCTATTTGCAGCCATTTTCTAAAACCCAAAAAAATAGTGTGAGAGGAAAAAATCATGCTACGGAAACAACATAATAAATATGGAGTTCCTTCAATATCTAACATCTTAGGATTAATTCTATGATCGTTACCGTAATTCTAGGAATATAGCCTATACTTATACTTAACCTTAGGGACATCCCTAGACATACCTTAGAAATATCTCTAGGGATTTCAACAAAGTTCTCATATCATAGTTTCCAAAGGTTAACTAAACCTTTCACTTGATACAAACTGTAGAGACCCATATCTTGACATACGTGGACATTACATTACTTTTTCAGAATACTTAACACATAACAGAAACAGACACATAAGGCCCGTAATAGTTTAGTGTATTTGGAAACTCAGAATATAAACATCTATTCATGTTGAATGATCTTCAACATCTCCCATAATGATATTCCCCTTTTTTTCCTTACCTAAATCCTTTCTTTATTTAATGGGAAAAAAACCTAAAAATGGTGAGCTCAAATGCTCAGTAAGGGCAAACATAGAGAACATAAAACAATCCATAATCATTTGAAATAAAAAACATGAACATGAAATCTAAACATTAAAACCTTGAGAAAATACATAAATCATGGAAGTATGTAAGGAATATATCATAAATGAACATCAATCACGATAAAATAGCATGGGAATAAAACATGTAATTGTGGAAACCATTCAGCACTTGTTATGATTTCTATAGTAGCCAAGGCATTGCTGCCAAGACCATCTTAGTGGACAAAGTCCCTTTCTGAATCGAGTTCACTCCTCGTTTCAGTCCTGTAACACTGAACCGGATTAACTATACTTCATAGCCATGTCTATCTAATGAGATATAAATCATTACCCAATGAATTGGTGGGAGATTTAGGTCCCACCCATCTCATAATGAAATCATTCTTACTTGTTCCACAAAATAAACATACATCATTCATAATAACCCAACAAATAAAATGGGTTTCATAAACATCATCCCATCATCACATAATCCATATAAAAGAAATGGATATCATTTCATAATAAGAAAATTGAAACTATTTAAATCATAGAGACATTATATTTGAAACATTCAATATGAAATAATGTCATCATATATGGAAAATGGTTTTGATTAAACACTTGAAATGAATTCTTGAGGAAAATATCCTTTCTTCTTAAAAATCATTTTATTTTCAAAAAATGTTATGCAATTTTAAAAGAAAATGATTTTATTGAAAATAATCATGTTATATTTTGGAGGAAGCTTCATGAAAATAAGGCTTTATAAAAACGCAAAAATCCTTTCATGCCATATAAGTTAAAAAAACATTCTTCTCGTACTTTTGCCAGAAAAGTCAAAAAATACCTCATAATGTAAAAAAAAGAAATATTCCTTACATACCATGTAGTAAAAGTCAAAAATGGTTAAAAAGGACTTTAAACATACATGAAACCATTTTTAGGAAACATGGACATGGATGATAATAATAACCCCAATAAATACTTACGAATAAACAATCTCAGATAAGAACAAGATTGGAATAGTTATCCCTTACCTTATGTCCGATATGATTCGTATGTATCCGAACCTCCTGTATAATGATTTAAATAATGTCTTTGACTTATTACAGAATCATATTCTTTGTTATGATATCATATATGGTTCACTTATGACTTAATATTACCCATTCTTTTGTAAATTCCATGTTAAAGAGCGTTTTGGGTAAAATCGTTTCATTTATCGTATGTGTTTCGACTTGTCGATCTTGATATTATTACATATATCCTGATTTAGATAATTTCATAATGTAAAACATGATTTATATATAATATAAATTAATCATATACATATATATTATAGATCGATAAAAGGAATGAAATACACCGTTCATGAAGATGGTAGGTCGTACGTACGCATGAACGCTGTTTTCGTTTTCTTATTGAATTGAATGAAATTAAGTAGATGACATACATATATATACACATAAATCCAGTATTATTATTATGTCTTATATTTCATGATTATTTATTATATATACTTTATAATCCTTCATGAATTGTTAACATGGAGAATGAATCTCATCACGTCGTGGAGACGGTATCCCGTACGTACGCACGAGCGATTATATCATTTCCATGACCGTGGAATTGTATTGGAGTGTATGTATACTATTTATGAATCAATATAACTTTACAATAATAATATATAGTTATTATTTACACCATTATACCCATCCAAGTAAGATGGTGGTGGAAAATAGATTACACCACGGCGTGGAGACGGTATTCCGTACGTATGCATGCGCGGTGATTTCGTTTTCCGTAGGATGGATAGATGGTGAAATAGGGTTGTTTAATAGTTATAATAACATATCAGTACATGATTTATACTGATGTTATTACCTTATAATTAAACAACTAATGAAGAATAAGTTGAAGAAGAAAGAAGCTTGAAAGAATCGGTAGAAGAAATTACCTCTTCTTCGACGCACCTCCTTTAAACTTCTTCTTAGGGCACTAGGGTTGGTCTTTTGAGAATACCAGTACCACTATAAGGTTTATAGGGAAGTGGGTAGGTGAAATGGTCAGAGTTTGGGCGAGCTTCAAGGCTCAAAATGGTGTGAGGAAGAGAGGGAGGGGGTGCCCTTTTATAAGGGAGGAGAGGGGCACCTTTGGAATAACTAAATATATTATTTTATTATAAAGTCATATTCGGTTTTTTAATAGCTCCAAATTGATTTATTTCAAAGATAAGGTGAGGATGGGTCTAAATCCTCCCATCCAATAGAATTTATACATGTTTATGTATCTATTTTAACCTTATCATTTAGAATTAACTTTAAGTTAAATAATTTTTCTTTTACCATGTCTTCTTCTTTTGTTACACTATAAGGTTAATAAACTTACTATAACAATCCAAAAGAACACAATTTTTTTTATTATTAATATAGATAACATTATCTAAGGCATTTGTCCATACATTATATTTTTAGGAATAATATAACAGTTAATAATATTAGATTTGTTTTAAAATGTATTTTATGTCAATTTTGACATTTTTTGGTAATTGATTTTTTTGAAAATCATAACAGAATGATTATTTCGAAAAAAGTAAACTAAATCAATAATAACATGTCATATTAACCTATAAAATTATTTTAATTCATTAAAAGTCTCAAATTATATTTATTTGGGTATTTATAACATCAATTATGTCAATATTTCATTAATAAGATAATTAATGCATCATCATTGTGTCATGAATAAATTAAATTATTTAATGTATAATAATTATAAATAAACCAAAATTATGTAGGAAATATTTTTATATTTCTAATGAATATTTATAGTTGATATTATCTTATGTATATCCCAATATTAAAAATGATTTAGTTATTAAACTTTGACATTAACTATTTTAACCCTTCTTTAAATAAATTAATAATAAATGTCCTAATCTAATCCAAGGGGGACTAAATGGTCATATTTTATTCCTAAGGTTGTTTTTGTTAGAATTACACTTATCCAATAGAATTAGGACATGTGGTAGGGTAATAATAATATCATTTTTACCCTTAATTACACTATTTACTTTTAACCGTTGTAAAAAAAGTAAACAGATACTATTCACCAAAATTTATTTTCATCTCATTGAACCACATTTTAATCTTTGATATTAACCGTGTCTCTCGGATTTTTGAAATTCCTCTCATAGAAGCGGTAAAATTATGTTTTATTTAAATTTGCAGATTCTCCTAGGAGGTGGGTAAAAGACAGTGAAAAGATCAATAAAATTTTTATATATCTAAAATATTTATAAAACGACTCCAATGAATTACATTGAAATTATATAAGTGTTATGAATCAATTTTGACCTAAAATAAATTTAAATAAACTAAATAATTAATTATATAAAAATTCGGTTTTTAAATAGTAACCCAGTGTTTTCACTATTCATCCAAAATTGAAACTTTTCAGAAAAATACCAAAATTTCACCCTAGGATAATTTAGATATTCCAAATCCAAAAATGAAGTCCATTTTGAAAGATAAATTTTATAAAATTTAAAAAAGTGGGTATAACTATTCATAACGGCTAGTTTATATAACATATCGTTGTTTAGCGAAACTCGGTATTGCTTACAACACACGCTATCGTGGAAGGTCACGATTGCGTGTAATGCATTCCAAGCCAGGGATGCATGTTGTGAAAGCTCCTTTTGGTGTAGCATACAACACAAGACATTAATGAAATTAAAAAGATTGTTTTTCATAAAATCCTGGGGTATTACACAGTACTTGGAGGAGGTTCGTGGGCGAGAGCGTTGAGGAGGCTATCTATACCTACCCTTCAGGTAGGATCCGATGTGGATGACCCAGGAGATGCTTCTAGAATCCGGTTGTTTGCTTTTTCTGTGGTACTTTTGTTCAGTTGTAATTTTACTTTTCAGTTGGGTTTGTATTCTGGCCCATCTAGTTTTCATCACTTCTTTTGTACTTAGTGTATTACTTCCACTTGTACTCTGGTTGGATGTGTCTCTGTTTAATAAAGTAAATGCCTTCCCAGTTATTGGGATTTAGGACTTTGGTGCTAGTCACCATCCCCTGGCCTAGGAAAGGCGGGCATGGGGTAGTCACGGCACGGGCCCTGAGGACGGGTCGTGACAAATTGGTATCAGAGGAGTTGGTTCTACCACAGATCTCAGGACTCTGATAATTATTTTTTGTGAAGCAGTAGTGTTAAGGGTACTGGGTATGGTCTTCAGTTCAGGGAGTCCAGTGTTGGTGCGGTGGCTGACGTATCCATACACCAGGACCATGACTACTGATTTCCGACCTAGTGCACGAAAACAATGATTGTGTGGGTGTTTCCAAAAGTTTTCTTGAAGTCAAATCAAACCATGTCAGCTCACCGGGTTTAAATCATTTGACTATGTCGCATATTTTAAAGATGTCTCCACTACGACAGTTAGTTGGAGTTCCGAGAGAGTACCGATGACGGCCCACCAAGCGATGAGGCTCCGATGTAGGGCCCTCTTTCTATGTTGTCACCTTCGGGTGGTGTACCAGCAGCACCACCACCCGTTGGGTAGAAGATTCCACCAGCTGTACTAGTGGATGGTGCACGCTGGCAGAGTACGTTGCACGAGTTCCAGTAAAAAGGGCCTATGAGGTTATGAGGAGAGACAGATTCCCAGGCAGCAGTGGCTTGATGTAGGTGATTGCTAGAGTTCTACGCCTAGTTTAGACAATAATAGAACAAATGGAGATCTTAGCTACTGGTGATTCCCAGTGAGTGACCATGAGGATGGTCGACATAGTTATGGTACTTCGGTACGTGGACCGATGCCTAAGATAGTACCTTCGGGTAGTGTGCCAGCTATATCACTACTTGTTGGTCAGTAGTTTCAACCGATGGTACCGGTAGTTGACACATGTAGACTTAGTTTCTTACACGTGTTTCAGCATCAGATACCCCTCAGGTTCTGAGGAAATCCCAACTCACAGGAGGATGAGGACTGGCTTTAGGAGGTGGCTGAAAGTTGTTTAGAGCTTTTACCGCTTTGGCTGGACGACATGTTAGAAGCTGAGTAGTCACCGAGGTGTACCAACCGTTCTTGGTACTTGATGACTACAATACGATAAGTGCTTTCGAGCATAGACCTCAGAGCAAGGTGTGTTTAATGGACATCCAAGCCAACACTTTTCCTCTATACATTCCTAGTTATGCTAGGGTTCTAGAGAGAACCATTGTGGTTGAATGATCTTAGGCAGAACGAATACAGCTAGTGATGTAAGAATCATGAAATAGGAAACTGGTGTTATTCTCAGAGACTTGGGCATGTAAAATGTTTCAAGAAGAATAAGTGTTAAGGACGAATGAATATACAAAGCAGCAGACGTGGAAGCATAGCTTGGAGAGCATCATGATGTGGTGTACATTTCGACATGTTACAACCACCCGCCTTTGTAGTCCCCACTAGGCTCAGGGAGCTGGAGGGGAGGGGAAGAGAGTAGCGGCATCCGGTCAAGGTGTGCGACAAAAAACTCCAGGGATGATTTGAGGAATGATCTATGTCTACTGCTAGATGCCCTAACAACAAAAATTGATATGAATCATTCTTTCCTTCAACAAATCTTGTCCCGGACCTAGAGTTTCCTGTTATAACCATTGACTCGACCCTCGCGTCTGGAGATACACTGGGAGGAGACTCGATAATAACACTTACGCCGATAGTGTGATCTGACCCTTGAGGTGAGAGTTTCAGTTGGAACCTCTTGGTGGCAGCATTGAGGCCTTACGACTTTAGTTTGGGTATGGACTAGGAAACAATATTTCATACACAAATTGACTGTATTAGGAAAAATGGTTGTGGTTTATCTACAACGTTTGGATGGGGTTTTCCCTTGGTCGGAAAAAAGGGAAACCTAGGAAGCACATGATAAACTCATGCATATGAGGGTGAGGCCGATCACTCTTGAGTCGGCCAACCTTACACTCGTGGTAGCAGGAGTTTTGAGTTTCAGTTATAAACAGGAAATAAAGGCCTCTAGAGTTTGAGGATGGAGACCACATATTTTACGGGTCTCACGTCGACGAGGTTTAGAGAGATGTGGCCGAGGTGGAAAGTTATCTCTGAGGTTCAACATACCTTTCTATGTCCTCAGCAGGGTAGGTGAGGTGGTTTACCGCCTAACTTTCCCACCACAGTTGCACAGGGTGCATGACGTTTTCCACTTGTCTAAGCTGAGGAGATACGTGCATGACCCTTCACACGTCATTGACTACAAGGAGCTGGACATCGATGACGGTGTGACATTCAGGGAGGTTCTAGTGGAGATCGAGGTTCAACAGGATCTGGTCCTATGTGGATGATCGATTCCTCAGGTGCACTTTCACTGGCAGCACGGGAACCTCTAGGAGAGCACATGGGAGTGCTAGGCTCAAATGCGTGTTCGGTACAACTTTTGTTTTCTCTACTATGTGTTGAAGCATTACGGGGACGTAAATCCATGAGGTGGGAGTAATGTAAAGACCTTGAAATTTCAAGGGAAATTTTTTCTTAATTTCTTTAGAATTTTACGAGTTTGTGACATCTGAGGGAACTTGATTCTGAGGCCCGGGATTCCAGGAATCAATTTCCGAAGTTTAGCTAGGGTACGTTCAGTGAAAGAACGAGCGGGTTTTTCTATCTTTTGAACCGGTGCTCGGAATTGAAATCAGTGGGCACTGATAAACTCCCAACACCGATAATCACTTAAGGAGAACTTTACTGTAGTTGTGTTTTGACGTGAGAAGAGGTTAATTTTTTGTTTGTTTTTTAGGAATTAATAAAAATATGGGTTTATATTTTTATTTGTGGTGGGTGGTTATTAACCTACAAAAGGGAAGTTAGAGGTGGGTCTCACACCCACCTAACCCCCATAGGAGGGTTTAGTGTGGTGGGGCGCACACAAGACCCTAACTCCTCACCTCCCCCATAACTCTCATTAACCCCCCCCCCCCTTTTAAAGCTCCCTTGTTAAATTTTGATAACTCACCTCATTAATGGGACCTTTTCACATTATCCTCTCCCATTAATTCATGACAACACCTTAATTAACAATTGAATCCGCCAATTTAATTAATGTGGTGTTGGAATTTGAAATGGATGTGATAATAAAAATATTAGCCAAGTCTAATATTTTATTAAGGGGGGAGCATTTTGATGGGAGGGGGATCCGCTAGAGAACTTCCTCTCCTTCCTTTCGTCCCTATCCTTCCTACATTGTTGCGCCACCACCAAGGTTCCATCATCTCCGAGGAGACACCGATGAACGACCAGGGATCAGTAGGGTGGTGTGGGAGCAATGAACTAAGATGACTTCGATGTCTGCCCTGCTTCGGATCCAATGAATGAAGCTCGAGCTGGGATCAGAGGCACATTACAGAAATGATGAATGCCAACGACCGTCATAACCATCATCTGCTAACATTCGATGACATCAACGAGCCGACGTTCGCCCTTTCGCGACACCGTCATCCACGGTGCTCAGCTACCGCAGATCTTTTTCGAGGTAGGGGTTTAATTTGAGAATGTTAATATTCCCATGATTGTTCTCCTCCTAAACAAAGAACACAGATCAACTAATTAACAAGTTGATCCGTGAATGTCTTTATCTATGAGTCGGGAATATTTATTTGCGGGGAAATTGTTGGGAATTAAGTGAAATTTTAATTGATTAAAATTGTGCCTCGTTGGTCGTTGAACATCATTGTTGTTAGACCTATTGGTAACACCTAACGAGGAGGGAGCGGTCTGAGCAAACACGGCCCGACAAACCTCTACAGATTGTTTTTTGATGTGTGGATTGATGGGCGATGACGAAACGAGCCGCAATGGAAATTTGAAGCCTCCGTAATGAAGTTCGGGTCCCAAGGTGACCTTAGGCCCAGACCACGGGCGAAACGGACCACCGGAGCGCGTTCGAAGGTACGCAGAAGGTGGCGGCAGTGCTCCGCTGGAGTAGACCACCGCGGCTGAGCCGTGATAGAAGGAAACAAACTAGAATGGATTTTCCATTCCGGATTGGTGAGGCGCAGCTTAATGCCGCATCAGTTTCAATCTACAGGGGTGTAGTGCCGCCCCACTCCGCGGTAGCCGCTCGGCCACGCTGGCCGAGCCGCAACCGGCTGCTGAGCCGGGCCGCCAATGCCCGACCATGCCAGCCGGGCTGGACCCGGACCCGGTTCGGATCGACCCAGTTTGGGCCGACCCAGGGTGTGTTGGGCCGGGTCGGACCGGTCCCAGACCCCCTATTTTCAGACGATCTTCAGTTAAATGCCCATAACGTGAGTTGTGGACCTCCGATCGACGGACCATCAGTTGTGTTTGATTCCTTGGATTGAGACGTTCGTTCAAGTATATTACACACAAGGTTTCAGTGAAGTATGGGTATTTCCAGGTTGGTTCGAACCCGAAACCAACCGGGCCCTCGGAGCGGAAACGCTTATAACATGAGCTACGAACGACCGATTGATGTGCTGTAAACATTGTTGGATTCCTCTTGGTGAGACTGTTATTTTGGTATACTTAACCTATGGTTTGGATGTAGTTGGAGTATGGCCGGGTTGGATTGTACCTGAAATATAACCAGGCCCCTGGAACGGAAAAGCTAATAACTCTCAGACCAGACGTCTGTTTGACGAACCGTCAGCGGCGTTTGTAATCACGTTGAAAAACGGTTCCTTTGAGTATACCCCATGAGAGTTCAGGATACAATTGAGATATAGTCGTGTTGGTTCATACAAGAAACCAACCGGGCCCCCTAGACTAAAAGGCTAATAACTCACAGACCGGGCGTCTGATAGACGTGACGTCTATTGCGTTGGGACCCCTTTTACGAGGCGGTCCTTTGAGATACTTCTTCTTGGTACTTTATGATTCTTGGAGTATCCACCAATAACTCGTGGAGCGGACCCTCCTGGAGACGAGCGTACGGAGTACGAAGACCTTGTAGCTGGCTGAGACCTGATGATTGCTTGTCCGATTCGAGTCGGAGTGACTTGTATAGCCCAGTGGGGAGCACTATTGTGTTTGGGTGGAAGACCCACCGCGGGGAGAACTACTGTGTTTGGGTGGCAGACCCACGGTACTCGGCAAAAGGTTTACCTATGTAGGCTATTAGGGGGAGAACTACTTTGTGAGGTGACAGACCCATGGTGGAGAAGCACTACTTTATGAGGTGGAAGACCCGTGGTACTCGACAGGAGGAGTACCTCAGCAGTCTAAGGTTAGTGAGAAACACCTCAGAGTTGTGATAGGATCACTTTACTCGTCATAGGAGGAGCTCTTCAGTAATTGTGGTTTCGATATCATTAATGAAAATCCTGGTTTGAGCTAAGTCATTGACCCTTGTGATTTCTTCATGATGGGATGGGTTACATGATAACTTAGGTATATGTGTAAGCATATAACTAAGTAGTGGTTATCCATTGATTTAATATCTGTGTGTTACCTCATGGATGAGATGATTCACTTGATATCTTAGGTATAAGAATGGGCTTACACCTAAGTAAGGGTTATCTGTTGAGATCCTTCTTTGTGGTTATCGTTGTTGGATTTAGTGAGACCTTGAGGGTCTTGGGGTCCCTACTGAGTATCATTATACTCACCCCAGCACGGGCTACGCCCGCACCTCATTGTGTTAGATGCAGACGATAGAAAGTGTTGATAGAGACCGAGTGTACGGGAACTGGATGGTACCCGGAGGTGGACCTCATGACGAGTCAATACCTGGAGGTGTACCTCACAACGAGTCTATACCTGGGGGTGGACATTACGACAAGTTGGTATTCGGAGGAGGTTGGTGGGCGATAGCATTGAAGAGGCTATCTGTACCTACCCTTCAGGTAGGATCCAAGGTGGATGACCCAGGAGCTGCTTCTATCTTCCAGCTTTTTTTCTTTTCTGTTGTACTTTCATTCAGATGTAGCTGTACTTTTCAGTTGGGTTTGTATTCTGGCCCATATAATTTTCCACACATTCTTTTGTACATAGTGTATTACTTCTTCTTGTACTCTGGTTGGATGTTTTTGTGTTTAATAAAGGCAATGCCATCCCAGTTATTGGGATTTATGCCATTGGT
This sequence comes from Viscum album, assembly GCA_963277665.1. Lineage (NCBI taxonomy): Eukaryota > Viridiplantae > Streptophyta > Magnoliopsida > Santalales > Viscaceae > Viscum > Viscum album. The sequence continues at coordinate 1,244,536,043 of OY728156.1, read as the reverse complement.
GCTAGTCGCCAGCCCCTAGCCTATGGAAGGAGGGCGTGGCGTAGTCACGGCACGGGCCCTGAGGATGGGTCATGAAAAAGTTTTCATGATTTAAGTCATGTGGAATACTTAATAAGGTAACTATTGTAGTGGAATCAGGGCTCGGATGTTACATACGAACATGTATGAAGGAAATCAGACTTGAGGTAATGGTTTTTCATTTCACTTTTAATTTCATGAGACATAATCCATATTCACCACTTATTTCTAGTGTGTGGTGTATATGATTTCTCATTGATATGTTATATAATGAATCAATTTAAATTCATTGTTATTTATTTTACATGTATCTCAAATCAAATGTCACAAAAGTATCAAGTGTTTATTTCAAAATATCATCATTTTTTGGGATGGTTTATGTTTACATATCCCTTGTTGAATGTGTTTGATAAGTTTTATATTTCAATCGATATATTCTAATCACCTATAGTTACTCATAAACATTTCCAAGTACAATAACAATTTTATACACTTACCTATATAAAATAACTAAGATAATGATTTTTTAAAAATAATTGTATTTCTTCTTTCTGTAAGAAATCATATTTCATAAAAACCTAGGTTTTCTAAAAGTGTTTTCATATTTTTCTAAACTTATCAAAATGATTTATTAATGAAACTTTTACCCATTTTTAAATTATAAAACCGATCAATGTTATATTAATTTCCTTTTTCCAAAAAAAAAATGTTTTGATTTAACATTAAATATGAAAGGAATCCTTATTTTTACGGATACTACATTAATTCAATTTCTTCAGTCAATGATACCCAATATTTTAAATCCTAATTTACAATTCATCAAATGATATTTTCAAAAAAAAAATCATTTTCAATTTATTTTATATAATTTTTTGTTTTTAAAAATATTTCAAATGTGAAAAGTTTATTTTCCTCAAAAACGTGTTAATGAAATTTTTATGGCCTTTCTATTCCTCATTGACTTCATCTCATTACTATAACTACGATAAATTCTAGATATTATGTAAATAAATCATCCTTATTATATATTTGGATGGTTTATGATCATTTTGACTGAGTATATACAATTTTATTACCATTTACCATGTCACTCTAGATGGTATATGATAATATTTATTAATATGGGAAATTGTCAGCATTTGGTATACTATGATTTCAATATCAATGTTAATATTGATTATTTTTTAACAATTTAATATGCGTAATTCATTTTAGTTATTATTTTATGGGAGGGTGTCACTTATAGGTATCACCTCGATGAATCACTAGGCCTCATCAGATAAATTAGATTGCATTTTTTCTGAGGTGTTACCCATTTATTTCAATGTATTAGCACAAGGAAATGATTGTTTATTTTAGATATCTAGAATTATTCATTCTATCATTATTTAATTAGTTATTAACATTTGATGGATTTATTCTATTAGTTAGAGGATCAATGGTTATGTTTTGTGTATCATATGATTTGTTATGTGGAATTATTTAAACATTATTAATTATTAACAAATTGTGCTCAAATTATTGATTAAATTCATTTTTTTAATTATATATATATTTCATAATTTATTTATTATTCTATATTAATTCATATCTCGTTTTTTACTCTTACCCTTATTGGGAATTTGATCTCATCTCTTTCATAGGATTTATTTTTCTTTTGGATAATAGGATGTGTTTTGTGATTTATTTGTTGGGAGACTCTAAGGTGGATAATAGTGTTCTTAATAAAAATAATTTTTGTATTTTATATTTTATAATGTAATTTTAATTGGAATTTTGTATCTTGTTTATAAATTCTACTAAACTATTTGTTCATTTGGGATGTAATTGCTTATATATTGTTCTAATTTAATAATGTGAACATTGGCTTTGCGTTATTGGGGTCAGGGTCGCGACACTAATGTACAGAGAAATCCCATTTCAATGCTATGGAAGACAAGGATGAAGAAGTAACATGCATCAATTAATATATATATATACATATATAAGATATGGAATGCTGTGAAATATCTCTGATGTATGAAATAATGGCTGCCAATTAAATGGTTCATTGTCATCGACGTATATAAAAAATAATATGCTAAAGAGGACCATATAAGCTGGGGAAGAAAGAAGAATAATCCTTTTAAAATAAATAAAAATAATAATATTTCAAACCACATATATAAAAAAAATCATGGAGTACATGTGAGATATCCTTTGACAAAAAACAAATATATGGAACAATCAAGAAGACCTAAAAGAGTAAATAATCTAAAATTGTTGATGTAAACAAAGGAAATCATGGGGTCAGTGTGGATATTGAAAGCACATTATGAAAATTCCCAAAGGAATAATGGTAATTTGGAATCAAAATTTGGAATGAAAAAAAGAATATGAAAGAAGTAAAATAAATGGATAATGAGAAAGAAAAAGATAATATTCCAAAACTAAATTTGAATTTTCATGAGATGTTGTAGGTAAAAAATACTTTTGTTAAGAAATTACTTTATGTGAGGTGAGACATTGTAAGGTACACTCCTATGTATTTCTAAGTAGTAATTCTACAATAAGAAGAGTTTAAAAATAATATGAATGTTACACCAAGATATATGTGTTCCATAAAGACCCATGAATATATAAACTTCACTCAAAAACAATTTTAATAACTGTTGAGAAAAATGTGGAACCACATATATTAATCTTCATGTGTGATCTATATAGGAAATATCCATGGATGGGGTTTCCTGTGTATATGAATCTCAAATCCCTAATGTTGTGTGGAATATAAAAATATTCTCATAAGAGAATTTTCCTACGATTAGAATGTATTTTGATACCAAAACTAGTAACATAGGGGAATATGTGTTTCAAAATATTATCCAACATTTATTACTGGTCAAGTATAAAAATACCAATATGTTCCAAACCATGTCTGTGAATGGTTTAGGTATGCGATTTCTCAATATAGATGAATGTTATTTAATATAAAGTTCATGAAAAATATGTTATATGTAGTTGGGGTTACACATAAAGGAATTTTTTGTTTGTACACATTTCTTTTTATTCAAAGAGGTATTTGATATTGTGTAAAGATAAAATTAACGAATAAGGGGTTATATAATAGATATTTATTTCAGATGATTGTAATTATTTTTGATGACATATACATGAATGGAAATATATTTAATGAACCATGACATCTTTGTAAAGGATATTTGATCAATGTATTGTAACTGATATTTATGTGTAAATCTCACCAGAAACTCTGCAGATATTATTAAGGAATATTTAACGAGAAGAGAAAAATGGAAATCATTGAGTTATATAAAATTATAAAAGGGATTTAGAAATGAAAATAATTTATATTTAAATATAAAACTAAAATAACATTGAAATATATTTATTTTTTAAGGTGAATGTTGCATGATATTACTATATATCTTGGAGATAATAAGAGGAAAGAACACCTTCATCTAAAGTGACTTTTATGCAGTGATGTTTGGTGGATCTTTCTATATATTATGGAAAGAAAAGAGGAAATATTAATTTAGTAGTTAGGGAATGTTTAAATGATATTAAATATTGGAAACACTAAATATTGTGGATCTATTTAAAGACTATAAAGGTCATTATTCAGGGTTTTTCAATTACCTATATTCTTGGTAATTAAAATTATTTAACTCACATGGTATTTTGAATGTAGATTGAAGTGAAATTTTCTTGATTAATGTAACCACTACAATGCGTTTTATTATAATATATATACATTTTATGTCAATTTCTTAGTTTGATAGAAGAGGACAAGGAAGTTAGACAATGTGATTCAAGATGAATTATTTGTTTTATAATAATGAAGGATATCTGACTCTATATTAACCATCCTATTATAAAATATGCGATTTAAATCCATGAATTAGAGAACCACTATAGATCATATTCACTAAAGATGAAGAATAAGATAAGATAATAAGAAATGTGATACAATAATTGTAGGAGGTTTTTTCCATATATATTTTCACTTAACGATGAAGAATAATTTTCCAAATTGGTTGCGAAGTTCATAGTAAGTGGGGTGTGCATTATATGTTTTATTGATTTATGAATTGTATTATAGTCAGAGAAAGAGAAGAATAATAATAGAATAAGTAGGGTTTCACCAATATAATAAATGTTGTTTTCTAGTCTACTATTGTGAATATGAAGAATTTTTTGTGTAGTATTGTGCATACAAGGGAAAAATAATATGATTTTCTAGAATGATAGAGTGATTATCAAATAAGATAAAGAACTTTGGAAGCACTATGACATTTACTAAAGGTATAAAATTTATAATTAATATCTTTGTGTGGCAAAGTAGTTGAACAGTTTATGTTTTTCTTGGAATGTAGTATAAAGATGTATTATGAGATGCATGGGCACTAGGATATCACCAGTCCATGGAGTCAATGTCATTTTATATAACCCTCCTAATTTATTTTGAACCAAACATTATTTTATGATATTTTCTGATTCAATGCATTCTTATTGGTTTCTATTTACAATTAATAATCATTGTATTGGTATCTACCACAAACCCCAAGAATGTGCTACTCTTGTTGGGTAGTGAACATTGTAAAAATACTCACGTGTACTTATTTACATTATTTCATCCACTTTTATATGATAATGGATAGAGATCAAAATAATAAATATACTAGAAATTTGATGTGTTTTGGTGATAAAAACATTAAATTATGAGAAAAATATAGCAAAACTGATTCACTCCCCCCCATTAGTGTTGTGTATATCTGAAGTGTTTAAAATATAATCTAACCCATGTAATTAAATAATAATAATAGTTCCTGAAAAAATATATTTTCCTAGAAATAAATCACCTACAGAATAGAAACCAATGTGAATAAAGGTACTTAATGTGGAATTTATCTAGATTTCATGAACAATAATTTTATTATCACACCATCCTCTCTAAAACCAATCAAAAGAAAAAACCCTAGATATTATTAGCATGATATTTTTATTAGGATAAAAATAAGGGAAGATATGAATTTTTAGGAATAAAGTATCATGATTATTCAAAGCTATCAAATAGAAGGGAACTCATTAAATCAGATAGAATACGATCTTTGATTTCTGACTATAGACTGAGGATTAATTCAGATGTCTATAAGAGGAACATGATACCTAAGAAAAGATATTTGATCATAAATGATTTTATAGAGAATCTACATAGTTTTTTAATTTTATTTCTTATTTTTATGTTCCTATAATTCCATATTCTTACTCATTCATCAATACATCCCGTAAAATTGATGGTTAATTCTCGAGTGATTGATAATTGAAGGTTTTTATTTTTAATAATTTAATCCATGTTTTTTATTAAATTAAAACTTTTTTTGTTAATTAATTTTGATCCTATATTATTGTGAGGATATTAATTAAATTTAGTTCTATGTTTTGATTTTTTTTATTCAAAAATCCTACATAGGATAATATGTTATCATCTCCTTCCAAATAGTAAATCTTGTCTCAAAATAGTTGGTTGTGTTGGGTGCTAAGTGTCTAAAAAAAATTATTAATGATTTTTTAAGAAACAATTCACTACTCAATATACCATGAACATCACAACATGGTTGGGTATTTCTTTGGAAATCTATCATTGGAGTTATGAAATCACATATACACATATCAATGGTTGATTTAATACAAATAATTATTAGATAATTATCTACAATAACCTTTATACTAATGTATTTTATAAATGAAATTATGAAACCTTGTACATATGAACAATCAATTAAGGGAAGTAACGAAAAGATATATTAAGAATATAATGTCATTGGGGTGGGAATATAACCATGACCCAATTACCTTTATCATCATCTTTCCTCCAAACATTTGTTTCATTAATTACTCTATTTTTAAAAATCACAACATAAACCCCCCTATATTTAACTAATCAATGAGTTAATTTTTTTGAACTCCATTGTATGATATAAGATTATGATAAAACTAATACAATATTTTAAAAAATAAATAAAAAGAAATTTTCCACACCCCAATTTTTGAGGGTGCTAAATCCTCATTAGTAACTAGCCAATAACAGTCATCAAGATCCCATAAACAAACATAATTTAATTCATAATCCAGGTCTAGGGGATTAATAAAAGTAGATTCGAGAGTAAAATAAAATAGATAAATAATTAAATATTCTTTAAGAGGCGTGGAACATTTTTTTTGGGTTTCCAAGACCAAGCTAGTAGCTGATGGATACATGGATGGTATCATGGATGAACATATACATAAGATTTAGAGATATTAATTGGTACATACCAATGTGGATTAATGAATCTCTTTAGTAGAAATATTTCATACATTGTTTATTACCATAGTACGTGGATCTAGATAAATATTATACTTTAATCAAATTCAATCACCACCACTACCACTTGGTGGTTCTCGAATACAATCAAGCATTGGAAGTCAGGGAAACAAATAGATTCATGTTATTGATGGATTTTATTATGAGATTATGTACAGGGTTCAATGTGAGATCTATGCATTTTCTAGTCATGTAGCTTTAATGATTGGATATAGAGTAAGACATTAATTCTTTATTAAAAATTTATTCAATGAGTGAAATAAACTAATGGAACCCCTAGGATAGCCTCTTTTGTAGTAGACATCTTTTATAAGTAACAATTTACTCACCCATATCTAAATCCAATTAATGATAGAACCCAATAAATTTATATTTTATTATTATTTCATCATAGTAAATATGGAACCCTATAATTTCATCCTTAGTGCATTATTTTTTTAGATAACCCATGATGGGGAGGAATTTTATTGTCACTCAGTGATATTTTTTCAACAAATTGGGTCATTTACCACCTACATCAATGAGTGAAACCATCAACATGTATTAGTATTTAAATCCCAGAAAAAATTATGGTCAATCGCCAATTAATTAGAAACAAGGATTTTTATGTTATGTATGCTTTGATGGTCTAACTTCATATAGATGTGAATTAATACATGTATATTTTCATTGAATATTATAATTTTTTTCCTTATATAATGGTTTTATTAGGAATTTATTACCACCATAGAACCTATAACACTAATATTTGAGGAGATATTTTTTTCAAATAAATTTAATTTTTATGATAGCTTGTGATGCAAATGAACTCATCTATAAATGAACAATTATACAATGTACCATTATAACTAATCTGTTAAATTATAGGGGAGAATAAGAATAACCAAATATTAAATATTCTTTTTAAAATTTTTCCACAACTTAAATCTAATGATAAATAAGTACTCTATTTTTATTGAAGTCTTTATATGCTTCAAAAACACATTTTCCACAAAAATTGTTTTTATTACTTTTTGTGGGAAAATAATATAACTATTTCTTCCGGTAATTGTAAAATTTATTTGAAAAAAGGACATTATTTTTGGAGTCATAGAATCTAAATTAGATATGAGTGAGGTTTTTAAAATTTCCTAAAAATATCATTGAATATTTAAAGAAACCTATTTTTATTGCAAATGCTCTTTTTATTTCAAGTATTTAAACCATCTAAATATTATTTAAATTATGTAAAAGAAAAATTGATTAATTCAAATTATAATTAATCTAATTAAAATCATCAGAGTCAATTTCATAAATAATTTTGGTATAAACAATTATACTTAAGAGCACATTTTTTCTCCGAAACTGCTTTCCTTCACCTTTTTCAGGTTTAATTTTAAAAAATATTTTATCCAATTAATTGAATTAATTTTTATAAAATGAAATACTTATTCAGAATAAGGATGAAAAATTTTGGTAAATAGGCACCATTTATTTTTTTGTCCTTATTAATAATAACCTTTATAAGTATTTGTTACATTTGTAAGGGTAAAATGGGTTAAAAGGGTTAAAACTTTGGGAAAATAATTTAAACTATCTCTAGAACATTCCATTATCCATGTTTTTCTTTCTTATTTTCTATTAATCATAATGTATTTAATGAATATCATCTTTACATCTTACATTGAACTGTTTTTTTCAGTATATACAAAAAATATTCATATATATTCCCAGAGAAAGGAAGATTTTAAAGATCACAATAATATTGTAATAATGACAATAAATAATGATAGGTTATATATAAATTTTCCAATTCTGACATTAGGTAATAAAAAATTTCTTTTTTGGATTATATATTCTCAAGTTAGGTTATATCGACAGTTCCATTAAAGATTGAAGTTATCAAACGGTGGATCATACCAATAATTGTGATTGAGATCCATAGTTTTATGATTTTGGATCAATATTATCATTTTATTGTTGAAAATGTATCATATATATCAAATTCACTCACAAAATTATATCATAAAGGTGACAAGTTACATGAAATTTATTATTGTGATGAAAATTTTAAGGAACTAAACAGATGGTTAGTTAGTATAAATATTCTTACACATCTATTCAATGTAGAAGTGTTTTTATATTTAGTGAATCATCAAATATTATTGTGGTATGCATCATCAGGATGAATAATATTAGGATATCTTATGGTTCATTCCAACAGATGGTTCATGAGAAAAATTTATCAACTCATTATTTGGTGTTTGCAATGGTAATTTTTTTTTAATTAATGATATGGAGGAATTATCATTATAGAGAGTATCAGTCCATATATAATGGTTATAAAAATTTAAATAATATATTCACCAAAAAATAGTTTAATATTTTAAAGAAATATTTATTGTATTTGATTAAAGATTAATAATTCTCAATTCAATACTCCCCAGGAAATGTGCACATGGTGTAATACACTCCGATACTAATGGATCATACTAGTTTAACAATGAAGAGGATTAAAAGAGATCAAATATTTCTATATTTTTAAAGGATTGATCTGTAAACCTTTATAGATGGATATGAATCTTATCTTCCTCAAATTGGTGTTCAACCATCTATCCAAGATAATATCAAATAAGTCTAGAAGGAGGATATAGATATGTAAAAAATGGTGAGATACATTTCTGAGTTCAAAATTTATTGTGATCGAATGATATGGTTCAAAAAATATTTATGTAACCCATAGATACAATATTAAAACAATTACTTGTTGGATGATACTCATTGTTCATAATTATGTATTCATATAATAAGTAAAAATATGTATAGAGATGAGAAATAGTATTTATGGTTGAATAATATGAATAGAGATATTTTGATGTGTGTATCTCGATTCTTAGTATTTCAATAAGTTAATGATCCTAGAAATAATTCAATTATTTTTTTTCTATCCATCACCCATACCAAAATGGAAATAATAAAATTAAAACAATGATTTTTGTCAAAGGAGTTCCAAAAACATGTAAAGGATATAATGTAATTTGGATTGTATTTGATCACCTTATGAAGGTACTAAAAATAATTTCTTTTTTAGAATGTTTCTCACATGATAATCTTGAGTGAATCTACATTACGGAAGTAGTAAGGATTCATTAAGGGTGAAATCTTTTTATATCTGATTTTTTTGTGAGGTTTACCTCAATGTTCTAGTGAATCCATTAGCTCTCTCTTGATATAATCATTGGTTTTATTACTTCGTTATCTTCCTCAGATCGACGGTTAGTTTTAGATAATCATTAAAAACATAAATGATATGTTTATTTCTTATTATCTTGAAATAAAAGGTTGTTGGGATTAACACCTTCAACTTTACAAATTCTATAATAACAATTTCTTTCACTAATGTGTTTATTTAACTCATTATAAATACATCTTTGTATGTATGTGTATAATTAAAAATTTCATGAATGTCATCAGAGAAAAAATGTTATTAGGCCCTGATATAGAATAATAAATTAGGGATAATGGTATATCCATTCAGTTGGACATTAATCCAGCTTAGAGTAAATAGAGAACATATTTTTTCCAATCATCATTGAAATATGGAATTACAAGTTGGTGGGAATTTATTCCCATGAATTTCATTATGTAATATTGTTATGGGAAAAAATGGTATAACTAATCCCTTGGTATATTATCCCCCTTTTAGTTTCTTGATCATGTTGTGGTGGTATCTAATCACTTGGTTCTTACACCAAACCTCTCTAAATTCCACAATGTGTTTATTGTATCTATATAGGGAATTTAAAACAAAATACATAACATGAACTAAACTAGTAGGTTAAACCATTGGAGAATTACCCTTCCAATGAAGAACACAAGGTAGAAATCTCAGATCATAGAGAGAAATGGGTCTGGAATAGGTCTATTCACCTGGTTAAATTTCTTTATAGGAATTTTAAATTCAAAAGGCTATATAGAAAAATAAGGATGTGGTGAAAGAGAGTTATCTTAATTTCTTAAATAAAAGTGATGGAATTTCAAGGGAAAAATTTTCTTTAAGGGGTTATAATGGAAAACCATGATATTTTATGATATATTTCTCTTCAAATAAATTTAATTTCATCAATCGCTTGTGATACATAAAATCATGAGTTTAAATGAACAATAATATGGTATACTGTTAAAACATCGATGATTAATTTTTATAATGAATAGGAATATAAAAATTAAAATTGTTAATAATGTTTTTATCTAAATCAAACATCTTGATAAATAATTCCTTAATTCATAGTAATGATTTTATGTGCATCAGAAATACATTTCCCCTCTAATGATTTTTTGGTTTTCGGAAAAAATTATACAATTTTTTTCATAATATAAAAACTATATTTGGAAAAATTAGATTCTATATTGGAATTAGTATGTAAAAATTTACTTATAGTAAAATTTTGAAAATTTTATGAACATACTGGTTTTTCAATGAATAGAGAAAAATACTCTTTTTGACAAAAATTGACTTTTCATTTCATTAGTTTTAAAAGTATAGTTTATTTTATAATTATTTAAAATTAAAATTATTTAATTTGTGTAATTAAAAATGAAATTAAACACATTGGAATTAATTATATGTTAGTTTTTGGTATAAAAACTTTTAATACATAAGAAGAAATTTTTTGTAGAAACACACTTCTCATCACATTTTTATAGTGTAATTTTATATTTATTATGTCACATTATTTTGTTGAATTTTATAAATTTTTTCACATATTTGGAATCATGAAGATCAGTTTTGGAAAATATTTCCCATTATTTTTGTTTATTATGAATAGTAACCGTTAAAAATATGTGTCACCTCGATAAAAGAAGAGTGGGTCTATCATGGATAAAATGTTGGGATAAGGAATTAAAATTTCTATAACACTTAATTGTATCATAATTTATGAATGTGTCTTTACTATTAATATTAAATATCATAAAATATGGCCACTTAGTAAAACTTTTCTTTGATAGTGAACATTATATTATATTAAGAAGTGAATAAATAAAAAATGTCACCCTCGAAACAATAATATCACAAATATTTTTTCATAAGGATAAAAAAAATATTTCATTTAAAAGTGTTTATTTCAATGATTAATAAATTTTATTCCATATTTTTAATTTATATTGTTTTAAAAATTATATTAAAATCTTAAACAATGCCGATATACTATTTATTCAATTAATAGAAAAATAATATAAATGATTTAAAAAATATTAAAAGTAATGCAATTTGGATAGATTGTTATGTTTCGTGAATTTAATAGATGAATACAACATATTTTGGTTTTAGAAAAGTTTTGTATTAGAATTCCATTATACTCATGATGAATTTAATGTGAATGTAAATTAATAGTTTTAAAACTTTTGTAAATGATATTTTATAACAAATAATATTTTATAAACTGATTCAAATTTCAAAAATATATATATTAAAGTGACCCTTTCATAAAATACATGGACATTACATCATTTTTTTCAATACTGAGCATATTACAAAATTACATGCTCGATGACCGTAATAACTTAGTGTCTTTGGAAACATGGATCAAAATCTTCATACATAGTAAAAGATCTTCAATTTCTCAAATAAAGATATTCTCAACTAGTACTTCTACCTAAACCAATTCTTCATAACATGGTGAAATGAAACATAAGAAAGGTGTGAGATAGAATGCCATGTAAGGGTAAATAATGGAAATATGTAAGCTTGACACGGACAAAAGAGTTTGAGAACATGGGAATAACTTTTGAAGATAATACCATGTATGTCAAAGATCATAATCATGAAAAATTTAATAAATATTAGACATTCATAAGACATGAATCATTAGGAAATCAATAGAATAATCCATAGAAGCGTAAAGTATGAATAAGACAAGGAATTGTGAAATACACGTCAACATAAAATATCATAAACATATATATATGTAGAAATGGGTTCAAAAAATATGTTAAGTACATGAATTTGGGCCCTCTAAATAAATATGGATATGCAAACAGGTCCATGCATAATTTGGTGAACATACAATCAGGTTTGCACATAACATTTTCAACATGTAATCAGTTTTAGACATAAACTTATGGACAAAAAACAAGGTACATTCATAACATTGTGAACGTGTAGTCATGTTCATGCATATAGTTATTAAAACATAATAAGGTTCACTCATAAAATTGTGTACATAGAATCAATTTCACACTTAAACTTATAGCCAGGAAACTAGGTCCATGAATTACATTATGAATATGTAATTAGGTTCAACTAAAATAGTTATACATATTATTCATTGATCATTTCCCAATTCATTGGAAGAAGATACATGTCCCATATATATCATAATAACATCATTCATACATTTTCTACATGATTATTAAAATATTTTACATATCACGACCCATGAAAAGAGATGGATTTTATTAACATCCCATCGTAACCCAGGATATTAAATTAGTATCATTTAAATTTTATCACATTATAAATTATGGAAAATATATCGTTTTCATAATAATTTCATCAAATCCTAGATTGTTTAAAGAATCCATATTCAAAATCATTCAACACATGGAATAGAAATGGGTGTAATAAGCTTCATTCCATCAAAAACTAATCCATTTAGGAAAGGAAATGAATGCAATCCTTGGATAATTTCCAAGAAGGGCATGAGTAAAATAAATGGATGCCATATTTGATGGAAAATAACATGGAGAGATATTTTTTAAAAAATTATTAATGAAAATATCCTTTCTTACTTGATAATTATTTTTAAAACATAAAACCTTTAGAATAATATTTTCGTTCAAAATTCATTGAAAATGATGAATGGAATGCCTTAAAAAATTTATTTTTTTAAAACATATAAAATAATCATGAATTTTTTTAACGATTTATTCTAATATTAATTTTTAACAAATATATTATTAAAATTAATCTTTTTAAACACGCAAAGGACAATTTGTAGAAACGATGGTGGGTAAATCCAGACATGTCATATAAGGTAAAAAACAATCTTTTTGGACGGGAAAAATGATTGAAAATGCCTTGATTAGAAAGAAAGAAAACAAATTTATTAAAACAATTGGTAAATGATAAAAAGGGTTTAAAATTACTTTTAATATTTATATAATAGTATAATATTCTTCGAAAATCTTTTGGAAAACCATTTTATGAAGGAATACATATTTCTGACTGAAGAGATAGGTAAATTCAGACATTATTAAAAACACTTTCTTGACCATATTATGTAATAAGGTGTGAAAAAATTATAACAATACGTGGATACAACATGAATTACCATAGGGTAAGAAAAATCATTATAGTTAATGAGATATGTATAATAATATTTCATCAATGGGATCATAATCATAAATAATCACAGAAAATAGTGTGATTCTTGCAATAAACCATTACAAATTTATTAAACATAGATCATAAAAAAATGGAAAGAAAAATGATACGTGAATCTTAAAATATCATGAAAATAAATAGAGTCATTATTTAACATGATAAAGGTATCATATAAAACTAATAGAAAAATATAGGTGCTTCACATGGAATGTGTTTCTAAGAAAGAAAATTGTGACAATATCACCTTACAGATTTGGAAAGATCTGAAACATAGACCCTATAACTGAAATATCAAAAAATGAATAAGTGAATACCCATAAATTAATGTATAATATTAATTGAATAAATAGATGTGTATTATACCTAACACACAGTTGAAATGAGTGATTATTAAGCCATATATCTCATGAAAATAAACAAGTGAGATGAAATCTTCTAAAATCATGTCTTACCACTCCTCTTACTTATTCAAAACTCTTGTATAATAAATATATGGTTATTATAAATTCATAAAAACACATATTCTTGTATCTAATACAATATATGGTTTCATTATGAATATATATACCCTGCTTATTAACATTTCTATGTTAAGGTTTCACATCGGGTAATATTATCATTCTTTTTCGCATGTCTCTTAATTTATTGTATATTTTCTCATCATACTTATATGGTCATTTGAAGAATTTAAAACATGGTATAAATATTTTAAGGACCTGAAAATCCTATGGAAAATTTTTTCTTAAATACATGGGAATTTTACGAGTCCACGGTATCTGACAGCGCTTGATTCCGAGGCCCGGTGTGCCCGGAATCAATTTCTGAAGTTTTGTTCTGCTACGTTCAGTAAAAATACAAGAAAGATTTTATATCTTTTGAACTGGTGCTCGGAATTGATATCTGAGGGTACTGTTGAACTCGAAGCACCGGTATTGGCTTAAGGAGACCTTTACCGCAGTTGTGTTTTATCAAGGTTGGAAGTTAATTTTTAGGGATTCTTAATAAATTAAATAAGAAATATGTGTGACATAATTTTATTTGATTGGTGGTTAAAACCACCACATGAAGGTTAAAGGTGGGGCCCATCACACCCTAACCTCACTTGGGAGGATATAATTAGGTGGGGCCCACTCAAATTTGAATCCCCTTTAACCCCCATTTAACTATCACTTAATTGAGGAGAGTCACTTGAACTTCCAACTCCCCCAATTTAATGTTGAAACTCTCCACCACCCTTGTTTGAGTTTTGAATCCATTCCTCCGCATTTAATCAAATGTGATGTCACAATTAATGAAGGAAAAATCTTATGTTTTTGTTCCATAAAAACAATAGAGAACTATCTCTATTATTTTTGTCTTAACATTCTTTGGAGAACTCTTCGAAGAACGTCATTCTATTCAAATTAAGAACGCCTCTCATCTCCGAATAACAACAATCATCAAGTTCTTCCTTCTTCACCCGGAGCAAGGAAGGGAAGCACCATCGCCCATGAAGTACACCGAGGGTGATGACTCGACTCGTCTTCACCGAGTTCTACCTCCTCCGACATTGACGGAACGCCGTCCGTTTTCCGCGACGTTCGCCTTCTACGACTCGACATTATTCAACGAAAAAATATGAGGTAGGGGGAATTGTTTTATTTTTACGTATGAATTATACCCCTGTACTTTGACATTTATTTTTGATTTGACAGCGGCCAAATTGTTATCACATAACGTAGAGGGCGTAGGCTGAACACACACGGCCCGACGTCCCTTTGTTGAATCTTGGGTGGTTGAAATCAGAGGTGGATCTAAAAGGGCACAATGTCATCACCCTACGCTAGAGAATAACCATGGCTTACGAAAGAGGAATTGTGGCTGGGAGGGCCACGATGGATGATGAAGCACGGCGCTGTCATGCCACGCTGTGGAGCCGAAGGTCGTGGCTAGGTCGGGCCGCAGTGGTGGTGGCGCGGCGCCATTGCGCCGCGCGGACGGTAGCTGGAACGCGGCCCCGTCGCACCACAGTGGAGGTGCGAAGGTTGCCACCCGAGCCGGCCGCCGTGGAGCTGGACTGCGGGACGACCGACCGGCCTGCTAGAGAACCGCGGCGCCCGCAGGCGCTGCCTGGAGGAGGACGCAACCCGCATCTTCGGGCTGCTCAGCGGGGCGAACCAACCAGTCGCGTGCCAGCTGGGCTTGAGAACCGCGGCACCCATAGGCGTCGCATGGGAATAACTGCAACACGCAATGTGGTCCACGTCCGCTGGAACGAACCGGTCGGCTACGGCCGGTCGGGGCAGAGGAGGAGGCGGTGTCGCTTGGCACAGCCGGGCGAACCAGACCTACCCGAGACATAGGCCGGGTCCACGGGTGGGTCGCGCCCCACCAGGACGGGCCAACCCCGAGCCGAGTCAGACATGTCGAGCCGGGTCGGGCCGAACCGCCAGCCCACTGGGCGTGACGGGTCGAGCCCATCTTCGCTTAAAATGAGAATATCTCCTAGACCACGTGTCCTATTGAAGCTCCATCTGTGGCACTAGGACCCTCATGACGTGGCGGTCCTTTTGGAATACTAAGTGAGTTTTGGGAAAATTTGGAAAACGTCCGGGTTTTGATCGAGCGTAAATCCAACCGGGCCCCTGGAACGGAAATTCCAATAACTCTCAGATCGGGTGTCCGATTGAAGCACTGTTTGTCGCGTTGAGTTCCATATGATGAGAAAAAACAATGGGATACATAATATAATGACTTCTTGATATTTTATGTATCGAACCTTGGCTTGAGGAGCAGACCCTCCCGGAATCGAGCGTGTTGTGTGCGGGAACCCTAGGGCTGGCTGCGAATGTGATGACTGCTATACCAGAATCCTCTGTGGGTTTGACAGTAATGAATACTATACCAGAATCCTCCATGGGATCGACATCAATGACTACTATACCGGAATCCTCCGTGGGTTCGACAGTAATGACTAATGTAACGGGATCCTCCATGGGTCTGACAGTTCTGAATTTTGATCCTATATCCTGTGTGGGTCCGAAAGAATAGCTGGTCTTGTATCATGTTTGGGTCTGAGAGCTTAGATGTGATAGCTAGTATTCTACCCTGTCTGGGTCCTACAGCTTAGTTGGTCTTGTATCATGTGTGGGTCCGACAGATTAGATGAATCAGTGACTGCATCTGATCATCTTTATCAGTCTACAAAAGATGTATACCTGTGTGAGATGAATCATGTCTTTCAACCATTATCATTGTGGTGATTGGCTTTACATCCTTGGTAAAATGGTTTGTACTTGGGTGCGAGAGTTGGCACCAGACTGGGTTTAATAACTTAGGTATATGTATGGGTATATACCGAAGGAGGGTTAGTTTATACTTCGTGATTATATCGTTCTACATTGGTTTATCCTTTGTGGATTCTGAGAGACATTCGGTAGTATCAGGGTCCCCTACTGAGTATTATTATACTCACCCATGAACGGGCTTCACCCACACCTTTTTGTGTTCTGTGAAGATGACAGATAGTAGTGATCGAGGCTAAGGGTGACGGACGGCCGACTTCTTGGAGCTGGACTAGACGGGACGTACCACAGGGACGAGTTGTTCGAGTTCTGTACCTACCCTTCAGGTAGGATTTACCGGTGGACGATCCAAGAGTTTTTTCCCTTTTTACTTGTACTTTTTGTTCAGTTGGGTTTGTATACTGGCCCAATTAATTTCAACACATCTTACTTTCCTATTTTAGTACTTGTGTTCTCTGCTGCCTATGTTCAAAATGTGTGCGATAAAGGTTTAATGGAAATGAATTCCCTTTTTATTGGGATTATGCCTTTGGTTCTAGTCGCCAACCCCTAGCCTATGGAAGGTGGGCTTGGGGTAGTCACGACACGGGCCCTGATGATGGGTCGTGACAAATTGGTATCAAAGGAGTCGGTTTTACCAAAGAAAGTATGACTCTGATCTGTCTTACTGTGAAGCATTAGAGTTAAGAGTATTGAGTGTGGTTTTTAGTTTAGGGAGGCCAGTGTTGGTTCGGCGGCCGACATAACCATACACCAGGACCCTGACTTCTGATTTCCAACTTAGTGCACAAAAACACTGAATGTGAGTGTGTTTTCAAGAGTCTTATTTCTGATCTCTTTGAGTCAGCTCACCAGGTATAACTTATTAACTATGAATCATCTATTCCTTATCAGGATGCCTCTGCATAGACAATCAACTAGGGTTTCCGAGGGAGTACACAACGACGGCCCACCGAGTGACGAGGTTCTGATTTAGGGCCTTCTTACTATGTTGGCACCTTCGGGTGGTGTACCAGTAGCACCACCACCAGTTGGGATATATATACCAACAGCCACATTGGTGGATAGTGCACGCCAACTGAGTGCATTGCACAAGTTCCAGCGGCATAGGCCTCCGAGGAATCGAGGAAATATAGATTCCCAGGCAGCAGAGAATTGAATAGAGGCGATTACTGGTGTTTTCCGCCTAGTTGAGACACTCGAAGAGCAGATGTTGATCTTAGCTACTAATCGTTTTCCATGAGTGACCATGAGGATGGTCCTCATAATGATGGGTATTCAGTACTTATATTGTTTTCTGATATGGTACCTTCAGGTAGTGTGCCAACTACATCACTGCCTATTGGTCAGCAGACACTACTGGCAGTACCGGTAGAGAACACATGTTGGCTTAGTGCCTTAGATGTGTTTCATCCCCAGATATCCCTCAAGTTTTGAGGTGATCTCGACCCACAGATGGATGAGGATTGCCTTGAGGAGGTGGCTGAGAGTTTTCTTGGGCTTATACAGCTTCGGCAGGATGATGTGTCGGTAGCTGGGTATTCTTCCAGACATACTGATCTTTCCTGGTACTCGATAAACATGATTCGATCAGTGCTTTAGATCGTGTACCTCTGAGTGAGGTGTGTTTAAGGATATTCGAGCCAACACAGTTTCATCTATGCATTCCTAATTATGTTAGGGTGCAAGAGAGAACCTTTGTGGTTGAATGTTCATTGGCTGAGCGGATACATCCAGTGAATGTCAGCTATTGTAAAGCATTAAACATGCGTCAGTCTCAAAGACTTGGGCGTGTGAGATGTTTCAAGAAGAGGAAGTGTTAAGGGAATATGAATCTACAGGACAGTAGATGTGGAAGCAGATATAAGAGAGTAGCATGAGGTGGTGAACATTTCGACATGTTACAACCATCCGCCTTTGTAGTCCATGCTAGGCTCATGGAGCTGGAGGGAAGGGGAAGAGAGTAGCTGCATACGGTCAAGGAGTGTGACCCGAGGGCTATATAAATGATTTGAGGTATGGTCTTTGTCTACTACTTGATGCCGTATCAATAGAAATTGGTACCAATAATTCATTCCTTCCACGAATATTGTCCCATACCTAGAGTTTCCAGTTAAGTCGTTGACTTGAACCTCACGTCTAGAGATACCTTTTGGAGGAGAATCAATAATCACAATTATGACTACAGTGTGATCTGACCCTTGGGGTGAGAGTTTCGGTTGGAACCACTTGGTGGCAGTGTCGAGGTCTTACGACGTTATTTTGGGTAAGGACTGGGCAACCACAGTTCCTACACAGATTGATTGTATTAGGCAAAAATGATGTGGTTTATCTACAACATTGGGGTGGGGTTTTCCTTGGTCGGAGAAAAGGAAATCCTAGGCAGCACAGGATGGAATCATGCATAAGAGTGTATAGTCAATAACTCATGAGTTGGCCAGACATACCTTTGTGACAGACTTCTCTAGAGTTGCAGCACCACTACCCGCTTTGGCATAGAAAGAGAAACCCTCCGTGTGGTTGGAGAGATTCCAGATGAGCTTCCATGAGCAGAGGCAGAGGATGACTAGTTCCCCAAATATTGATGCTTCTAGAAGAAGATGTTGGGTATGTAGTCTATTGCGATGCATCAGGGACCAGACTTGTGTGTGTCCTGATGTAGGAGCAAGCAGTGATCGCTTATGGTTCTCAGAAGTTGAGACAGCAGGAGAAGAACTACGCTACCCATGACCTAGAGTTATCAGTAGTGGTCTTTGCCTAGAAGATGTGGTGAAACTCTTTATGGATGAACGTTTTGCATTCTACTCTGACCACCAGAGTCTCGGGTATATCTTCTCACAGAAGGACATGAACCTGAGACAACAATGATGGCTCGATATCCTCCAGGACTATGACTTCGAGATAATCTATACTATTTGTAAGGGGAATGTTTTAGCATATGCTCTCAGTAGAAGATCAGGCATTTAGCTTCTCGGAGAGGTGACATAGAAGTTGGTCGCGTTGCAGATATCCTTTGTGGATTAGGACAGAGCAGCCTTTCTGCAGTCTCTCACAGTCAATCTTCAACTTTTCTGTGAGTCAGGGAGGCACAATGTGGGGACGTTGACTGTGAGACATGACATGCACAAATATCCTTAGGGCAGACACCTGAAGGATTTTATGAAGGTGGGGAGCATGTAATTCTCTTCAAATGATGAACCATGGTACCGACTGCACTTTAGGTGGATGTTTTGAGGGATTTCCACCCATATCCTCTAGCGGTACATCTAAGAGTAGTGAAGATGTATCAGGACCTCCTAAGATAGCACTGGTGGTCAGGTATATAGAAGGTAGTATCAAATTTTGTCTCTCGATGCCTCACTTTTCAGCAAGTGAAGGAAGATCACCAGGTTCCATAAGCCTTAGTTCAGCCCTTAGAGGTCCCAGAGTGGAAGTTGGGTGGGATATCCATGGATTTTGTGATGGTACTTCCACATAAATCCCGAGGACATGACTCTATCTGGGTGATTTTCGACTGACTCACCAAGTCGGCCCACTTACTACCGATCAGAGAGAAGGGCTCAGTAGAGAGCTTGGGACGCCTCTACGTACAGGATATCGTGTGTCTTAATGGTGTGTCATCGACGATCATCTCTGATTTAGATGCTCGTTTCACTTCTAGGCTATGGAAGGGGTTGCATGAGGCTTTCAGGATACAACTTCACTTGAGCACCACCTTCCATCCTCATATGGATGGTCAGACTGAGAGGACCATTCAGATGCTGGAGGATATGTTTCGCGCATTCATTCTCGACTTTGGTCGCAGTTGGGAGGATCACTTACCCTTGGTAGAGTTTGCGTATAACAACAGCTACCATTACACCATCGAGATGGAACCTTACGAGGCACTATATGGCTGACCTTGTAGATCGCCTCTTTACTGGACTGACCTAGGGGAGTCAGCACTTGTAGAACCAGAGATGGTGAAGGTTACGATGGAGATGTTTCAAATAATCCAGGAGCAGATGAAGACTTCACGGAGCAGATAGAAGTCCTATGCTAATAGGATATGGAGACCACTGGAGTTCGAGGATGGAGACCACATATTTCTACGGGTATCACCTCGATGAGTTCTATAGAGATTTGGCCGAGGTGGAATGTTATCTCTGCGATTCATAGGACGTTTTCAGGTCCTCAGCAGGGTAGGCGAGGTGGCTTACCGTTTGTCTCTTCCACCTCAGTTGCACTAGGTGCACGATATCTTCCACGTATCTCAGCTGAGGAGATACGTGCATGACCCGTCCCACATCATCGACCACGGGGAGATGGAAATCGATGATGGGGAGACATTCACGGAGGTTCTGGTGGAGATTGAGGATCGAAAAGAGAGGGTCCTGTGTGGATGGTCGATTCCTCTGGCGCGCGATCACTGGAAGCACGGGAACCTCCAGGAGAGTACATGGGAGTGGGAGGCTAAGATGCATGCTTAGTACCTCCATTTGTTCCCCTAGTGTGTGTAATAGCGTATAGGGAAGTAAAGCACTGAGGTGGGGAGAATGTAAAGACCTGGAAATCCAGTGGAAACGTTTTTCTTAAATACATGGGAATTTTACGAGTCAGCAGTTTCTTACAGTGCTTGATTTCGAGGCTCGGTTTTCCTGGAATCAATTTCTAATGTTTTGTTCGGGTATATTCAGTAAACATATGTTCGGGAATTTATATCATTGGAACCGATGCTCGGAAATGAAATCTGAGGGATATGTTGAACTCACAACGCTGTTATTCTCTTAAAGAGACCTTTACCACAGTTGCCTTTTATCGAGGTTGGAAGTTAATTTTTGGGGATTCTGAATAATTTACATAAAAATTATGTGTGTAATTATTTTATTTGATTGGTGGTTAAAACCACCAATTGTGGGTTATAGATGCGGCCAACCACACCCTAACCTCCATTGAGAGGATATGACTTGGTGGGGACCACTCTAATTTGAACCCCCTTTAACCCCCATGTAACTCTCAATTAATTGAGGAGAGTCTCTTAAACTTCTAACTCTCCCAATTTAATGTTGAAACTCTCCACCTGCCTTGTTTGAATTTTGAATCCATTCCTCTAAATTTAATCAAATGTGTTGTCACAAGTAACGAAGGATAACTCTTGAGTTGTTGTTCCATAAAAATAATAGAGAACTATCTCTATTATTTTTGGCATAATTTTCTTTGGATAACTCTTGAATGAACACCATTCTATTCCAACAAAGAACACCTCTCATATCCAAATAACAACAAGCATCAAGTTCCTCCTTCCTCGCATGGATCAAGGAAGGGAAGCACCGACGCCCACGAAGTACATCGAGGGAGACGACTCGACTCATCTTCACCGAGCTCTACCTCCTCCAACATTGGTGGAAAGACGTACATTTTAAGCGGTGTTCTTCTTCCGCAACTCAACATCCTTAACTTACAAAATACGAGGTAGGGGGGATTCAATTTTTTTTACGTATGAATTATACACATGTACTTCGACGTTTATTTTTGGATTGACGGTGGCCAAATTGTTATCACCTAACACGAAGGGCCCGGGCCGAACAAAACACAGCACTACGTCCCTCCGTTGAATCTTGTTTGGTTGACGTCATAGGTGGAGCCGAAAGGGCACTGTGCCATCACACAGCGACGGAGAAGAATCACTGTAGTCGAAAGAGGAACCGCGGTTGGGAGGGCCACGACAGATGAAGAAGCACGGCACCGTCACGTCGTGTGGTGGAGCCGAAGGTGGCGGCTAGGTCGGGCTGCGATGGTGGTGGCGCAGTGCCGTCACACCTCGTAGAGGGCAGTAGGACCGCGGCGTCGTTGCCCGGCGGTGGAGGTGCGGAGGCGGCCGGCCGAGCCGGCCGCCGGGGACCTACACCGCGGGATGACCGGCCGGCCCACTGGTGAATAGCGGATCCCGAAGGCGCCGTGTGGAGGAGGACACGGCCCGCGTCCGCGGGCCGCTCGGCTAGGTGAACTTTCCGGCCATATGATGGCTAGGCTAGAGAACCGTGGCACCCGTAGGCGTTGCGTGGGGAGAAGTGCAGCACGTAGCGCAGGCTGCGTGTGCTGGACCGAACCAGCCATCTACGACTGGCTGGGGTAGAGGACAAGGCGGCACCGCATGGCACCGCCGAGTGAACGGGACCTGCCCACAGTGTGGGCCGAGTCCGCAGGCTGGCCGCGCCCCACCGGGCGGGGCTGACCCCAAGTCAGGGCAGACCCGCTGAGCCCGGTCGGGCCGAACCACCAGCCCACTAGGATTGACAGGCTGATCCCATCTTCTCTTAAAATGTGAACATCTCCTAGACCACGTGTCTAATTGACGCTTTGTCTACAGAACTGGTACCCTCACGATGTGGCAGTTCTTTTGGGATACGATAATTGTGTTTCGGACAAATTTATAAAACGTTCAGATTTGGATCGAGTGTAAATCCAAACTGGCCCCTATAACGGAAATGACATTAACTCTCAGAAAGGGGGTTCGATTGACGCGCCGTTTGTTGCGTTGAGTTATTTATGATGAGACTTAACTATGGGATACATCCACTCAGGACTTTGTGATAGTTGATGTATCGAATCATGGATCGAGAAGTGGACTCTCTCGGAATCGAGCGTGCTATGTACGGGAACCCTAGGGATGGCTGCGACTGCGATGAATACTATACTGGAATCCTCCGTGGGTTCGACAATGATGAATAATGTACCGGATTTCTTCGTGGGTTCAACAGAAATGACTACTATACTGGAATCTTCCGCGGGTTCGACAGCAATGACTACTGTACTATGATCCTCTGTGGGTCCGACAGTTCTGACTTCTGTTCCTATATCCTGTGTGGGTCCGGCAGAATAGTTTGTCCTTTATCCTATGTGGGTCCAACAACTTAGATGTGATAGCTGATCCTTTATCATGTATGGGTCCGACGTTTAGTTTTTCCTATATCCTATGTGGGTCCGACATCTTAGATGAATCAGTGACTTAATCTGATCATCTCTATCACTCTACAAAAGATGTATACCTATGTGAGCTGAGTCATGTCTTTCAACCATTATCATCATGGTGACTGAATTTACTTCCTCTGTGGAATGGTTTGTTCTTGGGCTCGAGATTTGGAGCCGGAATGTGTTTGATAACTTAGGTATATGTATGGGCATATACATAAGCAGGGTTTATGACAACCCTGATTTATTATAAACTTAATCATGATTTATTACATAAAACATCACATGATACAAAAAAGATGATCGAGAGGTTTAGTGTCTTTGGGGATTACGATCATTACATAAAAACCTAAAACATGAAATACAACATCTTTATTGAAAACTTCCATTACATGACTGCTATATTCCTTCGTACTTAGCATTGCATGAGATAACCTGAGGACATGCATAAGAAAAGGGTGAGCTATAAAGCCCAGTATGAGAATACACCTGGAATAAAATGAGGAGTACAATACATGTTAGACATTAGGCATATCAATATAGAACAAGAGAAACATGAACATAAAGGCATGATAAATCTTGATAATCATAACATGGAAATGTGGCAACAACACTTATCATGGAATTGGCAGGAGCCAAGGCCCATTGCACATGGAGCATGAGTAAATACTCATTGCACTTGAAGCATGAGTAAACCATTGTTGCACTTGAATTAACATGATTCAAAAATCATTGCACATGAAGTATCATGATAATATACTTTACCCAATGCATTAGAGCGCTATAAAGGCGCACCCTTATTAAACATTTCATTTCATGCATAAGTGTGCCACATGGATCATAAAACATGGATTCATAAAACATAATCATTTATTCCATGATAAAGGAATGTAGAATTCATACATGAAACTTTATAATAAATAAGTAAATTTTCATAAATGTGAATACCCTTGATGGAGAAATAGTCATGGTATTCACTACAAAAAGACATTGGCTTAGAAAATCGGTGTGATTTCAGCAGCGTAACTGTGTGACATAAGAATTCGTAAAAATGGTCGATGAGAGAGAAAGGGGTTACTAAACATATCTACATGTAATTTACAGTAATTAGGTCATATAGATACATGTCCCAACAATTGTAATGGAATTTATATTCATGATACAAAAGTATTGCTTGAATGTAAAAGGGGAGACAGAAGTTCCTTTCGGAATTTCGGCATAGTAATGGGTGTACATGGGAGGCATTTAATGAGAGAGAAAGGGGTATGACATCATTCAAACATAAACAGGGAAGTATGAGGGAGGTTCAAAACCATACCCCAACATTAATAATTTAAATTAAAAGGGAAAAACAACTTAAAGAATATTGGACAAAAATGAGAAAGGAATAAAAACCCTTACTTGGAAGTCTGCTTCCAAAGGCTAGAGAGAGGCTTGTGAGAGGTTTCATGAGAGATTGGGGAACCTTGGGAGGATTCTAGAGAGAGTAGGGCATAGGTTGGACTAACTCAAAATGCTTTTAGTGAGGAGGAAGTGGGAGAATGGGTTGGTTTAGATAGGAAAGTTGAGAGAATTCTTTATTATTTAGGTTTGGGACCCCCTATATTAAATTAATCCAAACCACAAACCATCCCATGGTTTTTGCCCATGGTTTCTTGAGAAGGGAAGAGGAAAAAATATTTTATATGTTCAATTTCCGAACTTCTGTAAATAATAGGGTTTCTTTTGTGGAGGTGAGTCACACTCCCATGGAAAACAATTTAAAAAGACAAGGTGTTTAAAAAGTCTTGAAGGGTCCATTAATGATTTGAAAAGTAAGTTAAAAAAACCCAATATCACCTTATTTTAATTTTAAAACATATATTGGCCTAAAATAATTATTATATTATTTTATTACATC
This sequence comes from Viscum album, assembly GCA_963277665.1. NCBI lineage: Eukaryota > Viridiplantae > Streptophyta > Magnoliopsida > Santalales > Viscaceae > Viscum > Viscum album. Next base: position 1,244,510,163 of record OY728156.1, on the reverse strand, counting down.
ACTATTGGGTCATTATGATGTCAAAAAACACATTATATATTTAAACAGTATTTAATTTTTACCCAAAAATTTGACTGTCTCAGAAAACTATGAGAAATTTAGCGTTGGATAATTTAAACATCCTGATTCTAGAAATAAAATTTATTTTATCTAAATAAATTTCTAAATATGATAAATTTCACTTTTAAAATGAAAATCGACATTTATCGAAAATTCACGGGTTTTGACAAAAATGGATTTCAAACCTTAATAAAAATTACAATTGCATTCATAAAATTATATGATCATTACATATAATAGAAATTAATTTAATAATAATAATAATATTTTATTTAAATATTATTTAATTCAAAAATACCCTAATTTAGTAAAATAGAATTCTTAATTAAGTAATAACTAAAAAGACTATGTGTACTTTAAAAACTATTTACAATGTATCAAAGATGACAATAACCTATATACATTATTATATACAAAAAATGTACATGAACATAGTACTATCGATTTGTTACGTAACCCCTTAAAATAGCCCCATAACACCTAAGGGTAAGGTGTGCGATGGTGGCAGACTCTTGGGGTGGCTCGGATAACATCGCTCGAGTGGTGATTTCTATCAACTTCCACTTCTCCCGTAGATGGTCCTGTTCAAGCTTGACATGATGAAGCTACGCTTGGGCTTGGTCAAGAGCGAAGCCGAAGGATGCCACCTCTTTTCTGAGATCTGACAAATGGGCTTCGTGTGGGGAAATTATACTGGATGATGCCATCGCTTCCTTTGTCTGAGTAAATTTGTATTTGTTAAAGCCCTATATTTATACTAATCATGTGATCACTGTTCAACGGCTATATTATCAATGGTCAAAATTCTTAACATAAATCCAAAGAAGTTGAAATTTTATATAAACATAAAGAGACATTGAATTAGATCAAGAAGGATTTCCAATAATGAAGCTTTGGTTCGTTACAATATTCCCCCCTTAAGAAATTTCTCCCTTGAAATTTTCCTTTTCCCACACTAAAATAGATGTGGGTAACTCAGCTTCATCATTTCCTCTTATTCCCAAGTCGCTTCTTCAATCTTGTGGTTTCTCTACAACACCATGACGAGGGGCATTGTATTATTTCGTAGAACTTTTTCTCTACGATCTAAGATCTTCACTGGTTTCTCTTTATAAGAAAGATCATATTCCAATTGTACCACCTCCGAAGAGAGTACATGTGAAGGGTACGGTATGTACTTCCTTAAGAGGGATACATGAAAGACATCATGTACATTGTCCATGTTAGGTGGAAGTGCTAGTCGATAGGCCACAACCCCAACATGATCAAGAATCTCAAAAGGGGCCGATGTACCTTGGACTTAACTTCACTTTCTTTACAAACCTCATGACCTTCATCCATGGAGATATGCATAGAAAAAACATGTCTGCAACAATAAACTCAAGGCCTCATCGAAGGTTATCTGCATAAATCTTCTGTCGACTCTAGGCTTCCTTGATATGCTGCTAAATGATTTTCACCTTCTCCACCATTTCATTGACCATTTCCGGTCGAAGCAGCTTACGTTCACCGACATCATCCCAACATGCTGATGTTCTGCACCTTTTCCCATACACGGCTTCATATGGTGCCATTTGGATGCTCGAGTGGAAACTGTTATTATAATAGAACTCAACCAGAGGAAAATGTTGATCACATCTGCCTTTAAAGTCCATTAAGCATGCTCTCAACATATCCCCAAGTGTTTAGATAGTCCGCTCGGATTGTCCATCAGTTTGAGGATGATAGGCCGTACTGAAGTTCAATTCAGTATTCAGAGCATGTTGATGACTCTTCCAAAACATAGAGGTGATTCTTGGATCTCGGTCAGACACAATAGATTGTGGTACTCCACACAACCTTACCACTTCCCTGATATATATCTCTGCCAGTTGATCCAATGAGAAATCCTCCCTAATAAGAATGAAGTGTGCAGTCTTGTAAGACGATCCACAAAAAACTAGATTGCATTGTTGCCTTTGGATGTCCTCGGAAGTCCGGTGACAAAGACCATGGTGATGTTCTCCCATTTCCATTCTAGTATGGGCAATGGTTGCATCATCCCCTTAGACTTCTGCCTCTCTACCTTTACTTTCTGGCACACGAGGCACATTGATGTATATTCAGCGATCTCCTTCTTCATATTATCCCACCAAAAGTTTTCTTGAAGATCTCGATACATCTTTGTGCTCCCTAGGAGAATAGTGAAATTTGAACTATGTGCATCATCCAAAAGATCCTTCTTCAGCTTCAGACATTATGTAACACATAGTATTCTCCCAAACCACACAATTCCTTCTTCATTACCATTAAACTCCGAGGATTTCCCTTTTTCTATAGCTTCCACTTTTTCTTGAATTCCCACATCATCCTTTTGATCATCCTTTAACATTTCCAAAAGAGACGATTGAGAAATCATTTGTGAAAGGATTTATGATATTCCCTTCTCTATGATTCCCATGTCCATATTCATCAAGTCTAAGAATATTGGATCCTTCTTAATTCTCATCATTGATAGAATCGCGGGATCCTTTCCACTTAGGACATCTGCCACCTTTTTTGCCTTCCTAGGGTGGTAATGGATTGAACAGTCATAATCCTTGATGAGATCTATCCATCTTCTATGGCACATATTAAGCTCTTTCTGTGTGAATATATATATAAGACTCTTGTGGTCTGTATATATCTCATATTTCTCTCCATAGAGATAATGCCGCCAGATATTCACGGAAATGATCATCGCCGCCAACTCCACATCATGAATTGGATAGTATCGCTCATGGATATTCAACTGCCTTGAGGCATAGGATATCACATTATCATTATAAATCAGCACACAATCTATGCCCTTCTTTGAATCATCACTGAAAACAACAAAAAGTTACCCACTTGTGGGTAATGTGAGCACGGGCGCAGTGATAAGCCTCCTTTTCAACTCCTTAAATATTTCTTCAAATTCATCACTCCAAGAAAACATTACTCCCTTTCGAGTTAGCTTGGTAAGAGGGTTGTTCAATCGTGAGAAATTTCTCTCTAATTGTCGATAATATCTAACTAACCCCAAGAAGCTATACATATTTGTTACCGATGATGGCCTCATGCATCCCTCAATTGCATCTGTATTGGAGGGATCCACATATATCCCATTTCTTGTGATGATATAGACCAAGAATGAGACTTCCTTTAACCAGAACTCACACTTGGTGTACTTTTCATAGAGCTTCTCCTTATGCAATGTCTCTAGTACGGTTCTTAAATGCTCCCCATGATCCTACTTGGTTTTGGAGTATATTAGAATATCATCTATAAAGACTACCACAAATTTGTCTATTTAATCTCTAAAGACTATATTCATCATGTCCATAAAGATTGCTGGAGCATTAGTGAGTCCTAAAGGCATTATTATGAATTCATAGTGCCCGTATCTTGTGCGAAAAGCAGTCTTGGGGATATCTTCCTTCTTCACCCTTACTTGATAATATCCCGACCGCAAGACCAACTATGTGAACTATTGTGCTCCACACAGATGATCGAACAAGTCATCAATTCGTGGGAGAGGATACTTGTTATTTATCATGATTTTGTTAAGTTCACGATAATCGATACAAAGCCGCATTGACCCATCCTTCTTTTTGACGAAGAGGACTGGTGCACCCCATGGTGAAGCACTTGGGCGTATAAACCCTTTATCCATATTCTCCTGTAGTTGTCTCTTCAGATCTTCAAGCTCTACAACAACTATTCTATATGGATTCTTGGATATTGTTAAAGACCCAATTATAAGTTCAATTGAGAATTCAACATCTCGTCTAGGAGGAAGACCGGGCATTTCCTCGGGAAACACTTCACGAATTCCCTCACAATAGGCATTTCTTCAAGGATGGTTTCTTCCTTAGACTCAGTCATCTGAGCCATATATGCTTTCTCATAGGGCAGTAATATCAATGCTTGAGATGATGGAGCTAAAGGAGATTCATCTTCCTCCTTACACATGTAAAGAATCGGGGGTCGATTCTTCATATGGAGTGTGATTTCCCTCTTCTGACAATTTATGTTGGCTCTACATAAGGAAAGCCAATCCATGCCAAGAATTACATCAAATTCCACCAGAGAGAGTACAACAAGGTTAACCAGGAAATTCAATCCACAAATTATAACAAGGGAGGACTTATATTCATGGGATGCAATGATTTCCCCACTTGACTTACTCACCAACATCTTCACTTCCATGATTTGTGGTAGTGCTGGGATTGTTCTACTAAACCTTCGAGATATAAAAGAATGGGTTGAACCCGAATCAAAAAGTGTGTTTTCTATTCATGAATTAATAACTAACATACCTGTCACCACTTCGTTTCTAGGGTTCACTTTGGTAGAAGTGATGGAAAAATCTCTTCCTTGCTGCCTTGGAGGTTGTTGGTTGCCTCCGAAAACCCTTGGATTAGGGAACTGATTTGCAAAATGCCCCAGTTCATTGCATTTTTATTATTTAACAACGCGTTGAGGTCCGAACGGAGCATTCCTCTCCTATATCGCAGCCACGGGTCTTTCATGCCGATAGTTAATAGCTAGGATCCCTTCTCTTCCACACCTGAAGCATATCCTCGTCCCCTTAAGGCAATTTCCAAGGTGATTCTTTCTGCACTTTTTGCAAGTGGGGTGCTGGATCTTCTTAGCACCCTTGGATTTATCCATCGGGCCACCAACATTGAAGTCCACCGTACGCTTCTTATCCCCATGATACCCATATGATTCTCCGATCTCCATTTCGACCGTGAGGGAACATCAGACAATTTCCTCATAGCTGTCGAAGTCACGGATCGCCAATTATTTCCACAGGCTAGGCTTCAGCCCACCAAAGAAGCTGTTAACACTGCATTCGGGGGTAATGACTATGACAACTGGGTCTCATTGATAGCACAGCCACCCCGCCTTAACATGGTCGTCGGGTCCTGGCCAACCAGGTACCACCAGTTGCCCCCACAGACACGTGGGGCCCACCCCAGGGTCCACCCACTTGCCTGAACGGGTTATCTGACTAATGATATTCCCCATAGGCCAACACATGTCCTTTCCAATGTTTTTTGTCCTCACTCACACACACCCTGAGAAACTTCCCAGAAGGTCACCCATCCTGATCACTACTCCATGCCAAACACGCTTAACTATGGAGTTCTAATCAGACAGGCTCCCGAAAAGGAAGGTGCACCTTGTTGACATGAGTCATATCATTTAGTCATTTAACCCTTTATCATTTGGGGATGTTACAATCAGCCCCCTTTAGAGAACAACGCCCTCGTTGTGGGCCCTACATCTCAACCCAGGCAGTGCACTGCACTTAAGGCTAGGTTCCTCCTCTGATACCAAATGTGACAACCGAGTCCCGGTGAAAGCACAGCCACTCCGCCTTAACATGGTCGTCGGGTCCTGGCCCACCATCTACCACCAGTTGCCCCGCAGACATGTGGGGCCCACCCTAAGATCCACCCACATGCCTAAACGGGTCATCTGACTAATGATTGTCCCCACATACCAACACTTGTCCTTTCCAGTGTGCTTTGTCCTCACTCACACACACATCCTGAGAAACTTCCCAGGAGGTCACCGATTATGATCACTACTCCAGGCCAAGCACGCTTAACTATGGAGTTCTAATCAGGTAGGCTCCCGAAAAGGAAGGTGCACCTTGTTGACATGAGTCATATCATTTAGTCATTTAACCCTTTATCATTTGGGGATGTTACAATCACCCCCCCCCCCCCTTTAGAGCACAACGCCCTCGTTGTGGGCCCTACATCTCAACCCAGGCAGTGCACCGCACTTAAGGCTGGGTACCACCTCTGATACCAAATGTGACAACTGGGTCCCATTGATAGCACAGCCACCCAGCCTTAACATGGCCGTCGGGTCCTGGCCTACCAGGTACCACCAGTTGCCCCCGCAGACACGTGGGGCCCACCCCAGGGTCCACCCACATGCCTGAACAGGTTATCTGACTAATGATATTCTCCACAGGCCAACACATGTCCTTTCTAGTGTGCTTTGTCCTCACTCACACACACCCTGAGAAACTTCCCAGAAGGTCACCCATCAGGATCACTACTCCAGGCCAAACACGCTTATCTATGGAGTTCTAATCAGACAGGCTCTCGAAAAGGAAGGTGCACCTTGTAGACAAGAGTCATATCATTTAGTCATTTAACCCTTTATCATTTGGGGATGTTACAATCACCCCCCCTTTAGAGAACAACGCCCTCGTTGTGGGCCCTACATCTCAACACAGCCACTCCGCCTTAACATGGTCGTCGGGTCCTGGCCCACCATCTACCACCAGTTGCCCCGCAGACATGTGGGGCCCACCCTAAGATCCACCCACATGCCTAAACGGGTCATCTGACTAATGATTGTCCCCACATACCAACACTTGTCCTTTCCAGTGTGCTTTGTCCTCACTCACACACACATCCTGAGAAACTTCCCAGGAGGTCACCGATTATGATCACTACTCCAGGCCAAGCACGCTTAACTATGGAGTTCTAATCAGGTAGGCTCCCGAAAAGGAAGGTGCACCTTGTTGACATGAGTCATATCATTTAGTCATTTAACCCTTTATCATTTGGGGATGTTACAATCACCCCCCCCCCCCCCCTTTAGAGCACAACGCCCTCGTTGTGGGCCCTACATCTCAACCCAGGCAGTGCACCGCACTTAAGGCTGGGTACCACCTCTGATACCAAATGTGACAACTGGGTCCCATTGATAGCACAGCCACCCAGCCTTAACATGGCCGTCGGGTCCTGGCCTACCAGGTACCACCAGTTGCCCCCGCAGACACGTGGGGCCCACCCCAGGGTCCACCCACATGCCTGAACAGGTTATCTGACTAATGATATTCTCCACAGGCCAACACATGTCCTTTCTAGTGTGCTTTGTCCTCACTCACACACACCCTGAGAAACTTCCCAGAAGGTCACCCATCAGGATCACTACTCCAGGCCAAACACGCTTATCTATGGAGTTCTAATCAGACAGGCTCTCGAAAAGGAAGGTGCACCTTGTAGACAAGAGTCATATCATTTAGTCATTTAACCCTTTATCATTTGGGGATGTTACAATCACCCCCCCTTTAGAGAACAACGCCCTCGTTGTGGGCCCTACATCTCAACCCAGGCAGTGCACCGCACTTAAGGCTGGGTTCCTCCACTGATACCAAATGTGACAACCGAGTCCCGGTGAAAGCACAACCACCCCGCCTTAACATGGTCGTCGGGTCCTGGCCCACCAAGAACCACCAGTTGCCCCGCAGACATGTGGGGCCCACCCTAAGATCCACCCACATGCCTGGACGGGTCATCTGACTAATGATTTTCCCCACTTACTAACACTTGTCCTTTCTAGTGTACTTTGTCCTCACTCACACACATCCTGAGAAACTTCCCAGGAGGTCACCCATCCTGATCACTACTCCAGGCCAAGCACGCTTAACTATGGAGTTCTAATCCGGTAGGCTCCCGAAAAGGAAGGTGCACCTTGTTGACATGAGTCATATCATTTAGTCATTTAACCCTTTATCATTTGGGGATGTTACAATGACAAATCCCAAAGCATATCGTGCAAGCCTTGTGAAATTTTCTTCGTACGCTCGAACAAATTATTCTCCTTTTTTCTTGAGGGAAAGGAAGTCGTTTTCCATCTTATTCAAGAGAGTGCGCAGAAAATATTTATCGAAAAACATCTTCCAGAAATCCTTCCATTCAAATGCCTCGATCTCCTCCTCAGGATTAGTATTTTTGATCAATGTCAATCATTGATCATCTTCACCCTCCATACGATAAGCTGCCATGAGAACCTCTTCTTGTTAAGAACATTGAAGGATGGAAAAGATCTTTTCCATGGAGTAGATCCATTGTTCAGCGATCGTGGGATCAGAAGTTCCACTAAAAGTAGGAGGCCTTTGTCTCATGAAGATCTTGATAGAGACTTATTAATTCTTAGGGGGGTGAAAATTCCTCTTGACCCGTGTTTCTATTAAAAACTTGAGTTAGCTGAGAGAGAAGTGTGACAAAGTTCACAATTCCCGCTCCCATTAGATTGGGCATCTCATTAGTGCAGTCATCACACTGATCTTCACAACAGATGTTATCCCGAGTCCTCCTATTACCAGCCATTGGCTGGAATAAAAATAAATTTAGGGGTAACACATAAAGGGTAATCCAAAGAAAAAAGTTGATGAATTATAAATAAACTTTTATTTTCTTAACTCATGAGTCTATATGCTTCAATCTAGGCTTTTCATGATCTACCTTATAAAATATATTCTTAGGGGCATTTTTTTTAATTCTATTAATAAGGGTTTATACAAAGACTATGAATTAATCAAAACATATCCCCCAGGAGTGTCATAACCAAGAGTGAAGCAAGGCCCATTGTCGTGCACCAGTTCCCGTTCGAGTCTAGCTCAAAGCAGTGTTTTTGAGTTTTTCCCCTAGGATACATTTGTGCCAGAGCCGCCTCTACCTTCTTGTATCCATACAGGGATGTATTTTCTTGATAACCTACTTATTAAATACTCACCAAAACTTAGGGATGTTTTTATTATACTTAGTCTTGTCTCTTAAGGATTTACTAGAGTTTTCTAATCCTAATCCCAAAAATAACTAAACCTACCTTCTGATACCAACTATGAAAACCCTTCTTTTATTACAAACATAAACATGATTTATTACATAAAACAACACTTGATACAACAAAGAAGATCGAGAGGTTTAGTGTATTTAGGGCTTAGGATCATTACATAAAAACTTAAAACATGAAATAAAAAATCTTTTTTGAAATCTTCCTTTACATGACCACTACATTCCTTCGTACTTAGCATTGCTTGGGATAACCTGAGGACTTGCATAAGAAAAGGGTGATCTATAAAGCCCAGTAAGGGAATACACATGGAATAACATGAGGAGTACAATACATGTTAGAAATTATTCATATCAATAGAGCACAAGATAAACATGAACATAAAGTCGTGATAAAGCATGATAATCATAACATTGAAATGTGGGAACAACAGTTAACATGTAATTAGCATGAGCCAAGGCCCATTGCACATGGACCATGAGTAAATACTCATTGCACATGAATCACGAGTAAACCCTCATTGCACTTGAATTAGCATGAGTAAACACTCATTGCACATGATTTATCATGATACTATACTTTACCCAATGCATTGGAGGGCGATAAGGGCACACCCTTCTTAAACATTTCATTTCATGCATAAGTGTGCCACATGGATCATAAAAAATGGATTCATAAAACATAATCATTTATTCCATGATAAAGGAATGTGAAATTCATACATGAAACTTTATAATCAATAAGTAAATGTTCTTAAATCTGAATACCCTTTATGGATAAATGGTCATGGTATTCACTACACAATGACATTGGCTTAAAAAATCGGTGCGATTTCGGCAGCGTAACGGCGTGACCTAAGAATTCATAAAAACGGTTGATGAGAGAGAAAGGGTTTCTTCATCATATCTACATGTAATGGAAATTAAGGAGGTCATATAGATACATGTCCCAACAACTGTAACGGAATTTAGATTCATGATACAAAAGTATTGCTTGAATGTAAAAGTGGATAGAGAAATTCCTTTTGGAATTTTGGCATAGTAACAGGTGTACATGGAAGGAATTTAATGAGAGAGAAAGGGTTCTCCCATCATTCAAACATAAATAGGGCAGTATGAGGGATGTGTGGAACCATACCCCAAAATTCATAATTGAAATTGAAATGGTAAAACAACTTAATGAAAATTAGACAAAAATGAGAAATGAAGAAAAACTCTTACTTGGATGTGTGCTTCAAAAGGCTAGAGAGAGGCTTGTGAGAGGCTACGTGGGAGCTTGGGGTACCTTGGGAGGATTCTAGGGAGAGTAGGGACGAGTTTGGATGAACTCCAAAGGCATTGAGTGAGGAGGAAGTGGGAGCATGGGTGGGTTTATATAGGAAAGGTGAGGGAATTCATTATTATTTAGGTTTGGGACCCCTTTTATTAAATTATTCCAAAACACAAAACGTCCCATGGTTTTTGACCATGGTTTTTGGAAAAGGGAAAAGGATATCAATATTTTATAAGTCCATAGTCCGAACTTCTTAAAAAAATAGGGTTTCTTATGTGGATGTGAGTCACACTCCCACAGAAAACAATTTAAAAAGACAATGTGTTTAATAATTCTTGAAGTGTCTATTAATGCTTTGAAAAGTAAGTCAAAAAAACCCAAAATTACATTATTTAAATGTTAAAACATATATTGGCCGAAAATAAAGATTATATTATTTTATTACATCACTATTGGGTCATTATGATGTCATAAAACACACTATATATTTAAATGGTATTTAATTTTTACCCAAAACATTGATTGTCTCAGAAAATTATGAAAAATTCACCATTGGATAATTTCAACATCCTGATTTCAGAAATAACATTTATTTTATCTAAATATGTTAATTTTCACTATTAAAATAAAAACCGACATTTATCGAAAATTCACGAGTTTTGACAAAAATGGCTTTCAAACCTTAATGAAAATTACAATTGCATTCATAAAATTATATGATCATTTATAATAATAAAAATTAATTTAATAATAATAATAATAATATTTTATTAAAATAATATTTAATTCAAAAATGACTTAATTTAATAAAATATAATTCTTAATTAAATAATAACTAAAAACACTACTTGTACTTTAAAAACTATTTATAATGTATCAATGATGACAATAACGTAACTACATTATTATATACAAAAAAAATAATGTACATGAACATAGTACTGTCGACTTGTTACATAAACCCTTAAAACAACCGTGTATGAACTAAAGGTAAGGTGTGTGATGGTGACAGACTCTTGGGGTGGCTCAAATAACATCACTCGAGTGGGAATTTCTATCAACATCCACTTCTCACGTAGACGGTCCCGTTCGATCTTGACATGATGAATCTCAGCATGGGCTTGATAAAGAGTGAAGCCCAAGGATGCCACCTCTTTTCCAAGCTCCGACAAATGGGCTTCGTATGGGGCAATTCGACTGGATGAGGCCATCACTTCCTTTTTCTGAGTAAATTTGGATTTCTTAAAGCCCTATATTTATACAAATCATGTGATCACTGTTCAATGACAATATTATCAATGGTAAAAATTCATAACATTAAACCAATGAAGTTGACCTTTTATATAAACATAAAGAGACATTTAATTAGATCAATAGGAATTTCCATTAATGATACTTTGTGTCGTTACAGGGTTGGTTGATACTTCGTGATTGTATCTTTCTACTATGGTTTATCCTTTGTGGATTTTGAGAGACCTTCGGGGGTCTCGGGGTCCCCTACGTAGTATTGTTATACTCACCCCTACATGGGCTTCACCCACACCTTGTTGCGTTCTATGCAGACAAAGGACATCAATGATCGAGGCTAAGGGTGACGAACAAGAGCCTTCTCAGAGCTGGACTAGATGGGATGTACCGTAGGGACGATTTGTTCGAGTTCTGTACCTACCCTTCAGGTTGGATTCCTTGGTGGATGATCCAAGAGATGTTTTCCCTCTTTACTTGTACATGTTGTTCAGTTGGGTTTGTATTTTGGCCCACTTACATTCAGCACATCTTACTTTCCTTTTTTAGTACTTGTCGCCTCTATTTCATGTGTTCATACTATGTGTGTTATAGGTTTAAAGGCAATGCCTTCCCTTTTTATCAGGATTACGCCATTGGTGCCAGTCGCCAGCACCTTACCTATGGAAGGCATGACTGTGGAAGTCATGACACGGGCCCCGAGGACTGGTCGTGATGAATATAAATTATATTTGTTGTATATGTATAATAAAAATATGTAAAATATATAAGTATGAAATGGAATAAATTTTTCTTGGTTGCAATAGGTCGTACATACGCATGAACGGTACTTCTGTTTTATTAATGTATTAAAAGAAATAATGTAAAAGAAATATATTTATATATTTTTTTTGTACAATTACAGTAGTATTATTATATCATATATATCATATATTTTCACTAAACCCATCCTTAATACATTCCATGTAGTTTGTGAACTGATCACATCGCTTTGAGGGTGCGGTACACCATACTTTATCAAACAAAATTATCATGTTTACATCAGATGGAAAGTATAAATTTATTTATTGAAAAAAGATTTAAGCTGATTAAACATAAAATAAATATAAATTATATCAAATCTAAACATGTTTCCATCGTAATGTCCACCATCAGTGATGGTAAAGGGAAATGAACAATCATCGTTTAGTGAGGTCTTAGTTCGATGTACAGATAAACAGTATATTCATTGATAGATAGATATATGTGTAAGTGTAGGTTTAGACCTTATAATAAAAACATAATGATATAATTTATATACTATTTCTATAATAAAATCATGGAATAAATATATTAGAGGGTCTAGAGAAGGAAAATAAAATAAAGGGGATTGAGAGAATTTTTTATCTCTTAATCGAGTAACTCATTTTGTTTTATGCCAAATGCTTCCATGGATCTATTTTATCCCAGGATTTGGATTCTAGTAGGATTTTATTATTGTTTAGAATTTTATTGTGTAAATATTGGATTGTCTTATGTTCTTATATGGGTGTTAACATGATGTGGAGGTGGATTACTTTTAAATGGAAGGAAAAGGGATCACTTGACATTTTAAAAAAAACATTAGGTGTATTTATGTCTTTACCAAAAAAACATATTACCAATCGCAAAAGAAACTCGATAAGGGAAGTTAACTAGACAATTAATGGAATTAAAATTGGGTTTTGACAAGTCTCTAGGTCGTTTTGGGTCATGAATATAACGTATAGTACTGTATTAACCTAATGTTTCCCCTAATCGTTGTAATTAATTTTAATCAAATTTGCTAATATATTTTGTAAAAATAAAATTTTAAATAACTAGAAATAATAAATTTTTTAGATTAAAAATATGGAATAAAATTTTCCAAATTCTTATTTGATATGTGGTCGAAATTAAATTAAAAATAATCATGTTAACAGAACAACACTTTCGGTTTTTAATGTAAAAATGTCCAAACATTTTCTATGTTTTTATACCCAATATTAATTTGAATATAATTCTAATGACCTAAATTTCATTAATTTATAAAATTATTATCGTATTAAACTATTCAACCAATTTAGTATATAATATATCTTTATAAATGAACTATATGAAAAAGCATCATTGAATTAAAATAATGTATCTCTAACGATTCATTAAAATATGAAAACATATAGAAAATTCAAAAAATTTATTCCAACCTAATTTTTATTTTTTTAATTTCAAATATGATGTTTATTTTGAAATATTAAACTTATAAAACATAAAAAAATTAGATTTGAAATGAGTTCTCAATTAAAATGTGGTAGACCCACCATTAAAAATTATTAGTATTTAAGCATAAAATTAGTTTAGATATTATCTTTTGTCTATAAAATATAATGTATGAGTATAAATTTTTTTATTTTAATATATAAAATATATATTAATATCACTCAATAATTTAATTCATTGGGTTAAAAATTATTTTTTACCATAAAAAAATAAAATTTTCCTTTATATTCAATGGGTTTTTATATTCATTTCTAATTAATTAGTAACCTATGAATTCATCATATATTTTTTCTAAACCATATATTTTCATAAATTATATAATACTATTAATAATTTATAATTTAATATTACATTTTATATCTTATTATGTTAAATAATAATATTTTAATAATATTGTTTTGTTCGGTAAACTCCGGTAATGCGAGTTATGCATGCCATTAAAGAAAGTAATTATTGTGTATAATGCAATCTAACCTTAGTGTTTCAAGTAAATAAAGCCAAAAATTTTATGGGATTTACTAAATGATTAAATTGGTTTTTCATAAAACAAAATCCAAATAGTGTTCTTTAATAAATAATAAACTATTTTTAATGTTGTTTATAATGTAAAATATCAAAAAGATTAAATTGATTCAAAAAATATATTTCCCAAAAACGTGAGGTGTTGATTATATTTTCTCAATTAAATGATATATTTTTATAAATATCATCCATGTTCCATTTATATGTCATATTTATTTTTTTCGTAGCATTATAGACCCTTAAATATTGAAAAACATTGATATTGTGGTAATAGTCAAAGGGGTTAACATGGGTAAAAAATAAGATATATAAGATAAAAAAATCTCTTTAATAAGTATAAATATTCTTTAATGAGTAGATTTAAACGTATAGTTATGTTATAGTTTTAATTTATCAATTTGGATACACTTGATTATAAAAATCAATTTATAACAGTTCAATACATTAGGTAATTCCATGAGTGTGCCTCCCCTCACATATAAATGGGATCCCCTTCTTCTATCTTCCTCACACATATTGATACTTATATCTACACCCAGACCTATCACAATATATTCCTATATTATTTCTTCATTTCTAGGATATTTTATTCTTTCCAAAATACCATCATTTTATGGATTATGCTGTATTCAAAAATAGGTTTCTCAATGAAGAGGTACATCACAAAATTAAGAACATTCAAATTATTTTCCTTCTTATACCTCCTATAAATAAATAGTATAAATTATAAAATAATTAAATAATTAATGTTAATATTTTTAGATTTTATTGTGATTATTATGTATCATTTTCTATATCCTTCCCATCCTTTGGAAGATGATAACATTTGTCGTTCACACGTGTTTACTACCACCTCCAAGAAGTGATGTGATTCATTTTTTATTTAAGATTTACATGGATTTTAATAAGGATACGTTAAATGAAAATATATATTATATATGTTATTAAATAATTTTATGTTTTTGGTTAATTATTAATTAAATTTCTTTTATTATAGTTATCAAAATTTGAAAACAACATTCATGCATATGTATAGCTTACTATCTCCATGAATGGTGTAATTAAATATTCAATATATATATTTCATGAATGACTCCAAATATATATATATATATAGAAATTTATAATGAATATATATAATATTTATATCATGAATAATATTTTGGAGATTATAAAACCAAGATAATGGAATAAAAATTGTTGATTAAGACCTGAAACTCACCAAAAAATGAAATAGTTAACACCTAGAAATTGTAGTTTTGAAAAGTAATTATTAATAAATTTGTCATAAAATGTTATAAGTGGATAATATATGATTTCAAAATTATTTTAAGGAATATTTTATAGAATTATAATTATGTTAAAATTTTTATACATGAGTTTAAAATAGATTTTATAGAAATTATAACTATAAGTAAGGTATTTATATTAGAATATCATTTTTTATCTAGATTGCATATTATTATGTTTATGATGATGAAATTTTATGAACTATCACTAGATAATTCAAAAAATATTATCATTATCATTTAATTTCTTTATATTATGGGTTTTAATTTCAGTTCCCTCCCTTTAAAAACTTAATAGTTAGAAGAAATATTTTAAAGAAACCTAACTTTATTTCTCACTTCTGTCAGAAATACATTTTCATCCAAATCATTGTTTTATAAAAATGTATTAATTGATATTTTTTTATATTCTCTTATTATTATTTAAATTTATTTTTAGCAATTATTTGATTTTTAAAAAATATTTGTAAATTTATATTCATATCATTTTCTGAATGAGGTACTTTGAATTTTATGAAAAATGTAACATTAATCATTGTTTTAATAGAAAAAACAAGCAAGAGATTCCCACCATTATGAATAATTAATCATTTAAATATTACTTTATACTTTTCCAAGGATCTTTTAAAATCGTTTTTTCATTTACATTTAGGAAAAAAGTATATTTGAATTATGTGGTTTCGAATTGAAAATGTTGTTTTCCAAAATAAGTGGTAGAACGAACTTTTAATGGAATTTTTACAACTAAAATTAAATTTTTGGATGATAATTATGATTTTATGGGGATAATATCCAATTATTAAATCCATTTATATTTTTTGGAACCATTATGATGATGATGATGATGATGATATAAGGATGATTCTATGAAGCATGTTTCTTTATGAAAAATGTTAATTATAATATGATGAATCATTTATCAATCCCATTTATTATCCATTGGTTATTCTATGTTGAAATTATGAAATTTTTATGAAACCCATTTCCTTTCAAGAGGATAATCTATGATGAATTTATTTTAATATTTTGGAACATATATGTTTGATTTTCATTATTTGATTGGTGGTCTACGAATTATATATCCCTATATTACATTGGTTAAAGATTGATATATCATGATAAAATAAGGATAGAAATGGGGAGTGAACCCAATTCAAGAATTACTCAATTAATTATGATATTCTTTGGTGTGTACCTTCTCTATTAATATGATGGATTAATAAGTTAACCCAATCCACTATGAGAGTTTTGGTAGTGAACCTTGAATACTTTGGAAATAAATTTTATAGTATTGTGATCAGGCCCAAAATATATATATTATGTCTATATTATTCTCTAGTGAATCATATTCCTTAATTCCATTATGAGTCATGTATTATGAATTACCATGATTTTTCCCATTACTCATTATTATGATATATGATATGTTAGGTATGGGTTACGAATGTTACTATCATGTTACTGTACCATTATTCTCATGTAAGGTATATGTGACCATTTATATCTCCCTTTGTTACACATAAAAAGCATTGGATATTAAAGATCTTATGTTTCTTTTCCTTGGGTTATAAAGAATGATTTTGGATTCGGTATTTATAAGTAGAGTACTATTTTGGAAGAACATTATGATATATTTTAAAGATATTACAAGAAATAATAATGTTTTTGACCCAATATCTAAAGACATTAATCCCTTATAGTATTTAGGAATATATTTTTAAAATTGAATGGTTAATCGTCTATTAATATTTCATATCTAAGTATGAAAAGTATGGGTAACTATAATTGTGATTATAGGACATGTTTATAAAATATTTTGATATTATATTCATAAAAAGTTTGGTGAGACTCTTGATGACATGTTTAAGAATATTGTAAAATACTTATTCTTTTGTAACGGCCATGGATAACCTTTGTTAAACCAAATTTCTCATATATTGAAAAGAACGTTTCATGATTTAGATACCCTAATATTTATTTTTCAGGATTATGTAATTTCCACATAGATTATAACTTCTCAAAATGTATATTTAAATTTTATTAAATGTATAAAACCTGATGGAATGTGTTGATATTTATTGTAATAGATATTGAAATGATTGACCTCCTCATAAAACATATTTTATGGGGGCTATATTGGAAATTATTTTTGTAATGATCATCCATATTTTTCATGAAATGAATCATACCAAGCATCAAAAAAAGAAATGGAGGGAAGAAAATTCTAATGATTCCTTCATAAGACAACATCTAATGTCTATGATTCTTTTATTATTAAGGTTGTATTAAATATGCTTATTGAAAATCTCATTCCTCATACAATAGTAGAATTTTATGTAATCATAGCATGGATTGAAATTTTTTATATAAATGTCACATAAATTCCTTGGAATGGAAGGTCATATTTAATATAAAAAACTAACCTTTAATCATCTACAATTTTGATGATAAATATGAACCTCTGATAGAAATTAAATCCGTTATATGGTAATTAATTATCATTTAAAATAGGTGGTTATCTGATATGGTTGGGGATAAACTACATATGATCATTTTATAAGAGTATGTTGATGTATATCTAGAATAATTTCCTAGTACTCCAAAAAAAAATTTATGTTGAGTTTTCAATTATACTCAAACATGAGGCTGCACATATATAATATACTGCATATAGAATGGCTTGGAGTAGTTTTTAGGAATTATAGAAGAAACCCCAATATATTATTTACTAAAAATTAATTTATCCAAGTGTATCACTTTTTAGTGCACCATCTCTTCTTATTAAGATGAAATATGTTGAAAAGAGACTCTATATTGTTTATCATGAACATAAGAATATCACAATCAAGAATAAGTGCCCTCTTTTATGTATTGTGGATTTATTTATCAATAAAGTGGAGTTTAATAATTTTAATAGATTTATTATTTTTCATAATAATGAAAATTGAGGGTCAATAGTGAATTCATACCCAAGAAACCCATTAATGTGTGTTATGGACGCTATGATTTGTTAATGATTCTATCTAGTCTAAAAATGAAACCTTCAGATTAATTGTTTTAATAAGTAGTATTTGGATAATAACATAATATATTTATGGTGGTATTTATAGAAAAAATTGCTATATATTCCTTGAGTAAGGAAGAGAATGAATACCACTTGAGTATTTTACAAAAGACCCTATAGAAGTATAATTTTTATGAAATTTTTAATGAGTGCTAATTTTTTCCTTCAAAAATTTCATTTTTAGACAAATTATCACAATATAGGGTATATCAGTAGATATATCAAATAAATAACTTATTGAACATCATCCTAGATCGACCACTATGACAGATATCCATACATTTCTGGGTTTGGCTACATATGATCAGTTATTTGTTTAAACATTTTCATTTTTTTACAATCCAATCAATAAGTTAACTCAGAAGGGATCCATGTTCCTTTAGAAAGGTGAATGTGAATAATATTTCAAGGAACTAAAGAGAAGGATAGTTAGTGAACCTATACATACACTACCCAAAATTGGATAAGATTATCTGCTCTTTGGTAATTCATTGAAGAAGGAAGTGGGCTGCAACCTTATAGCGAACAATGTGGTGATATCTGATACCTCATTCTAGTTGTAGTTCAATGATTAAAATTACCCAACACATGATTCAGAATTAACTACGGTAAATTTGACATTAAATATGTTGATGTATTATATTAATAGATAAAGGTAGGACATATATATTGATCATCAATTTTTAGAGTACATTTTCATTCATAAAGAGTGTAATATGAATAATAGAAGATTATCTGAGTTGAATAATTATTATAAACACTAAATGCATTACTACCACGAAAATGAGAACAATGAATAAGGTGTCCTAAGAAAAAATGTTCTTTCTATTATATCAAATCTATAGATAATAAATGAGCCAATATGTTTTTATTTTCAATAGACGAATCCAAAAAGTTCAATGTAATGAAGGATTCATACCTTTCCTTGTTATGTGATAATCCATGTATCTATATGATGATTGAAGAGGTAAAAAATGAGGATGTGGATATAAAGAAGATGGTATGAAATGATATGAGTTTAAACCATGATTTTCATCGAATTATATGATTAAGTGGTTGTTTATGTGTCTCATCAAAATAAGATTTGAATATATATCTATTGTATGAAGCACATAGTTCTTAATTAACTATTCATCCTTGAAGTAGATTATGTATAGAGATCTAAAATAGCATTTCTAGTCCGAAAACATGAATAAAGATATAGTAGAAAATGCATCTTAGTGTTTTTAATTCCATCTTGTAAAGATTGGGGGACATAAGTCTAAGGGGACATTACAACCATTACCTCTACTAGAATGATAATTGGAAAACATCTCCATGTATTTTTTCATCGTAATTCCCATAATTTATGAAGAAAATAATTCTATTTCATTCATAGTTTATATCCTTATAAGGTTATAAAACATCATTTTTATTATCTAATATATATCTCTTGTTCATATTCCCAAAATGAAAATTTAATAAGTGTTAAGGATTCATGGAGTAACAAACTCTACTTTATCATAGTAGGATCTGAGGTTTACCTTAATGTTCTGGTGAAGTCTTCATTAGGGTTTGGATACAGAGTTGAGTTTTAGTAATAATGATCATCCTGATACAGATGTTTACTATGATATAACCATTAAAACCCTAGAGGTTATGTTGAGATATATTTCTCTATATTTGAAATGTGTTTATGATCAACAAATTACAATTTTTTAATAATCTTATAAAAATATCAACCAATCGTGAATTCGGATATATCCTTATGAAACCATCTATGGATGGAAGCCTAGATCTTCAATGTTTTAGAATGGTGTTATGAAATTAATGTTATTGTTACATATGTTTTATGAATAAAATGAAGAGAATATTAGATTCATTCAACTACATATTAATAAATATCAATGTCGATAGAAAATTTATGAAAATAATCATTACAGAAATATGAGATTAGATGTTAGTGAGAATGTATTCTTCTAAATATATTAATTAAATAATTGAATAAAATATAAAATAAGGAAAATATATTCCCTACGTATATTTTACTCATTTAGATTCTTGATCAAGCCAGGATAGTTGCATATAAAAAGGTACCTCCACTGAACCTCTCTAAAGTTCATAGTGTTTTCAATATACCTCCCTTGAGAAAGTACATACATGATCCCTAATATTTAATGAACTCTGAGGTTGAATTATATTTCCTATAATGAATAAAAAGTACACATATTGGATCATAGTGAAAAAGGGAAATAGAAAAAAGCTACTCCCTTGGTTAATGTTCGTTGGTTTAATCAAAAATTCAAAAACAAATATGGGAACATGATGATGTGATGAAATATATTTATCTATATTTTTTTACATAAGTTATATAATTTTTATGGTGAAATTAATTTGAAGGGGGAACAATGTAACCCCATGATATTTGATGATATATATCTCTTTAAGTAAGTTTTCTATCGTTGATATATAGTGAAAAAATAAAAACTGAGTCTAAAAATAATATAATAATGGTGGATTATTGTGTTATTATAATTTCATTGATTAATATAACATATTTTTAACTTTTTAATGTTTCATATTGAAATAGAATTAATATATTGAAGATTTTATGTTCAATGTAAATGGGTAGTTCAACAAATAAAATTAATGATATTTTATATAAAATAATATTTTATTAAAAGGTTTGAACTTCCAAAATTTCTATATTCATCCAATTGAAATAGATATATTTTAAAAACTCATGAAAGGACCATTTATGGGTCTATTTTATTTTATAGAATCTTTAATGACCCTTAAATTGTAAAAAATATTTATATTGTGGAAAATGTCGAAAGGGTTAATATGAGGTTTAAACTAAGAGATGTGGATTGAAAATGGACCTAGAAATATATAAATATTATTGGATGATATTAGTTTGATTTATATTCAGCAAATATTTGAAGATTTTTTTTGGATCCACATTAGGATGAGATCTAATTTATTATTTTTAAATACCTTATTTAATTTCCGGAGGGCCCCTCTCCTCACTTATTAAAGGCCACCACTACTCTTATATTCCTCAAATATTTTCGTCCATATATTTCATCAAATAAATACCACAATAACTTCGTATTTTTCCCTAAATTTCATAAATAATTGTTTACATACAAAATTCAATCCTTACAAGGATTAAGAAGTCAACCAAAAGTGGTTTATCAATTAAGATGTGCAACTTGTTACAAAGTACATTCAATTTGATTTCTTCTTATACCCCATAATAATATATCTTATCTATTATAGAATAATTAATAATTAATAATTAATATTTATATATGTTATCATGATTATGTGAAAAACATTTTCAAACACCTTTACATCCTTTAGAAGATAATAACATCGCTCATGCGTTTGTGTGGACTGCCACCTTCATGAAGTGATATGGTTCATTTTTAATTTACTAAATACAAGTATTGTAGTTGGAATAAATTTAATTAAAATATATTATATATTTGATTATATAATTATGTTTTAATGTTTAATTATTATTTACTTTTCCTTCATTCCAATATTTAGAATTAAATAGTTAACAACCATGAATGGTTGTTTTTATAAGGAATTATTTATAAATGGGTCTTTAAATGTTATAAGTTTATCTTAGATGATATTATAAGTACATATATAAAATTATTATTTAAATATAATATATTAAAATTTATTATACATTAAGATAAGTTATTTTTTAAAAGAATGTAAAGATCATTTTAATGGAATTATCTTACAAATCTATTTTTTATTGAGATTATTTAGGATTAAGTGTCTAAATGTGAAATTTTAGGACCTATCTCTCAATAATACAACAAATATTATTTTTTTTATTATCATTTATATAGATTAACTTTTTTACTTTCATTTTCATCTCTTTAATAACTCAAGTGGCTAAAATAATGTTCATAAAGAAAACTGACTTTATTTCTATCTTTAGTGTAAATTGGATTTCCTTCAGTATCCATGTTTTCTTAAATAAATTCAATAATTTTTATTATATTAAAATATTATTTTTTAAATTAATTTTTACCCAATATTTTCATTTTTAATATTTTTATACAAGTAAACTTCTTGTGGTTTTTGTAATGTGGTACTTTTTGAGTTTTTAATAAAAATGGGAAAGGAAACGTTCCTTTAACGTAACCGAGATAGATGGATTTACCTACCATTATGACTAATCAATATTTTAACTATAAAATTCCATTTTTTAATTTATATTTTTAAATAACATTATTTCATTAATATTTTTTAATTATTTCAATATTGAATAAGTGATTTTAAATTGAAATGTTTATTTTCCTTACAAAATGTTTCATTGAACTATTAATGACAATGTTCATCTATGATAATATAATTTAATTTTACTTATAAATTAATTTAGATATAATCTAATGATTCCATATACATTATTACTTTGGATGGATTCAAATAATTATTATTTAAGTATAATTATATGAAACCCCTTTATTTTCCATTGGTTAATTATGTTTTTGTGAAACATTTATAAAATCCATTTCATTCCCATTAGTTATGTTGTGATGAAATGATGGAATGTTTATGAAACCCATTCCCTTTCCCTAGATTATTATTTGATGAAGTTATTATGATCATCTGGAAAACACACACACACATAAACATATATATATATACATATATATATATATATATATTCATTTTTGAGATGAGTGTGCACAAAATATTATATCATTCCTATGTATTGAGTAATGGTGTATTTCTCATAAGATAGTAAGGACTAGAATGAAGAGTGGACCTACTTTAGTAACTGAATCTATCTACTATTATAGTATTAGGAATCATCCTTGAATGAGGATATGATGGATTCACGAGTGAACCAAATTCACTCTAATAGTTTTGGTAATGAGCCTTCACAACTTAATAAATTATTTTAATGATTCTATGTATTCCAAAAATTTATGTCTTATGAAAGTTTTATGCTCTCATAGATCATGTTATTTGAATAATTTATGACTCATGTCTTATGAACGTCCAAACATTAAACCATGACTCAATATTATGTTCTATGATATGTTGGGTATGGGTTTCAAATGTTAAAATCATATTCTGATACCCTTATTCTCATGTTATTTATAAGTGATCAATGATATCTCCGTTATTAAAACTTACTAAGATTCTTATTTCACACTTTCGTATGTTTTCTTTACCCAGGTTATAATGAAATGTTTTAAGATGGGTATTTATTAGAATAGTACTATGTGGGAAGATCGTTATGGTAGATGTGAATGATATTTAATGTAAAAAAATATTGTGTATCTAGTTACAAAATACACTAAACATTTACATTACTCCAAAATTTGATTCTAAAATGCAATGAATATTCAAACATTATGATGTAATATCTATTCCTAAAATGTGTGTTTCACTATAACCCAAAACATACATCTTCCAAAACTTATGATAGTTTTTAGGTTGATCTTAGGGAGTTGAAGGTGTAGTTTGAGGACCTTTTGATGAAATATTTTATTAGTCCTAGTGTTCCCCATAGTAAGAACCTATTTATTTTTTTAATAAAATTTAAAAGATCAAGATTTTATTCATTTACTATCATCAGCACAACTAAGGGATAATCATAAAATAATTCCATCTTCCAATGTTGAGTAACCTATTCAGCTATATTAATTGAGTTAATTGTTTAAGGGAAATTGATCTAATGTATTAATATATATATTCAACATTATTTTTGATAGGATTAAATCCCAAAAAATAATTTTATGTGTCACTATATACATTATGTGTTCTCAATAATGTTTTTTAGATTGGTGAACTACACTAAAGTATTCATTGGTGTAAAGAAATAAATTTTCCAACCATTTGTTAACTAGATCATGGGGGTATATATTGATGAAATACTCATCAATTCCAAGATGAGGGAATATAATGATCATTATTTGTGGGGAATCGAAGACTAACATCAAGAGAATCATATGAATTGTAAACTCTAAAAGTAAAAATTTTGGATATAGAGAGACCATTTCCTTGGGGATGTCCTCAAATAGTGTAGTGTCATAGTTAAATTTAAAAATGTTTAGGTGTAGATGGGTTGGGATAATCCCAATAATATGTATGAGGTATGTTCCAAAAGTGTGTTGTTTGATTCCCTTAGGATAAAATCTAGTGCTCAATTGTTGTAGGAGAAATCTGGGTTTTTTTCATGGTGAAATATTTTTATAAAAATGGAAAATTGTCATACATGTTAGGCATATAGTTAGATAAAATAAAATATTTATTGGACAAGGAAGTGATTCAATGGAATAAAAAATTGTATTAATCAGTATAACGTGATATAGCTAAGTAATACACCTAAAATTTTTTCTATAGTTATGGAGTATGTCAATCTCTTATTATAGAGAATAGTGGTAGTAGATAGGATGCATGAAGGGGTGTTAAGGTATTTAAACAATCATCCTATAGAATTACAAATACAAGTTAAAAATAAATACTAGGACATTATTCTATAATGTTGTTGGTTGGGAATAAATAATAGTATTGAAGTCTTCAAGTCAGAGGGCCTCATTTTCAGCAGGTTAAGACATAGCACAAAATCCAAAATTATTGAAATTAACCTCCTAATATTACGTAATATAAATTTGATATAATAATGATATACTTTATGATGAAACATAAAAATTATAAGAAGCTTCATTATATTGGTTAGTTGATAATTGATTAACATTGCATATCATCCCACTTCCTTTCTCTATGAGAGAAAAATTTGAAGTCAAGTTTAGGATGACTAAAAATGTTTCATATCAAATGGATTCAAAGAGTTACCTGGATATATTTTTTATCAACACATTCAATTAAATTCCCAGTTTTAATGGATCTTGTAAGATTAATTTTATAAAAAATATTTCCTGATTAAAATATTCTATTCTTGGGATGGTAGATAGAGCAAGCAGTCCATGACGATTATTTTATGAATAGTGCGGTACTAAAGGAATCAGTTTAGAAAGATCAATTATGATATCCTTCACCTTTTAGATTTTCCATATATAAATATATATAACTTCATGGTTATCTAGGATCATTTTATGTCCATTTAAGGGAGACAGTAAAATTGTAATCATCACTGGATGTAGATTGGTGAATCATTGTTTTTAAGAACTGTGTTGTTGAAATTGATAATGGATAAGGTCCAATTAGCATACTAATATCTGAGTATGTCTTATAATGATAAAAATTATAATATATACCAAATATAGATGCCTTTAAAATTCAATTAGAAAGATCTTGTGTTACCGAAAATTAGTTCATGATGCAGTTTAAGTGGGTTTAGTCGAACAAGAAAAATTTACTTATGGTTTTCCATGGATGTTTAGATTCCACACATGATAGGTGAAATTGATTCCTCTCTAGAATTAACCCATAGATTTACTGGGTGAAAAATGGTCCTTATGTCATTATTGATGATATATGTGCATGATCCATGGCACATTATCAACTTTGGTGAGATGGAAAAAAGGGATGATAGTTACTTTTTTAGTACATAATAGTTAACATAGAGATGTATGAGGTTTTCTTTTGATATTGATTGATTTCGCTAGTACCCATCTTATGGTATCATAATAATATCCTTGTGTGTGTGTGAGTGTATGAGGATCATATTCATAATCCTTAAAATAAATTTATCTTGTGATTTTTAAATTGAAAATCATATAATGGTGAAAAAATATTGTGACCTATATTTTTTCTTTGGTTATGTTATACTATTTTTAATATTATTTTTCAGTGTTCTTACATAACTAGTTTAAATTATTTTTTAATAAGTTATCTTAAATAAGAGGATTTAAAATTTATTATCTAAAATATGATATTTTAATCTAATATGAATGAATGGAAAAAAATTCATATCTCAAAAACACTATCTATGATAAAAAAATATGAGAATGTTGTTTGAATTGGGATAGGGGTTTTACGAAGAATTCGTAAAATTTTATTTGATTTTTAGCCCAAAAACAAGTGAATTAAGATATGGTAATCAAATACAAGTTATCGTAATTATTCACTTTTAATATCCTATTAAACTGTAAAATAAATTTTAACCACTAACAATTAAACAAATCCTAATGATAATATAGATAAGAGATTCTCGTTATTTATGGATGGGATGATGAGTCCATAGATCGAGTTTTAAAGTGGAAGCTATAATAATTCTAAATTATTATAGAACTATGAAATTTTATTTCTTACCATGTCCTTTATATTGTTTTTTATTGTCCCATTCTAAATTTATTCATTTATGTCATTGATCACCATAAACATATTTCAATTATGATTATTATTTTGTCTTTTTTATTATTGCTCAATGATCAATGAAGAATTTTTAGTATCAAAAATATGATTAAATAATAGATTAAGAAAATGAAAAATGGTTGTTATAAGGCCACATGCCAATTTCCCTCAACATCACACCCTTTAATTATTATCTTCTAATGGTTAATTCATGATGATTTATCATTCAAATCATTTTTCTGACCAAACTGATGACTATGTAGATCCAATTTTAGGATAATTATTAATATTCTCCTTATATTTCTTTATTCTTTCCCTCATGATGATATAACCACCACTAGAAATCTCTATGGTCACTGATGAAAAGGATAACTTGTCTCAAGTGATGAGGTTATTGTTATGAACTCGGATGATTGGAGATGGGATTTGAAATGGTGGTAAGGTCAAAATGGTGTTTATGTGTAGGGGTTTACAGAGAAACAAATACTAGATCAATGTATTGAATATGATAGTGCATGGACATGTGAATGGAACAATGAGAGGTTGTGGTACTAGTTCAAGAGGGTACTCTAGTGTAAGTGGTGGTAAAGGAATATTTACAATTTGGGTTTCTAGAAGAGAATATATAACCACATGGACTTTGTTCAAAACATATATAGAGTATTTTATCTATCAAAGAATATGGTTTTTAGGGTGTAGATACATATCCTGTGGACATTATTTTTTTATCACACACTTTGATTATCTAAATTGATCTTACTCATTGTTTGGAAAACTATATTCCCATGTACCTCATATAATACACATGGAATGTAGATATTGATAACACAACATGTCTATCACATGAAACTCACTAGAATGAAATAGTACAAGATTATATAACCTTGGACTATAATATTTCATGTCATTCAGAATATCACACTGTCTATAATGGCATGGAATAACTATGAAATAATTATACCTTTCATGTTGAACCATCGGGATATAAACTAATAAGAGTAAATTAGAAGCCTTGTAATTTAGAATATTTAATATATCACAATTTTTCTATTATGTGTTAGAACTATAAAATCAAACATTTAATTTTGACTTTAGTATAATGTAAACTTATTTTTTGTGTTATAATTTCAATTATATTTTATTGATAATGTGTTTTTTCAATTTGAGTATCCTAGATCTATGTAAGCAATGATGGGTTTCGAGTGACGCATTCAGAGTTGGAACAGTTCCACTTACCCCTAGATTCATACTAATACTAAGGATAGTGTCCTTCAAATGTGATATGTGATCAATAATACAATTATTTACCAATTTAGAATAGGTCATTTTACCCTCATAACCACTTCATGGAATTAATAACCCCCCTTCCAATGTATTTGAGGTATAGTTCCTTAATTTCAAGAATAAGGACAATAAAACCTTGATATTAGAAAGGAACATTCCCCCCAAAAAATGAAACATTATATACCCCCCCCACCAATCCCTCCAAAATAGTGATTATGGGACGTCTATCTAGTGATTAAGTATTACATCAATCGATATATACTCCCCTCCATTAGGTATAGGTCTGCCAGACAGGTTGGTAACCTCCTCAACTAACATGAATTCCTCAGTGAGGTGTTGAACCCCTACTATTATAACAACCTAGAACATGAATAATTGGATTTGGTGATAATATATATATTATTTACATATTGGTTTTTTACCAAAGAAAATACTTAATTTTTTCCATAACAACATCAATGAAAAAATTGAGTAACTTACATACAAAATAACCTATTAGATTTAATTTTTTAGGTAAATATGAAAAGTTTTTTCATAAAAATTCCCATTTCATGAAGTGATATTTTTTTCATAACACCCATATTTTCCTATTCCACGAGGAATCTTTAATGAATCCCATTTAATTATCCATACATAACATAATTAATATAATTCCTCATAACCAAGGTAAATGGAAACAGAATAATACGAAGACTAAATTTCTCAATAGGGAATAACATGAGAGATAATGGTTTGTAATCATATGTGATTATAATATAAGAATAATTTTATGGTGTAAGGATCTAAACATTAGAAAATAATACCCAAAAAACCCATAGATCATAATCACAATTCATTGAATAAACCGTTTAATGTTGATAAGAGATGAATAACAAGAGAATCAAAGATCATGAGACATGTTAATATAAATTTATCAAAATAACATTCCATTAATGAGTTCTATAATGTTTTTTATAATCATAATCAATTTCATGGCCATATTTTATAGCATTTATAACGTATTTCACTTGGGATAACCAAATTTGTACAATATTATGATTGGGATAACCTCATGTGAACCCTATTTTGCGATTTTGAGAAACACTCATATACCCTTTGAGCATACAAACATTATAAATCTTCTAATTCATTGGATATCTAAAACAAATACACCCTTAAAATAATCAGAAATCAATCATAGGTATAATAGAAGTTCATGAAAAAATATATCATTTTTTCATTTATTGGCCCAGGGAAAGAAAAATGGGTTTCATCATGATTTCATTATCATAATCAATAACCATATAGTGAAATAAAAAATATGGTATCATTGCACCATATCCTCAGTGATTCATATGTAACATAATCTGATGATATTATAGATGAAAATTAAATAGAATTGTTACTAGAAACTTTCTAGAGGAAAATACTCATTACATTTTGAAATATTTATATAAAATAAAAAAATATGAATATTATGGAAAAAATTTAAAAACTATTGAAAATTTTAAATTAAAGTCCATAAAAAGAATAGTCCTGATCATGGGAAATTCTATCATGCCGTAAATATTAAAAAAATGATAGAAAATTTAGTTAAAATCACCACATTCCGAAAATGATAAAAAAATTATTTTTAATTAATTTTTTAGAATGTAAAGTATGGGTATAAATGAACTAATAATTCATTAAATAATATTAAAACGATCATTCATGATGTTATATAAATCATTTATATAGAAGATGAATTATTTTCTATCGAAGAATGAAATAAAATTGGTTTCCCTTAAAACATTATTTTTTATTATGGGAACATAGCGTGATAAAAATTAATTCAAAACATCTAGAATACAAAAGTAATAAATGGATAATAAAATAAATATGCTTTAATATATATTTAAGTTAAAATTTCATCATCAAAAATGTAATCATAAATAATCAAGGTAATTAGTCATATTGTAATATAATGCCTTTACCGCTTTAGTATCTTTGGAATCATAACACCCCTAAATTATATGACATAAAAAGAACCACTAAATTTCATTAATATGAAAATATTCAAGATATATCATATTAAATTTTAATTATATACACCATATGAATGAAGCATGTGGTGAATAATCCATATATCTCACCGAAGCAAATGTGATATGAGAAACCATTATATTAAGTATGACATGATTCTTATGTTGTATAACCTCATATATAACGAATTAAGATATATAAAATTTATATAAATGAACTATATAAATACATATAATATCATATATAATAAATTTATTACATTTCTATACATGTTTATAAATAATTTATTATTGAAATCGATGTTTCCTGGTGTAAACCATTTAATTTTTTTGCTATGTTTCATATATATAGTTTGTGGACAAGAATCATGATAACATATTCAAAAATTATATAATCATAATTGAATATTATATGTTATATGTTTTTAATAAATTCATCATTATTTGAAACCATGTGTGGTAGTGATGGAAAATGAAACTCTTCACAATGTGGAGAGACTAGTTTTTATATACCAAGAGTGATAATTTCATCTTCCATTAAAGGAATTTATTAAAATGCTTTTTATATCATATCAATAAAAAAGAATAATTATATTATCAAAATAATATATATTAATTAGATAAATCGTAATTACAATAAATTAAATTTAGTGATGAAAAATGAAACCCATTTCTATGTGGAGGAGGTAGTCTACATGTATGAATGAACATAGACTTTGTTTCACATTTGATTGAAAAAGGTGAATAACGGTTATTTCATCATCATAATAGCATATAAGTAAATGAAAGTTAATTTATTTATTATTTATTCAAGTCTATAACATAATTTAAGTTAGTAAAATAATATATAAGATGATACAACTTTGATAAAAATTTAACCTCTTCTTCGAGATTCCTCCTTTGGATCTCCCCTTAGAGACACTTGGGTTGGTCATTAATAATACCATAACCACTATAATTTATGTAAGTGTGATTATAAGATATATTCTCTTTTTTTCACCACAAAAAGTGGGTCAATAAGTTCAAGTAAGATAGTACAGGTGGTGTCCATTTATAATAGTGGAAAATGACAAACTAGTAATTTTTTTATGAATGAGAAATTTAATAAATATAATTACCATATCTTGTTACCCAAAATTTCCATAATTCTAGAGGTAGGATTGATAAATATTAAAACCCCTATAATCAAAAAAATTCATAGGTTTTCTCTTAATTTTTGACCTTTTCTTTTTTAATCCCCTTGATAAACATTTTTAACATTAGTCATTTTAAAAACATTTTCTGTATTTAATTTATATAAATTTATGTATATGGTAAAAATTAACAAAAAATTGTCTATGGATGAGATTTTAGACCATTTATCATTCCAATTTTCCACCTTTATGTTTTTTTAATTAATTTATTAATATATTATTTAAAATAAAATATAATTATTTTTGTTTTTGAAATATTAAAAAATTGAATTTAAAGACATCGTGATTAAAATGGATCTCAAATTTTAATTATTTTACCACATGTTATAGATTATTATTAAATATAAAATCAACTAACACCATAATTCATCTAGAAAATTTAATTCCAATTTTTTTAATGTCTTTTACATTACATTTTCTACTCCTTTGACGAGCACTATGTAGTTGTTGCGTAGGCATTTATGATAATGATACAATGACTAACAATTTAAATTAAGTTATTCTCATTAAAATTACTTACATAAAATCAAACTAATATTTTAGATTCATTTTGAACATATTTTTATCCTAATGAAAACATATAAGGTAACTTAAAAGCTATGGAGTGATATTTCTATAATTATCGTATAAATAAAATAATATTAAGATTATAATCAAAGAATAGAGGAATGAAATTTTCAATTTCATGAATCATGGATGGTTATTCTAGAAAAACACATAAAATTAAATAAATAAATTTTTAATGAGATTTTTAGGGCTTCTCTCAAAGTTTTAACCATGTTTACATTTCTTACCATTAAAGTGATGAAAACATTTTCAACAATGATACTATTCATAAATAAAAACATTAAATAGAACATTTTACCAAATTTAATATCATGAATATAAAATGGAATAAATTTTTTAAAATTTAATTTCTAGAAGTTTTGTAAATCACCAATAATATAATTTTATAAACGTAACAAAAAAATACTTTTTCATATATGTGTTTATAAATATAAAAATGAGAATATTATAAAATAAAATTTTAAGTGAATTATATGGTAATTACTAATGTTATTACTAATTAAAGGATACATATTTCACTATAATACCAAATAAAATTAAAATGATGCTTTTTAATTACACATTTTAATGATATAAATAACCTTTTTGAAAAAATAATTATTTTTCTATAATTCACTCAAAATTAATATTTTCATAAAAATACTAAAACTTCACCCTCTGATATTTTTAACATGAATATTTAAATAAATTATTTTCTTTATTTTTTAAATATTAATTTAGTTGAAATAAATTATAATATCCATGTAAAAAATGTAATAAATACCATTTTTTAAAGATAATGTATTTTTGAAATATAAAATCACATTACTATAAATTGAGTTCTAATTTTATAATAATTAATCAATAAATTCACATTAAGTGATTCTGGTCTATATATTTCCTAATTTGGTTACTCATTGTCATACCTAACAATCCAATTACTATGATAAAATACAACATGATTTATTTAAGTTTAGTGTTTTTTTCAAGATAGTTATCAAACAAATAAAATTTATTGATGAGGGGTATGTTCTAAAATCTCATGGTTTTTCATCCTCCACTATTAATACAATTATGTCCTTGGATTTTGATTTTTTTATATTAAATAGTATATATTTTTTAATATAAAATGTAAAATTCATCTTGAACATTAGTTCAAATATTAGGACTACGACAAATATAATTTAAAAAATAAGTGATTATTAAACTCCACAATTATAGGAACGATACAGTTAATGAGATTCCAAAAACATACCACGGTGATTATTTGATGTTTCCCATATAAAAATACACAGATTTGGGTTCCTGTTTTTTTAGTTTAAAGAATTTAAAGATTCATAATACCCATATTTTCTTATTAACACCAAAATATTTATATCAAGATATGTTGTCACTCAAAAAAGCATTATATGATGATGTTGAAAATAGAATCTATAACAATTCTTCAATAACAACTATGTTTCAATATAGATCATTACTAAAATAAATAAACTATAAAACCATTCAGTTTATTCTTAAAAACATTTAATACCTAAAAATTATGGATTATTTGTTCATATAGTTGTAAAAATGAATATACCCTAATCATATATTCTAAAAAATGAAAATATTTTCCATAAAAACATTAATCATAAGATAAAACACCAAATTATAATAATATATGCTTACTAAAAATAATATAATCTTTATTCCTTAAATAGTTTTAATCATATAACTATATTATAGAAAATAATCCCTAATGTTGCAAAAAAATATAAAGAAATTACTCAAAATAATATTAGTTATTATTTACCAAGCTTAGTGTTATTCAATATATGTCTCCAAAAAATATAAAATTAAATTTTACATAATTACATCATTATAAAATCAAATAATATTACCAAAATTTAGCAATCCCTCTATTATGTGTTTCTTTATAAAAAAATATTTCCCAAAATTTCTTCAATAACCTCAAAATAAGATCATCCATTGTTTTGATGGCATATTTATCCTAGGAAGTATTGATCATTTTAAGACCTTTAATGTAGATTCATGTCCAAAAATGATTATCTCTCAAGGATTATGGTTTTGGTGTTTCACTTATCCTAACGCAATTTTATTTTACCATAATTTTTAGAGAATCATTGAGATTCCATTTGTTTTTTTTTATTTTTGAATTTAAAATGAAATTTTTCATCGAACACGTCAATATATGGTGAAAGGGAGTGGATATATGGTTGATCTAACAAGTTCTTCATTATCCTATTTAGTTATCTCCTCACCTTAATGTTAATATCATTCTTTAATTTATATTTTCTAAATATTTTATAGATCTGAACACACAAAAATGTAATATCTTCATGAGCACAATATTCTAACTCATCCATAGTGAAGTGTCAATTAACACACCCAATTTATGTATCAATTATATCTAAACCCTACTCCATCATATTTTATTCATTACCTAGTTTATATTGCTCAATTGGAATGCCCTAAAAATTGAGAAATGGTAGTGATAAAATATTTGATATATTATTTATTGTGGAAGATCACTGGAAAGAAAAAATGAATTTCAATGACCTTCTTTTCTAAATTGTACTTCATCATCAATGATGGAAATATAAAAAATTAAATAGTGTGGTTCATGTGTGATATTCATTGAGTAACACAGCCGTAGATTAGTTCTCCCCATTATGGAATTGAATAGATTTCAATGTGGAATTAATATTTTATAAAATGAAAATGATTTTAGAGAAGAAGAAATTAAAATTGTACAATTTAATAAATTGAGTGAAATATATAATAAGAAAGGAAAGTCAATATGAAAATTATAGATATGGTTCAAAGAAGTAGAATTTTTTTCACGTGGTGTAGAAAAAAATTATTTGTAATTTTATGTGTGAATCATCTTCATTTACCTTAGATTCAGTGTAGCGAACAATGAGTTGCTTTTTCAACTGAAGGAGTTCCATGTGTCCAAAATTGAGGGTCGACGTAGATTATTTTGGGCATCATATCCCAATAATCACATGTGAATGGGTTCCATAATATATATAGTGATGTTGTATGATGCATGTAGGTTTATGGTAAATCATCCAGAATAATATACTGAAATTGCCTCATGTCTCGGATATTAGTGTAAAGGGAGGAAGACATGGGTCTGGATTTCATCATGTTTGGTTCATGAGTTGGAAATATTGGACCTTTGATATTGAAATTTACTGAATAAATTATGTAATTTCATATAGTTATTGGAATTTTGGATCAGATGAACTTATTTAGTCATCTTAAATTATAGATTATATAGCAAGAGATCAGATTTTTTGAATTTTGTACTAATATAATGGGGACTTTTATTCATAGAGGTAGATAATATTGGGCATAAAGTCATGCTCATTCCTTAGTTTAGCTGAATAAAAAATTAGAGGATTCATATGTGAATTTATATAAAAAGAATGTGTTTTCTTCTCCTTCTTTGGTTAGTTTGATATTATCTTCTTCATCAAGGCAGTGCAATCATCCTTTCAATGAGAACATGGTGGAAAAATTATGGTCGATGTATCGATTCATGGAAAATTTATATAGTTGATATAATTTCAATGGGTACTAATTAAATAGATCTATATTGAACTATTATTTCTAAATATTTCAGGTTTCGTTTGAACAATGGTGATGGTGAGGTACAATGTAGGACCACATGACTGGTTCAATTGCAAATGTTATTTTCTTCATCCTAGTTCAAGGAAGTTTGGTAGTATAAATTAATCATATATCAATCATTCCCGGTGGATCATGATATGATGACATTGGATGTATTCTCCAAAATAATGGTAGTTGGTTCACATCAGTAGTTGAGAGATAAATTTCAAACACCAATATATTTGGTGAGACTTGGATTTATTTTCTCTTTAAACTTGAGTGACATCAGTTGGGATGGTCTCCCATTCATAGTAGGTTGAGTAGATTCAACACGATCTTATCAATGATGGAGTTCATGGTAGGCTGATAACATCTATGCTCACTGAATTGAATTTTGAGCGGGGTTTTGAATGGTAACTTGGGATGTAATTATGAGGTGCATAAGGGTAATTATGTGTTGGAAAAAATTCCATATATTGGTTATTTTTACTTGTGTTTATTTAATAGATTTGCGGTTGTTGAATAATGATGGTTTTTAATGGATGTTTGAATAGGGAAAAATAATATCCGAAATCATCTCTTGGAGAATGAATATTAGAACTAATCATACAGAGTGATAATGTGAGAATAGATCACACAGAGCATGATTGTGTGAACTATTCACACAGTGAATGAATTTCATCACATATCACGTGGAGTGCCAATTTAAAAACTGATTATGTGGTAGGAGAATGACTGAAAATTTCATATGGAGTAAAAATGTCATAACTTACCACATGGAGTGTGAATGTTATAACTGATCATCTGGATTAGTTTTGTGATGTACTATATTATTTTCAAGGATCTCATGATGGGATTCTGTGAATTGTATGAATGTAATATATCATGTAATGATGTAGATATCTCTTGATCATTCAATATCATTTGAAGTGAATTTAAATCAGTGAATGTTGAAGTCAGATAAAACAAATAGAATTAAGGAAATTATGCTATAAATTGAAGAGATATCCCGTTATTGTTCAAAATCTTGTGGCCACATGATTTTCATTGGATCACCTAATGAGATCTCAATGGGGTAGTAGAATGCAATGTCACTGACACCATGATTTTCATTGGATCTCGTGATGGGATCACACTAATCAATCAGGATTTTATTTGGATCTTGTTATGGGATCACACAAAGAGATGGGTGAGAATGTTGTTTTACATCAAATAAATATATTTGGATGTCACGATGGTTTTATACAGAGCATGTAATGGTTTTTCTTAAGGTAGTTAAACGGATGTAAAATCATAATTTTTTGTGTTATAGTGGTTTAAAATTTTCATTAAATACTCATTGACCCATCCTTCATATGTGATGATATTTTTCTAAATCATCAGAAAAGAAAAAATCTTTAGAGAAGGGTTTTAATGAAAATAGAATAAAATATATTTGAATTGGTTTGACATAATATAATAGAATTTCACATGAGAATAAAATATTATTCTACTAATTCCATTCATTCAATCTAATTAGTATTTTATATTGTTAAAGGGTCACATGAATGAATCTCTTTATGGAATCCTATGAAGTGATGTATGTGCAGTTTTTTTGTGCATAGGATAACAAACAACTATTACATTTTATGTATAACATGATGAAGACCTCTCATTAGAGTCATCTAATCTATATAAATAGTCCTAATTAATAGGAACAATATGAATAGAACAATGTATTGTGATTTGTATAATCAAAAAAATTCATTCAATACATGGAATAAGAACAAATTCATAAAGTGGAGTAACATAATATACATTATTAGAAGAGGGTGTCCTGAAGGATTGTTGTTCAAGGCTTATAAACCAAGATCTCGTTCAAGGGTTATGCACTAGGATCTTTAGAAAAGGTTATGTGGTCGGATGTCATGCAAGGTTTGTGCACTTGGATCTTGCTTAAGGGATACACACCAGGATAATGTGTAAGGGAAAATGAACCAGGTATAAAATGTGATGAATATCATTTTCATATATAAATTAATAATAATAAAAAGAATAATACTGAGGGTCCTAACTATTCATAAATATATAGAGAATAAGTTTATTCACTACTATATCTGAGGTAGTTAAAGGAAGAAGGAGGTTCTGTATTCGAATAAGTGATTAAATTTATAGAATCATTCAAGAAATAAGAATATGTGGAATATCTTAATGAAATTTCCGAAGTCATAATAAGTTTCCATGAAATCTCATGGAAAGGTGATTCTCAATGAGATTTATGGCATAAAGGAGTACATGATGTTGAAAGGAAACTATCATACATTTCATGAAACCATAAATAATATAATATATTGATAATTGGACTGTATGCCAATTATTTTTCCTTCAAATGTAGTGTTCATAATAGTTAATCCTGAGGGATGTGAACCTATAAATATATTTCATCTACCCCAATCATTATAAGGGAAATGATCACAATTTTGTGTGACCAATGCTAATCAAATAATAAAGTGATTTATTTATTTTATTCCATTATCACATAGACCTAATTTCCTCCTTGGATGTCACCTAAAGGGGGTTATCCTTGAAATGATCTATATCTATTTGTTCTTTCTTTAATGATTTATTTTTTAGTCATCTTCATCATATAATGTTACAAATTATAAGGTCAACATAAACAAAAAATATAAAACGATACAAACTTCATAATAAAGATGTAATGATCTAGTGGGGAAAGAATAATATCAAAAAGAATATCAATGCACTAATCCCCCCTCTCATGGTGTATAATCCACTTTTGAGCAAAAAAATTGGTATCAGAGAATATGATTCTTTCATTATATTATTTTTCATTAAAAAATATTTATTATACTATTTGAATTGACTTTTCAGTTTTCACCAATCTTCTTATTCTATGAAAAAAAATTCAATAGAGAAGGTGAAGTCAGATGGAATTATTTAGTATAGAAGTGTATAAGGAAAGTGTGTGATTTATTTTAAGGAAACCAATAATTTATTAATCAATGGATTGGATGAATCATACCATGATACTATTTACTAATTCAATGATTTTGTATGAATGAGTGAGGAACCTGACATGCCATGTGATACTGGGAACACTAATTAAAAATGAATTCAATGAAAGAAAAATTTAAAAGATCTCCACGTGAGAAAGGAATTGTATCATAAATTAATTTAATAAAATTTTTCTCAAGATATCGGTATCTAAACATATAAAATTTATGTAATCAAACTGAAAGGCCCAAATAAAAGTCTTTTAGAAGTATCCACTGATCTAATAGAATATAATGACTCCCAAGATGAAGAACTATAATAACATAAAGATGATGACAAGGTAAATATTCTGAACTAAAACGAAATTCAGAGTTTATAATCAATAAATGATGATCTTTCTACACACCTCTCGATAATGGTTCATAAGATAATATGATTTTAATATATTATTTCTTAGATAAATTCCAACAAAATGAGAATACTAAATTGTGGATAATCTATCTCATGAATTAGAAGATGATATTAATGGTTTTAAAACTATCAAGAAACAAGTTAACACTTAGCATGAATCTAAGGACAAGAAGATTCCACAATTTGGGAAAGAGCTGGAATCATCCCGGACAAAAGTGGAGCAATCTAATGCCAAAAGAAACTCGCAAATTGAAAGATACATTTCATTTATTATTTTACTATGCAATTTATATGTAATAATTACATAAAAGTAAAATACGATATTTTATAGGATAAAATGAAATGAAGGTCTCATCTTAGAGGATATGCAGTATGGGATAATCTGGCATTGTCTATGATGAACCCTCTCCCATGCTTGGCATGAGAATATCAAAGAACAATTTTAAAAATAGAGAAAATCATATAGGTGTTAGATATAGAACTAAAAATACTTATATAGAAACAGATGACAATATGTTTTATTTCTCAGGGATTCATGATCTTTTTTTGATGATTTGAAATATATTTCATATTGTGAAGACAAAAATATTTATAAGTCAAATAATAAGAAGAATATTAATGAAAATTACAAAGGGAACTTCTCTCTCAAAATGATATCCATAAAATTGTATAATTGTGGAAGATTGGGACACGTCAAGAGAAACTCTTAAGAATCCTAACGTCTCAATGTTTTTATAACTCTGATAGTATCAATATTTTATCTTCTATATTATGATTTATGGCTTTTTTAAATGAGATATATTTTATACGTTATAATAATGGTCATAAAGAAAGATATTATAGCTGGATGAGTGAATGTAATGAAAAGAAACCCAGAAAAGGATCCTACAATTCAATGGTGTATGAAGAAAAATCGAATAGAAGAATTCAACCTACTAAGTTGAAGAATATTTTTAATTTCTCATTGGAAAAATTGGGTGAACATCAGAAAATTAACCAATTCTATGATCCATTACACTCACAACAACTCTCCTGGGAAGAATTTGAATGAAATTGTATGGAAAAGGGAGGAGATACATCAGTTGTATGTAAAAATAATTTACATTCAGTGAATGAATTTCCACCATCATGAAAGGGGAAGGTCACATAGATAACAAAAAAAATATATGGATGTGATTATCCTTTAAAATTTGAAATTTCATGAAACAGTAGAGAATTAAAGTTAATATAAATATCTCTCCAATAGAGGAAGAGAAAATAGAATATTTCTTGTGGGAAGATTCATTCTCAGAGGGATAATCAAGGAAAACCTTTAATTAGTACATAATATAAGAAAAAAATCTTTCTAGTGGGTATAAACTAGAATTTTGAAATAGGCCAACCCTAAAAAAGATACATATTTGAAGAATATTGTTCATGTTGTAGAGAATATATATTTTTATGTCCATAATATTGCATGTTTTTTGTGAATTTAGAACAATTATAAAAAGTGTAAAATTATTTCCAAGAATGTATCAGAGTGTTGTTCCATCAAGATTGACCACAATTATATCATTGAGGCTTCCATAGGTACCCCTCCCCCCATTCAGTGACTATTTCTAATATATTTTTTAAGTGTTATGGGCTGAGGGATAATATATGATCCATGGGGTGTTTGTGAAGAAAAGTTATAGGTGCATATTTTTAATGGAGATACATGGCCTTAGAAGAAATCATGATCTTTAGAATTTCATATTGTATCAGATTCCACTAGAGGTTTTAAGAAACACTATTTATTTTTTTTAATCGTGAATAGGTATGTTATGGAAAATAAAACTTACATGATGAAGACCTTGATATGAAACTAAAGATCTAGAAAATCATTATAGTAATGATGCAGTGGTTCTGTGTCACATTAAATATTCATCCATTTGTATTTGTTCTTATTTCATGTGGATTCCAAGATGCAACTAGGTAAAGTCATTAGTATTTCATAAAAGTGTTATACATATTCTAAAATGTAATTCAACATCTTGATTCATCACATACATTATTATTAATAATATATATCATCCCAATGCAGCAGATTTTTAGAGACATATAATAACAATGGATCTAGGAGGTATTTCTATATCTGGAAACAAATTCCTTTGAATTATTGAATAAACTCATACTGGTAACATCTAATTATGGTATTATGTTACATGGATAGTGTGGGTTTTTATTGTCTTAAAATATATTTTCTAACATGTATTTTTTTCTAAATGGGTTTAGAGGATCTTCTGATTACATTATGTCGTGTGTTATATAGATCATGTATAGTGTGAATGTCAAAACTGATCATGCAGAGTGAATATGTATGAAAATATCACATGAGGTGTGAATATAAGAACTGATCACATATATCATGAATATCAAAAATGGACATACGAAGTTTGAATGTATGAACTAATGGCAGAGAGAAAAAATTTCATTACTAATCAAACAGAGCATGAATTTTAGAACTGATCATGTGAAGGAGTTATGCAAAGAAATACATGATTTTTAGAGACATTAGAAGGGATCACGAGAAGTACATAAAATAAAAAATAGTTTTTAATGGCATATATATCTAATAGTAATTTTAAATCACTTGAAGAGTATGATACTTAGTTGATCTCAGGGTATGATCACAAGTTGTGTATGAAGGAAAAGATGATGGAAATGATAGAGATATAACATATTCATTCAAACTCACATGATTTCATGATTGTCTTTGGGTTACATGGTGGGATACCAAGAAGTGTTATAATGATATGTCACCAATCACAGGATTATCATTAGATATCATTATGGGATCACAAGAATAACCAGTGGTTTTATTTGGATATTTATATGGGATCACATGATGTTAAGTATTAAATTGATGTTGAAAAATGATTGAAGGTATGCGGATCTCATGATGGGATAATGTGAAGTGAATTATAGATATTAATTAGGTGGTGGAATGGATGGGAAACCAAGATTTATAGAGTTATATAATAGTATGTTTCTTATAAATGACTACATACCAATAATTGAGAGGTGAAAATGTTTTTCTAGATCATCATATTTTAATCCACATATATAGAAGGTATTTTTCATGAATCAAATAGAATATGTCTAATTTGGTTTGATCAGAAGAAAATGTGTTTAACATTAGAAGAAAAAATATCTTTTGTGGAAGTCTTACGATCAGTGTAACAGGTATACAATCATACAGAAGGATCAGATGAAGGATTTTCATGAATGATTCTTTCAAGGTGATGTTTGTGCATTGTGTTTTCAAAAATAGGCAGAACCATTTATATTACATGATCCATATAACCTAAACAAGGTCTCTTTCTAGAGTCATGTGATACTCATGAAATTCATGAAGCCTTACGATCAACATGAATAGAATAGAGACTTATGAAATGAATAATCAGAATATAGACTTATAATCCATGTAATCTGAATAAGGTCTGACTTGGTAGTCATACAATCTATCTGATTTAAAGAGGGTATCTTAAAAAAGTTTTATGAAAGGGTTATACACCATGATCCAATAAAAGTTTTATGTAAAAAAATATCCTATAAGGGTTATATTTGAGGGTATCAAAGAAGGTTTACAGTCTAGTACATCATGTAAGGGTTATGTTATAGGATCTCATGAAAGGGTTATGTTCTATGATCCCATGTAATGGATACATTCTGGTATCTTCAAAAAGTGTTCCTCACTGGGTTCTCACCCAAGGAAGAATGATCTTTGTTTAACCTCTACATAATTTCATTATAAAATCTGAATTGATAAAAATAAGATGAAAAATTAGGTATAGGGTATACAAAAATTTAAAATAATTGAAGAATGAATTTATTCACTACCATGTCTAAGAAAGTGAATGTAATAAGTTGGTTCTGCATAGCAGAAAGTGAGGATATAAATAGAATCATTCTAGAAAGAGAAAAAATTAGAATATCTTGATGAAATTCTCAAATTGTCTAGGAATTTCCAAGATATCTCCTGGCAATTAAATTATCAGGGGGTTGCTCACTACAAAGATTTGATGGATATGGTGAATTTAAAAGGCCCCTATCATGCATTTTGTTAAATTCCATATGATGTAATATATTTTCATTTTTCATATTGGAAAAGTTCTTTTCCTTCTAAATTAGTGAGAAAAAGAGTGAAGTGATCATGTGAAGATATTTTATTTTTCCCAAACATTATAATGGATGTGAGCCAATGTAAGAGTGAAATATCCTAAAAAATATTAGTTCACTTTGCTGGATTTGATAAACATGAACATTTCCATTGTATTCTCATTTAACGTAGCACATTTAAAGTGAACCATGTAAAAATTGGTGTGTATTTGGGATTTTTTTATTATAATACATTCTATTATTCATAATAAGATAATGTTTAAGAGGATAATATATACATAAACAATAAAACGAAAAATGATGTGATATATATAATAAAGAGTTCATGGTCATGTGGGAAGCATGAATTTAAAAATGAATATCTACACATGGATGCAACCCCAAGGTATCTCAGCCACTTATGGTCCAAATATAATGAGGTTCCATTTTCAATCACTTCACATAGGTTCACTTTAAAATATTCAATTGTGTAGCAGTAATGTGACCATGAAATGTATGATATCACAAATAAATTCAATAGATTACATATATTCCACATATATTCACTTATCGTTCCCCTCTTACAGCCACTTATGTTGTGGCATAAATTTATCTTATGGTTACTTAAGTATCATTGAAAGGCAGGGTCACTTAACAAGCATTATACAATAAGTGATTTTGCTTCCTTTAAACCTGTATTTAAAATAAAATAAAATTTTAGTGGATGTTTTTTCTAAAAACATCAAAAAACAATAAAAACATAATATAATTATTTTGACCAATTAATTTCAATCTCATTTAAAAATTTTAATTAGAAAAATGATTATCTAAAAAAATATCAACTTTCACTATTAAAAATTACATTCATTTACAAATTTAAAATTCAACCTTAAATGTCACTATTATTTTTAAAATTAATTTTGTTTTATTTATAATTTATGGATTTCACTAAATTAAAAAAATGTATAAATCAATTATATTTCAATGTAAATGTATTAAAATTTTTAATTTTAAATTTCATTTCAAGTACTAGATTGAATATTTTAAATTTTAAACTCATATTTGGAATATATATTTCAATTTTAATTCCCTTAATTGGAAAATTATGTTTTTTTAACTAATAAAAAAAAGCATAAATAATTAATGATCATTAATTGAACAATTTTACAATTATGTTTCAAATTCACAATGTCCACCAATATACTTATTTTATTTTTATTTTTGTTAAATTATGGTTATTTTCACTGATTAATAAACAAACAATTTTCAATTATTCATCTCACATCACTCCCCCACACTTGAAATATTTAACTCTGGGGAAATT
This sequence comes from Viscum album, assembly GCA_963277665.1. NCBI lineage: Eukaryota > Viridiplantae > Streptophyta > Magnoliopsida > Santalales > Viscaceae > Viscum > Viscum album. The sequence continues at coordinate 1,244,466,055 of OY728156.1, read as the reverse complement.
TTCTCACTAAATTTCATTTATTCAAAAAAATGCTCATTTTTCCTAGATTTGAAATTTCAATCCATGATTGAATGAACTCTCATATTCATCTATTGTATAGTTTCTCATTCCAATTATATGAATCAAATGACCAACTAATTTTAATATAATCAAGGTTCCAATCATAGAAGTCGTTCACATTATAGATAATTGGAATAAATTTGTTAATTAGAAGAACATCAATTTATCATCCATGATACTATGTTTTCTTAACACAAAGTTCAATATCCCACTTCATTTACATTCGTCAAATGATTTTTTTTAAATTTTCCCCTTCTTGTGTTAATATTCTCCCCACATAAGTTAATTCATTAAGGACATATGAGTAAATTATTAATTTTATTTTTATTTTTAATTTTTACCATCCATGTATGTTTATAGAATATTTCACAGACACAAATTAAAAGTTTTTCAAAGTTCTTAAACTAAAAATGTATCTTTATTTTCCAAATTGATCCAATTATATGATCCCAATTTTATATTTTAATCTTGGGTCAATGTATTTTTATCAATTTATTTTGAGATATCTCCGTAGTGTTTATTTGAACAAAGGTCATGTTACATCAGATTAAATTCTAAATTCCATTAACAACATGAAATAATTGAGTCTCTATATAAATTTTTTCAATCAGACTCCCTTTCCTAGTTCAAAAACAATATTTTCTATTAATTAAGTGACACATATACTTATAAATAATCTATCTATCATAAATAAAATAAAAAGTTATTTCCTTAAATATAGCATGAAAATTTATCTTTGTTGGATAGTTTTCAAGTTCAAATAATTTTTCAAAAATAAATATATGCTATAAAAATGATATGTGAAAAATTTTATTTTTGAGAAAAAATTATATATATTTGGGAGTATTTTATATATTTTTTCATTTTTTAAATATATTTACTAAAAACATACTAAAAATAGTAAAATTATTTCCATAATTAAAAATTATGTCAAATTAACAAAAAATTCTTTAAAAACTAAATAAGTCATTTTACCTTCCCTACACATATTAATGAAACATCCCCCCATGATTTCAATATAAATTTAGCAGTGACAGAAATATAAAAAATAAATGTTTTTTTTAAAATTAATATGGAATGAAAACAATTCATTCTTTAAAGACTAATTTAATAGGTTTGAGTGAATATATCCACTGGAGTATTGTGGAGATCCTTCATCTTTCCTCTGAGGATTCTTCTCTTTAAGGGAAAACATGAAAAATAAAAATAAAAATTTGAAAAAAAAACTATTAATATTAAATGTATGAATAAAAAAATATGAGAAGGGTAGAGTGTCTTAGGGTATCCTTCACAAGAGTGGTTTTAGTTTAGTTTTCTATAGTAGGAAAATCTTGTAGATATACCAAATCATTATTAGGAAGCGATTTTAAGATTAAAAATCCACATTTGGATGATTTATATGTTTAATAGATTTTATTATTATAGGTCAACGTCAATAGAGTAATAGATATCCACAACCTTTGTATTGTGGTGTAACTGATAAAGTGGTGGTGGAAGGAGAATATAAGGGTATCCATAGGTTCTTCCACAACTATTGTAGCCTCATCATCATCGAATAGTTTTTCCTCCCATTATGATTAAAAATATTCTTCTAAGGTATGGTCAATAAATAATTTGAATTGATTAATATCAAAAATATTTTAGTTTACATAAAAAAACGTATTCTATTATTTGACCGTGAGGGTCCACTAGGACTTCTTATTCTATAGGTATGCATCCCTAAATTTGATGTTCATAGTGTTCTTAATGATTTCATTATTTCGCTACAGGTCCCTACAAATAATAATATTATTATTCCACTACTTGTGTTTTTATGTAATCACTTTCATGCGGTGGTTATATAGAATTTTCTTCAAATTTATCAATATTTTAGTTTGTTATAGGTTTTTCAACCACTAATGTGTCTTCTTATAGATAATATTTCTTTATATTATCAAAAAATTATTCATTTTCCTCATCTTCTTCATCATTTTATGGTGAATATGGTGTTTAATTAACAGTGTTTATGCATGGAAATCATAATGCTTCTCAATATATTTTTATTTAAATTTTATCAATGAAAGGAAATATCCCTCAATTTTTCCAACTATATGTTCAAGTTGTTAATAAAATTAATCCTAATATTCAATTTATTCTATAATCATGGTGTATAGAAGTGTAAATTCCATAAAATATTCATAATTTTACAAAATTGGGTGCCCTACTTTTTATGATTTTGTTTGGGGGACTTTGTTATCAGGTAGTTTTTCTTGAGTGGATTGTTCAATTTTTAGTTTATTTTATCATCTTACTCCCTCTTAAATATCAAAAAGTAACCTCAGAAATTCTTACATTCCTTATTTTATTTTAAATCCATTCATTCCTCCTTTATCTTAATTTTCATGTTCATACATAAAAATTCCCTATTTTTCTAAAAAAATAATTAATTTTAAAAGACAGTTGATTTTTTTAAAAAATATTTAAAGAAAAGTCTTTAAAGAGTCTTCCTAAATGATTTGTGATTTCAATTCCTCATCTGACATTAATGTAATAGGTAAAATTAGTTAAGGTGTGGAAAGGTGTAATGTATCCTTTTCTTAAAGAAAATAAAGCCCCATCTCCACCATCATTATCAACATAAGAAGTAACTTTAATATTTGTTTATCTTGTTGTAACTTTTGATAGTCTCATTATTTATCTTATTCAAGAGGTTACTAAAAAGTTGGTTTGATTTTATGTACTTGTATCTACATTCCATCTATTCTCGTGGATTCTCCATTCTCTTTATCCATTACAAAGTAAGGTTTGTTTACTTGATCTAGTTTATATATTAATTCTTATATCTATCATTTACTAATATATTATTATTTGTATCCTCTCCATCCAAATTGGTTTTTAATTTTTTTGGTAGTTACCACTCCTAGAGAACTAATCATACATATGGGATGGTAAAATTCATTGAAAATATATAGAAAATTGTTATGTTTCTAACTTATTCAATCTTATCAATCCATTTAATTTGGGCATAAAATTGTTGAACTACTATATATAAGGTCCATCCATTAATTATTGTCCCATAATAGATAAAAATAAGAAATTAATAAAAAATAGAAAAAATATTAATTCAAAATTTATTAAATATTGTGAATAATTGACCCTTTCTCCCTAGAGATGGTCCTAAGTTGAACGTCTGGTTTTCAGAGTCCATGATCAAACAATGAGTTTAAAACCTCATAATAAATCTTAATGGACGACCAGGTTAGTTTATCAAGGAGAAAGGTTTGAGAGATTCGCTTTTCCTAAAACATATGTATTTTTATCTTAAATTTATAAATTTTAAATGAATTGAAAATATGGTGTTTTTTTTATGATTTATGAATTTAAAATTAAATTGAATAGAAAAAATAGCATGTAATGGGGGAAAAGTGGTTTGATCAGGGGTTGATCACATAGGTTCATCATATTCTTCATTATTTGTCATCAAACAAATTGATTCAATATCATTACATCATTTAAATATTTTATCTATTTTGTGGCTCTCAAAAAACACAGAATAAATACACCCAGTGCACGTAATTTCACTTCCACCGTAGGTAAGAGGTAATGAACACACTCAATAGAGTCCTTCACCATCTCAACACTGAACGCTATCATTTGTTATCTATCCCCCATTTCATAATTCCCCACTGGTATTCACCCTCGAAAGATATAAGGGGTGATAAAATATTTTATAGATTATAGATTTTAGTAGTACATAATAATGAGATGATGAATATCGTCAATCATCTTCTTTCTATTGTACAATAGTACCATGGATGAAAATCAGAAAATATCAATGAATTGTGTGCTTATTAAATATCCCCCATGATCCAATCCCTTGATTTAGTTCATCATGGTTATGGAATTGAATATATTACAATATGGTATAGATATGGAAGAAAGTCATGTATAAAATTGGGAAGAAGTTTTTCAAATACTATAATAATAAAATAATTGAAACATTCATTAGAATTGATAATATAGAAGGATGTTTGATCTATGACCATTAGATACTGAATATTTCTCGTGCGGGGGAGATGAAAAATATTTATAAATGGGTAATCACATAATAAATCCCTTCATATTTAGTGTAATTATTGGTGATTTAATTTTTACAGGGATAAGTTCCACGCGCCCAAAATCAAAGGTTAAGGTTGATTCAATTCATCAAATTCTTTCCTGGATCATGAATGCACAAGTTAGAGAATTTTTTAAATGTTTTTCTATGCATAATATATGGGCACTAGAAAAAATAATGTATAATTTTTTGAAGGGACTTATTATTTGTAACATTAGTTTAAATATAATAATGATTTGGTCTGGATGTCACAACATTTTCATCATGATTGGAAATGAGTAAATCTGTGAAGTTGTACCTCATTGGTTTTGTCATGGACTTGGATATGGTATTCAGTAAGCATGCTCAGGTAATCATATTTTAATATATTAAATTCCATTTTGATCCACTATTAATTAGATTGTGGGAAATTCGTAATGTGATCACGGGGATTATGTTCATAAAGGAATCTATCCATGGGAATGTGGTGAAACTCATAACCATAATTTAGCTTCATCATAGAGTAGAGCCTCGATAAGAGAATTTCATCAAAAAAATAGGTTCACTAATCTTAATCATTTCCACTAGATCACTAGGTATGGTGATCCCCAATACAATCCTAATTAAACCTAAAACGTGAAAGAAAATATATAAATTAGTGAAAACCTTCATCCCCTATCTAAATATTAGTCATAGTGACCTCTTTAAAAACAAAGATGTATTTTGGTTACTGCACTTGGGTCACTCAAACACTTCCACATTTGTCACCCTCGTTGGGATAAATTAATTATACCTTCCATCCCCTCATTAAATTTTCAGATTCAACTATCATTCCAATTTTATTGGATCTTCTTTATGGTTGTATGAATTAGTTGGCAACGTTGTGACATTAATGGTAATCTTTGAAGGAAACACAACTATAGGGGATCTTGATTTTGATAGTGGAAATAGCCTTAGTCTCGTAATTTGGTTCTATTGTTTTTTTTAATTATTGTTATGGATCAGGAAATTATCTATTTTTTTATCATTGTAAAATTAGATTCCTCAATAAGGGAGAAAAAACATCCATCCCATTAGACTATATTGGTGTGATGATAAATAGATTCTCCATGAATGGAAGCACTATTGTGTGGATCAAATTTCAATAGATGATACTTTGACATAATTGGTATGGCATCAAATTTCCACCTTCTATAGGATATATTCCATTAGTGGTGATTCTAAGGTACATATTGGTTTAGTGAAGAATATTAGATATGGGATGTCAGTGTCCTAATCCTACTTCAAGGTAGTTTGTTGGTAAAAATTAAGTGTATCTTCTTAAATCCTTGAGGATTTCGGTTGAGAAATCTTGGTTGGACTCCCTTGAAAGTCAGTGGTCAGCTTGAATTGGAAGTGGAGAGATAAAAATTGAACTTCAATGTATTTTTTTAACAATAGATAAATTATTTATTCATGTATACACAGCTTCAATGGCGATTGTTTCTCATCCATCTTAGTCTGAGGAGTGTTCAGACAAATAATTTAAATGGAGAGATCACAATAGTTTGAGAATACCCAAGGTCAAATAAGTGATAATTGATTGGCAGTTGGAATATTCACTAGGGGAGTGAAACCTATACGTATCAAGGTAACTATGAGGATACTTTTATAGTATCTTCACACAAGAAATCTTCAAAATATTAAATGTTTCAAGTTAAGTGACAGTGAAAGGCATAGTCACATAAAAAATTTATACAATAAGATATATTTTCTATATAGTAACTTCTACCCTATATTTTATTATCAAATATGTAGACACATAAATTCTCTATATGATAACATAAGGGAAAATGAATGGTTTGATTAGTTAATGATCAAGGTCACCTATATTCATGTGCTCCCTTGTGACTTTCCCTTCAAAGAGCATAATTTCAATATTCAGTTTTTTCAAAAACAAATTAAAAAAAATAAAAATAAATTTTTTTATTTTAAATAATTAATTCCTAATTAATTTATATAAATCAATTGAAAAATGATATTTTAAAAATAACAGAAATTTTTTTTAATAGGAATCTCATTCATTATAGAATTAAAAAATATATCCTAAAATTAATAGTTCATTATAATATACATTTAGTTTTGATTTCTATTTTTACATTTCAATAAATTCAATAAAAATTAATAAATCAAATATATTTCAATATAAATAAAAATAAAAATTTAATTCAAAATATTATTCCATGTTTTATATATAATATTTATATTTTTAAATTTATAGTTTAAAAATAAGTTTCAATTTCAATTACATTTAATTCCAAATTGTGGAATCTTAATTGAACAAAAATAGAAAATTCATAAATAAAATAAATTGATCAATTGAACATTTATGTATATTATTCACAAATTTCCAAAAGAACCATAATTTTCCCTTCGTAGGTGTTAAATTAAGTGTATTTTTAATGAATAATAGAAAAAAGTATTGAAATTTCTATCCCATGAAAATTATTTATACCCTACTGTTGAATTCTTCCATTTTCACCTTAAATAAAAATCATATAATATCATACTAATGGATCTATTCCTTTAAATAATATGTTCATCCCTAAATATGTAAATCCATGATGGAATTCATAAATATTATGTTATCATCACATTAAAGCATCTTAATCTCAAATTTTATTCAAACCCTTCTCTGATACAATGTTATACATCCCCAAACCTATACAAGGTGATGTTATTCTAAAACATATATCCTTTAAATATTGGATTTACCACAATATAAAGCCTAATTCTATTCCATTACAACATGAAAAAAATATTTTGTCACTTACATACTGATAACCTTTTTAGTATTAGATTTTGAATGAATTTGAAAAAATTATTTCATCAAAATACACATATATTAATGTGATCATATTTATCATAATATCAATAATTTATTGTTACATAATAATTATTTAGAAACTCCCCTATAATTCTATACACATAACATATTTAACATCAATCTTCACAACCAAGTAAAATTGAAACATAAGGAGTGATATCAAATACTCATCAAGGGTAAACATGGGAGATAAAAATTGATAATAAAAAGTGATAATAAGCTAATATTGAGGGTATTATATTATGGAAATAAAATTATAAAATCATACCACAAAATTTATAGATATTAATTGTGAATAATTTCATAGAACATTAATAGTTCAAAAGACATAAATCAAAATAGAATCAACGATAAGGAGCCGTAAATATAATTTATTATATATGAACTTGTCATAATATAGTGGCATAAGGGTTGGTATAGTCATAATTATATAAACATTTTTTAAGGTAATATTCCACGATATAAATCACATGTTGGGCTTCGGAAAACCAGCTATTTACCCTCTTTGTACAATGGATAAACTCTTGTGTACCCTCTTTCATGTTTGGGGTAACCTTTTTTGTACCATTTGAGCTCATTTACATTAGAAATTAAACATTAAACAATTTCATAGAGGGTTATAGTATACCCACATTCACATAACAATAATACATTTATATGTATTCACCATGATCATGAAATAAATTTATCTATTTATCAAATATTAACAACTTAAAAAGAATATGAGTTTCATCAAGAAATCATCATCATAATCAATAGCCATCCAGATAATGAATAAGGATGATAACATTTAATCACAACCATAGTGAACCATAAGAAAAATTAATTGTTGTTTTCATCGATCAAAATACATTTATAAGATTATCAAAACATTTCTTAAGGAAAACAGACCATTCATTTTGAAAACACTTATCAAACTAAAAAAATTATCATAATAATATGAAAGTATTTTACTTTAAAATAAAATTAAAAAGGTTTAATGTAAAAAATAAGGGTAATAATATTAATTACTGTGGAAAAATTAATTAATGTAGTAAATTCTAAAATAACATTTTTTCACACCTGTAGTAAAATTTTCTACATTAGATAAATGATAGGAATATTTTTTTTTATTTTTATAAAAAGAAATATATTAGTAATATATAATTTAATAAATAATTTCATAATATCAAAGAATATTCTTGGTAAAGTTTATGAAAAGATGGGCATGGAAGAGAAATGTTTCCTAACTGAAGGGAGAAACAAAGTTAGTTTTCAATAAAAATATTATTCTAGTCTTATGAGTACATAGAGAGAGGAAAATGAAAGAAAAGTAAGTAATCTCTATAAATAAAAATTTTAGAAAAAAAATATATTATTTATGTGAGATATATCATATTATTTAATTAAGATAATATTAATCATAAACAACCCCATTAAATAGTGTGATTATAATATAAAACGTGTACTTCTTTTGTAACTTTTGAATCATAATCTCCATGAGAAAAACGTAACATAAAATGAATCATTAAATATAATATATATAAATATATCTATGATATATCATATATATTAGGTTGTATAAATTATATATAAAAGAAAAAATAGTGATTTTGAGATATCCTGAGTTTTTAAATCATTATGATCAATAGCGTATACAATACGCACCATCCAGCCTAAACAAATAAACAAAATTATTATTTTAATATAACCATCATAACCATGATGTTTAATTTTATGTGATATATTAGATTCAACACAATATAAAATATATAAATATTAAATTTCATAAAATTTTATTTTTTAATTATTAAGAAATAAATGATCAATTTTTAGAAAATTCATTTTATTTCTCAAACATATTTTTTCATAAAAAATGATTTCTAATTTTTTATATGATAAAATAATATAATTAATTTTTTTTCACATTTTAATTATTTATTTTATTAAATGAACTTTATTTTTTAAGTCATCATATGAAAATCATATTTGGTTGATTTTTTGGGATTTTTTTGAAAGATTTTATTTTTTAGTGATAAATTATAAAATTATTTTTAATGTTAACGTTATTTTTTCCATAATATATAGTGAAATATTTTAATTTAAAATGGATTAAATGTAAAATTAGACTTATTTTGTTATTAAAAATCTAATTACAGTCTTTGAAATTAATTTTATACTTTAATTTAGCATAAAAAATTTTGTACTTAAAAATATATCTTCTTGAAAAACTATTTTCCTCGTGTTTTACAAGATTTTGTTCTAACATAAATTGTAATAATTATGAAAATTTAATTTTTAGAAATTAATTCCATATTTTTAATCAATGGATCCAAATTTGGAAAATATTTTCATTTTATTTTTTGAAATTATAAATAGTAACCTTAGTAATTTATGTTATTGTTGTAAAGGGTAAATCCGGTAATTAATGGTAAGAATAAAATGATAAGGACTCTAAAATGAACCTAAAACATGAATTTATTTAATTGGATGATTATTTTTCATAAAAAATCATCCAAATTTCAAATATATTTCCTTTTTCCTATTTTTCTATGATTTTGACCATTATATTATATTATTTATATGAAAGTCAAAAAATCATTCTCATTATTTAATTATCTATTAATTTTTTACATAAGGATAAATATATTATTGATTTTTATAAATAATAATTTGACTGAAAATTAATTAGATTAATCATTTTAATTTAATTCCAATTTTAATGGATGAAGTAAGTACCTTAAATACCTTTTATTCCAAGACATAATGTTTATTCAATTAATAAAAAGTCAAAATTAATTATTTTATGAATATAAAAACTAATATATTTCAATAAATTAATGTATCCCTTGAATTTTAATGATCTTCATGAAATTTTATAGAATTTTGAAATGATTATATTAAAATTATTACAAATTTTTATGAAGTATTTAGAGTCAAATCAAATGAATAAAGTAAAAAAAATTAAAAATAATTTATAATATATAGCATTTCATTAAATGATTTAAAATTCATAAATATATTATATTTGGTGAAATAAATTTAATATGGTTTATTAAATCATCCTTGTTCCATTTAACTATATATTGGTATTTTTTTTGACATTATTAACCCTTAACATAATGAAATTATAAATAAGGCGGTAATTTCCAAAATTGTTAGCGTGGTGCTACCACTAAAGGATAAGGGTGAAATACAAAAAACATGTAAAAATATTATTGTATGATTTTATTTAAACTCATAATCATATTATATTATAATTTTTAAAATTTGGAACCATTTTTACATAAAATATAATATATATTAATATTGTAGTTTATGAAATTTCAAGTATACCCTTACCTTATCCTATAAAAGGGCACCCCTTCACTCAATTATATACCCCACGTTAGGTCATATAAATCAATAAAACCCATACAAATTTTATTATGAAAAAATGTATACATGTTTTATATTTTTTTCTCCTTCTAAAATAGTAACAATACATCCCGTAAGAAGAGATAAAAATGAAATTTTCTAAAGAATAGGTAATAATATTTACCAACTCGTTCACATTTATTTATTTTTTTCTTATTCTTAATGTTTTCAAACTGTAATAAAATAATAAATATAGTATCATGAATATTCTGTGATATTATTTTTATTATGTTCCAACCATATTCCATCTATTTTCTTTTTTACTAGAAGTGAAAACATTCCTTGTGCGTATGTACGAAATATCATCTCCTCACACATGTTTAATTCCTTAGTATCACAACTTTAAATAGATGGAAATAAATATTTAAATGATGAGTTTATATTATATTAATGAAAAAAATATTATTATGGAAATAAAATTTCATATATACCTTCTTACGTTCCAATGAATTGGAAAATGATAACGTCGCTTACGCATATGTGTGAACTGCCACCTCCACGAAGTGATGTGATCTAATTTTTCATTTATGCATTACATAGATGAAAATAATTATGCATTTAATGAATATTAATGTTTTATATGATATAATAATTCTTTATTAAGGATTAATTATTATTCAACATATAATTTTTTTATATCCATCTAAATGGGAATACAACATTCATGCGTACGTATGACCTACCTTCTCCATGAATAATAAAATTCATTTTTTCAATATCAATCACTTATAGATGATAATAAATATGAAAGTAATGAATATATATGATATTTACACCATAAATAAAATTTATTAGATCATGGAACCACAATAGAAGTATAAATAGCTAAACCACGGAATTATAACATACTAGAAAAACCAAGAAACTAACATCTGAAATAATGGTAATAATAAAAAAATTGTTAACAAGTTGGTGATAATATGTTATAAATGAATCATATATTATATAATATAAATTTATATGGTTATTTAATTTAATTTTAATAAATCTAAATTAATCATACATGATTTTAAATAATTTTCAACTATTAAGAAATGCAGCATAATGGGTTTCATAATTCAACTTCCTTTAATCACGTTATGTCACTTATTCATTGATTTTTTTCATTAATGGATTATGTGAGAAGTAAAATTTAATTTCTATATGTTTTATTTCAATAATTATTTTTTTTATTTAGATTTTTCTAAAACAATTACTTCATTTATTAATTATCTCTTCAATGGTATGACAGTTATAAGGTATTCGGTCTTAATTTCCATTCATTGAAACATATTTTAATATTATACACATAATTTCATTTATATAGTGTATATATTTCCACGTGGATGTGTGTATAATAATTATTCATAGTTAAATATATTTATATCTCATATCCATATTATTTTTATTTTGGATATTCTTATTTTCTAAACAATATATCATTTCTATATACAACATTTATCATTAAATGTTATTTGACTAATAATATAATTATTGATAACTAATATTATTTGTCAAAATGAATTTAGTTTGACAAGAAATAGTGCGCGTGAATTACATAAGTCAATCAATATATAATGGATGCATTGGAAATATAGTTATGGGTGGGGCTTGGAATTATATATCACCTTGAGGAATTTATATGTCCCACGAGACTAATCTGTTGGCCAAATTAAATTGGGTTTTACCTATGATTTAAAATATATTAGTGAAAGGTTTTAATATCATAGATATCATGATTTATTTTTCAATGAAATACAATAGTATGAATCTCCTTCATTGGTAGTTCATTTATAATTATTATCCATGTTATTATTGCATTGATATTATCCATGGATTCAATTCATGATCAAGTTGTTGATTAAATGGAATGTTTTTCAGGTGTTTACTTTTCTATATTGATTCTTAATTATTTACCCATGATACATTCAATTATCTGTAACCCTTACATATCATTTTATATCACCCTTATTTTTATTCCTTTACATGGGTTATAAAGAAAAAATCTTTTAATGAGTATTAAAGATGCAGAACATTTACCATTGTTATTTTTATATTTTATTCCAAATGTATAATGGGTTTCATGTTTTTCTCTAGTTCTACAAGGATAAAAAATTAATAAATACTTTTTAATTATACTTATTGTGTCTGTGTAAATGTAACATATTACAAAATAATTTTAACTAGAGTTGGGGTTGTTAAAATTTTTTCTTATATCTCACATAGATAAAATTGGGATGAGAACCCCTTAACTTAGGTTTAACATGTTTTATAAGAACTCTATCCTAGAGTAAAATAAATATGTATTATTATAAAAATATAAAATAACCACATACATAATTATAATATTACTTATGATCCACTTTAATTTTTCAACTATTGTTTATTGGATATTATTCATTCCAATTATCATTTATTGGTGTTAATTGTTTCATTTTTCATGTATGTTTGAGTATGATAGTTTTATACCATGAATGTTGATAAATTTTTTAACACTCAGAAAATCAAAATTGTATATAAGTATCATATATTTTCTTTATTTCCATAAATATATTAATCCATCTAAGGTGGTTATGAAAAATCAAACCCATTACTATGTAGAGATGGTAGTCAGTATGAATGCATGAGCCATATATTCCTTTTACATTGGATGGATTCATAAATGCTAGATTATATCATTTTATTAAAAATTACTAATTGTATTAAAAAAATATAATATTAACATTATATTTATCGTAATATCATATATGAATGGTGATGATGAAAAGCAACATGCATCACTACATAGAGATGGTAGTCTACCCGTACACATGAATGATGCATTAATTTATCATTTGATTGAAAAATTTATAAATTAATGATGTGAAATCAATATAATAATATCTCTATATATGGAAAAATATTTATGTTATTATATCATCATTTTTAGGATAAAATTGAATTTGTTAAAAGAGAAATAATATCATAGAACTCAATTATTATTTATAATTGTTCTTTGGTATTAGTTAAATGGATAGCTAATTAAGGTTGCATGGTATAATCTTTTATGGAGTCAATTACCACTATCTTTTATCTAGGCATGTTTATTAGATATTTTTCTTGGTGTTGGTAACTATTAGTGGCTTAATGTATTTAAATAAGAGAGAATAAGTGGCGTCATTTTATAATTAGTGGAAATGAAACCCCTGTAACATTCAAAATCATTAAAATATAATAACTATTATAATCATGGAATATGTAAAAAATAGACATAATTTAAAAAACATAACATCTAAATTTGAAAAAACCACAAAAAATAAAAAAATTATACATATACGTTTCATTTTAAAACTTATCTTTTGGTTAAACACCCAGAGTAACTCTTTTAAAAATTAGTCCTTGTAACAACATATTTAGTATTTAAGGGTTATAAATTATATTATAATAATAAAATTAATTAAGAAAATGATCCATGGTTGAAATTGTGGAAAATTTTCCATTCCAATTTTCATCATTAAAAGTTTTTTATGAATATTAATCATTTAATAAAATATTATTTAACATAAAATAGCATTGAATCCATTTTTATGACTATTAATAAAATGTAAATGAAAATATTTCAAGATAACAATGGATTCTGAATAAAAACACCTTAAAATAATTTATTTATTTTAATTTAATATTAAATTTAATGAACAACAAAATTAATCCATAATTATTACATTAAAATTTTATTAATAATGTTTACCATTATTTTTCTAATACTAGACCAAGCACTATGTTAGAACTGAATAAGTGTTTAAGATAATTATACCATAAATAAAAACTAAAATTAGTTAACATAAGAAATATAACTTATTTTGGTTGAAAATCATATTTTATAGTTATTCATAAAATATTTTAAACCTAATTATACCATATAATATAAATTGAATGGTAGATAGTGACATTTCAATAATTACCCACATCATAAAAAACATATAGGTTATAACAAAAGGAAAGTGGAAAAAAGTTTCCAAATTTTATATTTTTGGATGTTTATGATAAATAGAAAATCATTTATTAAACCAAATAAATTTTATACTGAAATTTTGTTTCTTTATCTTGTAATTTTAAACATGTCTTACCTATTTTACCCTTTCTGTGTTGACAACATTCATACTATAGTTTCATTTTAGAATAAAATAAACAAAAGGGAATAATAAATAAAATTAAACTTCTTATTCCAAGAATGAAATTATTTTTCAAGATTCAATTTAAATATGTGTTAGAAACCATTATTTACATAAATTTGCAAAACACAGAAAATAAAAGATTTTAGAGAAAACTTTTTTTATGTCTGAAAATGAGTTTATAAAAAATCAAATATAATGATAATTATTTTGAAAATAATTATATTATAAATAGTAGTAATATATTTATTTAATCTGATAAAAACACAAAAATATGATGGGTTTTAAAATTCCTTTTTTCAAACAAATGAAATAATTGTTTTGTAAAAAATTTTATATTTCCATTACTCTCTAAAAATCAATATTTTCAGGAACATTTCCATAAAATGAACCTACGATATTTTTGACTTGATGATTCAACAAATTATTTTTATTTAATGAAAAAACTGAATAAAATTTTCTGAAAATAATTATATTTTCCACAAACAAAAATAAATGAAAACAATTAATAATGTTAATGTGTGTTTGATACATAAAACTACATTACTCTAAATATAGTTATTATATACTAATAATTAATAAATAAAATTAAATTAAGATATTACTTAGTATATATATATATAATAATGTGGTTAATCTTATTCATAACCTCCAATACAAGGACAATTCAATAATATATCATTTATTATTTATGTTTAGTGTTTCATGTCAAGAAAGTTATCAAACACAACCAATTTATAAAGGAGAAATATACTATAAAATCTCAAGGTGTTATAACAATGAATATAGGTATATGGTGTATAAATATGTTAATTCATGGTAGGTTAGGTATTTTTCGTGACATGAATTTTTGGTTATCCCTTAATTACATTATGACATGATCATTATGAAGTTGTGTTTTGATGACTAGGAATTTTCTATGTCCATGGGTAATTTGTAGTTAAATAATATATGATTTTTCTCATTCTCTATATTGGGTAATTAGTTTAATTTTAAATATTTACTTCCATTTTTTTATTTGTGGGGTCATTATTGGTACATTTTTACTAAACATCACATGATCATTCTTTCTGACATGTGTTTTTTATTGTAAATGATGCAAAGTTAAAAGGTGGCCTCGGTGGATCATGCAGTTATTAAAGCAATGTCTAGTTATCCTTGATGGTGATGGTTACTTTCATAGATCATACTAAGAGCTTCAATAGTGAGGAAATTTTTTCCTTATCAAGTGGTTGTTTTATATTTAAATATCATTTCGTATGTATTTTTTTCCTATTAAGTTAGTCTATATGATGTTATTTTGGGGCTTCAATATATTTTGACTGTACATTATTATATTTATAAGTGGTTATATTTCTTATATTAGTGTTTATTAATTATACTACATATATGTTATATATATCTATCATTAGTATAAAATACAATAAGAAGTCTCATATATGATATGCCTTTTGGATTCTAGTTTCCGGTATCTATATTATTATCGATGGGATTTAGATCACATTTTAAGAAGGTACTAGTTCTCTCAAAATAGTGATAATATCATTTTATATGATATGGAAATATTATTCGATATCTCAAATCATCCAATGATCTTAGGTTAATGAAAATATGATAATGATATAAAAATGGTAACTACATCACAATTCCGCGTATGAGTTCCCAAAAATGATGAATATTTGGACCCAATGATGAGAGAAAATTTCTATATATAAAAAATTTCAATTTTATTTGAATGTGATGGAGTAATACTTAAATTGAATCCTGATATTTCATGAGATTAGGATGTTGGGGTTTCTATTGAATTCATATATAATTTTATATCTGTACTGAATATCCCTAAAATAAATAACATGATTTCATTAGATGAATTAATGATTAAAAAATAGGTGAATATAGAAAAAAAATTCACTAAAAAACATATTCACCATTGTATGACCCAATACACATTATTGTTAAAAATGATGGGATAATATATATTTCCCTTAATGTAAAAAAGGTTAACAATATCATAATCAATAAAAATTAATAATTATCTCCAATTTTTTTACTTTTTAAATTTATTTCTCTATTCTCAATATTTATCATTGAAAAATCATTGAACTAGATATCATCAATTAAGGATGAAACAAAAATATATAACCATGAAAACTTTTTATACAATATATTGATTCTATGAATTCATGGTAATTGATTTCATTCAAATAAATTATATATCTATATTAATGGAATTAATTAATAGTGTCTATATCAATTACCTTAATAAATTTTTGGTAGTATTTATAAATTTTTTTCTATATTATTATATGAAAAATGAAGAACAAGGGGATAATTTTAGGATACTTTTAAACTTGTTAAGAAATAATAAATGATTCTCCAAATTTAGAGAGTAATTCCTAGATATAGGAATAGAAATTATTGGATGATATAATCAGTAGAGAGGTCAAATTTTTTATATCCATCAAAGATATAGTGGATTGATGAAGGAACTATAAAAACAATAAACAAAAAGTCATATAAATTTTGATTAACTATATGATATAAATTATGTTCAAACAAATTTCCAGAATTTAGGGTGTGTGAGTTTCAGCTACATAAAGAATCATTCATGGGCTATTTAATCAAATGAGATAGTAAATTTTTAATTCTTCAATGATATATGGTATAAAATAATTAATCATGACAACTATTTTAATATTGGTTCATATTTTTCTTAGAATAACTAGATAATATTGATGATTTGTGAGATATTTCTAATTATTATCTATCCCACAACAAAATTGAACTTATATTGGGAAAAATGTTTCAAGAGATAAAAGAATGTGAATATAACTTCATGTAACCTAAGAAGATAAGTATCACTATATATACACTAACACTACCTAGTATTGGAGAATTTCTTTCATAATATAGTGATTCTTCTCTGATAATATTAGGATTATTTATCCAAATAATTACATATGTATAAGTTAGAAATCATTAAAATTAATGAACAATCAGAAAAACTTGTTGAAACATTTTCTTATGCTGGTAATGGAAATAATTGAATTAAAAACCTTGAATCATTTTTTATATGTTGGGAAATATGATTTATATAATGATCTTAAAAACATAATGTATATATTCTTAAAAAAGGGAATTAATATGTTCCAAATGATATGATTAGATAAATAATAATGATTTCTCAAAACATTACCATCTTTGGAACCCAAAAAAGGTTGTTCATGTTCTCAAAAAAAAACATTCTACATAATTTATGGCAACAACTGATGGAGATATAATATTAATAGATATACAAAGAATAGGAATGGAAATCCTATGGAAAGGGATAAATTAATACCATGACCAAATTACTAATCAAATATCTATCCATTTCAAGAGTATGTACTTATATAAATGTGAAATGGTGTTTCAAAATAATGTGTGAAATATTCTAGATTTCATCCTTAATAATGATAGAGTAATAAAATTTAGAACATGAATATAGGTTACATGTATACTATAATTAAAGATGTATATATTAAAAAAATATCATATCTCGTATTTCAATATCCACATAAGAAACATAAAACGAAATCTATGAACACTTATGGTAGTAAAATAATAAAATGGGGATTTCATATTTTGAATAATTTCAATTTCACTTCAATAAAGTTAAGGTAAAAAATCCAATTTCCATGGGTATAATCCACACATTATAAATCAATATATAGGGATTTGAGTCAAGATTCCATGACTTTTGTAGTAATGGGAATTAGGTTCAATTCCTTCTCAATTATTGATTTTTCATATCTTTCAAATGGAGAGAAAAATTATAAAAAAATTCAATATCATATTATGATTTTTTCCACCATTTTAGGGACATATAATTAAAACATGATCTATATAAAACACTTCATGTGTTATGGCATCTATCCTGTGAAACAATCCTTCAAATTTTCATAACTGTGAAATAATATTAGTGGAAAGAGTTAATTTGCATCACTCAAACTACACAAAAAATTAATATTTTTTCAATCAATAGAGATGTTTGTGAATCTGTGAAATATTCTAAAAATTACAATTTATATTATATTTTTTTATTACATATGAAATTTTATCAATAAAATGATTCTAAAATAGTGAATCAAACTAACTTATCCAAGGACTTGGAACCTATATAATGATTATGTTATTTTTTTATTGTGGACTAAACAATACCCAAGTGATTCGCATAGTCCAAGTATCCCAGATACTGGGATGAAACTAAATAATTTCTATAGGTATTCATCAAGGATTAATGAATTGATCACTTGTGTTTTAATAACGAAATGTATATGAATATGGTGTATTCTTTGTTACATTATATGAATATAAATTTATGATGATCAATTCTGACTGAATGACTGTGTGAATAGCATGGGTAATAAAATAAGTTATAAGAATAAAACTAAAGGGGAAGGATGATTGGAAATAAAGGTTGTAATAATAAATTATACAACACATTAGTTGAAATTTCAACATAATCAAATTAATAGTATCACTTATTCCAAATATTACCTTCTCAGTTTCTCCTCATACATACCCCTAAAATAAATCATCGATTCAACTAAGTGAAATATAGTAAAAGTATCATCACATTTATCCCCACTATAATAATATAACTACCAATGATAGATAAAATACGGAAAAATTCTGAATATCATTAATGGTGTGTCTCTCCATGTACAACAACATATTACATTTATCCACCTCACCACCTAGACTAACAAAAATAAAAAATTTAGACTCCTTCTCATATGCATATTTTTACTAATTTCTAATTATTATTAATAAACATGATACATCCATATAGTAACATGTAATGTAATTAATCCATTGGTACCACTTGAACACCACATCTTTATTATCATCCCTTGAGATCCTCTAATATTCCACATATTGAACATATTATCAACTAATATGATGAACTAACATCTATATGGGACAATATTGAATTCTCATATTTAGTCAGACAGAAATGTATAAGGATTCCATTAGTCCCCCAGTAGTTTTCATGTCCCCCACATGTCCCTTATTCTCTATTAATAGAATCCTACCTTCAACAATATTTTTTGCTGTGATCAAAATTTTATTCCATAATTTATGGTAAGGTTACTAAAATAATCACATTTTTACTCTTATAAATAACCTTGAAACCCAAAATAAATTGTATATTGGTGAAGATTACAAATAAAGAAACTTCTGAGATTTTAATTTATTCATACCTATCACTTGAAACTCTATATTTATTTATAAATGAAATTATTGTTCTTCCCAATTTTTTTAAAATGAAAATTATTAGATAAATTTTCTAGGGTAATGGTTACTCATGAATTTCTTGAATGATCCATATGTAATTCTTACATAGACTAAAAATTGATCTTCTTATTCATACATCATAATGAGTAAATCTGATACACTTGACAAATCATTCTATTTAATAACAAATATATTCAATATTAATCTATTACACATCAATGAAATCAAAAATTAATGTTTATCCATTCATGTGAGCTTTAAATAATTAAGGGAATGTATAAATTTAAAAATTTGGTATAAAAATGTCTTCAATTTATTGTTTTATAAAAAAAATTAATTAAAAAAGTTAAATGAAATAAACCAAAAATCCTCAAGAAAATAGGGAAATAATTTTTAACTACTGACTATAACTATTTCTTAACAATTCAATATTCGCCACCCACACATATAACTATGCTCTCCTCAAAAAGAATAATAATTTAATCTAATCTCACTTAAAAAATACCCCATAGTAATTTTCTATTATAATATGATATATTAATCACTTACAATGAATATTTTAATGATTTATTCTATTTTCCACCCATATTTAACTACACCTCAACTCCGTTAATTTTTTCCTTCTCACTCTTTGTTATTTAAATCAAGGTTTTTCTCTACTAATCACATATATTAATATCCATGGGATTTATAATTTTCTCAATCTCTAGACTACTCAGTGAAGGTATGAGCAAATATTGAGAACATCATATGTTTTCATTTGGTTGAATATGGATTTTTTAAATGATAAAAATGTGATAAAATAAGAGGGTCGACCTTTTGGATAAATTTATCAATAAATAATCAAACACTCAATAAATGAAGCAATCTCATTTTATAAAAAATTTATGATTCGAAAAAATCTCTTTTAATTGTGTATTATTGATGATAACTCCAACACTTTTATTGAATATGATTGATTAATTAGATCATTTTCTTGTTAATTAACTGAATTTTATTTATTGATTTTTCACTTCACTCATTTTTTCAATTCAAGAGAGATATGGTTCTTAAAATATAAAATAATATGGTAACATTTTTTTATTGAACAATTATTTAACCAAACATAAATTCTAGTTATGTTACCTTCCTTGATGATTAGATCAACCATTCACCACAAATTTTATCAATCATGGTATAATTAACCTCAATGAAGGGTATAATGGGATTCTATGATTTTGATATATCTCTTATATTTGTGATATTTTAGATATATTTTTCAAATCAACCTGTCATATTTTAAATGTGGTTGTGATTCTAACTATAAACTAGAGAAACCTAAAAATAGGTAAAAACATGGATATGATACAAAATATAAATACCTAGAAAATGTTTAAATCCATATAAAGGAGAGGTTACCTAGTAAATTTGGATATATAATAGTTTTTTATTTTTTTAAATTGAATTTAAACCTATTCATATATATATCTCAGTTAATCTCTATTACACCCATGAATTTGATATAATTTCTACCCAACCTCATGTATTTTCATGGTTTTTTGTTTTAAAAAGAAAATTTTATGGGATTAGGGGTTAGTTTCAAGGAGTTAGTCCCTATGATGGGATTTTTTATTGAAGATAGGAGCCCATGAGTACTTAATGAAATTATATTGGTCACATGGTGGGCCTATGTTGAGGGGTGACACAAAAGTATCCACCCTCCCCCAAAAGTAATTAGGAAAACACCCCTTTATTACTGCATACCCTGATATAAAGGACTAGGTACCCAGTACCCCTTGGATGTGATTATTTTAATTTTTAATGTATTTAGGATGTTTTTATTATGTTATGTTAAATGATACCCCATTCTAATTTATTCTAAAAACAAGTTCATCCACCCTCACCCAATCCATTTCTTCTTAATTATCCAAAGGTCAGATTCCTATTGTTTATGGATATTTCCTAGTTCCCCCTATCATATACTGTCATAATGTGTAATATTAAACCTCTACATACATATTTTTACAATTTCTATAATTTATTAATCATATCTCATTAAATATCCTAAATTTTATGGACTATATCAATTTTTTTAATATTAATGTTATATGGTATCCAGTGATAAGGATCCAACTATGTCTAAGTATGTGTCCCTTAATAATTCCTAATAGTTTATATGATCTTTTCATAAGTCCTATAAAATATATATTGTTTCGACCAGGTGTGTTCTCCATATTATTATCGTAAACTAGTAATTTATTTTCATATATGATGATGAGATTTATTGGGAGAATTAATGCTAAATTGTGACCTATCAATCAAAATCATGGACATCAATGTCTAGGGAAATAATGTAATGATATATGAACATGTGAATTATGACATATATAGGGTGTGTATAATTGAGTGGTATGACCTTAAAAACCTAAGAGATATCCAATATTATTACTTTAGGAAATAATTTCCATCATGACTTCATCTAAGGATGTTTATGGACTTTCATTCAACACTTATTTACTTATTATTAAATTTACTCACAAAATGTGTGTTCCTTGTAATATTGACCAATTATGTTGATAACGTGTGTTTTTTAATGATAGTATATCAAACACCTATAGATTTATGTTTATGGTGCATCATTAACCTGGGACATCAGATGGGGATATTTTTTGACCCCTGGGGTTAATGGTTGAGGTGGCACATCAAACCTTTTAAGAGATTTAAAGTTATGATGATGAAGAATCAAAACAAAAAATAATATGGTTATATTCTATTCTCCCAAAACCGTTTACATAGGGATAAGTTGTTCACCTAGAGTTAGTGTGATAGTGTTAACCTATGAGATGAGTCATGGTGATGTGTCATTCACCAATGGTGTATTTATAGGTGGTGTATCATTAATCAAGTATTTTTTATAAAGATGTATCATTCATAATGGATATGTGATGGTAATGTGTCAATCACTATGGGAATTTTTTATGGTGATGACTCATTTACTTGGTTGTGAGATGGGAACAGATTGATTGATTACTCTATATGCGTACTCAGATTATGGGCGAATCATCCCGTTAAAGATTGTTCAAATAAGGTAAGATTATACTTTTTTTATTTTGGAACTCCATTATATGGGGGGATTATTTTATGTTTTTATTTATTATCATTTGTTGTCACACGTGAATTTTTCATTATGGGATTTGATTAGGGGCACTATTGGTGGTAACCTACTAAGTTGTACTCATACCCAATAATGAAATTTTAGTTAAAATAAATAAATCATGTTTTTATAGACAATAAGGAAAAAGAACTTTTATTTGATAGATAAAATTTATGGTTGGAGTTAGATATAGGACCTGAAAGGGTCATAGATCTGGTTTTGGTGTCAAACCACCTTACTTTTTTTCTTTTAGAAAGTATCTTCACATGATTTGACCATGGGTAACAATATGAAAATATTTATTTAACGTTCTTTTTTAGTGATAATTTTATAATCCCTATATAAATTTATGGTTCTAATATTTTTAGTGGTAATTTTCCAAATCATCACTAAATCATATATTTAGTTGTGTTTTTTATTAAAACTATCACTTTGTGTTTTAACACACTAAAATTTCACTTTAACTTTAACATTGACCATAATCATGAACTCAATTTCTTCAAATGAAGACACTTTTTATAACCTATACATATTCATTTCAACCCTCTTGTTCACCCTTTAGGTCACTTCACCCAAACATCCACTCCTCCATCATTGTCCCCAACAACTTCAGTGAACTAACTCTACATGTGTTGTTGTATAACTGGTCTCCACTCATACCATCCCCCTCATCGATGACCTAGATCTATTCATAATAATTTATTGAGTATATATTCATTGTAAATAATTACTTAAAGATATTTTGATCTAAAAAATCTATAACTAAATATAATTCATATATATTTTCTAATAATAGTTGTGAATTCGTGATTAAGAATGGAATAAATTCCCAATTAAAGGTGAATATAGAAAAATACATGGAATTTTTATTATTATTATGTTTTAAATATAATAATTATAAATATAATTATTTACATGATAGCTAATAATATTCAAAACAATATAAATTTATCAAAATAAACTAATCCATTAAATGAATATTTTAATTATTCTCTTTTAATCCAGTATACTATGGGATTCCCTAAACACTAGTCATTTGATTTATGAACAAATATATGTATCAGATACCAAAATTTAAGCCAATTATTTTATTTTAAATTCTAAAATCCTTTAATATCGCTACCCTCAATGAATAATAATGTAAATATATTTCTAGAAGAAATTTGTTTCAATTTTTAAAAAAGATTAAAAGATAAATTATGAAAAGTCAACAAAACAGAAAGTATTATTTATTTATGGATTTACTATATTAAATAAAAATATATTATATTTAGATAAAAAATAAAAAATATATGACAATGTTAAGAAAGTAAATTCATTAATTACTCGCATTTCTATGTGAGGTCATAGAATTTGGTTTGTTATAATGACTTGATTGGTGTTTTTGAGGCTATATGGTTATGATTGTTGTAGTGGATCATTAATTCTATATTTATGTGTAAGAATCATGAATAAAATTTTCATATTCATTTCAGTGTAAAAAATTCCTGAATTTTCCGTTTATTTTTTTATTTTTAGTTAAAATTTTCTCCATAAACATGTATTTAAAGCTTACATAAAAAATTAAATTACAATATTAATAAATATATATAATTAAAAAATTGTAGTATCATATATTTTTATCTAAAATATATTCTATTATTCCAATAATTTAATATAACTATTATTTTTATTTGATAATGTAATCTATCGATGGTTGATTATGAAATTCAGAACCAGCAAAATGATGTGTTTGACATTGAATCACAACACCATAAAAAGTGTAATGTAACTATGGATCCACATGCTATGGTTTCAAATGAAAATGATTCTTTCAAAACTATATGAAAACCTAAATTTGTGGATAACGTGTTAATAGATAATGATTTATACCAATAAAATGGTAAACTAATAATCATGATGCATTTTACAGATAAATAAATTTCCATAGAATTTTAATTGTTACTTTATTAAGTTTTTGATGATGAGATCTGACTATCATTTTATGAGATGAATAACGATATTTTAAATCATGCAATTCTTTAAATAAATCTATATACCTATCATAATGATTTAATGTTATACTAATGTTATGATTTTAAAATATAAGATACAAAAAGTTGTTGTACATGTATATTAATGTTATGAAATTACAACGTTATTCAATTTCAATCCGTTATCCAAATAAAATTGTAGTTATAATTTTATATTACTTTTCTATAAAACCATGATTCAAAAAACTATTTTAGTCTTCTAAAACCACTATACATATAAGGTGTGACTGATTTTAGGGTAACATTAATAATTATATGTGACATCCCTAAGATTATATAGTGTGTAAGACCTTTGATTAATTACATCATGATTCCTCTTACGATCCAAGAAATGTGAATTTTGGATTGGATATGGAGGTATTCAATAGTTTTGTGACATCAAGTAGAAATTATTGCCGATGTTTTATTATTTGTATCCCATATAATTTACCACTCATGATGGATTTATAAAAACTAAATCTATTATATTGATGATTATTCTCAGAAAAAAAATGACTTGATATGAAGTTTATGTTTATCCTAACCATCTTATCTAGAATTAATGGAGCGATGGAATTAGTCTGTTGGACCAAATAATTTTTATAGGAAAATATCATCAAAATTCATGCTATAATCAATTCTACTATCATTGATTTTCCTTGACATGGATGTTTTTCAAGTTATAATGTGTAGTAGTTTGTAATTCTATTTTGCAACTTGTATTTTCATACTTGATGAATGAATTCTAGTATAATGTGGTGTCTAATTTGTCATAATCAATTCCATGATTCATTATATTGATTTTGTTTTTGAATGTTATGATTCAAAGAAAGAATATGAGGGATGATTCCAATAAAGTTATTTTTTTATTAATGATATTTTAACCATTACAACATCCCCATTATAAATATTTTATAAGAAATTCAGTTTATTAGTGGTTTAAAAATACTTATAAATTCATTTCATATAATTGGAGAAAAGATATAGAAAATATGAGTATTATTATTTACCATCTATTTTGTAAATTTAATTTCTCACATTACAATCTTGAAGTAATGCACATGGGGAAGAATGTATGTGACAATTAAATTTATAAAATACTTATAATAAATAAGAAATATTACAATCATCTAAAATCTCATATCGATATTAAATCCCCAAATATCAATTACGATCAATAAGAAAATGATAACGTGAGGTATTGCGTGAAATATTTAGAAATAAAAAATTAATAAAATGTTATTTTCCATTAAAATATAAAAATTTTGAATGTGTATGATAGGTTTCTATGTGACATTGAATGATGTATAGATTTGAGTCATAAAAAATTATATAAAAATAAAATTTAAGACATATATATTCTGACGGAGTAGTTTCTACCATTAACAAGGCCTAATTTTTTATCAAAATGATTAACTACAACTATAATTATCTTTTTCACATTAATCATTCATTTTTACCGAAATGGAATTATCTTGATCAAGATGGATATTATTTAGGAAATAATTTTACAAATACTATGTGGTTTGATATGGTCATTCCCCATCATTTTTAACTATATTAATTCATTTCACTATTCGTTTGGTTAGAAAATAAAAAGTTACTGGACCCATATATTATCGAGGGATGTATCCTATAGTGTGGTACTTTATTTTACTTTTTTTCTCTTTAATAAATTCTATTTTTTATATTCAACAAATATTATGTTTTCATATAAATTTTATTCTATTATACAATGGGTATCATTGTAATTAAAAGTTGCATACAAACAATAAAACGCAATAAGAAGATTCAATTTTAAAAATTTAACTTCATGAAGAGTGACTAACCTTATTCTCTAGGTATTTTAATTTAATAGAGATAATATATTACCAATTAGTAATTTTATATGATAATAAATATCACTCTCATGTTAATATTAATTTAGTAATCATTCCAAAATTTCGTCAATAATTTGGAATACTCTCCTCATTTTATTGAAAATTTTAATTATATGATAATAATATATAAACTTTGTACTAAATACTTAATTGTTCATCCATATATCATATTATTAAGGAAAAACATAAAATAAATTACAAAATTTATATTATGAAGTAGTAGTAGATAAATAAAATTTAACAAAGAAATTATTGAATATTTTCTACATCGTGTCATTTTTAATCTAAAACATAAATAATAATAGTGATAATTATATAATAAGTTAAAATGGTTTAAATAAATTTTATATAGGTAACCAATTTTTATAATGACATATAATTTCTAGAATATTCGAAGTATTTATTTTTATGGCATATAAATACTTCACGAATACTCAGTGATAAAAATTTTGGGGTCTCAAATTTAATATTTTTTATTATAAGGGTTTTTAATAAAAACAAATAGAGGTATATATACAGCTTCTGACTAGGGTAGCTATACGAAATGTTTTGATATTATTGGGTTAAATTATCATGTGAAATTTTATCTCTTATTTTTTAAATGAAAACTATTCATGGTAAATAGGTGTACAAAAATAAAAAATATATTTTAAACTAATTAAAATCTCTTGGTTGATTGATAATAGTGAATGTAAAAAAAATATCCAAATAATTTTTCTTCATATGAAAAAAAGTTATATTATGTCGATGGCATAATAGATATAGTGTGGAGTGTTCTTGCCCATATAAAATGAAAATTCTTATATGACATGGGTCGTGAATTTTAAGTAATTGTTTATAGTAAACTCAATAAATAACATCACATTGAATCCATTATCCCAAAAATTACTTATAACTAATATTTTTCAACTAATGGTGATGATAATGAAGAAGAACAATTAAATATCACATGGGAATATGATGATCACATTACCAACATAGAATAAACTGGTTTATGATCGAATATAATGTATATTTTTATTTTTAATGGTATAAATAAAAATACGATGAATTTTAATTAAATTTAAGGATTAATTAAATTGATAATTTTTTAACTTTTTAATAAGAATATACTACATGAAGAGTTTTTAAGATAGTTACCAATCTATAGAACATGAAATTAGTTCTACTTCTATAACCTACATTGCACAAAGAGTATATAAATTTTGATCAATTGATGATACATGAGGTATATAGGGTTACCATCATAGTTATTCTACACCAAATACCTAGATTACATTGGGATTATAAGATAATCAATCTACTGATTCTACATAGGGTGCCCGGGTTCCACAAGATAAATATTCCCTTTCATATACATAGATTATATAGGTATTATGGTATATTTGATCAATCAATGCTACATAAGATCTACTTATTATAGGGTAATTTCATTATAATCTAGTTACTAATAGTATAAAGGGAGTAAAATATATTAGATCTATGAATGATACATATATTTCACTTCATCATATACATTGTATAGTTTTTGTTAAGATATAGTGATATTATAGGGAATCGTCCCATCATGACTCAAAATGTAACTATTTTCAATATTCTATAAGTCCCAAGGAACATTAATAATCACCTAATGTGGTAAAAATAACAATAATATAATTAAAATACATATAGTAATGATCTCACCCACATTAAAACTAGGATCAACAACTATTCCAAAAAAATTGAAATTATTTCTCCTTAAATAGGATGATTAGGACAAAAAAATAAGAAAAACAAGAAAAGGACAAACCAAGAAATTAATATCATACATAATAACAAAATAAAATATAAAACATTTTAAATAAATGTAAAAAATTATAAAACCCGTATATTTCCAAAAAAATATGTAATAAAAAATAAACTAGAATGAATGTAGGTGAAAATTGGTTGATAAACCACACAGCTAGAAAATGGTGAAACAGAGTGAGATATAACCTATCAATATCCTTGTGAATCTTATGCCATGACCATAACCCACACCAAACCCACTCCCTAATGGACAGTGGTATAAAACCATCATTAAATCCATAACATGGGATCCTAAAAAAATATAAAGACAATATACCCTCCAATGTAAATATTTAGGCTGTGAGAAAAATCCCAATAAAATACAACCATGAGTCCATTATATTACATTTATAAAAAAACCAAGTCCATTCATTTTAAAATAAATAATAGTAAAATATTTTTCCATTCCCTTTATACAATGAAAAACTAAAAAAATTGTTACAACATATACATTCTCAAAGAACACAATTTATAAAATTTTAAATAAATAATATTTACAAAAAAATCATTATAGGAATCCAACCATTTATCATTAAACATATCACTTGTAAATAAGTTGGTTGGACCATATCTTTTTGTTTGATGAATAACTTTTAATAAAAAATTATCACATGGTTATAACAATTTTCAAGGATAATTTAAAAATGCATGTTAATTGAAAACCACTACCACATTCTATTTTGGAAATAATAAATCACACACACTAATCAAATTAATTGAAAATAAATAATGGAAATTTTAAAAAAATGAAATTATATACAGTCATAAATGTATAATAGTTGTCACAAAATTCATTATCCTTGCACATGATTCTCAATAAAAAATAATCAAGGCATCATAGAAATAATATAACAAGATGCATAACCTCATAGGCCAATAAAAATGAATAAGAACAACATATTATAAATGCAAAGAGGAAATTATGGAGGGACAACTATATATGTATTATTTACATGAATATTTAGAACCAACATCCAGCATGTTTATAGTCACAAAAATCATCACATGAATTTCTATTCCACATTCCTCATAAGTGGAACACCCCCTACTAGGGTATTAAATTACACTAGGGGTCACTATCCATACGATACCACACTCAAATAGTATGAAAAATCATATAACTTCTCACTTAGTTTCCCATTATTATTATTCCAAAACTAAAATAGGTTTTTATTATCAACCAAATATGATCATGTGACCATAACACTATCTTAAAAAATGATAAGACAGTAATCAAATAGTAATCCTCATCAAACACACCCACACTGATAATTATCCCCCAAATAAAGCATAGTAATACAAATCATAATTCACTTCACTAATCACATTCTTTTAATCATTAAAAATTGGTGAATTGTTGAAAAACTATGTTATAAACAACTTATGAATAAATAAGATCACATAAGGATCCATATAGGCGTTCTATTTATACATATATATTATATATATCTGGAGTAAATTTTAATTCCCATTTAAAAAAAATAAAACACAAAAAATATTACACAATGAACTAAAAATAATCAATTAAAAAAATTATATTCACATTAGAATTAATCTTGAAAGAAAATAAAATATCAAAAACACAAAAAGAACAAAAAATTGCCAACATGACCAAACAATTAAAAGAATCAATCAATAAAATATATTTAAAAAGAAACACACACATTTAAAAAAATCGAACACTTTTAAATTAACATAAAATATTATTACTCACTCACAAGAAACTATTTATTACAAAATCATTGATAGTCATGGTGCGATGAAGTGGTGGATCCCAATTTAATCTCTTGAAAAATGAGATTATGGGCATTTAGAAGGGACCTGTTACATAGATATAGGATGAGGCTTTCAAAAGGGTTAACTTTTCTATCCAGTAGGCCAACTACATTGTTTCCTTTCCTTTATGTAATTGCAACAACCATGTCATGTTTAATGATCACTCTTTACTTGTTAAAGAAGAATGAAAGGTCCCTTGAGATGGTATATTTTTTTCAATGTAACTCAACAAAGATTATTATACTAGGACTCCTCCTTGAAAATAATGATCTTGTAAATCATGAACAGTGACATCCAAGTGTTCATTTCTCATTTCTGGTTCCTAATGGAGTCACCTTATCCATAGAAAGTGATTATAACAAAGCGGACCCCACACCTGGAATCTATCACTAAACCACATTCTCTCTATACCCTAATAAAAAAGATCTATAGAAATCTTGTTTCATACTAGATCTATGTTCCATCCATTTAACCCAGCACATCTACATGAGAATATCTCTTCCATCTATGAGAAGTGATTTTATCAGGAATATCCCTCTAAAAGAAACATAAATTCCCCCACTAGGAATGAGATCTCTAAGCATGGAAAGAAGAATTTTCACACAAACATTAATTTATAGGTGATTTAAATGGTTTATTTTTAATCTTTTTCCTTGCCTCACATAACACCCATCACTACAGTACAAACACCATTCCATGGGATTCAGTCATGATACCCTTTTGTTCAGACTCTAGAAACTATATATTGAAAAAATATAAGTATAACCCTCTTTTCATTGTGATCTCCATATTAGGGATAATGTTCATTCAAATAGTTTAACCAATTTATTTTTTAAATATTATATTATATTCAATTTTTAAATTTGTGGAGCCACAACAATGACAATGAGAGGAAAAACAAACACCCTTATTTAAAACACTATCGTCAGTCAGTATGGCTTTGTTCCTCAAATGCCAAAATACGAATTTCATCTTAACTATTAACTATTCAAATTGAAACCCTTTATCCTACCCATCTACCATATAATATTCATGGATCATCATTTGGAACTCCCACCCACTGAAGAGGACATGAAAAATGACTCTAAAAACACATCTTTATATATCATTAACAAATTAAAAAATCAGATACATACTCATTTATTCCTCAAATAGGGTATTATGGTTAAATTCATGTTGTGCACCTTCTCTAATATATATATATCAATTACTAGGTACCCGGGGAATATGTGATTGTAAGAGGACCATTTTGCATTTTAATAGCAAACATCATCGTAACCAATCTCCTATATCAGTCTATACTTCTTGATATTCCACAATAAGATCATGTATCATTAATGTCTTTAGGGTATTCTAGACATCCAATTTAACAAACCTATTATATAATTTTTATGAATATTTCCCAAAAATATTTTCCTTCAATGATCTCTTAAGTCATCCTCATAGACATTCCAAGTATGGCCTTATACATGCTTCTTTTCATGACATCTCCTTTACCGATTGGAATCACCATCCATTACTAAGAAGCCTAAAGAAAGTTTTTGAACTCACTAGCATAAAAATGGAAGGTATAAATTATTTTTCATGATTTTTGATTATTGTATTAGGGTCCTTTACGAATGAGACAATGTTCATCAATATGGATGTTAGTCACTATTCACTAGGGTTATTCTTCCTCCAATGGAGAGAATGAAATTATTCCAGTTACAGATGCTTCCTTTGATATGATATATTATGCCTTAAAATAGAACAATCTGTATATTTCCATATGATATGGGTACCCTAATTCATTCCATCAAAATTTTCCATCTTTTCATTTTTTATTAATCATGAATGGTTTTTCTATATCTATTCAGATATTTTTTGGAGATATAGAAGTTTCCCTTATCTAGGTTATCCCATTTCTCTCTTTAGTTTCCATATGAATCTAGAGCTCTATTGAGTACATTGATATAACATTTACATAAATTGATAAATAATATTATTTCATCAACAATAATAGGGTTTAGAACTGTAATTTCTTTGATCATAAATCTCTATGGTAGGATCTTCCCCTCATATAAGGCACATTTTATGTTTGTTTTAATATCCTCTTATACCATTACGAGTTCATTGCGTGATTTTACATCTTTATATGTTTAGTCACATAAATTCTCAAATAATCCAAAACTCATTCGCATGATTTAAATTGAGATACAAGGAAATGAATTGGATTTAAAGAATAAGTCATAGACACAATCATTGAAGCTATAATGACTCACGATCATAAAAATTAAGTCTCGCTCTATATAAATGTATGCATTTTCTAAATCAACATTGATCTTTGTTTTGAAACCAAATGTCTTCTTGTTTACCAAATCCACTCTCTTTAAAAACCCCAATCACCCCATGAATGATCTGTCCATGGATGAATTCATGTCATTCATTTGAAATGATCCTTGGTATTTTCTATATTAGATTCATAATCATTATGTATAATGAAATATTATAGGAGAAATAAACTTAGAGGATAGATCTATAATGGTATATCGCAATTGTGTCTTAAGCCTTTGGTATCAGAATGATTGTGCATGAATACACTATCCTTATAATTATTCCAACCCTAAATAAATATTTCAAGACATTAGTTATTTATTGTTTATTAATTTTTCATACCTTTATATGGAATGAGTTTGTGATCCCATTGGTATCGGGTACACTTTTAGGTTTCATAAACAAAATGGATTCCATGATCACATTGTCCCTCAGTATAGCCTCCAACTCTGCATTATACATATTTTCATCTAGAATGGGTATATTAAGGAAAAATATTTCTTCATTATTCACCAGTGGATTCCTTCAAGAAACATTACTAAGTGTTCTATCCATGATGAATTCTAACTGTTTCAAGGCCCGATTCCTAAAGACATCAATAACCATGATGTATGAATCATCATCAAGCATGATATTGATACATCATGAAACCTTATTATACATTGATATATGAATAAAACTAAAATTTATTCTTTCCCCATCCCAAATCTATAGAGACCATGGATTTTATCTCCTATATCATTAAATTTAAACCTGTTTCTCACATAGTAGTTTTTTTCTTGGAAATCATGATGCGAAAATAGAGGTTATCACAAGTTTCCTAAATCCTCTACCCCATAATTTAAATTTTATGTTTTATTTCTTCTTTAATATCCTCATGAACTATAATTAACTATTTACACTCATGTAACTCCTTTTTTAGGATTTTGGAATAGCTGGTTAACCCTGTTCATGAGAATCCCTACACTTTTTAATCCCAAGAGATCTTAACATCATATAAAAAAATATTCACCATATTCCTAGCTATAATAGGGGAAACATTTCACACCAAAAACCATCTATCTGGAAATATAACACAGGAGGAAAGCAGTATGACAATGAGTGAGTGAGGTTCTTAACAGAGCCTTGAAAAAAATAATTACCACCATGGTGATTAAAAAAAATACTCTAACCAACCCTAAAATCTTAGACTTGCTTTCTTATTATCATACTAATTGTACCTATCACTCATAAAATCCATGTCCATAAGCCTTTTGTGAAAAAAAATCCCTAAACAAGTGAATTCCACTATATGGTTCAATCAACCTACCTATATTTTTTGACGATTCTCTTATAGTATTAATGTATCCTCACCAAAACAAAACTGAATGCCCGATGTGGATGTTTGTGGGACGATTACATAAGGACTTCCTTTGATTTTTGTATCATTTTTCATCTAAGAATGTGTATAAAAATGGTTTTCACCTTGAATTCACTCTATTAGATATGTTTTGTGAAGATAAATCCACCTGATCTACGGATAATTGATCCATTTATAAGGTCTAAATATGTTTCGTTCATTGATTCTCATGCAAGAATTACAAAAATCCAATATTCATATAAATTGAATATATGAGATTCTCATTTTTCATAGGTTTTATAATGGAAAACCATGAAACATCATTCCTTCAAACTACATTAGGGAGGAAATTGTTATTTACCCCAGACCTAATAATACTACTATTCCATATGAAGATGGAGATCATTTATAGGAATGTTTGTATTCAACAAAGAATGAGGGTACACTAGGTTTAGAAACTGACCATGGTGAGATATAGAGATCATTCTTTTTTTGAGGGGTGAGTTATCCACAACCCACATGTGTAATCTTCAGACAATCACCCTCCCTAGTATATTATAGTATTGTATAACACTTGATCACAAAAAAAATCGATAGTATGAAAAATGGTTGTGTGAGTATAGTGTTTTGATTAGAGAGGATGGATCAGTTATTATTGGAAGAGAACATGGAATAATAAAGCATTTGAAGGGCGAAATATTTATCTCCTTTTCATAAATGTATATATTAACCATATCTTCCATCAAGGGGAAATAAATATCAATTTTAGAATCCACTATATCTAGATTCACTATTGATTTGATCATGTCCATTGGGACCCTCACTCGAGAAGGGGCATGAACTATAGAGTGAGAAGAGCGATATATCAAAGGAAGGACAGAAACATTAGGTGATGAAATAAGACCCTTAGACATGGAACTATAATAGAAATAGAAGGAAGAATACACATCGAAAGTGAATGGATGGGGGATGCGAGAAGAATGGGCTTCCATAGGAGGAGTTCCAGTGTCAACCAAGAGTGAATGTGATCATTTATAGTCTAGAGGGATCAAATAGTATCATAGGGAAAATTGTCTTGATTGGATCCCAGTTCTATTCAATCACCAAAAACATAGTAACATTACAATATAGATTTAATTGACTATTTTAGGCCAATGGATTCACTACCATAACGATGTGACATCTCCACCAACACACATCTATGGTGTAACCCTATAGATGACACTCCTTACAGAACCGTTGAAAAACCTAGTAAAAACCCTTTTCCACTAGAAGGAATCAACACATGCATAGATGAAGATGAGATATAGAAGAGGAACCAGTAGGTCCATCTATATACTCATTTGATCTAATGATTCGAGCAATAATATTTGACTATCCTCATCCATTCATGGAAAGCCACCCAAGGAATCACATGTGCTTTACAGAAAGAAAACAACTCTTCATTAAACCAAATTAATTTAAATCATTATGAATAAATCACTCATCCTATCATAATCTACCAAATTTATTTAATCAAACACCTTGAATATGTAAAATTATCACATAAAACCAGATTTCTAATAAAATAATAAATTTACCCTCATATTATATAGGAAAAACCCACCAAACTGGATCTCCTTTGAGAATAAAAAACTGGGTATATTATACATCATTAATTTAATTAAAAACATTTAAAATATCAAGAATTCAAGGAATAATTTGATAAAACGAAATTTAATGGTAACACATACTTCAATTGGTATAACCATGTCATCCTCAACAAACAACAATTTATTAGTCCTTAATATTTGTATCGCAACATTTAGATACAAAAATCCACCATTAAAATAACCCAATTCATGATAATCATCCAATATGATCTCTTTGATTTATTAAAAAGAAATATCAGTGAAGTAAACTATGAGAAGTAGAGATTATAAGAATAAAGGGAAATATTTGAAGATGAAATAATGGAAAATAACTTAATTTTGGTGTGAAATTATACAAAAAGTGTCCCAATATTAAGGAGAATATAGGGTGGAATCATCTATTTGATACCCAACTGTGAAGGGGTAATGGGTGGTGAAATCAAATAAATCAGGTATTTAAAATAAATTATGATTTAATGTGTTTCTGGTTTTTTCTATATTTTTTGTAAACCATGAAAAAAATCATCTGAATGCTATCTAGAATATATTATATACCTATAGGTTAGTGTGACATTGTTTGTACAAACTATTATTAAACTGTTTGAAGTAAAAACAATCTCAAAACCTCTATTTGAATTGTAAACACTAAGGGTTTCTACTGAATTATCCATGAATGAAATAGACATGATGTTGTGACATGATAGATGAATAAATAATCCATATCTGGATAATTTATTCCTCTTGAATGTTCATTCTTGTAAATTTATCAGCATCATTAGTTAATGGAAATGTCAAGAATGTCTCCCTGAGAGAAAATACCCAACTGAAAAAAATACTTCTAAACATTTAAACAATAGACCAAGACCTATAAAACATCTTCATTAGGAAAAAGACACTCAAAAAATAAGAGATTTTCTAAGCCACTTAAATAGTATAAAACCTAATAAAATATTTATCACATCATAAACTATTGAGATTACCATTCATCTGGTCTACCTTAAGCTTTAGAACTCTAACTAACACACAATTTCAATTCTTCCTGAACCCCATCCCAAAAAAGGACCAAATGAAAGAACACCTCCAGAAAAATAGCGGGCATAAGCATTAAAAATAATGGAATTCCCAAAAAAATCCAAAAAAAACTCCCTAAAAATAAGGAAAATTCATTGATAACAGATGTAGGTATCTTCATAATTTTTATTTATCTAGAATTTTTAAACACCAACAAGACACATCCAATGAACAAACATTTCCATGAAACCATGGAGCCACTAACAAAATCAAACAAAATCAAAACCCCACAAGAGAGCATATCCTCAATACAAGACCAAATACCACCAATGAAACAGACTCCATAGAATAGGTCACACACAACCAACATGAACAAGACTCAATAGGGAATGTAATGGTTATGACTTCTATTCATGAGTGTATACAAAGGTTAAATGAGGGACAAACATACGAAATAATTACCCATGGTGATTTTGAAATGAAATATAATCTTTATTTCTCTCATTGTCTACCCAATAAAAAATCATACACAAGATACCGAAGCCCACACCCAATGTATTCTGATACCATTCATTAAATGATCTAAAAACCATGGTAAACACTTTACATAGAAAATGATAATTAAAATAATCCAATCAAGAATAATTAAATAATGTGAAGAAGGAAGGAAATCTTTTTCCTTCATTATCAAAAAGATTTTTTTTCTATAAAACATATGGAAGACATTCCATTAAAAATAGATTATGATAAAGATTTCATAATACCACAAATAACAACTGAATATTCGTGTGGAAGTGACACAATAGATCACTACACAAATAAAAGGTCTGATACTATTCTTATGATGTCATATTTGCTTTAAAATTCTCTGATGATGAC
This sequence comes from Viscum album, assembly GCA_963277665.1. Lineage (NCBI taxonomy): Eukaryota > Viridiplantae > Streptophyta > Magnoliopsida > Santalales > Viscaceae > Viscum > Viscum album. The sequence continues at coordinate 1,244,428,447 of OY728156.1, read as the reverse complement.
CATGATGGACACACTGAGGACATGACCTTGGATCCATTGGATAGTAAGTCCTAACATTCCCAAACATGCCACACTAATATAACACAATTCTTTTTTGTTTATTACTAACTAAAATACTCTTACCAACACTATATATGGTTGAATCCTCACATGGAAATGAATTTTAGTTCAATAATACATTTTAAAAATTATATTTGGAAATTAACTCCTTAAAGTTATTCAATCTATACTAAAACACCATAGATAAATGATCACGATGGATTCATCTAGGATAGAACTACGCCTTCTTAGAATCACAAGAAGTCAACACAATAAGGAAATGAAATAGTCTGGATAAATTATCAACATAGTCATTACCTGACATCTCACCCAAATGGATACTCATTAATTCCATCACCTTATAATTTCTAATAATCTCAGGAGAAAACCATCGAATGAAGGTGGTCAAATATATACCTTAGAAAATGGATTTAACGAGTGTGTAGGGATAGTGTACTTCCAAAAAATCAATCTCGACCCATTGAAAAAAAATATTTGTCCACATTACCTTAGAGAATTATATATTTCTTATTTAATTAAATATATATTAAACCTTATCTAGTGACTCTGATGACTCATTTCATCCTTGAAGACAACTACAAAATGGTTAACATGGATCCATAAACAATCACATATGATTAAGAATGTGAGGTGAACTAGACCCTACCACTCCATAGTGATTTTTGGAAGAGTGTAATACATGAAAGACTATTACTATATCACAAGGAAAATATTTTAATGGATTTCCATCTAAAAATGTGGACTACCTTTTGAGGGTAATTTTTTAATAAATTACAAGAAAACGACACTCCATAAAATCACACAAAATCCCAAAATAGTGGATGTAGAAGCCAAAAACACATGAACCATCCTCACAAAAAACACTTGGAAACCACATTTAAAAATTTCCAAACAAACCCATATTTTTACATTAGAATCAAGAATGATATCATTAAATCCTTGAAACAATTTAAGATCAACTCTAAAATAACCTAGTTAATGAAAACCATTTTCTTATTAAATAGTAAAATATCATTTTAATAATTCCACCTTATAAAACCAATGAAATTAGTTCCTTGAAAAACACCCAAATAAAAAAACATTCTATTTTTTTAAAAACCATATCACAAAACATATCAGACACCCAAAATATGTTTTTAAAAAAATATAATTACCAATGAATAAGTTACTACTTTAAATTATAATCAATTAATCTTTATAACTATAAACAATTAAAATAATCTCTAAAAATTATATCTCACTAATCACAAGAGGGACTAAAAATAACAAAGGAGGGGAAAAATATAGCCAAATTTATACACTTTGTTTGGTTTGGATTCATGGTTTTTTGAAAAGTCATCAACTATTTGAGTTCCACTATATTTATATAAAATATTTTTAATGGTATATTCATGGTTTTATAGACCATTTTCTATAACTATTCTCCATAGATATTTCTTCAATATTCACTTCAAAATGATTATTTTTTCATGAAGTCTCGTTATATCATCCTAAAACTCATATTAGTCACAAAATCACTATAACATCTCATGAAGAACCAAAATAATCTCAAATGAAAGATACAAATCCTTAATGAACATGGAATATTAATATTTGACATGAGGAAGAGATCATTATTCACTTCCTCGTACCTACCACCCAAGTTAAAATGGTGCTAACACAAATCTACCATCAGCCAAAAAACGAAAAGTGGCATCAGATACCATTTTTAACCAAACATACTTGAGCTTACAAAACATTTCACCTAGGTCAATCCACTATAAATCTTGAGGTGCACTACCTATCCACACTAGGATAGAAAAAGTCACCAAGGTATTTTAATATAATACATGGGAACATTTTCACCCTCATTTATATAAGGATAAAAAATGTTTCCAACAAAAAATTAAAAATTAGGATTCCTTACATTATACTAAAATTCCAAAATAAATAATAAGAATTGTAAAAATGTCAACCAAATAATGAATAAGCAGAAATAGTAATTATAACATTTACAAAATATTTTCGATAAATGAAACCATTTTTTGTAAAAATTTTACAATTCCAAAACAGGGAATAAAAAATAAAATGATATTAATATAGGATTCAAAAAACGTTGATGCACCATAAGAACCAAAATAGGTCAAAATAAATGGTCAAAAATCATGCCATATCTATGTGACTCCCAACTCACCACCATAACCCACACCACACCCGCTTCAAAATTGATGGTAGTAGAAAAAAACCTACTATCTAAAACATGGTAACCGTCAAAAATCAGGAAGACTACATACCCACAAATATGATTATGTAGGGTGTGATATAATGTCAATATGTTACCACATTGAGTAAATTATATTCCATTTATAAATAAATTATGTCAACTATTATTATAAAAAATCTAATAAAAATAATTTTATATTTATTTATACAAAATTTAAATTTAAAATAGTATATAAAATATAATTTATCAAATAACGCCATTTATAATGTTTGAAGTCCCTATTATTTATGGAAACAAAAAAAATATAAGAACCCAACCATTTATCATTAAACATCACACTTTTTTTGAAGTACCTTTAACTTCCTTTCTTTTAAGGATTTGTTTGAAAAACCATCATGGGTTTTTAAAAAAATTCAAAAAAAAAATTGATTTCATTTGGAAGACACATTATCTTTTCATTTATAAAACTACAACACAAAAAATTCTTTAAATATGTACATGTAAACAAGTTAAACGATAATAAAATAAAAAATCCATAAATTAAAAAATTAATTTCAATAATTACATAAGGAATTCCACATCCCTAGTATTATTAATAAAAAGTCCCATCTAATCATAGAAATCACATAGAAAGATTCAACAACTCATATAAAAAAAATCCTAAAAATCATATATTGTATATTATAAGACAACACTCTTGTGACCAATGATGCATCTTTCTTGAATTCAAAAGGTGGAACGAACTACTAGCAAGTCATTGGTACAAAACATGTCACCGAAATTACTCTCCCACTAGGATCATTAGTTAAACACCCCTTAAAAATGTATTACATTAAAAATTAGTTATAGACTAGGGTATCACAATATTATAGAACTAAAAATTCCCTAAACCTACCAATATTAACCCTTGGCGTCTCATGTCATTCATATAAGAGGTAGTTACTATCAATAAACATCGTAATGTGACAGGCACACCTCCCAAAGGTAAAAAACTTATAAATTAAATAGGAATCCCCCCTCTAACACACTGAATTTGATAATTATCCACCGAACCCAAAGAAATACACATGAACCATAATTAATTTAACAACGAACATTCTCAAAAGTATAAAAAATGAGTTTCATTGGCTCATAAGTAGGGTAAAAACAATAGAAAAATTATTATACACACATAAGGATCCAACGTGAACTTCACAATATATATAAAGATTATTTTTCATGGTAATCCCTATAAACCCCGATTTAGAATCCAAATATAACTGAGTGTAAATCACACATTATGAGAAAAAAATTAAAGGAAACCTCTTTGGAAATCATCTTTCAAATCACTTTTAAAAACAAGATAAAATATAAAAAATAACAAGCCAAAATAAGGTGTAAGAATGATAATAAAATAAAAGGATTAAAAAATAGGTAACTTAATAGGATATACACATAAATTTTCAAAAAATATGAATGCCTTAAAATGAATACAACCTTTTTTTTTGATAATATGGTTGTCGTAAATCAATGTGTCCCCATTATATAAAAATGGGAAACACTTTACAATGAAGAATGTTTCTTTTAAACAGATGAAAAATAATTAATATATGGAACCCTCTTTGAAAAAAAATAAAAATTATCCTTATAACAACCAATCAGTATAAATATACCTTAATTAACAAATTTTATTATTAGAAATTAAAAATAGAATATTATCACACACCTTGAATGAAAAAAATACCACTTAAAAACAATGTTTCATTTAACTATGAGATATACCCATTTTTGATAATGAAAAATACTTAAAACATGGAATAACTCAGATAACATATAAATAGGTATCATATATATCACTAACTTTTTCAAAAATACATTAAAAATATTTATCATTGATAAAATCCTATAATAAAATAAATTTAATTGAAACACATACATCAATCGTCATACCCATGTCTACTTCGACAAACCCAATTGGAATAAGCCTTATAAGATATATTGAAAACTTTAGAAAATAAAATCCCCAATTAAAACAACCCTATATATGAAAATTAGATAATATGGCCTTTAGTTCTTGGGGAAAATGTATGAGATATAAAGAAAACTATGAGGATAAAAGAGTAGAAAATAAAAGTAAAGTATTTCATGAATAAATAATGTGGAATCAAATACCATTAGTGTGAAATCCTTAAAAAAGTTCCCCATGATTATGGAGAATGAATAGGGGATTCCCTATTGTCAATACATAACTAAGATGGTGTGAAATGGGAGGTTAAATCCTTGAGATTTTGTTTTTTAATAAAATATATTATTAATTTAATCGGTTTTATGGTATTTCTATATTTTTTAGTAAACTATGTGAAAACAATGTGAATTCTACTCAAAATTATATTTCAACCTACATGTGATTTTTTTGTGGTTTGGGAATACCATTCTAAAACCATGTGACATAATTTTTTTCAGAAAATTTTAAATTGTAACCTCAAACACTAGGGGACGCCCCCAAGCAATCAATTAATGAGTTAACCACAATGCAGTCACATTATGGGTGTCAAAATTCCCACCATCATGCAACATTTTTTTTTTCTGAAAGTCTATTTCATAGAATATATTTATATCTTATGTTAAGGGAAATTACATGACAGACACAGTAATGAAAAAATACCCAACCAGAAACAAACCCCAAAACATAGAACCAAAAAAATAGATCTCAATCAAACTTTTAAGTGGGAAAAATTACTCAATAAAAAATGTATTTTCTAGATCACCAAATCACTATGAACCATAATAAAAGATTCCTCACACAATGAAATATTGAGATGACCATTAATATTATCTACCATAAAATTTGGAACTCTAATGAACCCCCAAGAATAACACCTCCCAATTCCAAATAATAATAAGGATGAAACCATACAAAACTTATATAATAATAGGGGCTACAAATATTTGAAATAATAGAAAATCCCAACCAGAAGAATATAATAAGAAACTATATATTAATAAGAAAAAAACATAGATCTAATCTAATTTTCTCCCTACTAGTTATAATTTTCCAAAATGATTAAACACAAAATATCCAAATCCATGAAAAAGGAATATACCCTAGAATTTGTGGTGTCAAAAAAATCTACTAGTTCAAAACCTAAAAATTGATAACATAATAAACACCAAATGATTTATAAGTAAAATCAAATTGAAAATAAGATAGACAACACCAACATACAAATTCCTCCATATGGAATGATATGGTTTATATTTGGGTCATGAGATGAATCTAAGGTTAACTCAATGCCAGATATGTGTGATACCTACCCATAGTAATTATGAAAGGAAATACCATTTTGGTATCTCCGGTGGTCTTACTAAAAATTATTAAATCTCATACCATATTATGCACCCAAGTCATTCCCATATAGTACATCAAACAAACCCCCAAAAAATGGTATTCAACATGCATAATGACAAAAAAATCAGAATAAATATGGAATGATCATCTAAAAGATATTAATATGAGACATAATAAAATTTATTCGTTATAGAAAATATATATTGTGTGTACCAAAACATATGTAAAAATGTTCAATAAAAAAATTATTTCAAAGAGAATATCCCTAAACCCAAAAAAATATCTTTTGAATTTTCATGTGGATATCAAAACACTGATCAATACATTGATCAATGTGAGATCCAAGGATTCATCTTATGACCCACTATTATCATTAAAATTTTCTAAAGGTGAACTTGACGACCACATAGATGATAGGTTCACCAAGCTTTCAGACAGGGTGGACAAACATTCATAATCAATCCACATTGATAGAACAAAATTGGATTTTTTTTCTTGCTAGACAATTCAATCATATCAATATCTGATGATATCTAACCATCTCCTACCATAGGTCTCTATGTATAAAATTACTCAATAATAAAATCCAAGAATATTAATTCCTTGACGACAGTGACAAAAAAATAAAATACCATAGAATTTTGATCAGAATTAATTCCACTAGAAAATAATCATTCCTTATTCAAATCAAAAGTATCCAACGTAGTATGGAATGAAACCAATCTAGTTAAATGTACAACATATACTTTCAATAGTTTTTTTACTCATATGGGAACTTATTAATTCAATCTCCTTAAAAATTCTTAAATCATGATGATAAAACCATTGGATGAATGTGGAATTAAAATATCCCAATGTCAGTATTTCAAATAGGTGGTCAGGAGTACCATACTTCCACAAATATTACCAGACACATGAAATAAAGAAGTATTACACCTAACCCTATATAATTTTTAATTTCACAGAGCCTCAAAGTTATCCTAAAACGTAGATAGAACCCTCATCACCTCTGGTGAACCTTTGTCACCAATAATCACCGATGGACGCTAATTTAAAAATTATCACATGTGATCCACAAGTCGAGGATAACTAGGATCAAACACTCCATTATATGTCACAGAAGAGCTTGGTACTATAAATACTACTTTTTAATCACTATTTCAACCATCCAATAGATTTATCATAATAATTTTATATTTTTTCTATTAGTAAAATTATAAAACATGACAAGAACACAAAACATTTTTAAATCACACAAAATCCCAATAGCAGTGATTAGAAATACCAATTCACATGAAAAAATATTACAAAAAACCATTTGAATAATATATTAAAAATTCCGTCATGGCCATATTAAACAATTTTTATAGAAATCCTTCAAACCATTAAATATAAACAATAAAAGAACTATTTCCTAAAAACCCATTTACATTTAATTAGTACATGCCAAAATAATTTCAAAAATTTAACGACCAAAAAGAAATGAAATTAATTCACTAAAATACACCATATTCCAAAAAACATTTTTGGAGTTTGAAAATATCATAAAAAACAATGCGATCACCCAATAAAGGTTATCAAAATAAAATTAATTAATAAATCATAAAAAAACTGATTATTTTTTTATCAAATAATAAATAAAAAATAATATACACTAAATTAATTTGAAAAAAAACCTTATCAAACACAACAGTAGTTAAAAGAAAAAAGTGATGGGAAAAGCAAGATTCCCCACTATCACCAGGATTCCTTTTTCATCCATATGTCTTATAAATCTATGAACCATCAATTCCATTGCAAATGGATGTTTCCGAAATGGTTTACATAGGATTCACAATGTTTGTTCGACCATGCATCTTAACCATGAACCCCATAATTTCATAATGTTAAACAGAAATAAAAATTTTCCCATAGCATCACCTAGGATATCTATTCAACTCTGAATAGTATGAAAAAACCCAAAAGTATCAATAATGACCCAAAACCACCAAAATCATGATAAACCTCCTTAAACACCCATGGATACTCACGATTAGACACAAGAAATAAATAGAAAAGATATTTTGCAGACCAACACCCTTGTTCTGACGGTCTTAACATCAGTCCTCCATCACCCCCATATAAAAAGTGTGATCATATACCATTTTATAATAATCTAGAATAGTCAAACCTCAGGATTCACATATTTTTTCGACCATAAGTTCTAAGGCATGTTCTTGATCACCTCATCTTGTTGAAAAACACTATGTCATTAAAAGAAAATCATGGGAATGATTTTACACTCATTAAAACTAGGAAAATGGTCCTAAATAGAAAAATGAAATTAGGTATGCTTACATTGGATGATAATTTTAGAATAAATAAGTCAAACTAAAATAACTCCAACTAAATTAAGTATAATCATAATTAATAAAAAATTCTATTATAATATTTTTATAATATATATGAACTAATTTTATAAAACGATTTAAATTTTTCAAAAAGTAATAAAAACTAAATTTAAATAAATTTGGTTTTCCAAAAATGTATATTCACCACATGACAATAAAATGGTCAAAATAAATGAAAAAAACTTCTACATCTCTATGTAACTATCATATCATAACCAGAACTTGTATCACACCCACTTCCGAATAGAGAGTGGAATAAAACCAGCTAATAATCATGAATATAGGAACAAAGAAAAAACATAATGACTATATACCAACCAATGTTAGTATGTATAGTGTGAGCAATAGGTTATTATGGTACCACTATAAGTCCAATACATCCATTTAAATAGAATCCAAGTCCACTTGTTTGAAAATAAACCATAGAAATATAATTTTTTATTTTCTTTATAAAAAATGGAAATAAAAAAATGTATACCACATATACATTCTCAGATCACACAATTTTCAGAACATGAAACAATGATTCATTAGTAAAATAAAACTTTATAAGAAAAAACCAATTTATCTTTTAAAATCACAACATAAATGTAGTAGGTTAAATCATAACTTTTAGTTTAGACAATCGCATGTTAGAAAACAATAAAATTGTTTAAACAATATTCAGAGACCTTTTAGAAATGGTTTTCATTTTAAAACAACCACATATTTCTATTATTAAAACTCTAACTCACACATACAAATAAAAATATTTTCAACATACCAACGGAAATAATAATAAATTCAAAATACATAAATTCTCTTCTGTAATGCCATGACCCCAGAAGCCTGAAGGTAGTGTATTATTTTAAGACATTGGCAGGATTACAAAGAATCATGTCATGAAGGACCGATCAGTTTAGTAGTCATAGAAAATATATTACATACATAAACATTACATTATAATTTTTAACATAAAATAAATTATAATTAATCCTTTGAGAATGCCATTATTCCCCTTTCTCAACCATACATATCAAAAATAAAACCCTTGTTGGCATCTAGGGAAAAAAACATAAGAAGGGGCTGATCTTAGATGCTCAGTAAGAATAAACAATATAGTTGAAGAAAGAAAAAACAAGAATAAATTTCTAAGTCATGGTACAAAACTAAAACAAAATCCTTTTAAAACATTATCTAAAACATAATATATTGAGAATATATCAAATAATTCCATTAAAACATTTAAATTAATATTCTACTAGTCGAATAATCACTTTTAAAATCAGTAAAAAATCTCATAATGAGGGAATGTATAATGCTGAACATTATAACCACTATGTCAAGGCCTCGTTCCAAGACCATACACAAATATTCAATCAAGGCCTTGTGCCAGGACACTAGTTTTTCTCATGAGACCAACTGATTCATAGAGGGGATATAGTGGAACTTTCCTATCACATACTAAGTATAATTCATTCCTCATATGAAAAGTTAGGAATGTACCATAAACATTCATATTTGAAACTAGCATATGAGATGTTAATACGTTAAACATAAACCCTGAATTGTATAAAAATATAATATTCAAAGTAAAACATATCAAAAAACCTTGAATAAAATATGAATGATTTTATCATAATAAATCAACCTCAAATAAGCATAAAACCCAATAAAGGATATTGACATATATTAAAATAATTCATTAAAACTCTTTGAGGGATGTATCCAATTATAATTTAAATCATTTAATAGCTGTTCTAATTTAAAATAAAATATTTTTTTAAATAAAAATGTAATATTATAAGTAAGGCTTCAAAATGTTAACTTGACATAATGGTGGAAGATATCCATTCATGCCGTATAAGTTAAAAAAATATTCATCCTTTAATTGGACGAAAAGGTCATAATGCGCCTCATTGTGAAAACTATCGATATATTCCTTTAAAAAACATTTTATAAAAAGTCAACTGTAACAACCCAATGTTTTTCAATGGAAATTTCCTTCTTATAATTATGTCATAAAATAACATCAAAACACAACCTAATGAACCACTATGTGTTAGGTGACCTTTAAACATATGTTTATCACTTCTGTGTTTGGTATTTCAAAAATCGTACATACACGATTGTGTTCAAGATGATTTTTGGGGTCTAATAAGAAAAACAAAATTTTTGGTGAGTAGTAACCTACCCTTATAATAGTAACCTACCCTAATAAATAGTAGTATGACCATTATGAATAGTAAATCATCCAAAATAATAGTAACCTTACCCATGAATAATTAAATAAAATTTATGAATCTCAGAAAGTAACAATTTGACCATAGTAAATGTTTTGGTATTTTTGAAAGACATAAATATTTAATTATAATTAATTATTTAATTTAAAATAAATTTTATTTTCTTAAATTTTTTTCAGAATTTAAAAAACTTTTGTCTTCTAGTTTTTAGATAATTTTATAATCCCCTGTGTAATTTTTCAAAGCGTAGTAAAATCAATTTTAATTTCAAAAACCGTATTTTTCAAGTAAATTTTGATTTTAACTAAATAATAAATTAATCATATTTAGAAAATTATTTTTAATAAATGGACTTTAATTTTGGATTCTACGTATCAAAAAATGTTAGGGTTGAAATTTTGGTATTTTTCTTAAATACTTGAATTTTTTGATGAATAGTGATATGCCATAATTTATAAAATAAGATAAATAAGTTTATTATAGAGTCATGTATGATGTTATACTGATGTAAGCCAACTTGATTCTATATTAAATTATAAAACTACTATTATTGGTCATGGAAGACTCACTATTCCTTGTCTTTTAGAGAAATAATAAATTAATGAATTTTATATTGAGAAAACCCATCTCTCTTCCACTAGAAATACCACCCTTTACACCCTCATTTATCATTCTTAAATCCTTCTCTAAACACTTCCCAAGATTCTTTCCTATCCCTTCCCCCATGTCCATGAGCTTCTAGTCTCATCAAAAGTCCAAGCATAGGCCCCTTAAGGAGGATCTCAAGAGGATGATTCAAGAGGTATTTTCTCTCATTTTCCTTTAAATTCCTTTCAATTTCAAGTTCGTTTCAGATTCTCTCCCAACATATCATTTAAAAAATTGTTTGGTAACTACAGTATTATACATATAATGTAATTTTATGATACTAATGGTAGATTATACCATCCAATCCCCTATCTTCTCTTCTTCTTATTTTATAATAGAAAATGGTGTTCGTGAGGTTTTAATCTACCACCTTCAAGAATGACACACTTTCTTTTTCCATGTCATCCTTTTGATATGGTAATGAAACCATTTTTATGGATGAACCAGATAATTTTATATGAATTATGTCCTACTTAATGTTATGTAACAATCTTATGTTCATATAACTAAATGATTAATCAAAACCAATTCGTTGTGGTCGAAAAACCGCCCAAATTAACTGAAACAATCATCATTAAATTCCTATAAAATGACTCATACACAAGGTATATAACAAAATTCATTATAAAATAATCTACGCTCCTAGAATATCATTAATAACATTTAAATTTGGTTCTGGATGTTTACCCATGTTCCACACGAGCATCAATTTATGAATACATGTGAAACACTCAAGAAAACCATAAAAATAAACATTACCGAATGGTGTTTTTAAACTCTTTAAATCATAAAAAAATCCAGTAAAATAATATAATGAAACCAAAATTACCCCTATTAATGTATTAAAGGTTCTGAAATTTTTAAATAATTAACATAATGTCTTTATACAAGACATTAAAGCAAAGGAAGTGTTCGTATATAAGATTAGGGGAAATTCTGGAACCCAACTTTCATCCATCGGGTTCTCCCTCTTTCACTCCTTTTGATATGTTTACTCCTTAAAAATATTTTTTTATCATTTTATTTTCCTTTTTGGGATATAGATTTTTTTAAATAGTATTTATTTCAATCAAATTGTTTTCCAAAGGAACTCTTCTTTTAAGAACACCCCTTTTACTTCTCATTCATGATTGACGTTTCTTATAACATGTATGATATTCCGCACATCGTTAGGGAAACAAATGTTTATGAATGTGTTATTATGAGATGAAACCCATTCCTTTTCATGATTTAGTTATGTTCATTTTTTATATGTTCATTGTGACATTCATGATAAATGATAATGTTATGATGTGATGGGTGCGTACGGAATTAAATAGCGCAATATGAATGTTTCAATGTGACGGGTGCACCAGGAAATATACAGTGCTCCAATGCATTGGGTGAAGTGATAAATCTCATTAGTAAATGTGAAATTATGTTTGAACGAGATTATATAATTTTTCACATGTATGTGTGGTATTTAACCTCTAAGACATGATGTTTCTTTTTTATGCATTGCCACATTTCAAGTCTTTTATTTATGCTTCATCTCATGTTCATGATTCTTTGCCTATGTTATAAATATGATCACCCCATGCTATATTGTTCTTATCTATCCTATTACTAGGATTTTCATCTCACCCATTTTGATATATATCCTTAGGTGGCTACATGTAATAAGGAGATGTCAAGTGATAATAAGAAGCTAAATAAGAATAAAAAAGGTTTATGCTCGATGTTGTAATTGTTATGTATGGTCCAAGTTTTACCAAGACACTAAACTGTTGGGTCCTCTATGTGTAACACTATTTTGTTTTTTATCTTTAAAATGATTTAATAGTAATGTAATAAAATGATGGTTTTCTATAGTTGGTATCAGAGGAAAGGTTTAGTTAATTTTTGAATTTGGATTAGTGAACCCTAGAGAAAATCTCTAGCATGAGACTATGTAAAAATATACCCAAAAGAATTTTTTCATAGGGATGACATAAGTTATGAATTTGGTATTAATTATTTAAATTAATAAGTTATTCATGACTTGTTGACTTATGTTTTGTTCTAACCTTTTTTACTTTAGAAAATTGATGGAACTATGAGAAACCAGGGCAACAACTCGTGTGAGGGACAATGAAATGATTTCCCAAATGACATCCCCAATGGTTTCGGAGGTGGAGCCAAAACATCATGGTGATGATTACCATATTGTCTCAGGTTATGAACAATAACAATAATAATGGGGAATATTCTACTTTACCAAAGTGAGAGAAACTACCTATCCAATTTTTATACGGCAATGACAACTGACGATTAGTGGATCTTTCGATCCAGTAGTTGTGGAATAGTGTGTCAACTCCATGGAGAATAAATTTTCTATTCTGAACAGTTCTAAAATGGAGAAGGTGACACTAGCCATTAATAATCTAGATGGAGAGGTCGATCAATGGTGGGATTTAATAAAGAACTCCAAGCCAAGGGAGGAATTAAAGATATGGAATGGGAAGACTTTAAGATAATGTTTTTTAACAAGTATTTCCCAAGAACTCTTTGCACAAATATGGAGAGAGAATTCATAGAGCTCAAGAAAAATGATGGAGAATCTGTAGGGAGTTAAGGAACAATGCAATATAGTGCACTAAACATCTAGTTCTCAAGGGTAATCAGTTTCAGCAACCACCAAATCCAAAGGAACAAGGGAAGGCTTATTCCAACACTACTGTGGAAGTAGAGAAAGATAATGAAGTCGTACACTATACACTTCCTCTTCACTCAAGAAAGGATAAAGTCTTATTTGATTCTGGTTATACAAATTCCTTTATATCTTGCAAGTTTTCCAGAATTGTAGAATCAAATCCTCAAAACCTTGAAGTAGAGATATCTGTAAAAATACCAAGTGGTGAAATCATTGCAACAAATTATTTTAATCATCTCCTATTGAAGGATGTTGGAAGATTCTCCCAGAGACTCTCGTAATACTTCACTTGGTGGAATTCGACACAATAATGGGAATGGATTGGAACTCGTTATATAGATCACATATCAACTGCCGGGAAAAGGAAATATCTTTTCATATTCTGAACTATCCCATGCTCCTTTACAAATGAAAAGAAGATAATGAATATCCTTTGAAAAATAATTCAATGGTGTGGGTGTTGATTCCCTATGAAGAAGCATACCTCTCTAGAATGGTTGAGGCAAATGAAAGTTCCAACCTTGCAGAAATGCCAATCATGAGGGAATGCAGTGATGTATTTCCCAAAGAGTTACCCAGAATTCCCACGGATCTTAAGGTATAGTTCTCAATAGAACTCATACCCGGAGCTTCTCATATATCAAAGTGTCTTTATAGGATGGCTCCTTTCGAACTAGAGGATTTAAAGAAGCAGTTTCAAGAGAATCTGGAAAAAGGTTTCATATTCCCTAGTGCATCACCTTGGGGTGTGCCTGTGCTCTTTGTAAAGAAGAAGGATTGAACAATGCATCTCTCTATAAACTATCAAAAACTCAACAAGATCACTATAAAGAAAACGTTTCCTCTTCCAAGTATTGATGACTTGTTCGATCAGTTAAGGGGATCTGAATACTTCTCAAAGGTGGATATTCATTCTGAATATCATCAGCTAAAAGTGAATAAGGAATACATTCAGAATACTTCTTTCCGTACAAGGTATGGGTGCTATGAGTTTCTAGTTATGCCCTTATGACTTACTAATTCCACTATAATTGTCGTAGATTTTATTATTAGAGTCTTTAGACATTACCTCGACAAATTAGTGGTAGTGTTTATTGATGAAATTCCCATCTACTCGAAGAGCAAAGAGTGACATGAAGAACATCTAAGACTTGTGTTGGAGACATTGAGAAAGGAGAAGGCGTACTCCATGTTCATCAAGTGTTACTTTGGATAAATCAAGTCACATTCTTGGGACATGTGATCTCAAGTGAAGGAATTTCTATGGATACTTAAAAAAATGAAATTGAGGAATGGCCCAGGCCCTCTAGTGTCACAGAAATCCATAGTTTTCTTGGATTAGCTGGGTACTATCGAAGTTTTGTGAGAAACTTATCATGATTGTCAAGCCCACTAACTAAGTTAACAAATAAAAGGCGAAAGTATGTCTGGATGGAAGAATGTGAGGGAAGCTTCAAGGAGCTAAAGAGAAGACTGATCACTGCACCTGTACTGACACTACCAAAAAGTGGAGAACGTTTTGTGATATACATGGATTCTTCAAGGAAATGGCTGGGATGTGTACTCATGAAAAATGACAATGTAAAATTCCATGCCTCAGGATAGTTTAAGATACATGAGAAGAACTACCTGATTTATGATCTAGAGGTGGCAGCCATGATTTTTTTTTGAAATATGGCGGAACTACCTTTATGGTGAGAAGTGTGACATATACACCGACCAACAGAGCCTAAAGTATATATTCACACAAAAGGATCTCAACATGTGTCAAATGAGATGGTTAGAGCTAATCAGGGATTATGATTGCTCAATTCACTACCATCCTGGAAAGGCAGACAAGGTAGACGATGCTTTAAGTAAAAATGAACCTACTACTTTATCTATGTTAGGGATTGAGAATTACCATATCTTTTCGAAAATGTAAAGTATGGATTTAGAAATCATAAGGGTAGGGGATAAATCCTACCTTTCCCAAATGATTGTGTAACCATCCATCCAATAGAAGATTATGGAAGCACAAAGCAATCATGTGGAGATACAAAGGAGGGTGAATGTAGTAATGGAAGGGAAGTTGATAGAGTTCCATATAGATGATTATGGTGTGATTTAGTTTGGAATGCGGCTTTGTGTGCCATCATCACCCGTGATAAAGAATGATCTATTACAGAATTCACATAGCTCATCATTATCTATCCAGCCTAGTAGCACCAAGATGTACCATGATCTCTCAGAACACGTTTGGTGGGATTACATGAAGAAGGATATTGCAAAATATATATCAAGGTGCTTGGTATGTCAGCAAGTTAAAGAAGAGCGACAAAAGTACAAAGGGTTGATGCATCCATTTCCTATACCCATTTGGAAATGGGAAAATGTTACTATGGACATTTTCATGCTTCTCTCGAAGACATCAAAGGTAAATAATCTGATATCGGTTGTGGTTGATCAAATCACCAAGACATCCCATTTTATCGAAATTTGGAAAGATATCATGCTTGAAAAACTTGAAAAGATATATCTGAAGGAAGTGTTAAGACTGTATGGAGTTCCACTCTCGATTGTCTCTGATCATGACCCAAGGCTAACATCTAAATTCTAGAGGACTTTTCAACATGCTTTGCGTAGTGAATTAAATTTCATCACGACCTGTGACCCCCAAACTGATGGCCAATCTGAATGTACCATTCAGACACTTGAAGATATGTTAAGATCCTGCTCTCTGGTATTCAAAGGTGGATGGGATCAATATCTCCCATTAGATGAGTTATTATACAACAACAGCATCCACTCGAGTATTAAGATGGCTCCATATGAAGCTCTGTATGGAAAGTAATTTAGAACTCCAACCTATTGGGATGAAGTTGGAGAAGGAAAGCTACTCGGAGCTGATCTTGTGCAAGAGATGACAGAGAAGGTTCAAGTCATCTAGAAACACATCAAAGCTGGTCAGAGTCGGCAAAAGCGCTATGCTGACAACTGTCGAAGGGACTTGGAGTTTGACATTGGAGAAAAAGTGTTCCTTTGAATATCACCAAGGAAGAGAGTCATGCTATTTGGGAAGAAATGGAAGATAATCCAAAGGTACATCGGCCCCTTTGAAATCCATGATCATATTGGAGTCATGGCCTATCTTCTTGCACTTCCACTAAATATGACTCATGTTTATGATTTTTTTCACGTATCACTCCTAAGTAAGTACATACTTAATCCCTCACATGTAGTGAACTCATAAGTTGTACAACTGGAAGTTGATATCTCCTATGAGGAGTATCCAGTATAGATTCTGAACCAAATAGATAAGGTTCTACGCAATAAGAAAATGCACCTTGTCAAAGTGTTTTGGAGGAACCATATGTTGGAAGATTCTATTTGGGAACCAGAGGAGGCGATGAAGGAGAATTACCCTCACCTGTTTGTGTAAAGTGAAATTTTGATGGTGAAATTTCATAAGGGGGGAAGAATGTAATGACCCAAAAATTTTCAATGTAAATGCACTTCTTATAATTATTAAATCACATGAAAACACAACATAATGAACTAATAAATTCTCTGTTACCTTTAAACATAATTTGTCACTTCTGTGTTTGGTATTTCAAAAATCGGACATACACGGTTGTGTTCAAGATGATTTTTGTGGTCCAATAAGAAAAATATAATTTTTGGTGAATATTAACCTACCCTTATGAATAGTAACCTATCCTTATAAATAGTAGTACAAACCTTATGAATAGTAAATTGTCCAATATAATAGTAACCTTACCCATCAATAATTAAATATAATTTAAGCATCTTAGAAAGTAACAATTTGACAATAGTAAATGTTTTGGTATTTTTCTAAGTCACAAATAATTAATTCTAATCAATTAATTAATTTAAAAGAAATTTTATTTTCATAAAATGTGTTCATAAATTAACAAATCTTTGTCTTCTAGTTTTTAGATAATTTTATATGACCTACAATTTTTTTGAAAGAATTATAAAATCAATTTTAATTTTAAAAACTGTATTTTTCAAGTAAATTATTATTTTAATTAAATAATAAATTATTAATATTTAAAAAAATATTTTTAAAAAATAAACTTCATTTTAGGATTCTGCACATCGAAAAATGGTTGGGGTGAAATTTTTGGATTGTTCTAAAATATTTGAATTTTTGATGAATAGTGAAATACCATAATTTACAAAATAAGCTAAATAAGTTAATTATAGAGTCATGTATGATGATATACTGATGTAAGCACACTTGTTTGGGGATTAAATTATAAATTTACTATTTTTAGTCATGGAAGAATCACTATTCCTTGTCTTGTGGAGAAATAATAAAATAAAGAATTTTATATTGAGAAAACCCCTCTCCCCTCCACTATAAATACCACCCTTCACACCCTCATTTCCTGACACCTCTAAAGCTTCAAGACTTGTCAAAAAACTGCCCAAGAATTTTCCCTATCCCCTCCCCCACGTCCATGAGCTTCTGGTCCCATCAGAAGACCAATTTTAGGCCGCTTAAGGAGGATCTCAAGAGGAGGTTTCAAGAGGTAATATCTCTCCTTATTTTCCTTTAAATTCCTTTCAATTTCAAATCCTTTTCTTATTCTCTCTCAACCTATCTATGTCCAAATGGTTTTGTAACACCATTATTATACATATAATGTAATTTTATTATACTAATTGGGTATTTTATCATCCAACCCCCTTTCTCCTCTTCTTTTTATTTTATAAAAGAAAACGTTGTTTGTGAGGTGTTAATCTATCACCTTCCAGAACGACATGTTTTAATTTTCCATTTCTACCTTTAGATCTGGTCATGAAACCATTTTTATGGTTGAACCAAAATAAGTTATATGTTTTATGTCCTACTTAATGTTATGGAACTAACTAATGTTCATGTTACTAAATGATTAATCAAAACAAGTTTATTGTGGTCTAAAAACTACCCAAATTAACCCAAACAATCATCATTAAATTCTTATGTAATGATTCATCCACATGGTATATAACATAATTCATTACAAGAACATTTAAAATCCTGTAATATCATTAATAACATGTAATATCAGTTCTGTATGTTTACCCATGTTCTACCCGAACGTCAATTTATGAATACATCGAAACGCTCAAGAAACCCATAAAAACGAACATTCATGAACAATGTTTTTAAACTCTTTAGCTGCCAAAAGGCCCATAAAATAACATAATGAAAACAAAATGACACCTATTTATGTATAAAAGGTTATGAAAAATATAATTATTTAATTTAATGTCATTATATAAAACATTAATGCAAAGTAAGTGTTTAGATATTAGGTAAGGGGAAATTCTCGAAGCCAAATTTCCTCCTTCGAGTTCTCCCTATTTCACTCTTTTTGATATGGTTTCTCCATAAAAATCTTTTTTTCATCATTTTCATTCATTTTCTCATATATACTTGTTTTTCACTGGTATTTATTTCAAATATAATGTTTTCCAAAAGAATTCTTCTTTTAAGAACACCCCTTTTACTTCTCATTCAAGATTAACGTTTCTTGTATCATGTATGTTATTCCCTCCTTCTTTTGGGAACCCAATGTTTATGAATGTCTTCTTATGAGATGAAACCAATTCCTTTTAATGGGTTAGTTTTTTTTCATTTTATGGTTATATTTTCATTGTGTCATTCATGATAAATAATAATGTTATGATGTGACGTGTGCACCCAGAATTATATAGCACAATATGAATGTTTCAATGTGACAGGTGTGCCCAAAATTATACAGCACTCCAATGCATTGGGTAATGTGGTGAATCTCATGAGTAAATTTGAAATTATGTGTGAAGAAGATGATATATTTTTTCACAAGTATGTGTGGTAGTTAACCACTAAGAAATGATGTTTCATTTTTATGAATTTCCACATTTCAAGTATTTTATTTATGCTTCCTATCATGCTCATGATTCTTTTCCTATTTTATATATATGATCACCCCATACTATATTGTTCTTATCTATCCTCTTATTGTTCTTTTTTTTCAACCCTTTTGATGCATATCCTCAGGTGTCTACATTTACTAAGGAGAGGTCAAGTGCTAATAAGAATCTAGATAAGAAGAAACAAATAAAAACGTTTATGCTCGATTTTGTAATTGTTATGTATGGTCTTAGTTTTACCAAGACAATAAACCATTGCATCCTCTATTTTTAACACTATTATGTTTTTTATCATTAAAATGTTGTAATAGTAATGTAAGAAATGGTTGGGTCACTATATCTACCATTCATAAAAATGACTTTAGACATCAATAGGATAATAAAAAAACATTTTATGTAATCATTTTTAGAAACATGGACTGGGATGATATATATTTCTTGGTAGATACTTAGGCATCAACAACCTCGAATAAAAATGAGATTGTGAAATTAACCCTTACCTTAGATCTGATATTCTCTATACATGTCTGAAACTCTTGTATGATCTTTTTAAACATATTATTAACATATATTGGAATCAAACTAATATTTATGATATTATATATGGATCTTTTATGACTTTATATTACCCATTTATTAAATATTCAAAATTAAATCAACATTTCGGGTAATAATCCCTTTGCTTTTCGTACGTGTTTTGACTTGTTACTATTGATAATTTTACATACATATGGATTCAAGTACTTCTAGAATGTATAATAAGGTTTATATTTCATATATAATTATAATGTAAATATATATAATAGATATATATGTGGAATGGAATACACTGTTCATGTAGACGGTATGTCGTACGTACGCATGAACGTTGTTTCTATTTTCTTATCGTATTGAGTAGAAGTACGTGAATGAAATATATTTATATATATATATATTAAAGTATCCTTATTAAGTTATATATTTCATAATTATTCATAATATGGTGAACGTAGAAGATGAGTCTCGTTGCATTGTGGAGACGGTAAACCGTGCGTATGCACGAGTGATGGAATCATTTAATTAATGGTTAAATTGTATGTGATTGTATGGAATATGATTATTTTTATAAATAATATCATGTAATATTTATTATTTAAGTCATTTATATTAATCATTGTATCCTTTGAAATAAACTATAGATGAAAAACAGTTTACTCCATGGTGTGTGGATGTTATGTCATAAGTACTCATGCATGGCCTTATAATATTTTATAGTATTTGTAAAAGGAAGAATAAAGTTGTACCATAATAATAAAAACATCTTATAATATTTTTTATTTTTTATTTTTTATTTTAAAATGGTGACAACTTAGGAGGAGGAAATATAAGAAGAAAAGAACTATGAAAGAATGGATTAAACGATTACCTCTTCTTCGTGTGTCTCCCATTGATTTGGAAAAAATAATTACTTAATTTGGTTTTATGAAAAAAGGGTGGAATATTTGATGCTTTTTTGTAGTTTTATATGAGTTTTGGTTAGGTTTATGCAAATAAAAATGGATTTTGAGGTGATAATAAAAGAGAAGGAGAACTACCCTTTTATAGGGGAGGTGATGGACACTTTAGGAATGTCTTGAAATATTTAATTATAATAAATTGATTTTAGATTTATAATTGATATAAAGTGATTTATATATAATTTAATATGATTATGGATTTAATTTCTCTAAAATAATTGGTTCTAGTCAAGTTTAGTTCATAAATATAACCTTATATTTTGGCATTAACCCTTAGTTAAATAAATTAACTCTTACCATGGCATCTGGTATTTGTTTACTATATGGTTAATATAATTACAATAAAATGCTCAGAGAACCTAAAGTGGATCTTTAAATACATGTTTTATACTATATAAGTAATTTTTTCAAAGCTAAGATTTTTATGACTATTATATCATTTAATAAAATAGTGATTGTTTTAAAAATTCATTTATGTCAATTTTGACACGATTTAGTAATTGTTTTTTAAAAGTCATAACAAGTTGATTACATATAAAATAATGAATTAACTAATCCCCAATATTTCAATTTTATCCATATAATTCATCTATGTCATCATGAAGGTCAAATTACATTTATTTTATTGATTAAAATATCATTTATTTTACTCATTCATTAATAAGGTAATCACCACATCATCATTGTGTCATAAATACTTTAATTTATTTACTGACTAAAACTTATAAATAAAATACCATTACATATAAAATCATATTATATTTCTAATTAATATTTTTAGTGTAAGATATCATTTATATAATACAAATTAATATTGTTTTAGTTAGGAGATACAAGTTTATGTTATATTTTCATTTTCTTTAAAATAAACATTATAAAAGGACATTATCACACCCAAATGGATCCATGTGGTCCTAAAATCGACCTAAGGATACTCAATGGTCATGAATATATCATCCAATAGAACTTGGGAACATTTTAGGGTAGTTTTATAATATTATAATTTTATTTGTTTACCCTTATTTACATGATTTACACTTTAACCATGGTAAATAAAAATAATTACTGATGTTACTATTCATAATGTCCAAAAATAAAAGGTAATGATTTACACAATTTGGAACCTCTTATTATTAATATGTAATCCTGTTTTCCAAATTCAAAACACATAATTGGGAGAAACTAATTTAAAATTCCGCCATGTTTTCAAAAATAGAAAGTGGGTTTTTATGAAGTAAAAACCATCAAAAGATTGGCATGTGTTTATATCCAATTACAATGTGAAATTAATAACCATGAAAAAAATTGCATTAAATTATATGAAATTAATCCAAAATACACTTTAAAAAATATATAAGGACAATGAAAGTATATAGATGAATTAAATGAAAAGGTAGATATGAATTAAAACGTAGTATTTTCAATCATTCATTAAAATATGGATTTTATCAGAAAAATACCAAACATTTATCCAAACTAAATTGTTTTTTTCTGAATCTAAAGAATAATTAATTTATTTTTCATATTTAACTTATAAAAGTGTCAAATAATAAATATAAAAAATGTTCACCATGAAAAGGCAGGAAAACATCATTTTTTGAAAAATAATTCTTTTATCTAAAAAATGAATTTTTACTTATATTATGTATAAGAAACACATTAGTTAAATGTTTATATTATATGAGATATATATATATAATTAAAATTATGGTTTTTAATATTCATAACCACTTTTTAAATGGATATTTTGATAGGTCATGGTGCACTCGAACTCAGTGTGTTGTATAGCACAAGCTAAGATGGTGTTGTGTGTAGTGTAAGTTAATCATTGTGTAACTTACAACAAAAGATATTGAATTTATATAAAAAGAAAAATATTGTGTTATCGGGGGTTGTTACACTATCCGTACAATAGATAAATTGCTTCTTCCCAATTTTCATATTTTGGTTCGGTAACTAAGGTTTCATTATTCAAAATCCCTTTATTGCGATCTCACATTGGAAAAATTGGTTGATAAAACTTCAACTTTAAAATTGAGAAAGTAAAGAAAGAAGGTTACCCAAGATAACATATAATATAATTACATGTAGGAATATATTTATAAGAATAAAAAAATTGTAGATAATTTTCTGATGGAATGAAACATAGAAAAAGATTATGAAAAGTTTAACAACCATAAAGGTATAAATCTTTGACAAACCAAAGGGCCATTTGATTCATCAATAAATGTACCAGGAAAACAATTTTGGTTTTCAAGATCCTGTACCCAATATTGTATAACATTAGAAGAAATACATAATTTGTTTCAATAAAATCTCATCGTTGATCATGCTTGGAACAATTTCCACTTCATCACTTATTTAAACAAATGATGTTGAATTTATTATTCCCAAAGTGTTAGGAGATCAAACGATCCATAAATATAATGATATGTTATTCCACCCATCATGACAAAAAAAAGTTAAAATAGGTTACCACATATGCATAATTCCACCAATAGTGAGATAATACATTAATCTAAAAAACTTCAATCGGAGTATAACTTATACACTCCCAAAATGGATAACTTTATGTTAGGACCAAAAGGGGCCTAGATACCCTGAGTGGGGGGTGAATCAGGGTATGGATATTATTTTCAAAATTATCCATGTCCAATTATAACTTGACCTCTTTTCAATAAGTGTCACTTAATTTTCATTTATGTTTTTCCATTGGTATTATTCTTTCCTTCATTATATTATTATGATGCTTTGAAATCAATGTATAGAAGAAATGAGTCAGACACAAAGCTTTTTACTTTGTCCACCTATATTGGGCTATAACCAATGAGCATACAAAAGTGATGTGCTGATGTACTAAATCCTCTAAATCTCACTTACAATTTACAATGTTCATGCTAGATCACTTCAATTCCCATGCTTACTTCCTTTACAATGTTCAAGGTCAGCTTACTGCTTTCCCAAGGGTAACTCCATGTGTCTCTCTATGGCTCACTTTAGGTGGAAAGGATCACCTTCTTCCTCTTCTTTTGCTCACTGCTCGATAAAGGATCCACTCGCTGTTTATGAACATGTAGGTACTATCATTATATTTAATGAAATATGTATCTTTAATTGTTGATCGATGCTCTGTTGACATCCAACATTCACCCGCAGATTAATCTCACTATGCATCGGGTGTACCGGGTGTGTCAGCCAATCCTCCAAATTTCGTACAACCCTATAATGACTGTCGTGCTTCACAAAGCCTAGAGAGGATCTCTAATATTGGCATGTAGGTGTAAAAAACCCACTTTTATGACACTCCCTTATTCAATGCAAAACATGGGCGAGTCACACCCTTTTACGCACAAACCAATATTGGTGTGAAACTATCAACTGTCGTGCTACTCCATGCCTAGCGTGCAAGTGTCACCAATCCAATTTCAAAACACTCTCTTCTCCAACTCCAAACGTGGGAGACCCACACCCTTTTACACCCAAACCAATTTTGGCGTGCAACTATCACCTGACGTACAACTTTTGAATAACCATATACTTGCATGACCAAACCTCCACTTGCGCACCCAAACCACCTGTGCAACTAGAGGTCAAATTTTCTCTAAGTGTGGAGATTCACGCCAAATGAGGATGGGTATCCCTCTATTTATTGGTATTTTGGTCACCCTGAGGGTAACATCCTGGCTAAATAAAGAATATAACATTTTAATTTTTATTAATATTTATGAATTAAATATTTATTTTACTTTGAAGAGGAGGCTATGTTCGATGTCGTACCAGATACACAACAACGGGTTTCTTTGAAATATTACATTGCACACTACATTGAGTTATACATAAAAATAATAATATATTGTTATTTTAAATGGTAGTTAACACCTAGTTGTTGTAATGTAAGGAATGAATGGAACTAACTATAATATGATTATACAAGTTAGTTAATTTTTTTTACATTTATCCAATAAAATATACATGTTTAAAATTTGAATGAATCTAATTTAAAGCATAAATACTCTTACATTCATTATATGGTCATTTTACAACCTTTTGATGGAGAACCCTCTTTAAATATTGTTTTGGTAACTTTTATATGTTTTATTTGAAAAATTAAAAATCCCCTTTAGAATCGGAACATAAAAGATTACTTTGGTTAAATATAAGAACCCAGTTCTTATTTATGAGGTACAGGTTTATTCTTTTCTCTTTTTCTTATGTATTTTTGAGAAAATAAAGAAAATGGGGGAAAATCCTAAATTTCTATACTACACTCCATGTACTTTTCCATACGCCATGCACTTTGGCCTTGTGGGATGAGTACACAGGGTGTGTAGCCATGTTGGTGATGAAGGGTGTAAAAACCGACTACACGCCGTGTAGTGGGTATGTACACGTCGTGTAGTCAGTCTGTAGGAAAATAGTAAGGCAGTGAAATCAGCCACTAGCCGGACGACAGTACACTCCGTGTGATCAGTAATACACGCTGTGTACTCAGGTTGACAGATGAACAGTGCTGCGGTGGAAGGAAGCTGTTGAAGGGACAGTTAAAAAATGAAAATTACACGCCGTGTACTTGAGAAGTACACGCCGTGTAGTTTGTTTTTTTATCTTGAAATGGGAAGTAGCCTCCCCTATTCACATGGAAGGCTTCGAACCAAAGGAAGGTGTCGGGAGAGAGGGAACGACCTTTGTAGATCCCCAGATCGTGTGCCGGGAATCCATTTTCTGCACCGTCGATCTCCCTGGAACCGCACGGGTGAGTTCTTCCTCCTCCTTGAGTAGTTCTTGACAATTATTCCTCTAAGGGAATTTATTTGAGTTTGAATGGAGATTTATTTCACCTCAGATCTACATCGTTCTTGGACGATTCAATGATCGTCGTTCGCGTATATAGTTCAGGGGCATTTAATGTAGGTGGCTTGGTGTTTAATTTCCAACTGTTGTGCATTTGTGTGACTCGGTGTGCCATGAACCCATGTTGGGGTGTTTTATAGCTATGGCCATGGCTATTTTGAATACCTAAAATTTTATAGGTAATTAAATTTGATAATAAACTATTGTTTGGGATCGCTTCTTGGTTCCAGGACCACCCCGGGGGTGAGTTCCTCTATTTAGCTGTTTGGCCATGATACCCAAGAGTATTCCATTGTAATAATGTTTTTTGGACTTCCTTGAGAGGAATTGTATGTGAATTTCTTGTTTACATGTTGTGAATGGCCTGGTTACTTTCTTAACTTAAGGGATGTGTTTCCTTTAGCCTGACGGCAGTGGTTATTTTAGCTTGAGGGTAACTTCTTCCGTGCCTGTGGGCAATAGACTCTGTGCCTGAGGGCGACACATTGTACGCCTGAGGGAAATATCTATTATCTATGAGGTCAATTCCTGAGGGTAAGATTCTCATTACCTAAGGGTAAGGGTTTGGGTGTCTGAGGACGGTTACTGTTTACAGAGAAAATTCACATTGGCGGTTTCCTTATATTGAATGATAAAATGAATAATAAAATGGAAATATAACTGGTAAAGTTAGTTACTTTTGAGTACTGCTTAGTTTATTGCATTTACTACTGCACACTTTTGTTGCATATTTTACACACAGTTGGGCACGAGCCTTTGGTTGGTGGCTACTGAGATTTATTTCTCACACACTGTTTGGGTCTTGTCTTCATCCCAAATAGATTACGTTTCTACAGGTGTGGATAAGGGAAAGGGTTCTTATACATGTACCTGATTGTTGCTGAGGAGTGGTGGAGCATGGGACCGAGCTTAGGCTTGCGATGCTGCCGGCTGTTTTGTTTTTCTTTAATTTACCTGTACTTTCAATTGTATCTTATTGTTCTATTTTGTAACATGTTCTGGCTGTTTTCCTGGAACTAGAGACATGTTGCATCATTATCTATATAACTGTTGGTTATCTTTTACTGAAATTGTTTATTTTAAATGTGTATGGTTATTGCTTCCGTTGTTGTTTAATGTTTTATATTGTATTCCGCTACGCTACACTTTGACAAATGAGGGAATAGTTTCCCCACTATTAGACATGGGCCCTTGCTTCTAGTTTCCAGCCTCTAGTGTTTGGGAAAATGTGTTTGAGGTCATGTGACCAATAGGGTTTGGGGCACCTGTTGAGTGGCACTTGGATCCGGGACGTTACAAAGTGGTATCAGAGGAGTTATTTTCTTTGACATACTATTTTGAGCCTTAGTCAGGGATAGGACGGAAACGGTAGTTGGAAATAAGTTTTTCTCAGGCGTAGCTAACCCATGTACAGGGAAAATCCATTCTACCTCGTATTTTTGAAACTCTTCTGATTTTTCAAATTTTACAGTTGATTTGATTTTTACCGTTGGGTGATGCACTTGTGATTGTGCTATTTAAATTTTATCCATGGGTTCTATTTAGTTGCAACCCGATGTGATGAGGGTATTCCATCTCATGCATTATTTAGGAACATTCTAGAAATCACATTCCATGCATAGTTCCATGCCATGTAGGAGCATTAGAAATTTCATGTTGTTGTGATAGTTGTTGTGCTAGAAAAAGAATGTTGTTGTGATAGCTTCTTTGATAAATACCTTCTATGTGATAGGGTATTTTTGTATGTTTCTGTTGACAGAATGGATGCCAAACATTGGTTGTTGGGGACTATGGGCCCTCTTTGACCAGAATTTGGCGGGCCATTGACGGTTTAGGTTGTTATAACACATATAAGATTCCAAACATTGATTCGTGGGGAGTATGGGCCCTCACGGGTTGTGATTTGGCACTTAGGTGTTATTTTTCAGTATTTTCTGGGTTCTAGAGTAGTTTCAGAGGCAAACTATTCGAAAAACCCAGGATACACGCCCTATAGTTCCTCGGACAGATGCCATGTGATCTTCTGTTCGGGAAGAAAAGAAAACTTTTTATGTACACGCCGTGTACCCTATGTACACGCTGTGTAGTCTCTTCTCGTGTCATATACTATGTGGGAAGGGACTCGGGGAAGGGAAAAGCATGGTGTGAACATGTCGTGTAGCGGATGTACACGTCGTGTAGTGTTGACCTGAAGTCCGCCAGTGCAACTAACAACACAGACGGAGGATACCATAAGACATACAGGTTGTTTCCACTATGGAACACACAGTGTAGTCTGACCTGGGGACCTGGCCGTGTAACTTACAACATGGGTCAGGTTAATCCTTTCGTGTACATGCTACATGTATATGGAACATGTCGTATAGTTTGAGCCGTGTATCTGACCGTGTAACTAACAACACGGGTCGGTGGAGCTCGTACAGTACACGTCGTGTTTCTGAGGGACAAGTCGTGTAGTCTTGAACGGTGGCAGACCGTGAAACCTGACCGTGTGGCTAGGAATATGGAGTGGTGTACACTCCATGTGCGAGTGTAACACGTCATGTAGTATCAAGACGAGTAGTCATCTGTGTCACAAATGACATGGGTAGTTGGAAAATTACACCATACACGTTGTGTAGATTATATATATGCCATGTAGTTTTGTTCAATGGGAGCCATGTGGCTATGCCATGTAGATGGACCTGGGTAGGGGAAGAGAATTCAAGTACACGTTGTGTAGTCAGTATACACGTTCTGTAGTCTTTTTTTTCAAATATTGAATGCCTTCTTCCTCCAGTTCCTCTTTTGTTCCCTTTGTTTTTTTAGTCATTGATAATGTTGATCTAAGGTGTGTGTTTGACCTTGTAGAGTCATGCCGTGGAGACAACAACGCGTTGTTCGCCAGGAGAGCGACACTGATTATACTCTAGAGATGGTGGTCCATGGTCTACCAGTGGATCCTCTAGTAGAGCCATATATGGCGCCAGCCTTTATACCAGACATAGGCGTAGAGGCGCAGTTATGTGAAGGCTTTATGCGGTTCATGCAGACCTTTCAGGGAGCACCACAGGCTTCCACATCTATGGCTGAGTTGACTCGTATATACCTGCTACAGCGTCCGCCAGCATTTTCATGGGATGGCAGACCACAGGCTGTAGAGTCTTGGCTGGGGTCTATGCAGACTATTTTCTAGCATCTTGAGATGCTTCTAGGGCGGAGGGTCAAGATCACGACATATATGCAGCGTGATTCTGCCAAGAAGTGGTGGGATTTTACCACCCAGACAGAGCATCTCAGACACATGGCATGGGAGGGTTTTTAGATAGCATTCTATGACTTCTTCTTGCTAGAGATGATGAGAGAAAATAGAGCTCGAGAGTTCATGAATCTGTTGCAGGGCGCTATGTAGGTGATGGATTATTCTGCTCTCTTCACTGAGATTCAGCATTTTTCACCCATTCTGGTGGGTGATGAGACGTTGAGACCCAGATGCTTTGAGGATGGTCTTCAATATGAAATCTGAACACTGCTGAATGGTTTCAGGTTGCCTTTAGTACATGCTATTGTGAACCAGGTGCTGATTACAGAGAGCAACCTACGGGAAGCTAATGGTGTGGGCCAGGGCGGTTCAACACCGGTTTCTGGTACTATATCTAATGGCAGGAGGAAGAGACAGATGTACTTCTCTCAGGCTTCCAGTACCGGCCAGAATAATGTTTCAGGTGGCCAGGTCATGTGCTACCAGTGTGGAATAAAGGGGAACAAGAGACCTATGTGTCCATGTGATCTAGTGGAGTTCCTAGCTTGTGGCAAGATGGGTCATCTGCAGCTCTTTTTCATGGCGTTTCCACTAGTGTCTAGTGAGAGGGGTTTCGTGCAGACTCCACGTGCAGGAGCTGGACCAAGAGCTTCTTACAATTCGGGAAACTGGAAAATGTCAGGGCATGCAGGAAGGGATGGTGTTCATGGCCGTGGTAGTCAGACTCTAGGATCTCGGAGGCAACAGGGCAGGACAACTCATGGTGGCCAGGCTGTGTCGCAGGGCCACGGCAATGGGCAGGCATATGCAGGGCAACATACCCAACAAGAGCAGGATCCTGGACCTTCTACAATCAGATGTACTATTCTAGTAGCTTCTTTCTTATCATCAGTACATTTTGATATGGGTGATACACATTGTTTCATATATTTACCCATTGTGAAGAGTCTTGAGCTCTGTGTTTCTTATTCTTCTGATGTTATGATGCTAGACACTCTGTTGGGAAAGAGAACGACATGTGTGCATCAGTGCAAGGAGTTCCCCCTTGAGGTTAGTGGGCGTCACTTTATATGGGACCTCTATGTCTTATAGATGACGAGCTATGATGTCATTCTCAGGATGGACTGGTTGGTTCCCGTTCAAGCCTTTGTAAATTGCTATCATCGCAAGATGAGTTTTACATCACCAGAGGGCAGAGAGTTTCTATAAAAAGGTGAATGGGATGTTCAGGCGAGTTGAGCTAGACCAAAGCATCATGGGTGAGGTGGAGTCACAGCCAAGATTTTGAGTTTATATCAAGATGACCAGGGGACTTGTCAGAATGATTTCCCTCCATTGGTTGATCGTTTCAAGGATATCTTCCCGGATTAATTTTTAGGTATACCTCTAGAGCGTGGGGTGGATTTATCTATTGAGCCTGTTCCAGGAGCAGCACCGGTGTCCATTCCTCCTTATAGTATAGCCACACCTGAGTTGCAGGAGCTCAAGAGTTAGTTAGAGGATTTATAGTCAAAGGGTTTCATCCGACCCAGTACCTCTCCAAGGGGTTCGCTGGTCCTCTTAGCGAAGAAGTTGGACGATACCCTCAGGCTCTGTGTGGATTATCGGAAGTTGAACCAGTTGACTATGAGGAACTGATATCCCATTCTAAGGATTGATGATATTTTTGATCAAATTCGTGGAGAACGAGTGTTCTCGAAGATTGACCTGATATCAGGATATCATCAGCTATGCGTGATACCATCGTATATACCCCTTAAAGCCTTTTGGAGCAGATATGGTTGGTATGGGTACTTGGTAATACTGTTCGGACTCACGAACGCGCCCGAAGTTTTTATGGCTTTGGTGAATCATGTGTTCCATCCTTATCTGGATTCTTTTGTGGTAGTATTCATGGAAGAAATTATGGTGTACTCTCACACTCGACATGACAATGCCACCCATCTTGGGATCGTACTGAGTACACTAGAAGAGCATCATCTATATACTAAGCTCTCAAAGTGCCACTTTCGGATGGACTAGATTCACTTCCTGGGTCATATCATCTCAGAGACAGGAGTTGAAGTAGAGCCAGAGAAGGTGATAGCATTAGTTTCCTAGGATTATCCCAATAACATGTTTGAGATACAGAGATTCTTGGGGTAGGTTGGTTACTACAGACGCTTCATACAAGACTTCTCGCACTTAGCAGCACCGTTGACGGGTCTGACTAAGAAGGGTGTGAAGTTCGTTTGGTCGGAAGCTTGCGAGAAAGCCTTTAAGGATCTTAAAATAAGGTTGACATCATCACCAGTCATGATACTTCCAAAGAAAGGGAAGAGATATACAGTTTACTATGATGCATCAGGTATTGGACTGGGAGCAGTGTTGATGTCGGGCGATCGAGTTGTTGTGTACGGTTCTCGGTAGTTGAGGCCACATGAGAGGAATTACATGACGCATGACCTCAAGTTGGATGTAGTTGCTCATGTGTTGCGCTATTGGAGACATTATCTATTGGGAGAGAATTTTGTGGTTTTCATAGACCACAAAAGTCTCAAGTATATCTTTACTCAGCGTGACTTAAATCTGAGGTAGCGAAGGTGGGTCGAATACCTTCAGTCCTTCGATTTTGATCTTTCGTATACACCTGGTAAAGGTAATGCAGTAGCTGATGCACTGAGTAGGAAGACTCAGATACAAGTAGTGTAGAAGGCCAGTTGTGAGTGACAGCTCATGTCTTTGTTCTCTGAGATTCATTTGGAGGTGCACGACAGTCACGGGAATACCTATCATTCATCTTTAGCGGTGAAATATACCCTCCTGGATAGAGTGAGGATGAGACTACTATCTAATTAGGAAGGCCTATTTCTATGGGATTCGGTGGAAAGGGAGGATCCTCCTCCTGGTTGGACGATAGGAGATGATGAGGTACTACGTTTTCATGGAAGAGTATGGGTTCCATGAGGTATATGCAAGGAGTTGATGCGGGAGTTTCGTGCTTCAGCTTGGGCAGTTCATCCTGAAGTTACCAAGATGTACTGTGACTTGAGATGTCAGTACTGGTGGCCGGGAATGAAGAGGGAGATAGCTGGTTTCATTACTAGATGTTCCACCTGTCAGCAGGTGATGGTACAACATCAAAGGCCATCCAGACTATTATAGTAGTTACAATCACTGAGTGGAAATGGGATGATTTCATGATGGATTTCATGACCGGGTTGCCGAGGTCCCCTCAAGGCAATGATGTCGTGTGGGTTGTTTTGGACAGACTCAGGAAGGTAGCTCACTTTTTTCTGATCAAGGAGACCTTCAGTGTTGATTAGCTCAAGAAGATTTATATCCGAGAGTTTGTACATCTTGATGGGGTCCCTCGTTCTATCGTTTCAGATAGGGACACCCGCTTTACGTCTCGTTTCTAGAATTTTTTTCAAAGGGCACTGGGTACACAGGTGCTTCTGATCATAGCTTACCACCCTCAGACCGATGGCTAGTCAGAGTGTATGATACCGGTGTTTGAGGACATGTTGCGGGGTTGCATCCTAGAATCTAGCGGCTCTTGGAAGAAGCACATACCCCTGGTTGAGTTTTCCTATAATAATAGTTTTCAGGAAACTATCGAGATGGCACCGTACGAGGCTTTATATTTTAGGCCATACCGATCACCCTTGTCCTGGTTAAAGGCAGGTGAGGTAGCTTTACTGGGACCAGGTTGTTGGCGCCAAAAATGTGGCCCGAAAGAAATGAACGAAAAAGGCCGGCGCGCTGCCTCGCGAAGCTCTGTCGCGAAGCGCCGCCGCGAAGCGCCGCCGCGAAGCCCCGCCGCGAAGCGCCCCAACCATGGCGGCGCCGCGAAGCACCAGAGGCGGTAATCCTCCGCGAACCCATTTGACGTTCGCGAGCCGCCGTGAGGCACCAGAGGCGGTAATCCTCCGTGAACCCATTTGACGTTCGCGAGCCGCCGCGAAGCACCAAAGGCGGTAATCCTCCGCGAACCCATTTGACGTTAGCGAGCCGCCATGAAGCACCAGAGGCGGTAATCCTCCGCGAACCCATTTGACGTTCGCGAGCCGCCGCGAAGCACCAAAGGCGGCGCACGAGCCCTGCTTCGCGGCGCCCCTTCCCTATAAATACTGGACTCCCCCTGAGTCCCGGGCACGGACATTCCGACATTTCGGCTTCTCCTCTCCCGAATCGCGAAACACTCTTTTCCCCGAGAATCATGAGCTCCGCGAGGTATTTATAATTCGCGATACGCCTCTGCTTTGTGTCGTTTTGTGCCCCTCTTCCGGGAGGGATGCCCTTCGCGAAGCTCAACGGCGTTCGCGGAGGAAGGGGATTCCCAAGGGAACCCGGGCAGCCGCGGAATGTTTATGCTTCGTGAAACACCCAACCCATGCTAGTGATCCCTATGCCAAGGCAGGATCACTATAAATCGTGAAGCACACTGCTTCGCAGGACCCTGCTTCGCGAGGCACCCCTTCTTCGCGAGGCAGTGCTCCGCAAACACTGTTCCACTTCGCGAAGCACCTCCCACTCACACCAATGCCCCATGCTAAGGCCAAGGCACCCCACTTCACGAAGCACACTTCTTTTTCTTAGCGATTTCTCTTCTCGTGCGACCCTCTAGGTTTGCACGATGTGATTTCAAAGTCCCATGGACAATACCACCCGTAGCGTTGCTTCTCCTACCGCTTCTTTGCATAGGCACGCTAACGGCTATTGCTTCTTCGCATATCCACGCTAACGTGGACCCCTCGATGGTTCGTCCCACGACCCCCCTTTACCATGTCCTTACCAGTACCTTCCCTTCCCCAAGGACCAGAGGGTACCGGTTATGTAAGTCCTAGGGGTGTGGAGTGAACCCACCTCGTCTGAGCTGCAGGACGTTAAACTGCCAAGCACCATGTCTTCAACACATGACGTTAAACTTTGACCCAACCACATCTCCCTCACAAAGGGTCCCCCCCAGCTCGAACATTCTTTAAACCACTCGTCTCCACGGGAATGGAACTCTTCCGCACATGGAATGAGATCCTCCTTGTCAGAGTGGCGTATGTTCGTAGGGGAAGGGATGCCTCAGAGCGTAAGCCCCTAACCTTTGGTACGGATTATTGCACCCGTGCATCTCCATACTTCCCCAATACCAAGGTCGGTGGAGGACGTGATAGGAAACGAGGCACCTCCCTATGGGCCTCCATCCTGGAGTAATTCCCAACACCATGGGCCGCCCAACCCGTAAGCCCCTTTTCACTTCTCACGGACGCACCCTTCGCGACGTGATCGTCAGGTCCTTGCAACCTCTTGTTTCTCACACCGAGCATGACTCACGTGGGCTTAGAGTGAGCACCAAACCTGACCACCCATCTCAGTAAACTACGAGGTCTTTGATCCATGTCAAGGCATGGTACGTAGGAAGCCTCTATGAGGTCTAAGCCCACCCGTCATTTCATGTTGGGTCTCACCCCTGTCCAGCACGACGTTAAACTGTATTCTGGTCCAGTGGTAAGCCATTGCGACCCACCCCTTGAACTACGAGGTCTTTGATCCATGTCAAGGCATGGTACGTAGGAAGCCTTCACGAGGTTCAAGCCCACCAATAGTGGACCCCGGGTCTACTTTCACGTCGGTTCACCGACGGACTCATCCCTTTTGAACTACGAGGTCTTTGATCCATGTCAAGGCATGGTACGTAGGAATCCTCTATGAGGTCCAAGCCCACCCATCTTTCATTCACGTCGGTTCACCGACAAACCTCTTTTGAACTACGAGTACTTTGATCCATGTCAAGGCATGGTACGTAGGAGGCCTCTATGAGGTTCAAGCCACATTGCTCGGTCGTTCATTCACGTCGAGTTTCGCCCTCGTCCTGCATGACGTTAAACTGTATGCCCCCCTTTTCCTGCATGACCTTAAACTGCTCACGCATTCCCATTTGAACTACGAGGTCTTTGATCCATGTCAAGGCATGGTACGTAGGAAGCCTCCAGAGGTTCAAGCCCACCCCTCATTAGACCAAGGTCCACCTTCACGTCGGTACGCCGACGATGCTCATCGGACCAAGGTCCACATTCATGTCGGTTCACCGACCACCCCTCATCGGACCAAGGTCCACCTTCACGTCGGTACGCCGACGATGCTCATCGGACCAAGGTCCACATTCACGTCGGTTCACTGACCACCCCTCATCGGACAAAGGTCCACCTTTACGTCGGTACGCCGACGATACTCATTGGACCAAGGTCCACATTCACGTCGGTTCACTGACCATCTCTCATCGGACCAAGGTCCACCTTCACATCGGTACTCTGACGAGGCCCATCGGACCAAGGTCCATCTTTCCCGAACTACGCGGACTTTGATTCCCTGCCACGGGGATACGTAGGAAGCCTCGTCAAGGCTCAAGCCCAACTTCACTATCACCCCCTGGGATGGGCCCACTTCACTCTCCTACCACTCCATTCACCAATCGCCCATGGGCTGGCCCCAGTATCGATATCCTTTCAAGGCGGATCCCTCAAATCCGATCTATCCTAGCTAATGCTCTGGTTGGGTTGATCCGTCCCCGCTGGACGTTAAACTTGCGACATACCCTGTGTTGAACACGGGAAGCTGAGGAAAACCTCAGATATGTGTCTGTGACAAATAATTCCCCGCGCTCGATGTGGGATGCCTCGGGCTTCCACGCCCTCGAGAAGCCTTGTGGTCAAGGATAACAGACAAACATGCCAGGTACCCCAGCATCCAGACACGCTACTGATGCCTCAACGTGACTACTCCCCTGACCGAAGGTTGCTGCCCTGACTGGACCCTTTGGAATGTCCCGACAGAAGCAGTGTAATTAACCGGCGTCCATGGAAACATGGCACTAGGAAGAGTTTCACGAACTACGTATTAAATCTATAAGGGAGACCCGGACTAGGTGATGAGTTCTGAGGAGGGATCCGCAGGAGGAAGAACCGACATCCCATCATCCCGTTTCGATCAAGGAGCAGACGTCCCTGAATAAGGAGCGAATGTTGCCCGCCTTTGGAAAGCGGGAATGCGGGGCAACAGCCGCGTGTCCTCACAGACGGATGCACGCGCCCCGGCGAAAGCGTCAGAAACAAGAATGGTGAACCCGACGTGAAATTCTTCTCCTCAATATGGAGATTAGTAGCGTTCAAGACACCAGTAGATTGACGTGTCACCGGATCCAGATATCTGGTGCCTGGTCCCGCCAAGCAAATAGCAGGCCTATCGTGAAACTCACCGGAAGTCGGGGTAGTAGAACGTGGGGCACTCCGCTCTGCAGCGTGTTGGCGTGGATCCTTCTCACAGAAATGGAGAATGGAAGAACGTTGGGGCACTGGCTGTCAATCCTTTTCCTCTCAGTACTGATGAGTTGATCCCTTCGTTTCTCAGGAACCAGGTTGCTATTTTAGAGATGCGGTCACCATCCGCTCCTCGCCCACGCAGGGGCAGGGGCAACACCACGACGGACACCCCACATGGCGCCACTACCGCCACGATGGCTGCCACTTCACAGAATACGGGACGCCCACGTCCCCTTTCCCCATCAGAGGTCATCCAACGAAGGGTGATCAACAGCCTCGTGCGCAGGTATGAGGAAGAAGGGGTCATCCCAACCCGGGATATGGCCCGCCTGGACCTGGAGGCCTCCAGGCCCCGCCGTCAACGCCGCCCTAACAGGCCGCATAGGGAGCCCCTGCTCCCCACCCCGACATTCAACCGTTTCGGGAGCCTATCCCCGGAACGCCTTGACGACTCCTCGCCTTACGCTGAAGAGGCGGGCGCTGTCCGGCTCAGTCCGCTCAGGGCCCCGACCCGGGGCCCCCAGGCGAGAGCTCCCGTCTGGCCGCGTTAGCGCCACCGTCCGGCCCTGCAGGAAGAGCAGGCAGACTCTGTCCTTGCACCACCTGCACCGGCCCGCCTGACCCGACGTCAGCGCCGGGCCCGGGCTGAGGACGCTCGCTCAGGCGCGTCCACGTCGACAGCTACACTGGCCCGAGCCACCTCCGACGGGTATTATGGATCCCCCACGTACATTGAGCAGGGGAACCCCTTCACCCAACCAGGATCGAGACCCCAACCGCCCCACGGGCAGGCTGGGTTGACTCTCTTGGTTGCAGGCCCAAGTGGTGATCACCGCGAGCTAACCCGCGGTAATGCCACCCCGTACGGAGGTCCTCCCCGTACCACTACTCCACAGAGCGTGGGCCTTCCCCGCTCCAAGGTTCGTCATGGAGGCATGCATCGTGCTACCCCCATCCTGCAGGAAGACCTGCCCCGTGGCAGTGACGCTCAGCACGGAAACATTTCCCGCGCCCTCTGTACAGGGTATGGAGTCCATCCTTCTGAAGGCACCGTCCATCCGGTCCTTCTCCAACGTGGGGGCCCTCCTTACGTCCTCTTTGCAAACGGCGAAGGTCCTCCTCTCCCCAGCAACTCAAGGAGTGGAGGTCGGCCTCGCTCCACTCGCATCGACCATGGAGGTCCTCCCCATGCTCCTGCCAGTTCCAACAGTGGCCCCGCCCACATGGGTATTGTTCATGGAGGTCCTCCCCATGTACCCTTCGACATTTTCCCGGGTGCCCCTCACACCCCGGCTATCTCGAGTGGGGGCCCTCTCCGCCACGGCGCCAGCGCTACCCCGAGGCTGCCTGATAGGGGTCAACCATGTCCCGAAGAGCCAACCAGGGGCAGAAGAGCGGGTCGTCACCGCCACAAGAAGAATCCTGGGAAGGCCCAGGTGGAGATCAAACCTGCCCGCTTCTCCGATTCGGAAGCGGAATGCGATTCAGGGATGGAACCTTCTCCCCAATCCTCTGTATCAAGGACTGGGGCAGGAACCAGACGCGTTAGCCTCGTTCTCCCAGAATTTGAGGTCCACCGGATTCCCGTCTCTCTCCGTAGGTACATCCAGGAGGAAGAAATCCTAGGAATTCCGCAGGTCTCGACCACGCAATCACCGCCTCTGTCACCAGAAGAGCCCTCTACCTCTACCAGAGATCACGTAGAGTTATTTTGGGGGCCAACGACGGTAGAGCGATGACACGACCTGTCGCTGGTAGCCGCGGGTCCTGTTCCGGAAGCTGCGATTATCAGCCCGTCGTATCGTGACATCGTGGCCAGGTCACCTCACTCTTCGGAGGATGCCCCGGAATTCGGCGGCCAGTCACCTCGTTTGCCGTATTCTCCTCCGCCGAGCTTACTATCCCAAAGTTCTGCCTCGGTACCGCTTCTGGTTCCTCAGCCGCCCCCGGTTGACGAGTGGGGCAACACAGGGCCAGACCCTGAGTCCGAGCCTAGGAGCTTCTGGAGTATCCTTGCAGCGGATTACTTCCCGGAGAAGTTCTGGCTGACGGCGGCACTGAATTTCCGCATACCAGAGTCTCTTACCCCTGAAGACGTGGGGTGATTTTGTCGAACCCTGTGGGTGACACACTTCTGCCTCCGTTATGAACGGGTGGTGTACCCCAGAAGTCGTGAGCACTTTGAAGAAATCGGCGAGCAATGCCGCCTGATCGATGCAGCCGCACTTCTTGTGGCCCAGCACCCTGAGTCACCAGTCCACCAGAGCGCCCTTCAATGAAAATGCGTTCAGAGTCTTAAATCACTCCGCAGAATCATCAGGGAAGCCACCCCCCATTTGCAAGTCTGTGGTTGGGGACACTATGCCGCTCTCCTCTTCGACCCTATCCGACGACATCCCGATTCGCTATGCGACATCGAGGATATGCCCTCAAGGGGGCCGTAGTCTACATGGCCGACGTTGTGGATAAGGAAGATGAGCTTGAGTTCCTTGATGGAGACTTACCACCTGAGGTCATACCGCCGCTGCTCGACCCGTCAGGGAGAGTTACCCGTCAGCAGAGAAACCTGCTAGGCCTCCCCGTACCCACCGAGTCGCTGGTACTCGGTCAAAACACTGGCAAGGGTAAGGAGCACGTCAGAACAGTCAAGCACTCCGACCCGTCCGCCTATGTGCAGAAAACGGACGAAGATCCTGAGAAGGCCACGTTACGCCAGCAGCTTGCTGAGCAGAAGAGGCTAGTTGACGAACTCTTGGCTGAACGCGCCGCAGAGCGACGACCCGACTATGGTAATCCCAGGTCGGGGCAGCAGGGGCAGGAACAATTTCCCCCCGATGAGATGCCTCCGGGCACCCCTGATCATGCTACTACCGCAGACAGGGCGGAAGCCGGAACATACAGCAAGAGGGAGCGATACCTCTCGCCAAACCCCCTGAGCGACGGGGCAATCTGAAGAATCCAACCTGGGTTCCCCCAGTCGCCCCGCAGGTCGTCCAGCCAGTTGACCCACGAGCGGCCGAAGCCGTCTACCGTGTTGAAGAACCTGGAAATGCACTTGTGGGTAGGGATCCCCGTCAAGACAGGGACCCCCACTCGAAGGACCTTATTGCGGCACTCACAGCCCGCCTCGAGGCGTTGGAAATGCGGTAGGTGGCGGTCCCACCGGATGACAAGCCTTATCCCGCGTGGGTGGATGATATGCCCGCGCCTCTGGGTTTTGGGAACCCCACTTTCTCGCCTTTTAATGGGACAGGGGACCCGCCCCAGCACTTGGATCATTTCTCTTCCAGGTGTGGCCCCATGCTGGGGACCCCGGCTCAGCAAGAAGCTGCCAAGCTCCGATGTTTTGTACAGACATTGGAAGGTCCGGAATTCGTCTGGTACAGCCAGCTCCCTATCGGATCGGTGACCGGTTGGGAGGATATTCGCCGGTAGTTCTTATACCAGTTCAGCTCCACCATGAGAAAGACCAGAATTGCGGACCTCTTCAAGTGCTAACAGAGGCATGATGAGCGGGTTGCGGATTTCATCGCCCGGTGGAAAGGACTTACGTATTCCCTCGATATGCCACTGTCTCAGGAGCAATTACTGACGATGTGTGTGGGGAACGTCAAGATAGAGCCGGTACCCTCCTTGATTACCCAGAACCACCATGGAGGGTTCATTGATTTCTCGGAAAAGGCTCAATGCCTCGAGGAAGCCCTGCAACAGGCCAGTCAGCCACGTTTGCTGCCCCCTCTGATCCAAGCCAGGAGGACCGCCAGGGCTGAACCCGCCGCGGTGGCTCAAATAGAATCCCCAAAGCAGCTGGAATTGCTACCGGCGGCACCACCCCCGCAACCCCGTAGAGGTCCTCCACCTCAAGCACAGGCTCCCGCCCAGCAGCGACCGCCTCAGAATCGACAGGTTCCCCCGCGCAACGCGCCACCGCCACCTAGGCGAGACAACCAGGCGCCACCTCCTCGGCAGGCCCCTCTGGTCCCTCGTCAGGACCAGGCCCCCAGGGCCCCCTATCCGGAAAGAAGGTACGAGACCTATTCGTTCAATGAATATCAGGTCCCTGGCTACTTCCGAAGTGCTCTAGAGCAAGGGATTGTGCGTCTGCCTGAGTGCAGAAGGCCGGCAGAGGCGCACCTCACCGATCACCCCAACTACTGCCCTTATCATCGGGTCCTGGGGCACACCCTCAAGCGATGATATGTGTTTAAATACTGGCTTCAGGACCAGGTCAACAACAATATAGTCAATTTGGGCCCAGCACCAGCGCAAGTGGCAAGCGTCTTTGCAGGATCAGAAATTGGCAGCGATAGCGAAGGTGAGTGGCAGCTGGTCCCTAGCCGCGGATCCCAGGAATATGACGACTGGATGGCTCGAAAAACCGTCGTCCATGCCCAGGGTATCATCCGAGCACGCCTGAAGCAGTCGGAACCTTCAGAAGAAGTAGCCGGTGCCTCCGCATTGTCTTCACAGTCGACCTCTGCCCAAAATGGAAAGCAGCGGCGACGCAAGAAGAAGCAACGTGCACCGCCAGTGCCGTCGTCATCCCGCACTCTCGGTGACTTTATGCCCCCGGAAATGGGGATCCCTCCCAGAATCCACCTAGCGGTGGATGACTCCTCATGCGATAGCCAAGGGTACGCTTCGGTTAACACCGTGGAGCTGGTAAAGCCCTATATGACCCCCGACGAGGGGGAACCCCAGGCAGACCTCCCCAACATTTCCAGCCGACGTCAACGTCAGCGGAATCGCAATCGCGCAGGTCATCGAGGTACGTCAGTAGGCACTTGTGGCCAAGCCGTGCACGCTACTGAGACCAGGCAGCAGGCTCAGCGCAGATCTCAGCACGTGCAGACCCATCCAACACTCTCGGCTCTACCTCCACCGCCGTTCGTGCTACTGGATCGGGGGGAGCCACCTCGTCCGTATCATAGTCAGTCTTGCCCGGCTACAGGCCAGCCTCCATTGTCCGATCCTAGTCCGGCGACTACTCTTCAGGCTTCTACTGGTAGGCAGAAATATATACCCAGTACTAGTCAATCGCCGGTTCATCCAGTCGGACCCGCTGTGCATCCAAATGCCGAACGACCTCCTGTAAGCAGAGGTTCGCGTTTGGCACGAAATTACGATGTTCTGAAGCACCTGGTTGGCATCCCGGCGAGGCTTTCCATCCTTGAGGCCCTTCGCCTGTCATCTGAAATGCGCGAGGAACTCGCCGAGGCCCTAAGGATCCCCCTCCAGTTCGAGACGGAAGTAGCAGCTGCGGAAGCCTTCCATACCGAGACGATTGAAAACGCCGAATGTCAGGCGGTTATCTCGTTCTCCAGTGAAGATGAGGACCCTCCTATACAGGGGCACATTCGCCCACTATATATCACTGGCCACTTCAACGGCGTGGAAGTCCTCCGCTGCCTCATTGACACGGGTTCTGGAATCAACCTAATTCTGACCCGGACGCTGCGAAAGCTGGGTCTGTCCGAAGGTGATTTAACTCCCTCTGACCTCAGGATCCAGGGGTACGACAGGACAGAGCAAACCCTGGTCGGCAAGATCCGCCT
This sequence comes from Viscum album, assembly GCA_963277665.1. Taxonomy (NCBI): domain Eukaryota; kingdom Viridiplantae; phylum Streptophyta; class Magnoliopsida; order Santalales; family Viscaceae; genus Viscum; species Viscum album. The sequence continues at coordinate 1,244,386,580 of OY728156.1, read as the reverse complement.
GAAGACTCAGTTCGGTGGCTTAATTGCCAGCACCGAGTTCATGGTTGTTTCTCAGGACACCGCCTACAACGCATTGATGGGTAGGCCATGTCTCCATCTGCATGCAGCGGTCCCCTCGTCGTATCACCAGTGCCTCAAGTACTCGCTCAACAGTCGAGTAGGTGTGCTCCAAGGAGACGCGTCCCCTTTCACTTCTTGTGAGGCCCGCTATCTGGATGCGGGTTATTACAAAAGTAAGGACAAGCAAATACTGGTAAGCGAGGATGAGCCCGCCCCGGTCACAAGTGATCCCTGGGAAAGCATGGACGACTCCTACATCCTCCCGATCCACCGGTTGGAGGCCACGACCCCCGACATGGGGCAATGCTTTGTTGTTTCGGGTACGCAAGGAAGACATGTTCCCGTGTCCAAGCGACGGCGGAAAATCACCTCGTACTCCTACATCAACCAGACTCAGGTGATCCCGGAATCTCCTACCCCTATACGGTACTGGGACGTCAAGCTGATGACAACGGCGGTGCGCCATACGTGTCTCTTCCGCCGGGCTGGAATTCATCGACTCAGGCCGACACGTCACCACTGCTTGGATATCATCAAACGTGGCCCTTTAGGCCGAAGGCCAGATGGGATAGGGATGACTTCCTTCATTGCCATGGTCTCGATGGCAAGTGAGTCTCCTGATGTGATGACCGCTGCTGCCCGAGTCGGCACCAGCTGCCCCGTGGATCTTGATAGCCCAGAAGTATCTTCCATCGCGGGAAGTCCCCCCACGGCTGGGGAGGAAGACTTGGAGGATGCTCCCCCAGCCTTTGAAGAAGGCATCTCTACCACGGTTGATGAACTGGTACAGGTGAACCTTGGTAGCGAGGCAGATCCGAGACCCATATTGATCAGTGCGGCCATGTCCCTCGAGGAGCAGCAGCAGTACGTAGACTTCCTCAAACAGCACCGTGATGTGTTTTCCTGGAGTTACGATGAGATTCCAGGGCTGGATCCCCAAGTGGTCGTCCACCGTCTGGGCCTCCCGGAAAAACATCTTGGGTTTATACAGCCTCTGAGGAAGATGCACCCTTCCCATGGCGCTATGGTTGAGGCCGAAGTTGATATGCTAATCAAATCCAACTTCGTCAAGGAGGTCCAGTACCCCAAGTGGCTTGCCAACATTGTTCCAGTCAGGAAGAAGAATGGGAAGATCAGAGTCTGTATCGACTTCCGCGATCTTAATCGCCACTACCCAAAGGATGAATTCCCACTCCCGGTGACGGAGCTATTGATTGACGCCACGGCCGGATTCCAAGCCCTCTCTTTCATGGATGGGTATTCCAGGTATAACCAGATCCGGATGGCCCCTGGAGACGAGGAGTCCACTGCCTTCAGGGCTCCCCAGGGTACCTTTTGCTACCAGGTAATGCCATTCGGTTTGAAGAATGCAGGTGCCACTTATCAGAGGGCCATTAATCGCATATTCAAACTGATCCTCGGGACATTGGTGGAATGCTATGTGGACGACCACGTAGTCAAGTCACATCAGCGCCAGGACCATCTCAGAGACCTTGAGAAAGTGTTCGGCTTCCTCCGTTCCCATCACCTGAAGATGAACCCACTGAAGTGTGCCTTCGGAGTCACCTTCGGGATGTTTCTGGGCTTTTTTGTCAGATACCGAGGTATCGAGATCGTCCCGGAGAAGATCAAGGCCATCAGCCAAATGCCTCCCCCGAGCAACATTCGAGAGCTTCGAGGCCTTCAAGGCCACTTAGCCTATATACGCCGATTCATTGCGAATCTGGCCGGCAAGTGTAAGCCCTTTTCTCGGCTCATGAAGAAAGGCGCTGCCTACGAATGGGATGAGGAGTGTCAGACCGCCTTCGAGGAAATCAAGCAGTATCTGCTCCATCCTCTGGTCTTGATGCCACCCGTCTCCGGAAAGCCGCTGGTCCTTTACGTGACCGCCCTGGAGAGATCCCTCGGTGCGCTGCTCGCCCAGAAGAACAACGAGGGTACTGAGAATAGTCTCTACTATCTCAGCCACATGCTTCTCGATACGGAGATTCGATACTCCCCTGTCGAAAAGAGCTATCTTGCACTCGTCTTCGCCGTGCAGAAGTTGTGGCACTACCTGCAACACCATGAGGTGCAATTGATCTCTCGGGTAGATACACTGAAGTACATCCTGAACCGCCCCATGCTGACTGGCCGACTAGCACAGTGGGCGGTGATTCTCCATCATTTTGATATCAGGTTTATACCTCAAAAGGCCATTAAGGGACAGGCATTGGAAGACTTTTTAGCTTCCCATCCAACCTCCGCGGATCAATCTCTGGACCTGGACTTCCCTGATGAGACGATCCTTTCAGTCGATCATGCTGCCCCGTGTTGGAAAATGCATTTCGACGGTGCCTCCCGGAGCCCCACCGGTAGGAAGCTCAACGATCCCAAGCTCAATAGAGTGGGCCTGGGTATTGTCTTCATTACCCCGGTGCAGGCCGTCCTTCCGTACTCTTTCCGGTTGTCAGAAGGTTGTACGAACAATGAGGCAGAGTACCAAGCTCTCATCACCGGCCTCGAGTTGGCCCTTGAGATCCATGTTCCCCACCTACATGTGAAGGGAGATTCAGAGCTGGTAATCAAACAGGTTAATGGCGACTACGTCGTCAGGAAACCAGAGCTTGCACCGTTGCTGGAGTACACCCTCCTCCTAATGGCCCAGTTCTCTTCACGGCCAGAGGTTACCCATGTCCCATGGTCGCAGAACGGCCAAGCAGACGCCCTGGCTAGCTTAGCCGCGTCGCTCGCAGAACCCGAGCAAGATGATTTGGTCATACACGTGGCCCACCGGAGAGTCATTTCCCCCATCACCCAAGAGGACCGTGATAGCCTGTGGGTAAGTCATCTCACCGCCGGACCCTCTGTATCGGGAATCCCGGGTTTGTCGGACGCAGTGGTTGAAACCACCCCCGACTGGAGAGCACCATTTGTCGAGTATCTTCAAAATGGTCAGCTCCCGGACGACCGGGCCAAACGCGAGTGAATCCGACGCCGCGCTCTGCAATTTACCCTCCGGAGCGGCCCCAGCCTTGAACAGATCCTTTATAAGCGGAGTTTCGATGGTGTCCTTTTCCGTTGCATCCAAGGAGGGGAGATACCTCAAGTTATGCAAGAGGTTCACGCCGGTTCCTGTGGCGCCCATCAAGCTGGGCCGAAACTGTCCCATCAAATCCGGAGGGTGGGGTACTTTTGGCCCTCTATGATCCACGATTGTTTTGGATACGCCAAGAGATGCCACGCGTGCCACGTACACGCCAACTTCTTGCATCGTCCGCCGGAGCCCCTCCACCCCACCATTTACTCTTGGCCATTTGCAGTATGGGGACTTGATGTAGTGGGACCGTATCCACCGGCAACAACCCGCCAGTGCAGGTTCATCCTGACTGCTACAGATTTCTTCTCCAAGTGGGCAGAAGCAGTTCCACTCAAAGTGGTCAAGGCCCATTCCATCATTGACTTTGTGAGCTCCAACATTATCCACCGGTTTGGAGTCCCTCACGCTCTCCTCACCGATAACGGCACCAACTTCTGAGTAGCTGAATTGAAGAAATTGTACTCTAAGTACGACATCCGGTCGAACCATACCTCCCACTACCATGCGCAGGCGAATGGACAGATCGAGGCATTCAACAAGACCCTCTCTAACATTCTGCAGAAGATGGTTGGTCAGAACAAGAAGAGTTGGCCGGACAAGCTCCCCAACGCCCTCTGGGCTTACCGGACGACGACTCGCAACTCTACCCAGGTGACCCCATATTCCCTGGTGTATAGTCCTGAGGCCGTCCTACCCATTGAGATCTAGCTGCCGTTGCTACGCACTGCAGTTTATGATCACCAGACATCAGATGAGGTAGCCGAGATCCGTCTAGCTGAATTAGAGGCACTGGACGAGAACCGGCTTCATGCCCTGCACAATCTAGAAAGGCATCAGGACAAGATAGCGAGGGCCTTTGACAAGAAGGTTCGTCTCCGCTCTTTTCTACAGGGTGACCTGGTATTGGCCCTTCGAGCGCCAATGATTCCCGGTAGGAAACCGCCCAAGTTAGAACACAAATGGGAAGGGCCTTATATCATCCATAAGGTTTACCCCAATGGATCATACTCCTTGGTGACTACGGATGGAGAGCGTATAACCCCTCCCACCAATGCCAAGTTCCTCAAGCGATACTTTGCCTTGGGCAAAAGTGGTCCTGCACGACCCTAAACTGCGAGAGGGTCCTGCACGACCCTAAACTGCGACTTGGTCCCACACGACCTTAAACTGCATCTCTGTCCTCACTGCAAGACGTTAAACTACAAGCCGGTCAGGCCTTCCTGACCGAGGCTCAGCCTCAGGCCCCTTGGCCTCCTTGGGCCCCCGGCCCCGTCTCCACCGCGGTTTAGCCCCCAGGCCCCCCTTGTTGTTTTTTTCCAACTTACCCTCTTGTGGTATTGTACGGTATGGTGTAGGACCATGTCCTCATTCACGCCGGATTACTTGTTGTACCGTACATATCCCCAAATGAGGTGATTCTCATCGTCCTGCATGACGTTAAACTGCACTTCTAGAACTACGTGTGGCTTGATTCTCATCCTTATGAGATATGTAGGAACGCTCGGACACCTCGTCTTGAGCACAACCCCAAGCATTTCCCTTCCACTATTCCCCCTAGGAATATTTTTCATAGAGGATATTTGTGTAGCAGGGAGTAGGCTTTCTTGGCCCTGCTTATGCAACCCCGCTCGCACAAAAATTGTAAGGGTCGCACCATGCGCCCACTCCTGTTCTTATATCCTCCCACGTCCTCACCGCATGATGCTAAACTGCATGGCCTTCAAGAACTACGTATGGCTTGATTCTCATCCTTATGAGATACGTAGGAACGCCCGGACACTTCGTCTGTGGGCCCAGCCCAAAAGCCAAAATCTTCCCCTCGGGTCAAGACATGGCAGGGTGCACACTTTTGCCCCGACCCACATCGAGCAAGCCTCGACCTGGCTGCACATTCCCCCCTGAAGGTGTTTTCCCCTTTCGTGGATGGATACAACTATGCTTCACCCACTCCTTGACTGGGATTTCGTCATTTTTCACACCCAGAGGGACCCCCAAGAACGGCCTGGATACAATGCCCAAGGGCTCTCCTACCGAAACGGGCCAACGCCCCCCCCACCCCCCAGGGTTTCAAGCAAAGCCGATACAATTCCCGCGTTGCGAATTTGGTCAGCGGTCTACACTCATTTGTTGCCCCCATACGGGTTACCATAGGAACGCTGTGTTTCGAATATGGTCAACAGTGTCCTCGATTTTCGGGTCCACCCCGAGATGTCCCAGGCATCAAGAACAATGGTTCATTCTGCCCCATCCCGAGGTGACAAACTTCCCCCAGGTGGTGCTAGCGATCCGGGCCACGACCCAGGATTCCTCATGAGGGTGTACGGTGTGATTTGGGACTACGTCCTCATTCAAGTCGGGATCATGTACCATGTCGTACGCCCTCCCTTTATGAGGCCCAGCCTCAGGCCCCTTGGCCTTCTCGGGTCCCCAACCCTCGTCCTTATGTAAGACGTTAAACTACAGACCAGTCAGGCCTTTCTGACTGATAACTTTCCCTTTTCTCCGGGCCACGACCCATGATCCCTCATAAGGGTGTACGGTGTGATGTGGGACTATGTCCTCATTCACGTCACATGCCGTACGCCCTCCCTTTACGAGGCCCAGCCTCAGGCCCCTTGGCCTTTTCGGGTCCCCAACCCTCGTCCTCATGTAAGACATTAAACTACAAACCAGTCAGGCCTTCCTGACTGATGCCTGATCTTAGGCCCCTTTGCCTTCTCCCCAATCTCTCACCCGGAGTGTACGGTGTGGTGTAGGACTACGTCCTCATTCACGTCGAGACCATGTACCATGTCGTACGACTCCCCTTACGAGGCCCAGCCTCAGGCCCCTTGGCCTCCTTGGGCCCCTGGCCCCTCGTCCTCATGTAAGACGTTAAACTGCAAACCAGTCAGGCCTTCCTGACTGATGCCTGACCTTAGGCCCCTTGGTCTTTCCGGGCCACGGCCCAGGTCCCCTCTTTCCCAGGGTGTATGGTGTGATGTGGGACTATGTCCTCATTCACGTCGGCTTCTTCACCATACCACACACCTCCTTTGTTTCGGGGTATATTGCTTCCCCTTCTCGTCCAGTATGACATTAAACTACGTATAGAGAACTACGTGTGGCTTGATTCCCATCCTAATGGGATACGTAGGACCACCTGGATGTCCAAGATTTGGGTCCAGCCCCATCTCTCGGGAATCCTCATCCCATCGCGGCCCCTTGGCCTATCTTTCATCCATGAGAGGATTATATGGTGTGGTTTGGGATTATGTCCTCATTCACGACGGTTTCGTAATGACCACGCCATGCTCCCCCCCTACTGAGCTGTTTCGTCGATCCCTTTTTCGGTGGTTCACCAATGTGCTTAAGAGTACTCTGGTTTATTACCTGGAATGCCAAGTTTTACTCAGACACGTCCGCACCTGCTTTCCAGGCTTTGCGTATCCCCGCATCAGGGCTTTCATCATCTTTCACACCCGGAGGGACCCCCAAGAACGGCCTGGATACAATGCCCAAGGGCTCTCCTAGAGATACGGGCCAACGCCCCCGAGGGTTTTGGACAACAAATCGATAAAATCCCGCGTTGAGAATATGGTCAGCGGTCGATGCTCGTTTGTTGTTCCCACCTCAGGCTAACGCGATACGGACGATGTGTTTCCATCATGGTTAACAGTTTTCCTCTATCTCCATGTCAACCTATTGAGCCCAAATGCTAGGTACACGATTCACACCCTTCATCACTTCATCATGTCCAAGTAGAGTCTCAGGATTCTTGGTACCTTTCCTCCGTGCACGTCTGCACGTTGGGAGAACAAGCTGCATCAAAGGTGTCCTTCGAAACTCTCCGCCAACTCCCCTTTGATGAACTCCCCAAGTATTGCGATGAGGATACCCCCCTTGTTTCCCACACCGAGTTTATCTCACGTGGGCTTAGGGATTGGGTTGACATCTGTGCTTACTCGGGAGTTGTCACCATCCATGGTCCGAGCTCTAAGGCTATAAACTAATACTCTCATCGGGAACTTTGTTCAAGACCCCTTGTCTTTGGGTCCAGCTTGAGTTCAGCAAGTTCACCTCTCTCGGGTCCTACCATTGGGACCCCGGCCACAGGACCGCGTGGCGTAGTGTAGGATTACTTCCTCATTCACGTTAGGTTTGCAATCACTGCACCACGCGCACCCCGTTCTGAGAGTTGGCCTTCCTATTCTTTGTCCTGCATGACATTAAAAGGCACCCTTCAGAACTACGTGTAGCTTGATTCCCATCCTCATGGGATACGTAGGACCACCTAGATGTTTAAGATTCGGGTCCAGACCCACCTCCTGGTGATCTCCTGATCTCCCAGTCACCTAGGCCACTTGGCCTATCCCTCTCCAGGAGGGGGAGGTGTAGGTATGATACAAGGTTTTGGGCACCGTGCCCCCTTCCCCCGGAAACCTGCCATCTCTCGATCACCCTCAAAGTTGAGTCCCTTGACTCCTTGCAGTGGTTCACCGATGTATTAAGAGCACTCTAGTCTAGGACAAAGAGTGTCAGATTCAACTTGATCAAGTTCCTTCCACTTGTCAAGCTTCGTGTTCCCCTCTATTCGGACTTTCATCATCTTTCACACCCAGAGGGACCCCCAAGAACAGCATGGATACAATGCCCAAGGGCTCTCCTACCGATACGGGCCAACGCCCCCGGGGGTTTTGGACAACAAATCGGTAAAATCCCGCGTTGCGAATATGGTCAGCGGTCGATGCTCATTTGTTAGTCCCCATTTCAGGCTAACGCGACAAGATGTTGTGTTGCGAACATGGACAACAGTAATCCTCTGTCGTCACTCCAGCCCCTTCAGTCCTTGAATGTTGGTTGTATGATTCACATCATTTTCCGCCCCATCATGTCCAGGTGGAATCTCGACACTTTTGGCGCTATCCCTCAGTGCACCTTTGCATGATAGGGGGACAAAGCTGCAATCTAGCGTCCTTTGGGGCTCCCATGGTCCGAGCTCTAAGACCATAAACTAGGATCCATTCGGGACTATGTTCAACTTGATTCCCATCCTCATGGGATACGTAGGACTGCCGAGACGCCCTATCTCTGGGTACAACCCATTCAGGAAGCCAGTCACTCTCCCTGTATCACCACTGTATAGGCCCCTCGGCCTAAGGTTTCCCTCTCCGAACGGCATACAATTTGATGTGGGATCATGTCTCTATCAATTGTGTTTTATAACACTGCGCACATTTCCCTCCTAGCATCGTCTCTGCTACGTCTTCGCTGCATGAAGATAAAATGCATGCTTGGTCCTATCATACGACCCTAAACTGTGACACTATCGTCCGGGCCGCACGACGAAAAACGGAACCGCATTGTGGTAACCTCGTTGTAGAGGACATCACATTGGGTACTGGCCACGCGCCATGCCATTTGTCAACGCCCATCGTGGCTTGATCATTTTGGAAACATCACGGTCTACTATTCTAGGCCTGTCGCTTCACAAAAAAAAGCATTCACCTTAAAGAACAGACAAGATACATCAAATTCCACTTCTTTTAGTGCAAGGGCCACGCCCGCACTCCCCTTTTCCCCTGGCACTGGTATCCTACCATGTCATTTCCAGAACTACGTATGGCTTGATTCCCATCCTTATGAGATACGTAGGAGCGCCTGGGTGCTTCCCCGCGAGCCCAGCCTAACCCTTGTGTTCGGTCCCTCGACTCGAGAATTTCCACAGAGAACGCATGGTAAGTAGGAAGATGTCCTCATTCACGTCAGGTTTTGATGCCATGCGTCCCCTGATCCCTTTACCCATCTGTGGTCTGAATTCTATGACTCTAAACTATGATCTCCCCAAGGGAAAGGAATCTGCTCCCTCTCTCTAATACGTTTCGTTGCCGTATTCAGATGTGTTTTGACAAAGAGCCCGAAGCGTGGGATTTTCACAGGGACGTTCCCCTCATCCCATGACCAAGCTTCGTGAGCTCTCTATTTGGATCCTCATCCTCTTCCACATCCAAAAGGACCCTCGGACGATGTGGATACTAAGCTTAAGGGCTCTCCATGAATGCTGGACCTAAGGGCCCTTCAATCGTTTCGGGCCAACGTCCCTACGGATATCTGACAACATTTGTGACATGGTCCCGTGTTTCGAACATGGTCAACGGTCGACCCTCATTTGTTTGTCCCCATTTTAGGCTAACGCGACAGGATGCTGTGTTGCGAACATGGTCAGAAGTAATCCTCCATCGTCACGCCGCCACAATCGTGATCCGAATCTCGAGCGTCCTGATTCACACATTTCCACTCCCTCATGTTCAAGTGGAACTCCATCATACTTGGCTCTTTCTCTTCTCGCATCTAGGTGCGCTAAATGATCGTGTTAATGTCCTTGGGCCTGTAGTCACCGAGCGTCCCTTTTCCCTAACCTTCCCCTTTTGTGTTAGGAGATTCCTGCCACTACTGCTTGTTTCCCTCACCGAGCACGACTCACGTGGGCTTAGTAGTTTTGGTAGGATGTATGCCAATACAGTCGGGCTGTTCCTCGTCCTGCATGATGTTAAACTGCGCTTTCAGAACTATGTATGGCTTGATTCCCATCATCATGGGATACGTAGAGACACCCAGGCATTTCACCTAGGGTCCAGCCCCAGGAATCGCAAAATCCTATTCCTCCCCATTTCCAGCCCTCGCCAGAGAGGCCCTATCTGGAAGAAAGAATGATCTGTGATCAGACCGATGCGCCCAGCTGGCGTACTCCCACCACGGTGGTGTAACTACTGAAGTGTTGGATTCTGTTTGAACAAACCATCACTCCATATTCCACGCTTTGCATGCCCCTTATTCGGACCCTCGTCCTCTTTCATGTCTGAAGGAACCCCCTGACGGTCTGGTCTCATGCCGCATCGGCTCACCTACCGTCCTGGGACAACGTTCCGGAAGACTGGTCCTGTTTGGAGGGACCCCCAATAACGGCCTGGATACTACGCCCAAGGGATCTCCTACCGTTACGGGCCAATGTCCCGAAGGACTGATCGACAAAAAATTGATAAAATCCCGCATTGCGAATATGGTCAGTGGTCGATGCTCATTTTTTGTCCCCATTTCAGGCTAACGCAGTAAGGGTACCGTTTCCCCTCCAAGGTTAACAGTTGTCCCTTATTGTCACGCCATCCCCACAGTGTTCCGAATCTTGGGTATCGTGATTCACACTTCCCATTTTCATCTGTTTGGACCGATTTCAGTGCCCCTGGCATTGCCCCGTTCGTGCATAAGAGAACATTGAAGAAATAGTAATTCGGCTATCCTGGAAGTTCCTCCTCCGATCAAGCCTTCCCCATCTTTCGTGAATCTGGAATGTCTTGAGGAATTGTCGTCAAACGTCCTGCAAACATTGTAGGGATGTAACAATGCAATTCGACAGTGGAAATCGTGCGTGCTACAGCATTCAAAACAAAGGTAAAATTTGGAAGCACGAAAGTACCAATAAAAGGGTTTTGGATTTGTTACAATACTCGGGGGTTGACTTCCCCCATGGACGGGTTGACCCCGTCAAAAGAGCGTTGCAGCTCCGCCACCCGCTGACTTGCGGCGTCCAAAGCTTGTTGCCGCTGATTCAACTCCCGCTCCTCTTCAGCAGCGGCGGGGCGTAATTCGTCAACTCTGGCCTTGGCCCTTTCTACCTCGGCCTAGGCGGCAGCCATCCTTCCAGAGGTCTTCCCCATATGCTCCTCAGCCTCTTCCAGCTGGGCCTTCAACCATGAGACCAGCTCAGATTGCGCATCAAGAGAGGCTGAAAGCTCGTCTGCCCGGGTCTGCATCCGTTGAACCTCGCCTTCAGCCTCCTGGAGCTTCTTAATGCTGGTTGCCTTCCTCCGCTGCCAGCCCACACTGTGCCCACGATCATGCTCCCAGATATTCTTATCCATAAGATCTCGGATGAGTGCATGAGGACGTTGGGCATCCACTCCCCCAGCGCACAGTTTGCACAACTGTGAGCGAAGCCTATCCATTTCGGCTAGCCATTGTGCTTGGGGAGTGTCCTTGATAAAGCGTGTGATCAGCTTCCACGATCGGTGACGAACTATGCTGCTGTCTTCCTCATCGGAGGCCGTTTCGTCCCAGTCTGCGCGATTGGCAGGCTCATATGCGGGATACGCCCATAGGAAATCCTCGGAAGGGTCAACATCCGGTGTCAAATCCAGTGTGACACCTGGCGCCGAAGCAGGCGCGACAGAGCTGGGACCGACCGATTGATCCTCTCCCTCGGAGTCCACCTCAATGATTTCGGGTACGGACCTGCTGGCGGACCCGCCAGTGATGATGTGCGTCGCAGCTTGAGGAGATGGAGGGACTATCGCCACCATCACCGGCATGCCCCTAGGCGGGACGCCTCCAGACATCCCGACCAACCTTGCCGCAGCAGCCCATGCCAGCCGATGAACTGTACGACGGAGAGACATAAACGTTAGTTGGCATGACCTACATGTGACAACGAGGAGACCGGTGGGGGAGACTTAAGAAGATCGACCTCCGAGCGCTGCTCCTGAGCCGGTACTGATGGGACCCCGAGACGAGGCCCCCCGTATATTGTTGGAAGGTCTGTAGATTCCGGAGGAGCCACCTCGGGCGCCCTAGTCCCACCAGACGCAGAACTGGACGCAGCCATAGGCGCAGGTTCTGAAGGTCCCGCATCATCACCCGCCAAGGAGCGAGAACGAGGCCTACGAACAAGTTCCTCCTGCATGGCTGAAACATTGATGAGAAGTCCATAGGGACCCAGGAACAGGTCGTAAGGAGAGAAGTTAGGAATGCTACCTCGAGAGCCTCCGTGAAATCGTCGGATTCTGAGCCTCGGTCTCCGACCTCGCCCTCCTCCAGCGGGCTCCCTCCGCAAGCCTCATCCTCCCGAGAGGAGTCCTCTTATTCCTCCGGCAAGGGGAAGCGCTCCCTCAGATTGGCAGCCGATAACTGTGGGGGGACCGTCTGATTCAACAGTACCCTCACCCGGTCTGTCATTGGGCGAGGGACACCACTGGAGTGGACATAATCCTCCAGCTCTTCCAAGTACTATTCTGCCTCCGCCGGAGACGCCATGAATCCAGCCCGAACTGGGCCTATACCCGGTAATTCCATTCCGAGGCGATTCAGGTGGGCCCATATCTCGGATGGGATGAGGAATTGCTGGTTGACATCCCAAATGTCCCAAGCCTCCGGGAAGACGGCATCCTCTGCCATGTCAATGTGACGTAGGCGCTTCCCTGGAGCCTGAGTGGATATCCTACGGAATCCCCTCGGTGGCCGCCCCTACGGATGACCCTGCTCTCCCGGAATCACCGGATCCACCACTGCTGCCATACCCTCGGCCGGTGCGGGTCTCGCCGCCATGGCAGCTCCGCTGCCGCGAGCGGCGCTAGCAGCCCTCCGACCCCGACCTCGAGATAGAGGAGGCCCACCGTCACCAACCTGAATCGTTGGCTGCTTCAGCATCTCCCCCGGATAAGCGGCCTCCCAACCGATGGCGTACTCCATCACTAATCCGAAGGCGGCGGTGGATGGAGGCAATGAAATCCGTATCTTTCCATCTTCGCGTGTGAACATGAGCCACAACTGCCTCATCACACACGGGTGCTCCTTGTGACGCACCTCCCAGTAGACCTGCGGGGTCAGCCGCTGGAGGCACCGGAACTGCCTCACAAAACGATGCGGGGTGTACGGTTCGCAGATTGGCTCACGATCTATCCGAGCCACCAAAACTCCACCTCAGAAGGCCATAAGGTAAGCTCGATGTTCTTCCGTTCCTCGCCCGTCATCAGCAAGTATTCCCATTGGCAATGGGAAGGGGTCGAAATTAAACTCATCCGCCGTCCACACCCGATTCAGTACCATCGGGACAGCCAGTTTGAACGGGAAGCTCCCAACTGCGTTCAGGATGGAGGGGAAAAAGTTCAATCCCGGCGGCGAAATGGGGTTTGGATACTCGTAAATTCCCCTGATATGCGCTACAATCCACCCATACAGGAGGTGGAAGGGCCCGCATATTCTTGGCGACTTCTTGCCCTCGCTAATATGCCGCAGCATTCTGTACAGTTTGGTGAGCATCGGGATCCCCAGGTTGATCCGCTGCCCCATGGCCAACATCGACGCCATGATGAATGAGCTGGGCCGTACCCCCATGCTTGTATCTCTCACCGGTGGGATCCAGCCACAGATGAGAGCCGCGATGAACGCCGCCAGCCTGACTATCGGCTGTTATTCAGTGCTGACGCTGAAACCCCAAGTTTTCCATTGGCTGTCCTCCAAGACCCGCCAATACAAGTGCCCCTTGCCCCGTTGGGCCGCACTCGGACAAGTTCGAGGCCTCGGAGGGAACTCTTGATCTTCTGGGAAATTCAGGAAGCATTTGAACTAACTCATGAAGTGGACATCCCTCACTGCCTCCTTGTCCTCTCCATGGACAAGCGCCATCAGCGCCGATGCCAGTCGCGGCATTTGCTCCGCATCCCCCCACGCGCTGGTAACGGGGAGGAACTCGTCATACATGGCCCCAAAGATTGGGACCCCAGAAATCTGGTGGACATCCCACAGGCTGATGCCCACCTCCCCATGATGAAGGTGAAAAGTGTTGGTCCTAGATGACCATCTACTCAGCAACTCCGGCATTAGCTGCTTTGGTTGGTAAATGTGGAATTGGGAGGCCCAAGCCACCTCATACAATCCCACTCTCCTCAGCTCGACCCCGAACTCCTCGCATGAGGCGCCTACCCAGTAGGCCCAGGCCCAGTCGTCGGTAAAATTTCCGCCCTGGCGCAGGTCCCACTCATCGGACCATCCCTTCTCTGAATCCTGCAAAGCCACCTTCAGCATGGTACGATAGAGGGGAGGGGAAGTCTCCGGTTGCAGTGGCTTCCCGTCGATGTCGTTCACATGGTTGTAGAGACAATCAGCGGTGACGGGTGTGAAGTCCTCCCGCGCGTGACCATCGGCCGTCCTGAACCATTGGTTCTGGCACGGTGTGCTCTTGAACCAGCAAGCTGGTTCATCCCTACTCGTCTCAGGTATGAAGACGTCATCCCTCAACCCGAAGCTGTACAACGGCAGTTTCTTGCACTGCGGATAATCCTTCTGACCATCCGACAGCAGATCTGTCAAAGAAGTGTGGTCAGAGTGGCTCCGAACCATTTCCCCCAAGACTGGATGGTTGGCCATATCATCCCGACGAGCAGCATCTACAATCACTCCCAGCACAGCCTCTTGATGGGCCATTTTGATGCCGACCCTCAGAAAAGTTTTTTCCCCCTGGGTTGCGAAGCTCGGCCGCGAAGTGGAATCGCGAAGCTCGGCCGCGAAGTCGAATCGCGAAGCTCGGCCGCGAAGCTGAATCACGAAGCTCGGTCGCGAGAACAAGCCACGAAGTCTGGCCAAGGCCGACAAGAAGTTCGCCTAGCGCGGACGCGGAGTCGGAGACCCGTGGTTCGCCGCGAAGCTCGATTTGCGAAGGGCTGTCTCGGAGTACGCGGAGCTTCACGAAGTTGAGAGCACAAAAAGACAAGGAAGGCATGTGAAGACAAAAGAGGACGGACCCCCTATTTATAGGCGGTGACCCCGGAGCATCGCGGCGCGCCTCACCCACGCGAAGCATCGCGACACGTCCGGATCCGCGGCCCTGTCGAGCATCGCGGGCCCCCTTCGCGATGCTGCGTCGCGAACCACCGACAATTTTGGAGATTTTCCCTCAGACTTCGACCCTTCGCCCTCCACGGCTCCAATTCTGAGGGGGGGCATTTGTTGGCGCCAAAAATGTGGCCCGAAAGAAAGGAACGAAAAAGGCATGTGCGCTGCCTCGCGAAGCTCCGTCGCGAAGCGCCGCCGCGTAGCGCCGCCGCGAAGCCTCACCGCGAAGCGCCCCAACCATGGCGGCGCCGCGAAGCACCAGAGGCGGTAATCCTCCTCGAACGCATTTGACATTCGCGAGCCGCCGCGAAGCACCAGAGGTGTTAATCCTCCGCGAACCCATTTGACGTTCGCGAGCCGTCACGAAGCACCATTGGGGGTAATCCTCCGCGAACCCGTTTGACGTTCGCGAGCCTCCGCGAAGCACCAGAGGCGGTAATCCTCCGCGAACCCATTTGACGTTCGCGAGCCACCGCGAAGCACCAAAGGCGGCGCGCGAGCCCTGCTTCGCGGCTCCCCTTCCCTATAAATACTGGACTCCCCCTAAGTCCTGGGCACGGACAATCCGACCTTTCGGCTTTTCCTCTCCCGAATCGCGAAGCACTATTTGCCACGGGAATCATGAGCCCCGCGAGGTATTTCTACTTCGCGAGACGCCTCTGCTTTGTCTCGTTTTGAGCCCCTCTTCCGGGAGGGATGCCCTCGCGAAGCTCAAGGGCGTTCGCGGAGGAAGGGGATTCCCAAGGGAACCCGGGAAGCCACATATCATTTATGCTTCGAGAAACACCCAACCCATGCTAGTGATCCCTATGCCAAGGCAGGATCACTATACATCATGAAGCACACTGCTTCGCCGGACCCTGCTTCACGAGGCACCCCTTCTTCGTGAGGCAGTGCTCCGCGAACACTGTTCCACTTCGCGAATCACCTCCCACTCACACCAATGCCCCATGTTAAGGCCAAGGCACCCCACTTCGCGAAGCACACTCCTTTGCTTAGAGATTCCTCTTCCCGTGCGACCCTCCAGGTTTGCACGATGAGATTTCAAAGTCCCATGGATAATACCACCCGTAGCGTTGCTTCGCCTAATGCTTCTTCACATAGGCATGCTAACGGCTATTGCTTCTTCGCATAGCCACGCTAACGTGGACCCCTCGATGGTTCGTCCCACGACCCCCCTTTACCATGGCCTTATCGGTACCTTCCCTTCCCCAAGGACCAGAGGGTACCGGTTATGTAAGTCCTAGAGGTGTGGAGTGAACCCACCTCGTCCGAGCTGTAGGACGTTAAACTGCCAAGCACCACTTCCTCAACACATGACGTTAAACTGTGACCCAACCTCGTCTCCCTCACAAAGGGTTCCCCCCCAGCTCGAACATTCATTACACCACTCGTCTCCATGGGAATGGAACTCTTCCGCACATGGAATGAGATCCTCCTTGTCGGAGTGGCGTATGTTCACCGGGGAAGGGCTGCCTCAGAGCGTAAGCCCCTAACCTTTGGTACGGATGATTGCACCCGTGCATCTCCATACTTCCCCACTACCAAGGTCAGTGGAGGACGTGATAGGAAACGAGGCACCTCCCTATGGGCCTCCATCCTGGAGTAAGTCCCAACACCATGGGCCGCCCAACGCGTAAGACCCTTTTCGCTTCTCACGGATGCACCCTTCGCGACGTGATCGTCATGTCCTTGCAACCTCTTGTTTCTCACACCGAGCATGACTCACGTGGGCTTAGAGTGAGCACCGACCCTGACCACCCATCTCAGTGAACGACGAGGTCTTTGATCCATGTCAAGGCATGGTACGTAGGAAGCCTCTATGAGGTCCAAGCCCACCCGTCATTTCATGTTGGGTCTCACCCCCGTCCAGCACGACGTTAAACTGCATTCTGGTCCAGTGGTAAGCCATTGCGACCCACCCCTTGAACTACGAGGTCTTTGATCCATGTCAAGGCATGGTACGTAGGAAGCCTTCACTAGGTTCATGCCCACCAATAGTGGACCCCCGGGTCTACTTTCACGTCGGTTCACCGACGGACTAATCCCTTTTGAACTACGAGGTCTTTGATCCATGTCAAGGCATGGTACGTAGGAAGCCTCTATGAGGTCCAAGCCCACCCGTCTTTCATTCATGTCGGTTCACCGACAAACCCCATTTGAACTACGAGGACTTTGATCCATGTCAAGGCATGGTACGTAGGAGGCCTCTATGAGGTTCAAGCCACATTGCTCGGTCGTTCATTCACGTCGAGTTTTGCCCTTGTCCAGCATGACGTTAAACTGTATGCCCCCCTTGTCCTGCATGACATTAAACTGCTCACCCATTCCCGTTTGAACTACGAGTTCTTTGATCCATGTCAAGGCATGGTACGTAGGAAGCCTCCAGAGGTTCAAGCCCACCCCTCATTAGACCAAGGTCCACCTTCACGTCGGTACGCCGACGATGCTCATCGGACCAAGGTCCACATTCACATCGGTTCACTGACCACCCCTCATCAGACCAAGGTCCACCTTCACGTCGGTACGCCAACGATGCTCATCGGACCAAGGTCCATATTCACGTTGGTTCACTGACCACCCCTCATCGGACCAAGGTCCACCTTTACGTCGGTACGCCGACGATGCTCATCGGACCAAGGTCCACATTCACGTCGGTTCACTGACCATCTCTCATCGGACCAAGGTCCACCTTCACATAGGTACTCTGAAGAGGCCCATCGGACCAAGGTCCACCTTTCCCGAACTACGCGGACTTTGATTCCCTGCCATGGGGATACGTAGGAAGCCTCGTCAAGGCTCGAGCCCAACTTCACTATCGCCCCCTGCGATGGTCCCACTTCACTCTCCTTCCACTCCATTCACCAATCGCCCATGGGCTGGCCCTAGTATCGATATCCTTTCAAGGAGGATCCCTCAAATCCGATCTATCCTAGCTAATGCTCTGGTTGGGTTGATCTGTCCCCGCTGGACGTTAAACTTGCGACATACCCTGTGTTGAACATGGGAAGCTGAGGAAAACCTCAGATATGTGTCTGTGACACATAATTCCCCGCGCTCGATGTGGGATGCCTCAGGCTTCCACGCCCTCGAGAAGCCTTGTGGACAAGGATAACAGACAAACATGCCAGGTACCCCAGCATCCAGACACACTACTGATGCCTCAACATGACTACTCCCCTGACCGAAGGTTGCTGCCCTGACTGGACCCTTTGGAATGTCCCGACAGAAGCAGTGTAATTAACCGGCGTCCATGGAAACATGGCACTGGGAAGAGTTTCACGAACTACGTATTAAATCTATAAGGGAGACCCGGACTAGGTGATGAGTTCTGAGGAGGGATCCGCTGGAGGAAGAACCGACATCCCATCATCCCGTTTCGATCAAGGAGAAGACGTCCCTGAATAAGGAGTGAATGCCGCCCACCTTTGGAAAGAGGGAATGCGGGGAAACAGCCGGGCGTCCTCACAGATGGATGCGCGCGCCCCGGCGAAAGCGTCGGAAACACACGTCTCGTGCAGGATACTTTTGTGCATGTCTAGTTCATTTAGAAGCAGATGGCTACCGCACAGTCTCATCAGAAATCTTATGCTGATTGCCGCACAAATCCCTTGGAGTTCATGGTCATGGATCATGTTTTATTACGTGTTTCACCAAGGTTGGGACACAGGTAGATCAGGAGATAGGGTAAACATTCACCGAGGTATGTGGGGCCATTTGAGATTCTTGAGAGAGTCGGGATGGTTGCCTATCGGTTACAGTTACCATAGAGGTACCAAGACATGCATGACGTCTTCCATGTATCTTAGTTGCACCACTATCATTCAGACTCAACTTACGTCCTTCAGCCAGTGAAGGTTGAGCTTCAGGTCGATGACTCATTTGAGGAACATCTGATTCGTATCGTTGATAGGAGCATGAAGGTTTTCCAAGGCCGTTCAGTTCCTCTTGTACAGGTGTTATGGAAGCATGGCTGATTGTAGGACGAAACCTGGGAGCGGGAGACCGACATACGTGCTCATTGTCCAGAGCTGTTTTGAGCATTATATTCACCACCCTTACAAGGGAAATTAGGGGATGAATTTCTTTAAGGGGTAAAGTTTCTAAGAACTAGGTTTTTATTTTTGAGGTACGGGTTTCTTCTTTTCTCTTTTCCTTAACTATTTTTGAGATAATAAGGAAAATGGGGAAAATCATAAATTTCGGGACTACACGCCATGTATTATTCCACACACCATGTACTTTGGCCATGTAGGATGAGTACACAGGGTGTGTAGCCATGTTGGTGACGAAGGGTGTAAAAGCTGACTACACGCAGTGTATTGGGTATGTACACGACGTGTAGTCTGTAGGTAGGAAAATAGTAATGTGGTTGAAGCAACAGCCAGCCGGACGACAGTACATGCCGTGTGATCAGTAATACATGTCGTGTACTCATGTCGACAGATGAACATTGCTGTGGTGGAAAGAAACCATCGAAGGAACAGTTAAAAAATGAAAAGTACACACCGCGTACTTGAGAAGTACACGCTCTGTAGTTTGTTTTTTTCACTTAAAATGGGCACTATCCTCCCCTATTCCCGGGGAAGGCTTATAACTGGAGGAAGGAGTTAGGAGAGAGGGCCGGACCTTTAGAGATCCCCCGATCGTGTACCGGGAATCCGTTTTCTTCACTGTCGATCTCCCTAGAACTACAGAGGTGAGTTCTTCCTCTTCCTTGCGTAGTTATTTCCAATTATTCCTCTATGGGAAGTTATTTGAGATTGAAAGAGGAATTATTTTACCTCATATCTACATCATTCTTGGAGGATTCGGGGATCGTCGTTCGTGTATAACTAAGGTAGGTGGCTTGGTGTTTAATTTCCAACTATTGTGCATTTGTATGACTCGTTGTGCCATGAACCCTGGTTGGGCTGTCGTGTGGCTGAGGCCTTGGATTTTTTTGAATACCTAGAATTGTATAGGTAATTAAATTTGATAATAAACTGTTGTTTTGGATTGCTTCTTGGATCCAGGACCACCCCATAGGTGCGTTCCTCTGTTTAGCCATTTGGCCAGGATACCCGAGGGTATGCCATTGTAATAATGTTTATTGAACTGACTTGAGAGGAATTGTCTGTGAATTTATTTTTTACATGTTGGGAATCACTCGGTTACTTGCTTAGCCTGAGGGAAGTGTTTCCTTTATCCTGAGGGCAGTGGTTATTTTAGCGTGAGGGATACTTCTTCCGTGCCTGTGGGAATAGACTCTATGCCTGAGGGTGACACTTTGTACGCCTGAGGGAAATATTTTTTATGCCTGAGGGCAATGCCTGAGGTCCAGATTCTGATTACCTTAGTGTAAGGGTTTTCATGTCTGAGGACACTAATAGTTTAAATAGAAAATTTATTTTGGTGGTTTCCTTATATTGAATGATAAAATTTATAATAAAATTCCAATATAACTGGTAAAGTTTGTTACTTTTGAGTACTTCTTAGTTTATTGCATTTATTACTGCGCAATATTGTTGCATATTTTACACACAATTGGGCACGAGCCTTTGGTGGGTCCCTACTCGGATTTATTTCTCACACCCTATTTGGGTCATGTCTTCAGCCCAAACAGATTACATTTCTATAGGTGTGGATAATGGAAAGGGTCCCTATAAAGGTACATGATTTTTTATTAGGAGTGGTGGAGCATGGGACCGAGCTTAGGCTCATGATTCTACCGGCTGTTTTGTTTTTCTTTGCTGTACCTGTACTTTCTATTGTATCATATTGTTCTGATGTGTAACATGTTCTGACTGTTTTAAACAAACTAGAGACATGTTGTATCATTATCTATATAACTGTTGGTTATATTTTACTGTAGTTTTTTATTTTAAATGTGTAAGGTTATTGCTTCCACTATTGTTGTATGTTTTATATTGTATTCCACAACGCTACACTTTGACAAATGAGGGCATAGATTCCCCACTATCAGACCCGGGCCCTCTCTGCTAGTCGAAAGCCTTTGGCGTTTGGGAAAATGTTCTGGAGATCATGTGACAAACTGGGTTTGGGGCACCCATTGTGTGGCACCTAGATCCAGGTCGTTACATTAACTATTTTTTATTTTTCTGATAAAATTAATTTTTTTTAATGAATAGTGAAAAATACAATATTTTAATTCAAAACAGTATTTTAATATAACTTATTTATATGGTTAGATTATATTTTGAAATGGTTTTAATGTGTAATTAGATTATATTTTTACCATTTAATCCAATTCAAGTCATTGGAAGAAATTTCCCTTTGAAATTGGGTATAAACAAGTGTCAATCTTTTGATAGTTATTATTTCTAAAAAACACGCTTTTTTGTTTTGACAACGAGAAATAATTTTAAATTATTTAATACAACTTCTATTTATTGAATTTGGTAAAATAAACATCACTATTGAGTTACGAATATCAAATATATATTAGGCTGATTTTTTTGTATTTTTGTAAAAAACATCATTTTTTGATGAATTGTGAAAACACTAAGTAGTAGATAAAAACTGAGTTTTTCATTTAAATGAAATTTTACCGCTTCTATGAATTTAATTAAGAAAATTTTACATACATTTTTTTATTAGTATGTAAAAAAAATTTCATTAAGATTAAAATAATCATTGGTTAATAGTAACTTTTTACTTGTTTTTACCACAGTTAAATGTAAATAGTGTAATTCAAGGTAAAAATAATATCATAATAGTAAACAATTACCTCAAAACTTGTTATAAACATATTGGATGAGTCATGGACGACCATTGTCATCCTTGGGTATATTTTGGGACCCCGTGGATCCACTTATGAGTGATAATGAAACTTTATTTTAATTAACTTAAAGTAATTGAAAAAATGACATAAACAAATATCTATTAGTAAATCAATTTTTACATGGAGTTATATAAGTTATATTTTGGAATATAAATATTCTTTTGAAATAAAAATTTATTTACTACATCATGGTATTTTTTATACTTTTTAGACTTCAAATAAATTAAATTATTTATGACACAATAATGATGTAGTGTTTACCTCATTAATAAATGATTTAAATAAAAAATATTTTAAAGACTAAAATAATATCCAAAACCTGTCCAATTATTATTGAGTAATTTTATTTTGACCATGAGTCATCTTATTTCTACCTTAATGAGTATTGGGCCTTTAGAAACTGAAAATCATTATATAATAAAATAATATTTTCCCACTTTCCTAAAGAGCCCCCCCCCCCCAACTTATAAAAATCCATCACTTCTAACTAATTCCTCGCATTTCTAAAGCTCCTTGGATCCTCCAACATCTACCAAATTATGCTTCATAAATACATATCTTAAACCTAGAATACTTACTTTAGGAAGAAGGCACTTCAGGAAATTCCTTTGGTTCAATCCAAAGGGAGTTATCCTATTTTGAGGTAACGTTTTCTCTTAAGTTCATTTATTTTATTTTACTTCTCCAACCACTAAACTCTATTTATTACTTTCTTTAATAACAAAACCAGTATCCTAAATATACTTGGATATTGTTAATAAGAGTATTTGAACTACACTTACACACACATCCATCTAATGGGTAAAGAACATACTATTTATGTGGATTGCAATCTAACGCCTCACGAAACGATGATTATTAAATTATCTCCTACCACCTCTTATGGTGGCCATTATGATCTAACTATATTTATATATGTTATATGTTATATATCATGTTTATGTTTTCTTTATTCTTATTTATTTTTTAATTTATAGCATACCTTTATGGTTTCTATTATGAGTAAACCCGCTAATTTCATTTGAGGAAGTGCTAACTACTGCCCCCTCAAAATAATATGAATCGTTCATACCAAACGTGGGATGAATAAAGGATGGAGTTATTGAAATTATATACTCTATTATACTTCTATTATAATATAAAAAATTATCATACATGGGATGAGAGAGCAGGGTTCAGTAGAGAGTTTGTGATGCCTCTATGTGCCATAGATCGTGCACCTACATGGGGTACCTTCAATGATTCTCTCCAATCGTGATGCACATTTCACTTCCCAGCTATGGAAGGGGTTTCAGGAGGATTTTGGGACATTTATTAATTTGAGAACCGCCTTCCATCCTCGGACGGTTGGCCCGACTGAGAGAATCATTTTTGACTCTCGAGGACATGCTCTGTGCATGCGTTCTTAACTATAGTCGTAGTTGGGAGGACCACTTGACTTTGGTGGAGTTTTCATACAACAAAAACTATCACTCCACTATCAGGATGACACCTTTTGAGTCTTTGTATTGTCGACCTTGAAGATCACCACAGTCCTGGACTGACTGAGTGGATTCAGCACTCATGGGACCAGAGATGGTATGGGCTACCACGGAGAAGGTGCAGATCATCTAGGAGCGGATGAAGACTGCATAGAGCAGCCAGAAGTCCTATACCGATAGGGTAACGAGACCTCTAGAGTATGAGTATAGTGACCACGTCTTCCTACGGGTCTCACCACGATGGGGTTTGCGGAGATTTGGATGGGGCGGAAAGTTATCTCTAAGGTTCATCGGCCCTTTCTAGGTCCTCAACAGAGTAGGCGATAGTGTCTTACCACCTGCCACTTCCCCTTCAGTTTCACTAGGTGCATGACATTTTTCATGTATCCCAACTGAGGAGATACGTGCATGATCCTACTCACATCATAGACTAGGGCAAGATTGACATCAACAATGGGTTGACTTTTTCAGAGGTCCCATTGGAGATCGATGATCGACGGGAGAGATTCCATCATGGGAGATCGATACCTCTTGTGCGTGTGCGATGGCAACATTAGAACCTCCAAGAGGAAACATGGGAATGGGTGGCTCAGATTCATGCTCAATACCGCCGTTTGTTTTCTTAGTTTTTGAGTTTTGGATTTTGGGGATGCAAAGCTCTGAGGTGGGGAGAATTTGAAGACTTGAAAGTCCATGTAATTTTTTTTAAATTATATGGAATTATTATGAGTATGTGGTTTCTTATGGCACATGATTCCGAGGCCCGGAGTGACTGGAATGATTTTCTAAAGTTTTTCAGTACATTCAGTGAACTTAAGAACAAGTTTTGGTAACTTTAGAACTGGTGCTCGGAATTGAAATCTGAGGGCACCATTGAACTCGAAACTCTAGTGATTGCTTAGGGGGACCATCACCTTAGCTATGTTTGTTCATCAACGGAAGTTGGTTTTCCAACCATTCATAGAGGATAAAGGTGGAATAAAATAAAAAAAATTTAAACATAAATTTTATTTTATTCAAACCGTTATGAATTTAATTGGGGTCCACCTGAAATAAACTCTGACTTTAATTCCTTCGAACCCCCATCCTTCATTAAATGTAGTGATTAATGGGAGACTCCTAAAATTCAAGAATTGTTACCCTCTTTTGGGAGTTGCTGGAATTCGTGCTTTGGGCTGTTGGAGGAAATAGTTGGAGAAAGAACTCTCCTTCCGCCAACGAAGAACTTCTTCTTCGTTGATATTCTTCCAGAACAAGGGAGGAATCACCATCCTTGAAGAACACCGAAGACGTCATCCTCGACTTCTTCTTCATCTTTCCAAATGTCAAAAAATATGAGGTAGGGGATCAAGCATTGTTATTGTATCTCATTCTTCATTTACCTTCATGAATTAAGATTTGAAGCTGCATGCTATCACTCTAACGTGGAGGGTGAGAGTGAAACAAACACGACCCGACCCAATCCGCCTTGGTTTTTGGATTTTGACGCTAATCGCAGCACGAGTCTGGGTTGAGAGTTTTTCGTCAACGATGGTCTCATATCGAAGGTGAAATCCCAAGGAGTGTGCGACTACTTCCAGAACAAGAATTGGGCCACCAAAACTCGTCCAGTGACCCGCAGAAGGTTCGTCGATGGTTGGAACCGGCGAACATCACCAGTAGAATGAAGGGAATGGAATCTGGAACTCTGGCCTGCCCTGTTGATGGAAGAGGTGCAACCGCACCACTAGAGTAGTGGGTCGCGGCCGACGGGCCGCGGCGGTGTAGTGGCGGTCGGCGCATGGCCGGCCGCGAGGAGAACCGGTGGCTCGGGCCACCGGGGTGCCGGGGAAGGCTCGACGCAGTGCGCGCAGTGTGGAGGAGTGAGGGGTTGCAGACTTGGTCGCGGTGATGAAGTATGGGCGGCCGACAGAGCGGGGTGTCATAGGAGGCGTGACACAACATCACCAAGCGGGAGGCAGTGGGCCACTCCACCATCCAGGAATAGCGGGACCCACCGCGTGGGTCCCGCGTGACACGGACCGACGCTAAGTGGCAACAGATTTGTACCACCCGAACGGCTATGTTGTTCGAAACTCCAGGGGTGCGGCCTCCCCCTAGAGGCAACCAGGGCAGACCCCATGGAAACCGCCAATCGTGGGCCTCGCGCGGGAAGTGCCCTGCGCGGGTCGTACCTGGCGCGGGCCGGACCCCGCGTGGGCCTGGCCGCTAGCTGTGGGCCTCGTGTGGGCTGATCCCATAGCGGGCCAGACCCAGTACAGGCTGAGCCGCCCCCGTGGGCCGGGCCGGGTCGTTCCGACCCGGCCGGACCGGACCCCGACCCGCTTTGTCATATTTCTACTCTTTTTCCCATAACATGAGTTATGGGTGTCTGATTGATGAACCATTTGTGGTGACATAAACCTTAGAGGGAGACGGTTATTTTGGTATACCCCACTTGATGTTTGGACATGGTTGGGATATGTCTGGGTTAGATCGAACTTTTTTCCAACCAAGCCCGCAGAACAAAAATGCCAATAACTCTCAGACCTGACTTCCGATTGACGCGTCGTCTATCACGTTGGGTTTCTTATGACAAGATGGATCTTTAGGATAAATCAACATGGGACTTCGTGGTAGTTGATGTATCGACATTTGGCTTGAGGAGTGGACCCTCCCAGAATCAGGCGTGCTTTTTTCGAGAACCCTCTGTATGGATGCTTTGTGTTAAAGGGATCCTACGTGGACTGACTACTATTGCAGGATCCTAAGTGGGTTCGACAACTCTGATTATTGTTCCATGATCATATGTGGGTTCGACAACTCTGATTACTTTTCTAGGATCCTACATGGGTTCGAAAGCTCTGATTACTATTCCAGGATCCTACATGGGTTCGACATCTCTGATTACTAATCTAGGATCCTATGTGGGTTCGACAGCTGTAATTACTGTACCGGGATCCTATATGGGTTCGACAGAGTAGATGATTCAGTGGCAATATCTAATCATCTCTGTCTCTCTACATAAGTTGTATACCTATGTGAGCTGAGTCTTGACGCCGTGTTGTTATCAACGAGTGGTCTTTCTCCCTTAATGGAATAGGTTGTGCTTGGGCTCAAGAGTTGGAGTCGGATTGTGTTTGGTTACTTAGGTATATGTATGTGAATATACATAAGTAGGGTTGGAGGATACATTCTGATTGGATCCTTACTTATATGGTTTATACTTAGTGGATTCTGGGAGACCTTTCAGTGTCTTTTGGTCCCTACTGAGTATCATTATTCTCACCCATGCACAGGCTTCCCCCGCACCTTGTTGTGTCTTGTGTAGACGATGGACAATAGTGATCGAGGCTGAGAGAGATGGACGGGAGGCCTATTGAATCTATACATAGATGGGACATACCTCAGGGATGACATGATCGAGATCTATACCTACCCTTCAGGTAGTATTTCCTGGTGGATGATTCAGGAGTTGTTCTTCATTTTTCATGTACTTGAACTTCAGTTGGGTTTGTATACTGGACCATTTACTTTCATCACTATTTTACTATATTAGTAATTTTTGGTTATCTTTGGTTCTGTATAGTCTGTGTGAGTTTCCGGTTTAAAGTTAATTCCTTCCCTTTTCTCTGGGATATACCTTTTTGTGATAGTCGTCATCCCCTGGCTTAAGGAAGGCGGGCTTGGGGAAGTCATGGAATGGGCCTGAGGATGGGTTGTGACCATGTGAATTTCCCCTAATAATTTAACACCTAATATCCAGTTAGATTGGATTTATTCTTATTTTCCCACATAATTATGTAATTTATTTATCTCTAATATAAGGATACCATCTTTATAATGGATTTTTTCTCAATTTACATTTTCTTGAGACTTCATTGTTGTTATGCACCAATTCACTTTTATATAGTGTATATATTGTCCTTTGGCATATCATATCATTAATACCATTATTCTCATGATATTGAAAATATTTTATGAAATATTAATCCTCAATTATTTATATTCAATCATGTCTCATTTGGTTAATAACTCCTTAACTAAAATATTGTATAAATATTTATTCTTCTAAATATTTCTCATTAATTTCGATGTTTTAAAAATGGTTTTAAGGATTTATTTATATGTACATTATTGTTTTCAAATGATAATTCCTTTAAAAGATTAAAAGTGGTATTGGAAACATTGATTCAAAATCTCTTTATTAAATGTTTTAAATTCTTTTATAATGGTTTGATAAAGAATTTATATTGTCATTATCTTGAAATAATATATTGTGATAGCAATGTGGAAATGTTATCTTTCCTTCATTCTTTATTAATTTGTTGTGACTACGTTATATTTATTCGGAATTTTTTACGTATATGGGTGGTTCCGTGATAAACCTTAGGTTGGTGGTCCGAAGATAGCTCTCCAATGCTTTGGGTAATGTGATAGAGGTAAATGTTAACGTTTATCTTAAGAGATTTAGGGAATATAGTGTGATGGGTATTCAAAATGAGACTCCTTATGTAGTTGTGATAGCTACAATGTAAGTACGTTATGATTGACATAAGATACCTTTATGATATATTATTTCATTTAGTTATTCTTAAATATTATGATTTCGTGAGTTATGTTATGATTGAAAATTATTGGTTTCATTGATTTGTATTTATTGATGGGCTAATAGTTTCCTTCCTTATTTTATAATCCTTACAGAGCTTTTTATGCTCATCCCAAGTTTTTGAAATGTTTTCCAAATGAATTAATAATGAATAGGTTCAAGGATGGGATCAAGTAAAAGTCATGCTATCAAAAATATGCAACTAAACGTTTTTCTATTTAAGAGTTTTTATTTTGGGTAAAAATTGGAAAGTGTGTAGAAGTGTCTATTTTGTATTTTTTGAGATGTAATGTAATAGTTATGGCCTAATTATCTAAGACTATAAAGCTGAAAAGATCCTCAATGTGAATTATTCATTTAATTCAATATTATGTAATGTTTAAGGCCGAGTCCTTATTGTTGGTATCAGAGGTGGGTTAGATAACATTAGAGGTTAGGGTGTTATTTAAGCATAAGTGAAATTACCATAATGGTTAGGATTATAGAAACAGTCATAGTTATTTTAGATAAAGTGAATGAGTATAAGATAACATGAATAAGTACATCTCAGTATTTACCCTCATCATAAGATATTATATGATGATTTTACTGACATACTCACAATAACCTTTTTGGTTTTAGTAAATGTTTGGGTCCAGCAGGAACCAAAGTAACGGTGGATGTGAAGAAAAATGTGACGGTTTTCTGAATGAGAAACTGAATGAAATGGGAGATGCAATGGGAACTCTTTTGGTTATTCTCAACCAACTATCTAGAGTTATGATTGACCACATAAACCATGGTTATTTTTATAAGGCATCCTATATTCGAGAAAAAAATCCCTACAGAAGTTGAGGTAATAATAATAATTGTATGTATGTTCAAAAAACTATGTGTCAAGGATGTGGAATGAAACACCATGGGAAATGCTTCAAAGGGATGGGAAGATTCTATAGGTGTGGGAATGAAGTTCATAAAGCAAAAACATATCATTGAATAAGTAAGTATCCAGATTACTCTAGGAAAGGGAAAGAAGTTCATTCTGAAGGATCATTTGAATGTTTTAAATGTGGTGCTCATGGTCATTATACAAATAGATCTCCTATGAAGATGTTTCCAGAATGGGATCAAGAGGATCATACAAATATATGTTTCCCAATTACAAATTCCATTCCGATTGAAGATGAGGAAGCTGAAAATGGCCAATGAAAGGTATTAATTGTTTCTTAGATGATGTTTTGACATTATTGAATATTAGGATATGATTAATGATTTTGTTTATAGGAATGATGTATTATGTAATATTTTTTGAAATAATGGATAACAGATCATGATAAATGATGAATGAGTAAAAATTCTACATATAAGTGATTCAAGAGTTATGGTACATTTTAAGATGATGAAATTCTTTAAAGTATTAAGGATCTATTCATGATGGGATTACATTGGATGAATTTTTCTTCTATGTGTAACCATGAAGTTTGATAAGTGGAAATTTAATTCTATAAATAGTTATATTTTCTTGTGTGTAAAAAATGGATAACGTTAGGGGTTCATATGGTCTTTTTTTAAGGAAATTACATGTTATTATTTTATGGGATGAAAATTTGAGGTATG
Organism: Viscum album; assembly: GCA_963277665.1. Classification (NCBI taxonomy): domain Eukaryota; kingdom Viridiplantae; phylum Streptophyta; class Magnoliopsida; order Santalales; family Viscaceae; genus Viscum; species Viscum album. The sequence continues at coordinate 1,244,357,349 of OY728156.1, read as the reverse complement.
ATATAAAATTTGTGGAGTAATGGTTGAAATAATATTTTGAGGAATATATGTTTTTATTCTGGATATAAAGTGATTTTGGTTATTTATGGAAATGATTAACCTATCATAGAGAATATGTGATTAGGCCAATTACACTTTAGTATGAGACTTTATTAGTATTCGATGTTTTCTGAGATAAATGTTAATATTTTTTTGGACGAATATGTGAAAAAATCCTTTTGAATTTTGGGTTTAAATCACAGTTTGGATTACTTTGAGTGATTTTAGGTACAATTGAATATTGAATGATATTTGTTCATCTTTGGGTTCTATTTATTAAATTTTGGAGATTAATAGTAGTATTTTTTAATGACTATCCTTTTGGGGATTATTTGATCTTGTACAAACCAATTTTGTTTTTGGTTGATGTCTAAAGACAAGGGAAATATGTAGTTCTTCATTTGTTGATTATGTGATACTCTATAAGTGGATTCTATCACTTTTTATGTAACCATATCATCATGAATACTCATAGTTTATAGAAAAGATGAGTTTGTCGTTGAAATTTTTTAAATGATGAAAGTCTACATGTCATGTAAGTATGTTTCCTTATGTTCATATGCGGTCTCATAAATAAATTCACCAACATTATTAAAAGGAACTAAAAAACTGTAGTCAATTTACTTTTCCAACTAGGAAAACAACGACCATTTAACCAATCACAAATTTGTGGTTTTATTATTGTTAACTTTCTCCACATCATGTTTTCTATCACTCTGCATCAGAACATGACACTTAGTTTCTCCTCCATATCCGTGTTTTCATTGAATCCAAGTATGGGTTATCTCGGGTGACCTTTGTTGTTACCTCACTTTCTTTTAATGTGATATTTTTATTGACTCTTTTTCTGATGTGGGACTTTCAATGAAGTTTCCAATCCTAATTTTAAAATTTAGAGGATTCAATTATCCAAATGGGAGAGGATGTAATATCAAAGGTAAATAAATAATATAACATTTTCATTTATATTAATATTTTGGATTAAATATTAATTTTACTTTAAATGGGAGGCTATGTTCGATGTCATACCCGATACGAAATAATGAGTTTCTTTGAAATCTTATGTTTCACACTACATTGATTTATAATGAAAAATAATAATATATTTTTATTTTAAATGGCAGTTAATGCCTAGCCAATACAATGGTGGGAATGAACGTAACTATCTACAATATGATGGCGAACCATATTTAAATCTGGTTTTTCTCACTTTTATATGTTATATTTGAAATAAATAAAATTCTTCTTTATAATTGGGACATCAAAATTTAATTTGGGTAAATATTTGGTATTTTTCTGATAAAATTCATTTTTTAATGAATTGTGAAAAATATTGTATTTTAATTCAAAACATCCTTTTAATCTAACTTATTTATATGGTAATATCTTCTTTTTAAATTGTTTTAAAGTTTAATTAGATTATATTTTTACCATTAAATCTAGTTCTTATCATTGGAATAAATTTACATTTGAAATTAGTCATAAACAAGTGTGAATCTTTGATAGTTATTATTTCTTAAAAAACACTCTTTTTGTTTTGACAACTGAAATTAATTTTAAATTATTTAATCCAACTTCTATGTTTTTAATTTGGTAAAATATAAATCATTTTTTAATTCTTAATATCAAATATATATTAGGCAGAGTTTTTGGTATTTTTCTGAAAAACTTCAATTTTGATGAATAACGAAACCACTAAGTAGTTGTTTAAAACTGACTTTTTAATTTAATTGAAATTTTACCACATATGTGAATTTTATTTCAAAAATACAAGATACATGGTTGTTATTACAAAGATAAATGTGGTTTAATAGGATGAAAATAAGTTTTTGTGAATTGTAACTTTTGACTTTTTTTATCATGGTTAAAGTAAAATAGGGTAATTCAAGGTAAAAAGAATATCATAATAATACAAAATCACCTTAAAACTTATAATAACATTATTTTATGAGTCATTTATGACCATGGGAATCCTTGGGTCTATTTTGGGACCCCATGGAGCTACTTAAGAGTGATAATGACACATTATTTTAATTAACTTAATGTAAAGGAAAAAATGTCATAAACAAATATCTTTATTAAATCAATTTTTACAAGGGGATATAAGTTATAAATTGTGATATAAATATTATTCAGAAATATAAAAATATTTCCTACATCATGGTATTTGTTTTATAATTTTTAGACATCATATAAATTAAATTATTTTTGACACAACAATGATGTAATGTTTACCTCATTAATAAACTGTTTAAATAAATAAGATTATAGTGATTAAAATAATATCCAAAACTGGTCCAATTCTTTTTGGGTGATTTTATTTTGACCTTTAGTCATCTTATCTTCTACCTTAATGAGTTTTGGCCCTTTTAAAACCGGAAATCATTATATAATAAAATAATATTTTCACACTTTCCTAAAGAGCCCCTCCTCCCCCTTATAAAAACCTCTCACATATAACCCATTCCTCACACTTATCAAGCCCCTTGGATCAACCAAAATCTTCCCAATTAAGCTACATACATCCCTCTCTTACACCTAGAATACTTACCTTAGGCATAAGGGACTTCAAGAAATTCTTTTGGTTCAAACCAAAGAGAGTTACCCAAATTTAAGGTAATGTTTTCTCTTAAGTTGTTTTATTTTATTTTACTTCTCCAACACCTAAACACATTTTATTCTTTTCTTTTATAACCAAAAAGTATCCTAAAAATAATAGGATGTTTTCATGAGGGGTATTTTAACTACACTTACACACACCTCCATCGAATAGGTAATGAACATACTATTTTTGTGGATGGAAAACAAACGCCTCATGAAGTGATGATTGTTCAATTACCTCCTACCGCCACTTATGGTGGCCATTATGATTGAAATTAATTTATATATGATATATTTTTTTTTTATGTTTTCATTATTCTAATATATTTTTAATTTATTGCATACCTTTATGGTTTCCATTATGAGTAAAGGCGATAATTTAATTTGAGGAAGTGTGGACTACCGCCTCCTCAAAGTGATATGAATCATTCATACCATCCGTGGGACTTATAAAGGACAGAGTTATTGAAATTATATATTATTTTATACTGAAATTATAATATATCTATTTATCATTAATTTTTCATTCAATTAAAATATTTAAAAAATAATAATGTAGCGTTCATGCGTATGTACGACATACCTTCTCTATGAACGGTGCATTTCATTTCTTATCTCCAAATGTTATGTACTATTAAAAATGTATACATATATATATATATATGGAATATATATGATATATATGATATCTAAATAATTAATATCATTCTAGAGATAATGGACTCTTGACCACATGGACAACTTGTGATTATAAGGTGTTCATTTTTTACTCAATTACCAAATATCGACAAAATGACCATTATTAACATAAATTATTACATAATATTTATAACATGGTAATAAGTGATTTAAAATGAATAATAAACCTGTAAAATTGTTCTTAATCAAGTATAAAATAACTTAATTTTATTATTCATGAAGAACATGGAACAAACAAGTCAACTCAGGCATGAGGTAAGGTATTTCTCATCTCACTTTGAATACTGTGATATTTCCTTTGTGCAACACTTATTTATTGCATGAGTTGTATTTTGTACTTCCATTTGATTTATATTATCATGATTATCTTTATATTAATGGAATTTTTTGATTTATTTAGTTGTTATTAACTCTTTTTCATACAACTCGATTGATTTCAATGGGGTAAGAGGTTTTCATCTCACTTTTGTTTTTGTGAGATTCATGTATATTTTCCTCTATTTCCTTTCATATGGTGCATTTACTTTCCATGATTGAATTATTTGTTTAATATAATTTAATTTATGTGTCTTTACATCTTCATTGTATGATCCTTCCTTCATGGGGTGTATGTTTCGTATGTTACCAAATCGGTAAGGGAACATTTCACCGTACTCTTTAGTCAAATACTTCTTCTCTGTTAAGAATTTTAATTTACATTATCTAATGTTGGGATATGATCTTATATATCCTTATTTTTGTAAATATTATTTCCAAGTGATCAGATATAATTTTTTCTCTCATAAACTCATTTTTTGATTTTTAAAGTAATATTGTTAGGCTGTCAAATTTTGTAAGAGAACTTCTTAACCCAATTTCAATTATTTGGGTTAAACTTATACATCTTTAATATCATACTATGAATATGTGTGAAATTACAATGATTATTTTACACTTTATATCAACTTATATTTGGTATATTTTTATTTTTCACGCTTAATTATGTAATGTATTTATCCTTAATCTAAGGATACCGTCATTATAAGGGATTTCGTCTCAATTTACATTCCTTTGAGAATTCATTGTTTTATGCACCAATTCAATTTTATATGGTGTATATACTGTCCTTTAGAATATTATATCTTGAATAACTTTATTCTAATGAAATTATAAAGTATTGATTAAATTTTAATCCAAAAATTATTTGTATTCAAGCAACTCTCATTTGGTTAAGAACTCGTTATCTAAAATATTGTATAATGATTTAATATTCTAAATATTTCTCATTAATATCCATGTTTTAGAAATGGTTTTATGGATTTATTTATATTGACATTAATGTTTTAAAATTTTAATTCCTTTTTAAGTTTCAAAGTTGTATGGGACACTTTTATTCAAAAATATCTTTATTAAATGTTTTAGATGGTTCGATAAATAATTAATTATGTCAATATCTTGAAATAATATATTGTGATAGCAATGTGGAAATGTTATATTTTCTTTATGATTTTTTTAATGTATAATGACTATGTTATGGTACATACGAATTGTTTACGTATATGGGTGGATCTATGATAAACCTAGGGCGAGTGAGCATGAGATAGCTATCCAATGCATTGGGTAATGTGATAGAGGTAAATGTTAATGTTTCTCCTAATAGATTTAGGGAATATAGTGTAATGGTTATTCCAATTGGGACACCCTATGTAGTTGCTATAGCTACAATTTAAGTACGTTATGAATTCCATAAGATACCTTTATGATTTATTATTTCTTTTAGTTATTCATAAATATTATTATTTCGTGAGTTCTGTTATGATTGAAAATTATTGGTTTCATTGATTTATATTTATTGATGGGCCAATGTTTTCCTTCCTTATTTTATAACCCTTACTGAGCTTTTTATTCTCATCCAGAGTTTTTGAAATGTTTTCCATTGGACATAAAGATGAATAGGGTCAAGTATGGGATCAAGGAAAATTCATGATGTCAAAACCATGGAACTAAAAATGTTTCTTTTTATGAGTTTTTATTGTGTAAAAAAAATTAGAAACTAGGTAGAAGTGTCTATTTTTTAATTTTTGAGATGTAACATAATATTTATGGCCTAATTATATAAAATACTAAACCTAAAAATATCCTCAATGTGAATTATTAATTTAATTCAAGATTATGTAATGTTTAAGGTTGAGTCCTTATAGTTGGTATCAGAGGTCGGTTTAGATAACTTTAGAGGTTGGGGAGTTCTTTAAGCATAAGTGACATTACCATAATGGTAAGGATTATAGAAGGATTATTAGTTATTTTAGATAATTTTAATGAGTTTAAGATAACATGAATAAGTATATCATAGTATTTAAACTCCTCATAATATATTATATAATTATTTTACTGATATACAAACAATGATCCTTTTGGGTTTAGTAAATAGTTGGGTCTAGCAGGAACCAAAGTAACAATGGATGTGAAGAAAACTGTGACGATTTTATGAATGGGAAATTGAATGAAATGGGAGCTGCAGTGAGAAATCTTGTGGTTATTCTCAACCAACTATCTGGAGTCATGATTGTCCACCTAAACCATGGTGATTTTTATAATGCATCATATATGCGAGAAACAAATCCATACAGAAGTTCTTGTAATAATCATAAAGGTAAGTAAGTTCAAAAACCTATGTTTCAAAGATGTTGAAAGAAACACCTTGGAAAATTAATCAAAGGAATGGAAAGATGTAATAGATGTGGGAATAAAGGTCATAATGCAATTACCTGTCATAGAAAAGGGAAGCATCCAGATGACTCTGGGAATGGGAATGAAGTTATTTCTGAAGGATCAATTGAATTTTTTAAGTGTAGTGCTCATGGTCATTATAAAAATAGATGTCTTTCGAAGTAGGTTCTGGAAAGGGATCAGCAGGATCATAGAAATATATGTTTAGCAATTCCTAATTCCATTCCAATTGAAGATAAGGAAAGTGACAATGACCAATGAAAGGAATGATTTATTTCCTAGGTGATGTATTGACATTATTGAATCTTATGATATAATTAGAGATTTTGTTTGTAGGATTGAAGTTTTATGGAATATGTTGTAAAATAATGGATAATGGATCATGAAGAATTTTTAATGAATAAAATGTATATATATAATGGATTCAAGAGTTATGGTACATTTTAGGATGATGAAATGCTTAAAAGTATTAAGGATCTATTGATGATGGGGTTACTCTGGAAGACTTTTTCTAGTATGTGTAACCATGAGTTTTGATATGTGAAAATTTAATTCATTAAATAGTTATCTTTTATTGTGTATAAATAATGGATAAGCTTTGGGTTTAATATGATCTTTTGTTTTTCAGGTAATTACAGGTTATTCTATTATGGGATGAAAATGCAAGGCATGAGATACAATTTATGGAGTAATGGTTGAAATATTATATTTTAGGAATATATGTATTTATTCTAGACATAAGTTGATTTGTGTTATTTTTTGTATTATTAACCTATCATATAGAATATGTTATTAGATTAATTACACTTTAGTATGAGGCTTTAGGAGTAGTCGATATTTTGGAGATAAAAGTTATGATTTTTTTGTGGAAAAAATGTGATCAAATCCTTTTGAATTTTGGGTTTCAATCACAGTTTGGATTACATTGAAGGATTTTAAAGACAATTTTATATTGAATAGTATTTATTGAACTTTGGGTATAATTGGTTGAATTTTGGAGATTAATAGTAGTATGTTTTTCTAATGATTGTCCTTTTGGGGATTATCGAATCTGGTACTAACCAATTTTGGTTTTTGATGAAAGTCTATATGTCAAGTAAGTATGTTTCCTTATGTTATTATTCAATATCATAAATAAATTCTCCATCATTATGAAAAGGAAATTAAAAAATGTTGTCAATTTAATTTTCCTACTAGGAAACCAATGACCATTTAACCCATCACAAATTGGTGGTTTTCTTATTGTTAAATTTCTCATAATTATGTTTTCTATCACTCTCCATCCGAACATGACACTTAGTTTTTCCTTCATATCCATGTTTTCATGGAATCCAATTATGGGATATCTCAGGTGACCATTTTTGTTATCTTTACTTCCTTTAATGTGATATTTTTATTTACTCTTTTTCAGATGTGGTACTTTCAATGAAGTTTTCAAGACCAATTTTAAAATTGCGAGGACGTAATTCCCAAAAGGGGGGAAGGATGTAATAGCCTAGGTAAATAAAGAATATGTAGTTTTCATTTTTATTAATATTTTTTAATTATTTATTAATTTTACTTTAAAGGGGATTCTATGTCTGATGTCATACTCGATACGCAACAACAGGTTTCTTTGAAATCTTATTTTGCACACTACATTGAGTTATACTAAAAATTATAATATATTGTTATTTTACATGGTCGTTAATGCCTAGTTGTTGTAATGGTGTTAATGAAAAGAACTAACTACAATATGATTATAATGGTTAGTAAAATGTTTTTACATTTATGAAATAAAATTTAGAGGTTTAAAATTTTAATGAATCTAATTTAAAGCATAAATACTCAAATATTCATTAAAAGGTCGATTTCCCACATTTTGATGGAGAAACCTCATTAAATAATGTTTTGGACACTTTTATATGTTCTATTTGAAAAAAATAAAATTCTTCATTACAATCGGGACATCAAAATTTACTTTGGGTAAATTTTTTATATTTTTCTTATAAAATTCATTTTTCAATGAATAGTGAAAAATACTGTATTTTAAGTCAAAAATACATTTTAATATAACTTATTTATATGGATATATTATCTTTTTATAAGGTTTTAAAGTGTAATTAAATTATATTTTTACCATTTAATACAATTCTGGTCATTGGATCAAATTGTTCTATGAAATTGGGCATAAACAAGTGTCAATCTTTTGATAGTTATTATTTCTTATAAAACAGGCTTTTTGTTTTGACAATGGGAATTCATTTTAAATTAATTAATCCAACTTCTATATTTTGGATTTGGTAAAAAAGACATCATTTTTGAATATTGAATATAAAATATACCATAGGAATTTTTTTGGTATTTTTCGGAAAAACATAAATTTTTTATGAATAGTGAAACCACTAAGTAGTAGTTAAAACTGACATTTTCATTTAAATAAAATTTTACCACTTCTATGAATTGAATTTATAAAATCCGACATATTGGGTTGTTATTAATAATTAAAATGTGGTTCAATAAAATGGAAATTATTTTTGGTTAATAGAAACTTTTGACTTTTATTTACCACGGTTAAAGGTAAAAAGGATAATTCAAGGTAAAAAGAATATCATAATAATAGAAAAATAACCTTAACACTTTTACTAACCTTATTAGATGAGTCATAGACGACCATGGGCATACTTGAATCTATTTTGGGACCCCATGGAGCCACTTAATAGGGATAATGACACTTTATTTTAATTAACTTAAAGTAAATGAAAAAATGACATAAAGAAATATATTTTAGTAAATCAATTTTTACATGGAGTAATATAAGTTACATTTTCGAATATAAATATTATTTGGAAGTATAAAATTATTTCCTACATAATGTTATTTGTTTTATAATTTTTAGACATCAAATATATTATATTATTTATGACACAATAATGGTGCATTGTTTACCTCATTGATAAATGATTAAAATAAATAAGATTATAAAGACAAAAATAATATCCAAAACCAAGCCAATTATTATTGGGTGATTTTATTTTGACCATTATTCATCTTAGATTATACCATAATGTGTTTTGTACCTTTATTAAACCTAAAATAGTTATATAATAAAATAATATTTTATCACTTTCCTAAAGAGCCCCTCCTCCTCCCTATAAAAAGCCCTCACTTCTAACCCATTTCTCACACTTCTCAAGCCCCATGGCTCATCCATAATCTACCCAATTAGGATCCCTACATCCATATATTACACCTAGAATCCTTACCTTAAGAATAAGGCACTTCAAGAAATTCATTTGGTTCAAACAAAAGGGAGTTAACCGATTTTAAGGTAACATTTTCTCTTAAGTTCTTTTCTTTTATTTTACTTCTCCAAGCCATAATATATTTTTATTCCATTATTTTATAACAACACAAATAAACTAAATATTCTACGATATTTGTATTAGGATTATTTGGACTAAAATTACACACAACACCATCTAATGGGTAAAGAACATACTGTTTCTATGGGTGGAAAACTAACGCCTCACGAAATGATGATTTTCCTATTATCTCTTAAAGCCTCTTATATTGGACATTATGATAACATTGTATTTATATATGATATATATTATGTTTATTTCTTAATTATTTTTAATGTATTTTTAATTAGTAGCATACATTTATGGTTTCCATTATGAGTAAATGTGATAATTTCATCTGAGGAAGTGCAAACTACCGCCCCCTCAAAGTTATATGAATCGTTCATATCATGTGTGGGACGTATAAAGGATGGAGTTATTGAAATTATAAATGATTTTATACAGGAATTATAATATAACTATTTATAATTTGGTTTTCATTTAATTAAATGATGGAGTTATTGTAATTATAAGGTGTTCATTTTTTGCTCAAGTACCAAATATTGACAAAACGTCCATTATTAACTTAAATGATTACATAATGTTTATAACATGGTAATAAGTGATATAAAAGGATTTATAAACCTGAAAAATGTTTATTAATCAGGTATAAATTAACATAATTTTATTATTCAGGAATGACAAGGAACAAACAAGTCAATCAGACAAGAGGTAAGGGATTTCTTATCTCACTTTAAATTCCGTGAGATTTCCTTTGATCACCACTTATTTATTGCATGTGGTGTATTTCATACTTACATTTGATGTATATTATCATGATTATATTTATTTTCATGGTATTATATGATTCATTTTTTGGTTATTAACTATCGTTCATATGACTTGATTGATTATAATGTGGTAAGTGGTTTTCATCTCACTTTTATTTCTGTGAGATTCATGCTACATTTTCCACTATTTCATTTTGTGTGGTGCGTGTACTTCCAATTATTGAATGATTTGTGTAATATACTTTAATTTTTGGGTATTTACATCTTCATTGTATGATCCTTCCTTCATGGGTTATATGTTTCGTATGTTACCAAATCGGTAAGGGAACCTTTCACCATACTCTTTAGTCAAATACTTCTTATTTGTTAAGCCTTTTAAATATATTATCATTTGTTGGGATATGTTCTTATATATCATTATTTTTATAAATCTTATTTCCAGGTGATGAGATATCCTTTTCTCTCTCATCATCTCATTTTCTGATTTTTAAAGTTACATCGCTAGGCTATCAAATTTCTGTAAGATAACTTCTTAATCCAATTTCAATTCTTTGGGTTAAACATATACTTCTTGATTATGTCCTAATATGAATATGTGTTAATTTACTATGATTATTTTACAATTAATATCCACTTATATTGGGTGTATTTATATTTTTCACACATAATTAGGTAATTTATTTATCCTTAATCTATGGATACCATCTTTATAAGGGATTTCATCTCAATATACATTCCCTTGAGACTTCATTGTTGTTATGAACCAATTCACTTTTATATATTTTATATATAGCCCTTTGGCATATTATATCTTGAATACATTTACTCTCATGATATTATAATGTTTTGTTTAAATTTTAATCCTCAATTATTTTTATTCAAGCATCTCTTATTTGGTTAAGAACTCCTTAACTGAAATATTATATAAATATTTATTCTTCTAAATAAATATCATTAATGTCGTTGATATAAAAATGGTTTTAAGGATTTATTTATATGGACATTAAAGTTTTCAAATGTTAATTATTTTATATGTTTCAAAGTAATCTAGGACACTTTTATTAAAAAATATCTTTATGAAATGATTTAAATGGGTTTTAAAATGGTTTGATAAGATTTGATTATGTCAATATCATGAAATTATATTTTGTGATAGAAATGTGGAAATGTTATCTTTCCTTTATGTTTTTTTATGTGTTATGTCTATGTTATGGTTCTTCAGTATTGTTTATGTATATGGCTTGTTTCGTGATAAACCTAGGGTGGGTGAACCTGAGATAGCACGTCTATTCAGTGGGTAACATGACGGAGGTAAACGTTAATGTTTCTCCTAAGAGATTTAAGAAATATACTGTGATGGGTATTACAAATGTGACTCCCTATATAGTTGTGATAGGTACAATGTATGTATGAATTTAATTCCATAATTTACCTTTGTGATTTTATAATTTTGTGTGTTATTAGAAAATATTATGATTTTGTATGGTATGTTATGAATCAAATGTACTGGTTTAATTGATTTGTATTTATTGATGGGATAATGTTTCCTTTCATTATATTATAACCCTTATTGATATTTTTATGCTTATACCATTTTTTGGAAATTTTTTCCACTAGACATAAATATGAATAGGGTTAAGGGTGGGATCGTTGAACAATCATGTTGTCTAAAACATGGAACTAGACATGTTTCTTTTTATGAGTTATTATTTTATGAAAAAATTGGAAACTGAGTATAAGTGTCTACTTTGTAATTTTTGAGATGTAATATAATATTTATGGCCTAATTCTCTAAAACTATAAACCTGAAAACATCATAAATGTGAATTATTCATTTAATTCATGATTATGTAATGTTTAAGGCTGGGTCCTCATACTGAACGTAGGCGCGCAAGTCTCCTCCTAGTGCACTACTCTAAGCTTAACGCACAGGTGCAGCCGCCTTAGCCTATGTCACCCTGGTCACCTTGAATTCCCAAACCGAAACATAGGATACCCTCTTTCCTTTTCCATATTTTGATGTTATTATCTTGAAAAAAATATGTTTTTCCACTTTCCCAGCCTCTAAGACACTAGAAAATGACACCACCTAGTATCTTCTCTTTCTGCACCACCTCCATATCGTTCATTCCTTTGTCAAGGTTCTTATTCCAATAAAGGATTGTCAACAAAATATCTTGAACTAAAAAAATCACCATCTAAACCCCCTTTTTCGAAAAATTTGAACATCATGGTCTTCTTTGACAATAAACACAACATGGAGGCCCCCCTTTTGGACAAACACAATCACCTCAAAAATTCGTCCATGATACCTTGAGGTATTTTTCCCTAAAACCTTTTAATCCTTCGAAAAACATAAAATCCACAACATTAAGAAGAGGAGAACCAAATAATCATAGAATTTATCTCCCATGTCTCATAGGGTAGTTCTAGGTTTTAACTTTCCAAACATGTGAAAACTTTCATCATGTATTCTCTTGAGTCATAAAAACAACCTAAATTATCAAATAACCTAATTAAAAACATCCATTTTTCCATGTTCCAAAACATAGAGGATTAATCCTCAAGTCCCAAAAAGGATTATACTTCATCCATGATAGCATAAACCTCTTGTTTATAAATTAATAATTAGTTATCAACAAATTATCATAATCCAATTTACTTATTAAAATCCAATGTATATTTATCCAAACATCATTAACTTAACATAAGGACTATTTTAAGGGTTATCTTTAACTTAATCATTTTTTCTCCAAATATAATCTTACCCTTAAATAAATTATCATTTCCTTTATAACTATTCAACATATTTTTTAGAACCCTTAGGGTAAACATAATATCAATACTTTTTGTATAATTCACTATTCATAATTCTTGGATCCAAATATACAAATACTTAAATAATTCCAATTTAATGGTTGGAATTGAATAGGTCCTTCCTAGGTCTATAAGTAGATTCTTATGTCTGTAAATTTAGTTGGGTAATTCCCATGATTTGTCCAGATGAAACATTGATCTCCACAATAATTGGTCAATCTACACCCTTTTTTCCTCAAATATAACATCTTCTCCTCTATTGGAGGTATCCCTCAAGGTTCTTCTTCCGTTCCTATTGACTTGTAGGAAGTAGAATATTATTTCATCTATGCTTCTTAAAATTTGAAAATCTACAAATGTTCATCTATATATGACATAATGTGTAAGAAAATTCATCAATGATCACATTGTTAATCATAAATAATGACAACTAATTTGGAATAATCACATTATTTTTCTCTCATTTCATTATCTAATTGTCTTCTCAAAATCACCAGATTTTCCATCAAACTCAATTTTAATGCAATTCCTCCTAACTTACTCCCTTAAATAAGACCAGAAATCATAGGGTGAGAAAAATATCTCATTGTGGAAAACCACATAATCAAGGGTAGGTACTTTCAATCTATATCAGTATAGGTTTAATCCAAGGTTATCTATGATTGTTACCAAAATTATAGAGTGTTCTTCTATACTTATCCTCAGAGTCTGTCTTAGAGTTATGATCCCTAATCTAAGTTTTCTATATGTATTTTCAAGGTTGTTGCAAAACCTTCTTTGATAACAACTATAATTCCCCAACCCCAGAAGACTAGAGTGAGTGCATTATTTTAATACATTATCATTGTTACAAGGAATCAAATCCTGAATGAACAATCATGTTACTAGTCTTGGAAAATATATTACATACATAAATATTAAATTAAAATTTCTAAGATAAAATATAAAATAGATAATCCATTTATAAATCAATTATACAACTAGAATAACCCTACATATCAATCATAAAACACTTCTGGGCATCCTAGTAAAATAAAACATAAGAAATGGGTGAGATCATATTCTCAGTAAGGATAAAAAATATAGTTTAAGTATTCAAAAATAAGCACAAACTTTTAATCGAAGTTAAAAATATAAAACAAAATCCTTTCAAAACATTATCAGCTGCATAATATGGAAATAATAAATCAAATAACTCTATTTAAACATTAAAATGGATATTATACTAGTCTAATAATCACTTGTAAAATCAATAACTAATATCATAATGATGTAATGTATAATATTGGATATCATTACCACTACGTCAAGGATTAATTCTAAGACATACAAAAATATTCGGTCAAGGCCCTGTGCCAAGAAACTAGTCTGTCTCAGGAGACCTACTGATGCATCGAGGGGCTATAGAAGGCCCCAACTGTCCCTTAATAAGTCCAATTAATTCCTAATATAAAAAGGATGAATCATAACATAAACATTTTTATTTCAAAATAGCATATGATATGTTAATACATTAACCATAAACCATGAATTGTACAAACATAGCATATCCCCAACCAAACATATCAAAAAAACTTCAATAAAATATAATCAATTTTATCATAATAAATCAACATCAAACAAGCATAAAATCTGATAAAGGATTTGGACATAGATTAAAATAATTCATTAAAACTCTTTAAGAGATATATCCCTTTTTACATTAAATAATTTAAATGTTGTTCAATTTTAAAATAAAAAATTTCTTTTGGAAATAACATTGTAATATTGTAAGGAATGCCTCAAAATAGTAAGGAAACAAATGGTTGAAAACAAATATTTTAATCATATAAGTTAAAAAAATATTATTTCCTAAATTGTTTGAAATGGTCATAAAGTACCTTATTTGGAAAACAACCAAAAGATTCCACTCAAAAAAAATTATAAAAATTCTAACATTGGTAAAAATGACATTAAAAATCCATTGGATAATAGTAAAAAAAATTATGATTTTTTTTTGAAACACGGGCTTGGATTATTATTATTTCCAAGTAGATACTTATGCATTACCAACTTCAAATAACAATGAGATTGTCAAATTAACCCTTACCTTAGGTCCAATATACTCCGTACATGTTTGAAACTCCTATATAATGTTTTTAAACATATTATTATCTTTTATCAGAATCATAATAATATTTATTATATCATATATGATTATCTTATGACTTTATATTTCACATATATTAATAATTCGTTGTTAATGCAACATTTCGGGTAGTAATTGCTTTGTTTCTCATACTTGTTTTGAATTTTCATTCTTGATTATATTGCATGGATCATGATTTAATTACTTCTAGAATGTGTAATATTATTAATATATCATACAAATTCCTAATTTATATTTATATATAATAGTTATATATGTGAAATGGAAGACATTGTTCATAGAGACAGTATGTTGTACGTACGCAAGAATGCTATTTTTGTTTTCTTATCTTATTGAGTGGATGTAATTGAATTCCACATATATATATAAATAAAAAAGCCTTTTTATTTCATATATTTCATAAATATTTTTAATATATATATATATATTATAATCATTTTTGGATGGTGAACATGGAAGATGAGTCTCATTGTGTCGCGGAGAGGGCAAGCCAAACATTAGTAGGGGCAACAATATCATTTTCTTAATGGTTAAACAGTATCAAATTGGATGGAAAATTAATTTTATATTAATAATATCATGTTATATTTATTATTTAAGTAATTTATATCCATCATTATACCCTTAGAAATAAATTATAGATTAAAAATAGTTTAGACCACGGCGTGAAGATGATAAGCCGTACGTACACATGCATGGTGATATTGTTTTTCATAAGATAGGTTAATATAGGAATATGATTGTATAGTAATCATAAAAACATCTAATAGTTACTATATTTTTAATTTTCTATTTTAGGTGGGTAAATACTTAGTAATAGGAATTAAAAGAAGAAAAGAACATTGATAGAAGGGATAAAAAGATTACCTCTTCCTCGGGCGTCTCCTTTTAATTTGCACAAAAGACCTCCTTAAGTTGTTTTCCATATAAAAGGATAGACTCTAGGATAAATTTAAGGAATATAATAGGAGTCTTGGGTAGATTTTGGATGACCCAAAGGGCTTTGGGGTCAGAACAAAAGAGAAGGACATGTTCCCTTTTATAGGAGAGGTAAGGGACACTTTAGGAAAGTCTTCAAATATTAATTTATTATAAATTTATATTCTGTTTATAATGGCTCTAAAGTTATTTAATTCAGGTAAAATATTATTATGGATTGAAATAATCTCATAAAATGGGGTTTAGGCATGTTTTGTTCATGAATGTAACCTTATATTTTGGCTTTAACCCTTAGTTAAATAAGTTACCTATTACCGCGACTTCTTGTATTTGTATACTATATAGTTAATATAGTTACTATAAAATTCCATGAGAACATCAAGTTGATAATTAATGACATTTTAAACAGTATATAATTCATTGGGAAAATATTATATTTTTTATTATTGTTATATCATTCAATTAAATAGAGGGTTTTTAAATTAATTTATGTGAATTTTGACAATATTTAGTAATTGATTTTTGTTAAAGTCATGACAAAATAATTACATAGAAAAAAGTATTAAATCATACCTAAAATGTCAATATTATCCAAAGTATTTCTTTATGGCATCAAAGATCTCAAATAACATACATTTTAATAATTATAATATCATTTATTTCAAACATTGATTAATAAGTTATTCACTACATCATCGTTGTGTCATAAGTATATGTATTTATTTAATTTCTAAAAACTATAAATAAAATTACATGATTTATGAAATATTTTTATATTTATGATGAATATTTATAGATTAAAATATCATTTATGTAAACAAAATTAAACAAATTAGTTAAGAGATATTTGTTTATGTTATATTTCCCTATTCTTTAAATTAAACCTTATAAAAGGCCATAATCACACCTCTATGGATATATGTGGTCTTGAAACAGTCCTAAGGTAGATAATGGTCAAATTTATAATATAAAATTGTACTTGGACTCATGTTAGGGTAGTTTAATTTTATTATAAAATTATTTTTTTACCCTTATTTACCTGATTTACTCTTTGAACATGGTGAATAAAAATTATTACAGAAGTTACTCTTCATAATGTCCAATATTAAAAGGTAACTATTTATAAAATGTGGTCCTTATGATTCCAAATATGGACTATATTTTTCCAAATTCAAAAAACATAATTTGAAAAAATTATTTAAAATTAATTTCTTTTGTTAATACCAGAAAGGTGGTTTTGTGAAATACAAACTATTAAAATATTAACATGTGTTTATGTCAAATTTATCTGTGAAATTACTCAAAATAATAAAAATTGGATTAAATTCTTAAAAAATAATCTAGAAACACTTTAAAACCATTTAAAGTTTCAATAAAACTATATAGATAAATTAGAGGAAAAGGATGTTTTGGATTAAAATAATGTATTTCCCACTATTCTTTGAAATATGGATTTTATCAGAAAAATAAAAAAATCCAAACAAAATTTTTTAAGTACCTCTTATAAATAATAATTTAATTTTTTAGAATTTAATATATAAAAGTTTCAAATATTGAATTCAACAATATTATCCATGAAAATACAGAAAACTACTATTTTTGAAATAAACATCTTTTATCTAAATTTTTTGAATTTGTCATTATATTATGTCTAAGGAACACATAATATGAATGTCAAATTTATATGGGAGATATATAAAATTCAAAATGTTTTTAATACTATAAATAGCCACTTTTTAGAAATGTCTTGTTTGATAGTCCATGGTGTGGTCGAACTATGTGTTGCATGTAGCACAAGCTAAACATCATTTTGCATAGAGAAAGCATATTTTGGTGCAGTTTACAATGCCAGTTATTGAATTTATTTAAAAAGAAACATACCATAGAATCTTGGGGTGAAACATTCAAATAGTGGAAATAATTACATAAGGCACGACCACCCACATGAAGCTCAATCAAAATTACTCAAGGCATAGAGGTAAGAACTTAACAAGATAGGAAATCACATACACTAGAAAAATGAATAGTAATGACATAGAATATATATGATGAGGAAACCTTGCACAGAATAAAGGTGTATATTTCTTGACATGAAAAGTTGTAGTTTCATACAAAATGGATACCAGTTTAGAAAACTAATACTAAAATCACTCTCACTCTAGACTCCCCAATGAAAAATCACGTAACCTTGTATTTCCTTAAACTAGTTGTTATAATCAATAGTAGAACACTCATCAAATTTTTAATCTTCCATAAAATTCGTACTTAGAAGCCTAGGTTCCTCATGTCATGGAAAATATAGGTGGCTATTATTAATATAATGTCTTCATGAGACTAGTGCAGTGTCCAAAGGTAATATAATATAGAAATAAAAAATAATTCCACCTCTATCACACCCCATATAATAATTATCCCCCAAATAAAAATATAGAAACATGATTCATATTTCATTTAATAAACCACCTACCCATATGTGTATAAAACATGATGCATCAAAGATCAACATGGTTGTAAACAATAGAAAAATAAGTAGAGTCCCATAAGGTTCCAATAAGGCCTTCACTTTACACAAAAATTAAAAGAGTCTTGGTGATCCCCTATAAAAACCAAACCATTTAGAATCCAAATAAAACACAATGTAAATCATACACTTCAACAAAACAAAAATAATACACATTGTGAATCCACTATAAATTTACCTTTAAAAAGAATGTAAATTCCAGAAACTCATAGACCAAAAAATTTAATTAAACACTTCAATAAAAAAATGGGTTAAGAGGAAAAAAATATTTTTAAAACATTTAAATCCTTTAAAATTTAAACACCACATTCTAAAACAACATGGGTTCTCTAAAAATGGGAATCCCTTTAAAAAAGAAAGTAAAAATCTGTTATAAACATGGACCCTTCTATTGAAATCATTAGACCCTCTTAAAATAAGGAAATCGATTTTAAAAAAAACATTTCTCCTTATTAAACCCAATTTGTTTCAATCCCCATGAACCAATAACATTTCTTATCTAAAAATAGGAATGGGATTTTATCAAACACACTTAAAGCATAAAATAAAAATTAAAACAAAACATCCATTGAACTAAGAATGCTTTAAAAATTTCCAAATGTAAAACTTAATAAAACATGGAATACCTTTTTTTACACCCAAATAAGTATCATATAAAATATTAATTTAGTTCAAAAAAAGATTCAAAATTTAAATTAATCATGAAACTCTTTTATAAAATGAAATATAACGAAAAACCAAACCCAAACTAGTTCATTCTGGTCAACATCAATGAAAACTGTCATAATACGTCTTAAGATATGGCTCACAAAAATTAGAAAACAATATTCTTAATTAAATTAACCTTGGACGTCGAAACTGGTCAACATGGTCTCTGTGGTTTGGAAAAAAGAAAGATAAATAATTTATACTAGGATAATAAGAGAGGATAAGAGAAAAGGTATTTATTTAATGAAGAAATCATTAATAATCACTAACCATTGCTGATAAATTTCATAAAATTTGTCCCAATATAATAGAGAATGAAGGGGGGATAACCCTCTAGTAGATACCAAACTGTGGTGGGAAATTGGTGGAGAAATAAATTAAATAAATATTTAAAAATATAATTTGTTTAGTTTTTAATGGCTTTAATGGTGTTGTTTCATCTTTCAGTTAACAATCTGCATACTATGAGAATTCTACTAGAAAAATATTTTTAACCATAATGTTAGTGTTTCACATTTTGGGAAAATCATTGTCAATCCATGTGACCAAAAAAATTCACAAAACACAAAAATGATTCCCCAAACACTAGGGTAGGGCCATGAATTGACAAATAATGAGTTAAATAGGATGTAGTGACATCATGGGTGTCACACTTATCCTATTTTTTCATTCAAGGGAATTACTAATATTATATATGTTGGGTAATTAGGCATTCAAACCAAGAATAATTTTCTAATGAAAGGATATTGGAAAGTCACTATTATAAATATATATTTCAATTTGATAAAATTATTTAATTAAGTATTTATTTTAATTAGAAAATTTATCGATTAAACTGATAAAAATAAAAAATTATTGGAGACAAAAAATAACACAGAAGATTTCTATAATTTTATATACATAAATATATTCACCCCATTTGATGTATATGTGGTACACGTTAGGGATGTTGTGATAATCTATCGCTGGATTAATTGTTAACTTTAATGTGAAGGATCATCCCTTCCAATTCATTACTCAATTTTGATACATATTTCATTATCTTTTATGAAAGGATTTTTTTATAGTTTGATAAAGTTACTATCTTAATTATGTATTCATATATGAAAAAATTGAAAATTATTTCACATAATGATAATAATATAATAATTAATTGTATTTTATTTTTATATTTGGATTATTTTTTATGTGCCTAATTATATTTATCATCCATGGAAGCTAAAAATGTTCTTAATTAATTAGAAATATTTTTATTGGAAATTTTCATATGTGTTTTACAAATAAAAATCTCCATAAATGTCATAGATTCCTGAGAACATTGCAAAGTGAATACTTACATACCAGTGGAAGGAGTTAGTTGATAATCATATAGATGATTTAAAATAATTATATTGTTATACACCGGTATATTAATAACATCTTAGTACTAAAATTTTAATATTTTTCTATATAAAATTATTTTGTGGTATTTCTATAACAAATGACACTAATATTGAGAAAAAAGTAATTCCATACATAGTTAGGTAAAAGTGGGTTTCTAGTAAAGGATATAGAATGATTCCATTAAATTTATTATAGTAAATATCTATATAACTTCATGTTATATAGATTATTATTAATTTAAAATATATATATTTTTTGAAAATGTTCAAGGAGGTAGGGTATATAGTGGGGTGGATAGATATGTTGTTTTATGTCTTCAAAAAATAGGTTGATGTTATAGGAATGGTCCAAAAAAATAGTGTAAAATAATTTAAATTTCTATTTTATGATATTTAAATATATTGAAATATAATAATGTTATTCAACATTTGAATGGCCTGATGGCCTTCATTTTTATTGATTTTGGATAACCCCCTTTTAAGGGATGATGGGGAAACCTTACAAGGCACGAAGGATTAAAGATTACATAGATTATAGGCCTAAGAGACATTACTTGACCAGAAGGTTGTAGGGAATCTAACCAGACTATAACTACATGGAACAAACCCTCCAAGGCATATTCATCGTGATGGTATCACTTCATCATTGCATAGTATTCTGAATAAGCATCACGTTCAAGCATAGTCTGGTCCCGATGGTGTAGCCATACCTTCTCAATTTTCTAACTCCATTGGTTCTACTCTGACAAGTTAACCTACCCTGAATAAGATATTATTCCTTCAATATTTTTAACGGAGGATTATAATCATGTTATGAGGAAAAATTGTGGATCATCTTTGTTATAAGTCGTTACCAGGTCACTTATATCTTTTTCATCAACGTCAGCTATTTGGGGGGTTACATCTATTGGTGATATTACGCTAAATAGGAGCATTTATATACATAAGAAAACTATAGATGAGCAAGTGTAATTTATTTTTACATGTATGATTAGGACTCAAAATTAAAGAGTCAATTGGATCTTAGGTTTATAGGATGGGATGGTGTATTTATGATGTAATAAAAACATTTATAGGGTATTTCAGATCAATAATGTTTATAAATTTATAATTTTTGTCTACATTTACATAGTAATTTTTTTTGAATTGTATCCGCACTCACTTCACCCATATAAACACTTAACTATAGAAAAAAACATTAATGATTATTTCTATATTAGTGGAGTAACAGTAGTTATTTTTTGTATGAATTGGATTAAATAATTTTTGATTATATTGGTTTATTTTAGTTCCATTTTATTCAGTATTATCTTAATCAATAACGATCCTTTCAATTGATTTTTATTTTTAATCATTGACATGATTTCTATTTTCATTGTATTTTGATGGAAAATGATTAGTAGGAATAGTTAGGCTTAAGAAAATTTGGTTTGGGACATTTTAATTCGATTGGATTTTCCACTGTTTTTTTAGGTTACCTTGATTGGTTTTATATATTTCATTTTGGTTATGTTTTACATGCCCCAAATAAATTTCGTCCATTGGGTTCTAATAGATTCTATATAATTCATTTTGGTTTATATTATTTTTTGTTGGTTTAGTTTAGTTCATATCAATTGAGGTTATGTTAGTTTGAATTGACTAATATTAGTCAAATTTGAAACATCATTATTAATACTATTTTAGTTCATTTCTATTTTGTTTGACATGGTTTAGTTGAGTTTAATTAAATTTTTTTCTATGTGATATTGATATTCTTGATTATGATTAATCAATGTATGTTCTATTAAAATTTTTTAGATTCATTCCAGTAAGGGTAGGTTATTTTACTTCAATTTAGTTCAATATTGTTATATTTTATTTTTCTTTATTTAGTTTTATTCTATTAATATTCATTCTATTTCATTATTTTGTATTCAATTCAACTAAATTTGTGATTATTATACATAGGATTATATTTTTATTGGTTTCAGTTTAGTTTGGTTTTGTTATGTATGATGTGTTCCCAATTGATTCTGTTCAAGTAGGGTCTTGTTGGTTTAGAGGGATTTTTTTATCTAGTTTGGTACATTTTGCTGTTATTTATTATATTTGGTATGGTTCAATTTCATTTATTTTATTTTTGTTATTTTTATTAATTTTACATAAATCTATTTAATTATAACTTTTAAGGTATATTTTTCCTTGGTTTTAGTAAATATTATTATTTTTTTGTCTATTTTTCATGGATTTTAAAATTGTAGTACAATTAATATCATGTTGGATCCTTTTGGTTAACATAGGTTTAGTTTGTTTTAATTTATTTAATATCAGCTCGGTTAAGTTAAGTATAGTCTCTTTAATTTCATATTTTCTTAGTTATGCTTAGTTGTTTCATTGTTGGATCAATTATTTTAGTTTATTTTAGTGTATTTTATTTATCATCACATATTTTTGTTTTGTATTTATATTAATATTCATTTAACTACCTTAAATGATGGGCCAAAATGTAGGAATTGGGTATTTCTAATATGTGTAACCTGAATTGTATGTGGAAATTGAAGATGATAATTAAGTTAAAATATTAGGGAAGTGATTTTTTTAAATAATTTTGAAAAAAAATTGTTGTGAAATGAATTAATGGTGTACATTTTATTAATTATAGTATTATATAGTTACATTATATAGTGTAATTCGTTGTATATTAAAAAATAGAACTCGTTTTTTTGTAATGTTATATGGGATGGATTATTTGTTATGTATATATTCTTTATGGATGGAATTTATTAAAGATACCTATGAATTTCAAATTTAATTATATAAAAATTTTAATCACTATTTTCGTAGACAGTAAGGATTTCTCAATCGGTAAATCTATTGGTAAATATTGAACAATGGTTATAATTTTATCCCCTGTTTGTAAACTACCACTATATTTGGCATCAAATTTTAAAACATATAATAAATAATAACAACTATTATGAATTTTGTTTTAATAAAAAGTTTATAAAATCAAAATGAATTAACTTACATATAACATAGTTGCAGCTGTTGGAAACAACCATGAAATTATTTAGTAGTGATTTAACATCCCTTAAGGATATTCTTTCCCATAGAATGAGATCTTAATTTTATGTTATAATATTAATATATTTCAATGTAGTTCATTTTTTATAACATTTTTATCAGTTATCCACTATTATATCATAACAATAATTCCTTGTTGTCTTATCCATAATGATTATGGATTTACTATTTCTTTTATTTTTTCCCTTAATTTTTCATGCAAGAGGGTATAGTATACCCATCATCCCTGATCAAAACATGATACTAAATAGTGGTATCTAGTTAAAGGGGATTAATTCATGAATATATGTTTCTCCACCTGACAAAACACTTTCTGGTTTGATGGAATCATGAATTTAAGAATGTGGTATTAGAGTCTTCTTTTTCTATTTGTTGCAGATTGGAAAATGTTTTATGAGATAGGATTTCATTGACACGTGACATGTTATTTACTCTTAGGATTATCTAACTCACATGTAAAAATATCATATTACCAGGCATGGTAGTATTGTAAAAGGTTTCTACTTTTATGGTTTTAAGGATTTCTACGAATATTTAATATGTTATTTACAATTTATTGGTTATTATTTTGTACTAAGGCGGAAAGGGAAAGTGTTCATGAATCATTCTTTAAATATTGGATTCACTTGACAATCTTATCATTTTATTTCTTGATATTTTATTTTTGATATATATTTTAGTTATATAAAGTGTAAATAATTACATATATTTATATATATAACTTGTTGGTGGAACTCTTATTAAGGAACACGTAGTTATTGGGATTTTCTCTAGATATATGAAAATGTTATGATTAATGGGACTATGCATGATCATCCTTGACATTAGAGTGGATAGGTTAGGATAAAATTATATGTGATGTGTGGAATCCTTATATAATACCATTTGTGTGTAGAGTAGCAGAGCACATTTCCTAAAATAGTTTTCTTTAAACTATGATATCAATATCCATTATATCCATGTCATGGGTTGTTTGTTTGGTATTTTATTGATATTTTTAAACCTAATATGGATTTCAATTTTTTCCATTGGGAATATAAAACATGTTTAAAAAATGTGTAAATATATTTTTTAGTGTTTTCATGTTACAGGGAAATGAAACAAGTATTGTCTAAATCATGGAATAGATATTTGCACATGTTCAGGAATCTTAACATAAATGTGATGATTTATGATTTGATATTCATGGAAAATAAATTAAATTATTAGTGAATGTTGATATAATTTCAACACAATTATATGGATTATTTAATTATTGTATACAAATTAAAGTGTGAATGAAATTTTTTTTAATGATCATGGATTTGATTTTGAGAATTTTGATTATCTATGTAAAGGTAATGGATGATTCCTATAAAAACATAATGGTAAATAGTGAATTATAGATCCCCTGTAATGGTAGATTCATTTATATTCATATTAAAAAAGTGAAAATGAGATTTGGAAAACCTTTATAAATATATTTTTTTTCTACAAAAAGGTATAATATTGAATACACTGCATACTTAATGGAATATATAGAATCATACTATCTATGTAAAGACAAAATATGCACTATATAAAGGTAGTATAATAATTCCAACAGATATATATTTTAATGAATAAAATCAACAAGTTTTTGGAAGGTAACCACTGAATAAAACTGGTAGACGAAATGTATATCTCAGAAGACTAGAGAAATTAAAAGGTAACATAAATTTATCTAAAGGCCATGTGTGATATTTAAAAGCTACCAAAGCTTGTAAAATATATGTATAGATATTCAGTTAGTTTTTAATTTCATTTGAGGGAAAATATTGATGATTTATAAAGAAACATACATGATCAATTTCAATATTTTTGATCTGGTGACCATTGATTTCCATCTTATGATAGGTCAGGAATGGTTAATCCACAGACTATATATCTATAGTATTGTGTATGTGTAAACATATGGTTGATAAAAAAATTGGAATATGGTAAATTCACATGGAATATTCAAAAATTCTATCTGCCATATCGTCTCTCTGAGAAATATGGTGTTTAAAATATTTTTTTTCTGGATTGTAGATGTTATAATGAAGTTAAATTAGACGATATGATATTCTACATAGAATTAGGTATTATTATTTATCAAAAAGATCATAATAGATGTTATAAGATTCCAATTATCAAACAAAATGTGGTTCTCTGAGTCCTAAAAAATTATATTTGAGGAGTAAGTTGATTGTAAGTCTTCGATATTGTTTGAAACTGAGTGTAATCCTTAATGCGAATATAATATTTTATCGTAAAAAATGAAGAAAGTGTTGAGACTAATTCCACATCACAAGAGACAGGTCAATGTTGTCAATATTCATTATTCCATTCATGAAAGATCTTGAAAGAGTTTAAACAATATGGTTTTATAGAAAATAAAATGAATCAAAATACAAGGTTTTTAAAAGATTTTAATGAGAATATAAATGGGAAAATAAATTGGAAATTTGGTTGGAAGTTTTAAAATAGATGACCTCTCCTACATACAATGATCCTAGAGTTTCCATATTGTCAACATAGGGAATAATATTTCCTTTTTATTATACAATATTATTAATAATATGTGCATGAAAGTGAAGAATAATGAGGTGGTAATATGTATAATTCATGAAGTGTTTCACGAGGTATTACTAAAAATTAGATGTTGTACAATTTCAATGAAAGACACTGAATGAATTCAAGAGATCATATCATCTATGGAAAAAAGATAATAATACCATCATGGATTATTATATATTTAATTCATGGAAAAAATTTTAAAAAAGAATTTTTTCCTACGAAATGTTATATTACTATATCGTCAAGATATCTATGAGAAAGTAGAAATGACCGTCATAAGAAGGATTGTGTGCTTTCATGATGAAGAACATGACCGACTATCTACATAAAGGAAATATATCATTTAACACCTATTAGAAGTACAAGTCAGTATGACCCATGGAAATTTTTCTAGAGGCAGTATAAAGTCCCCGTTAGAATGTGGAAAGCATAATATCTTCAAGAGATGGATTCAACTAGAGTGATGTTATTATCGATAACATCTCAGAATGATGATTTTGTAGACTCTTGAAGACTAGATATATTAGGGGTTTATCTACTATGTGTTTTAGGATATTTCTATTTAATAATTTTTAAACATATATTTTACTTTGTAGTCATGTGATTCACAATAGATAAACTATGACGTTAAACAACACAAAAACCTAGAAAAGAGTGGGATTTCATGGATGAATAATCTAAATATTTTGTTCTAAGGAATTTTATATTATAAGTACTGAATTAAGATTGATATATAATTAGAGGAATGATTATGGATTTAACCTACCACATAGGATGATTAAAATAAAAAAAATTAAAAATAAAAATGTCTCACCAATTCACCCTATACTTTTATCACTAATCTCTCAAGACCTATAAATATTAACCAGTATCGGATCCAAGTTAAGATCTAAGTGATTCATTAAATTCTAAATATTTATAATAGATAATTAATTTAAAAAAATAGTATATCCCTTCATTAATTTAATTAAATTTTATAAATATAAGAATTTAATTCCTCAATATTTTCTTTTGCAAGAATACAAGGTATGTAATGTTTTGACAGTGGGATTTACTCCAAAATGATGAAATTATACCATGAATAATGAAAAAATATATGTATAAATAAAATGAAAAGAATGGAAATTCTTATTTTTATCCATGCTTAAAAAATTATACACCAATGTTATGATAATTTCAACTACAATGGAAATATTGGAAAAATAATATGACATTTATGAATGATTTGTAGATAATAAGGAAGAATATACTTATATATATATATATATATATTAGTTTTTGAATTTATTAAGATGATATATGATGAATATATTGATTATAAAATTAATCGGGTGAATTCCATAGTGATTCATATTATTCGATTTAGTGAAATGTTGGAATATTCAACTATTTTGTTATAAATAATGTTAATATTTTTTTGTAAATTTGTATCTACAAATATACACCCCCAAAGAGATAATAAATATAAAACTAGGTGAGTTTTTCAATATTATTATCAATTATTGGATTATAAAATATTAGGTGTTTAAAAATAATATGGAAGAATAAATAGAATTTAATTCCAAGAATGGTCACAAGATACATGTTAAACCACTATTTAAATAATAAGTTGAATGTGATGAAGAATCATCAAGAACCAAGTTCCCTATTAAAAAATACTTGAAGAGGAAGAGTCATGAATATTTTTAATACTATTATTAGTTACGTCAATTTTTATGGTGTTGGGAACATTGAAATTAATTTCCCAACGAAATAAAATGATGGAACTGGGAATGAAATGGAAGATACACATTCATCATGAATTAAGACGAAAAAAGTAAACAAGGATAATTATATGATGAAAATACATTTATAAATTTAATAGTAATTTGATGAATTAATAATGGAGTTAATTCTAAACATCATCAACGGAGTAACATTTTTCACCTTTCAAAATAATACGACCCACACATCCAAGGTTAACGATAATAAATTCATAACAAGAATTGTTGAAGAGAAAGAAGAATGATGTACTAGGTATATGCTAATGTCAGAACGGGTATCCTTCCTAAAAAAATACCAATCTCAATAAGATGATAGACTTGCTTGATAAGGATAAAAGAATAGAATATGAAAAAATTGGTAACCTCAAGTGAGATATTAAATTTTTTATGCTGCAAATTGTAGAATAAGACAAGATGCAGGAAGATCATTATATAATTCTTGATTAAAATAATGAATGATTAAATAATGATAAATCTTGATGCCATAAAGATTAAAAAAACCTTGAACAAAATGAGAGAATATTATGGCGTAATATTGTAGATTCATGTTGAACCCATCCCTAAGAAGAAGGTACAATGTTTTTCTAATTTCTCATGTGATACTAAATTTGATAAGTTTGATTTTGTAGATTCTAAAACTACATATATAGAATATTTGTATGATGAATTATTCAAAAAAAAAATAAACATATATTCTGGATAGGTGAAGATCAATTGATAAGGTAAACCTCCTAAATAAAGGTAAATAATAAATTTTGGAAGACAACAGCATAGAAGAACAATAGACTCATAAACACTGTGAAAGAGAACATTTCATGGGATAAAACTAGTGTTGTGGAACATTTCTGAACAAAGACCATGAATACTGGTATAACATGTGTTTTACAAAAAACTGACATGATTTAGTGGTGATAATACCTGATATTAATATAATAAATTTTATTTTAAGTAAAAATACTCTAAGAAGTAAACTGTTTTAGGAATATTAAACTCTTTGATAGATCTAATAAATTTCTAAGGATATATAAAATCAAAAAAAATTATAAAGGATATTAATAATTGTTTGATATAAAGTATAAAAATGATGGAATAGATAAATTTTTATGGGGAAGGAAAGACTGAATCTCCAGAGAAGCTATGTGGTAAATTCAATTCCACTGGTCATGTTTCATATGATTAATTAAATGGTCACCCTATATTAAAGGAAATGATTATGAAAAATACCATATTATCTGATGACTAATTTTATTTTCTTTCTCAGGGGATCAAATTGATCCAATATAATAATTCTATTTATAATAGTGAGACCAAAAATATTATTAAAAAATAAAATGATAATAAAATTGGGAAATAATGTTTAAGGTCTCTATTGATTTCTACCCTTATTTTACCAACGTAGACATAGAGTAAATTTAAAAAGGTTATCATCAAGAATTTTTCGATGTTGCCATGATTATCTCATAATAGAATCTAGTTGTAACAGATATTAAAAAAGGTAGAAGATGTTGTAATGAAATATATTTTCATTAGGATGAAAACGTAGGAGGTAAGTTTGGTTCAACCCCATTCGTTACCCTTTCATTTGATTATCAATAAGAGGGGAAAATAAATGTTCTTACATGATTAATTTAAAGAATTATATTTATATTGATAGTAATTTGAAAGAGGGATATTTTTATTCTAAATCTAGAGATAATTTCTTATTAATAAATAATATATGATATGATTTGAATATTTATATGGAGATATTGAGGTTTTTTCATCATACATGGTCAGGAAAAAAGTGTAACCTATAACTTAGAATAGAATACTAGACATGATCAGTATGTAACCATTAAATGTGACGATTAGTGTTCTTTTCATTATGGAAAAAATAGGCATCATTTGTTTGATGTACATACATTATTTTCAATATATATGATTGAATAAGGAAGGACGAAAAAATATATAGCTCATTAAATGGATTTTAAGATGGTTTGATTATATTTTTTGTAGTGAATATAGTAATGTAAGTTATTGGAATATTATATCATTTTGTGTGAAGGTAAATGGTTAATTATTATACCAATATGTAGGTTATTTTATATGAATGTATGATGTGTAATGTTATGTGGAAATTACTAATACCTATGTAAAAGTAGTCTAGTACTATTCCTTCACACTAAATAGTGTTGGATTATTGTTTAATTATGGGAGGTTGAGTATGGTTTCCTAATATTCATTTTTATTTATTATCTCTATATGATACTATATCAAACAGGGTTTGTTTAAAAAATAAGATACTTATAAAAACTCACACATCAATGGTTATGGGGGTTTTTATGGATCTACCTTCCAAATCCAGGAAGTCTCTAGGGTTTCTCACCAATAATTCCAAGAAAATCACAATAATTTATAGGATGAGAGTTCATGCTCAAAACACCCTATTATGTATAACTATTTACTAATTTGGGGCCCTCAAATAGAATTAATTCATGTTTATGAGTCGTGTCCAAATTTATAGGATGGGAATTATTAATAATATCTTAAAAATTGATTATGTTACATTTATTTTTGAATAATTTTGTACATAAAGGATTTACCATATCAATGTCAACATTTTTATGAATCATAGTTTCTATATTGATAATTCCGTTTGAATATATCATAGGTTATACATCCATATTCTTTTATTATATAGTGTAGGTGGTTAAAGGATTCACGTCTCAAAATATTAGAGTTTTTGGTCATCAGGGGATTCAGTTTATGATTTCGGTGTTAGTATCATGCTCATTATAAGGTATTCCAACACATACATTCAAAAGAAATCAGAACCCATGTAGTTTAGTTCCACTCAATTCTAAATTCCATACCTTTTAAGTTCATGGGATAAGGACCAAACTATGAATATTATATCCACTAAATAATAACATTTTGGTTGAATATTTCTAGAAATGGATGGTGTGGGGATTATGTATGAAAAACCATTTATAGTTATCATAAAATTGAATATGAGCCAAATAGAATGATACCTAGTGAATATGATCTTGGTGAAGATATGGTATGACATGGAGAAAATGTGGACCTCTAAGAAAGTGGAATGTGTTATTTGGAATATAACCCAATAAGGAAAATTTTATAGTGGATATATACTATGATAAATGGATCTCAAAAATTCTATGAGTGAAAAAAATGAATTAAGAACATTCAGGGAATCCCCAAATATATTTCCCTATGCGGATTGAAGCAACGGGTTGATTATTTAACATTTGAACCTCTAATAGATGTCATATTTTTCTTGTCCAAAAATTAATCCAACCATGCATATTTTAAATTTAACTCTTTATGGTTTTGTTTTAGGGAATTACCTTCCAGTTCATTGTATCCTAATAAGGATGTTGTTATATATTTTTACAAAATTTTATTGAAAAAATGTTTCAAGAAATATTATATAATAAAGGATGGTTTAGGGATTATGCATATAGGTTCTACCATTTTAATTATTATACAAAAAAATTGCATTGATAAGTGCATTGATATTTGGGGATAACTCCTAAGATGAAGGCTAGAAGGGTAATTTTTCTGATGTAAGTTTATATGATCAACTAAAATCTCTAAAATCACATAATTAATAGTAAATGTGAGAAAATTGGGATAATATGAGGTCAAGTGAATTATATAAACAATATAATTTTTATTTGAATTTTGAATACATATTGAAGTCATCCAAGTAAATTTCTCTCTCCAAAGATTGTTGATGATTCAGTGCAGATCAAATCATCAATGATAACCATTTAAAGTCTTATTTATGAAGTAGAACCTCACCTTTGTATCATTATGAATGATTATCAGAGAGTTTTGTGTATAAAGGATATAGTTTGAGTATGAAATCATACAAAAAGAATGTGATATTACTCTAGGAGGGATACCCTATCAGACCCATCACATGTCAATAGAGAATAAATCCATCATGAATTGGTAGAAACCAGTACAGTGTCTTCCCAATATGGACCCATATTTTCATGGGTATTTATAAATGTGACCCCTTATGGGTTATACCAACCTATTTTTATAAGTTGGAGCCTCCTTTTATCAATGTAATGTCTTCATAAAGTGATGGACGTTGGTGTTCACACCTTGAACTTATGCATCTGGTGCTCTTTGTGGGTGATTAAAGAATGCATTTCTAAGGTGTTGAAATTGGAAGAAGTAATCCATGAGGGTATTTCTGGTTTCCTACCTCTCGATATATGACCTGAAAAATGTTTTATTTTCTAAGGAAGAATTCCATTCCTATAGAGACCCACACATAGCATACATAGATGTAAAATCCTTTCATGGAATATTCAATTTATCCCATAAAACTATGCCAAATTAACATAAAGGTTTAGTGTACTTAAACACTAGATAAATTAACATATTATTTAAGTACCATTCTCATCACCACAAACATTTTTATTTACATAATTAACCCTAATGTTATCATCACTTATAAATCCACCCATCAATCATACAGAAAAGAAAACATAAGAAATAGAGAGATCATATGACCAATAAGGGTATACCTGGGAGATTTTAGTCATAAGAAATCATAATATAATCACAATGTTATGGAAACATAATAATGTGTATTCTTTTAATGTAATAGATTCATAACTAGAAAATCACATATCATAATCTTCAAAATTTAGTCATCTCTTAAATAAGGATCAATAAGGGTGTCAATGAAATAATCATCCTTCATGAGTTATAACAAGAACATGGGGAATTAGAACAATAATAAATCATAATCTTATCAACATAGTTATTCACAATCAAGTCCAAGAAAAACATAGAGATAGTATCTAGAAGAAATCAAACTCATGCTTCAAAGTGTGAACAAATCTATTTTTCTTCAAGTCCACAAATAATCATGCTAGAATATCTCTAATCAATAAATGTCATCAATCAATATGTGATAAAAGAATTTTTTAATTATTTCATTATTTATCATCATTATCATCTCATGAGATATCAATATCACCTTACCCAATGCATTGGAGAGCTATAAATTATCCATCTAGCACATAATAATAATCTATTAATTAGTATATCCCAAGGTCATAAAAACATTTATCCATATACATAGTTTAATCAATGGAAAATAAAGTGTGTTTCATCAAGATTTTATCTTTATAATAGAAACCATAAAGATAAATAATAATATTTGTATTGTGGGATCCTATCCCTAGTCATGAATATGTAGAAACAATGCTTACTATCCTAGATGAAGATAGCTATAAAATGATTAGAATAATATTTGAAGGAAATTACCATAATAATTTTAAAATGACTAATTTAAAATTTAAAAATTTCATGAATGTTAGAAAAATATATTTAAAAATAACCAGGGAAACTTTTAACGGTATCTTAAAATCATTTATCAGTGAAGACATTAGGAAATTTTATTCATGTTATAATTGTTAAAACAAATATTTTTTTCAAAAATTTATTAAAATGTACCATGTTTTGATTCTAAAAAGAATATTATGTTAAAATAAAATTTAAAAAGTAATAAATGGTTAAAAAGAATCTAAAAAAATAACGATAATAGTAAAAAAATTTAAAAACAATTTAGAAGACAGGCATATATTATAAAAAGTAGTTTTGACCAAAAGAAGATAAATAAGGATAAATTTTCTTAAAAGAATATTTGAACCATTTACAATATCAAAGAAAGAATAATGGTACTAAACATAAAAATTAATTATATAAATATATAATAAGAAAAACATAGTGAAATTTACCAAATAAATACCATATAATTTCCTCAATATAAATTTAAGAATAAAAAATCCCAATTAAAATAGTATTGAAGCATAAATCACGTACAGTATTGGGAATATTTTATTCAAAATATCATAAAAGTGATAACACTAGATAGATTTATAAATAAAAACAATTTCAATTATAATTATAATAAAATAAATTTGTTTTTAGAGAATAAAACTCCCAAAATAAAGAAATGGTTAATTTGGAATATGTCTCATTGAAATAAAAGTGAAATGAGAATACTCATCACCTAAAGAGTTTCCTTAATTAACATATGTTCAAGCCTCTATATAATATATATTTATTTATTATAAATCTATTCTGGAACATTATTAATTTATAACTAACTAGGTTTCATTTCATTTTAATTTTAAATCATCATTTGTTTAAAAATTCTTCCACAGAATGGAATTTTTGTAGAAACTATTTTATTTTCAATTTATTCTTTAGTTCAGAAGTTATAGTAAATTTAATTTTATTAGGATTGAATAATATCAATAATATTAATAATTTCATATATATAATATTTAATCACTGTATACACTTTTATTAATATTAATATAAATTTTTGAAGAAAAATGAATTACATAATTTGTTGGAGACTTAAATCTTTACGTACAAAGGAGTGATGTATCCAATTTTAGATACATAGGAAAAAGGCAAATTTTAATTGAAATTCTGCAAATAGTTTTTACACTAGTAATATTATATATATTCATTAAATATATCCTCCTTTACATCCATTTAAATTATAAATAGAAGTCAAATCGCATCGCTTCATGGAGGTGGTACTCCTCACGTACACACAAGTTTCATTATTAACATCTAATGGATAGGAAGGTAATAATGAAAATTAGATATTATAATTATAGATGATTAATTATTACTATAAATGTCATAAATATAAATATTAAACCTATCATAATTACCAACCATGATATTTTTTGAGTGAAAATGATTCATACCTCTATGTGGGGGGGGTAGCCCACACATACTCATGAGTGAAACATTCATTAACCATTTAATGTAAATGATATGGGTAAATGTTAGATCATAAAATAATAATAAAATATTTTATGGGACATTATGATGTTATGTTATTAGAATGGTTGGGAAAAAATTTAATGGTATACATAAAAAAGTAAAATGAATTTGGTCGGTTAAAATGATTACACACTTTTTAAGAGACCCGCTTTGGATATCCTTTAATGGGCCAGAGGGATAGTATTTTGAGGATATCATAACCTAAAATGTTTTATAATTTTTTTATAATTGTATTTTCAATGTTTTTTAAGATATGTGGCTCATAGTGCTATGAATAATAGATGAGATGTGTTGTTCATTTAATGTGAAAGAAATGACACACAACTAATTACTTTAAATATTTAAATATAATTTATTATTTTTCATGTGAAAAGGGGATAAAGTGGAAAAAATGTTTAAGATATGATAGTTTATGTTTTAAATCAATTCAAATAATAAATCATAGTGAGTTTCATGGGAAATTTCAAACATTATCTTTTGGTTTAACCTAATTTTTAACAAATATTATCTTCAACCATAGTAACAATTGTTACATTATAAAAGGGTTATAATGAAGGGTTAGTCCATATCTCACCCCTAGTCCTTGTTCAGCATTTTGAGGACATTTAAATCATTTAAAAATATATTATTTAACATAAAATTTTATTAATTTCATGTTAAATGCTATTAAAATGTTTTGACATTAAATATATCAAGATAACTATGGAATTAGAATATAAATTCCTTATACCTGATTAACAAATTTATATTGAATAAATATTTTTGAACCTATAAGATAAATATAAAAGAAACAAGGGACATTTTTGGAATTTTCATTTCCTTAAAATAATATAAATTACTTTATCAACAAAAATAGAACCAAAATTGAATATATTCGAATATATGAAGATTTTGGTATAATTAATGTAATACAAAGAAATATAGTAATCTTTTTTTGGATGTTTCTAAACCATAGACCATGGTTTTAACCATGGTTAAAAAAATTTAGCCTTATTAATGTGAAAAATATTTAATGTGGTTACTATTCATAGTAATTAAATGTAAAGGGGTTCTATTTTTAAATTTTGAACCAAATGATTCAAAATATATTATTAATTATACAGGTTTCATTTTTTAGAAGTTGAATAAATAAATATTAAAGATAATATGTAACCTGCAGAGAAAATCATATTTTTTGAAATTATTTTTTTAGAATAAAAATACTCTTATACCAAAATAAAATATAATTTTTATTCTCATGGTATTATTTATATTATTTTTATGTTACATTTAAACCGAATCAAAAAAAACTTAACTTTAAATTAAATTACATAAATGAAGGAAATGAAAATTTTACAAAAAAATCGGTATTTTCACTATTTATAAAAAATAAGTATTTTTATATCAACCCAAAATAATTCATCCAATGTTAATATAAATATTATGATTTATAAAAAATCTACTATTTTTTTATAAAAATTATAATTACTATATAATTTAATTATAATTTCCATGGAAAATTGTAATGATTTTTTTTAAATTAAGCATAGGTTTGAAGCATGAAGTGAATTCAATGAAAATTAATACCTATGATTTATGAATTAGATAATGAATTTTCATTTTATAAAAAAGTTAATATATTTTTCATAATTATTGTATTCTTTTTATACCATTAATTTAATTGGAATGTTGTAATATATGGAGATTTTTTTTAAACATGGTGTTACCTGTCAAGATTGATATCTAACACATTAAATTTACTTTATGAGAAATTTATTCTAAAATATAATCGTTTTACATTCTAACCATTTAAATAAATTGAACCCTAAAATTTTTAAATACCACTTACTATAACTAGTTAATCATCAAACAGTGATAATGTCTCTTGTGGAATCAATCATGATAACTAATTTCCATGTCACAACTGGGAAACACAATATTTACTAACTATGTATTTCTTGACCAATTATATATCATTATAAGACTCATGAGTTTTTTAAAACCTAAATTCATTGTTGATGAATACATTCCACATATGACTCGATAGTTTTATATTCCTCATACTTTAGTTGATGAAATTATTTTTCATCATGGTTTAGAATACTAGATAACATAAATGCTTTATGTATTCATAGACTATACCCATAATTTCTTCATATGGTTATATTTTGATTAATTTTCACGTCATATATTACTATATGAAATGAATATTAAAGTTGAAATTTTCATGCCAAGGGAAATAAAATAACCTTTTAATAATTTATAAGATTCATAAAAGAGTGAAAAATCATTCATCCAGCCTCTAGATATTTATCAAGATAAAAATTTTCAGAAATATTCATCCAATATGTAATGAAATCATATGATGAAATGATTCATTTTTCTTGAAAACCTTAACTGTAACATCCGAATATAATCTTAAAATTTTCCACAATAATATGCCATTAATACTCCTCCAAAATATTTCTAACCAAATAATAAACATAAATATTTAGAAATATTTT
Source organism: Viscum album (assembly GCA_963277665.1). Classification (NCBI taxonomy): domain Eukaryota; kingdom Viridiplantae; phylum Streptophyta; class Magnoliopsida; order Santalales; family Viscaceae; genus Viscum; species Viscum album. The sequence goes on along the minus strand of OY728156.1, from coordinate 1,244,319,948 downwards.
CACTAAATTTCCCAAAGAAACATTACATTAATCCCCACATGAAATAATTTATAACATAATGTGACACACAAAACACATGAATTTTAGGATAATATATTATTTTAAAAAAATATAATACTTTTCCAAAATAAACCAAATGTAAAAAAAACTCATTGAAAACAAAAATTCTTCAAAAAATAAATAGTATCCTTATTCCTTAAATAAATTCATGTATTATTTAATATGTTCCAATAATCCAAATAAAATTGTAAAATTCAATAAATATAACAAAAATAGAAAATTTATCAAGTCAAAAATCAATTTCATGGTCATTAATACTATCCAATTTACTTTTCAATATCAATAATATAATTATTCAATCTAAAAAGATTTATCTCAACATCATGAACATATTTGTTGAGTCAATAAGGTTTTCCTTATGACTTTTCCATTCCTTCTTGTTTTGAAAATCACAAACACCTTATACTTAAGTAAATATTATTATTACTCAAATAAAGAAAATTTACTTCCTTAAGGAAATTTACCTTAACCTAGATATTTTTATACTTGGCCATTTTTTCCCTTAAAATCAAAAACCGGAATCACAACCAAATTGTCAGAGCCTTATAATGAAAAGTTTGAGTATTCTGTTTTTAGGATCCGAATCTTGGATGTGATCTGTAATATAGTTTTAATTCGAATTCTAGATTCCAAACTCTGAAGCAGTTCTAATTCGAACACTTAAGAAGTTTGACTCCAAACTCTTTAGAAGTTCGACTCTGAACTCTTTAGATGTTCAACTCCGAACTCTTAAGAAGTTAGACTCTGAACTCTTTAGAAGTTCGACTCCAAACTCTTTAGAATTTCAACTCTGAACTCTTAAGAAGTTCGACTCCGAACTCTTTAGAAGTTCGACTCTGAACTCTTTAGAAGATTGACTCCGAACTCTTTAGAATTTCGACTCCGAACTCTTAAGAAGTTCGACTCTGAGCTCTTTAGAATTTCGACTCCAAACTCTTAAGAAGTTTGAATCAAAACTCTTTAGAAGTTTGACTCCGAAACATTTAAGCAGTTCGACTCTGAACTCTACAGATTTAGAATCCGATTTCTGATGAAACCAGACCCTTATTTTCTATAAAATAGAATCCGAAAATTTCTTAACATAGACTCTGAACTTCATTTTGGTTAGACTCTGAACCTTTGACTTACTTAACAATCCGAACTATTAATTAGTCTTTACTTACATTTGCTTCATTCCAAAACGATGTCGTACATTTAGTGATACAAAGTTTGTTATAAAACGATGTCGTCTATTCTGTTTCTTATTAACCGTTGGTTGAGTTACACGTGTACAGGTCCTTCCGAATTTCATGGAAAATATGATCGTTGGAAGAAGGAGCCGACCATTGGAAATTTTCCTATAAATGGGAGCTCATTTGAAAGAGCTCAGGGCGGAAGTGCAGAAAGGATGACTGATCTTCGACTCATGTGATTACATACTTGAAGTGATTTCTACAGAGAGAGGCTCTTATTAACTCTCAAAGATTCGTGCGACTCTGAATGTTGGTGACTACATTCTAGGACTTCCGGGGATAGGAAGACAGAGGTGCCGACTACCTTGAAGTTCGAGGGCTTCCTTGCTGAGGAAGGCAGAGGTTGCCAACTACCTTGAAGTTGAGGGCTTGTGGGGATAGCAAGACAGAGACACTCTGATCTTCGTATCGAGGGCTTACCCTAGTGTGGGTAAGACAGACTTGCTTGAAAGTAGGGACCTTTATCCAAGGTTGTTGGATACCCTTCTCTTTGGGTTAAACGACTTATATCTTGTTACTTGTAGTTATACTACTTTTTTATTTCCACTGCATTTTGTAATATAAGGAAAGTATAACTTTCTTATACTTCCTTACTTGTACTCTGTTTCATTTAGATTCTATACGCTTTAAGGTAGAATCTCATATTGTAATCTTTTGTTAAGTTTCAATTTCCGGAACCATATTTCCGGAACCTACTTTCGGAATCTCTTTCCAAGCTTGCATTCGGTATTAGAGGTGTTGTGAATTTTTTTAGTTTATCATTGTTAAACTTAGTACTTTCCTTTGCTTAATGAAAACATAGTTATTCGTATCTAGCTTTAAAGGTTCCAAAGGAATTTTTAAAGTTTACAATTCACCCCCCTCTTGTAAATTGAGCATCTACATCACTATTTCGATCCTACAATTGGTATTAGAGCAGGTTTCTGAAATACTTATACTTACGAATAAGTTTTTCTTGCTCACTTTTTCATTCTGAACTTTGACATTCCGAACTTTACCATTCCGAACTTTCTCATTCAGAACTTTGTTATTAAAAAACATTTTCTACTAACAAATTTGTGTGCCAAGGGTTGTTCTTGTATGGAAGGAATTAATGTTGGTTCGATTGATAATCTAAATCCTACAATAACACCTGTATTTGATGGTAATGACTATGAGTACTGGAGAGATCGAATGACGACTTTTTTTATCAACACTGGAGTGGATAATTTTGTAATTCTTACTGGTGATTATAACATTCCTGACAAGGAAGTTAGAAAATTCACTAACCAGGAAAAGCAAGAATATCAACTTAATTATAAGGTACGCAATACTCTACTATGTTCAATGAATAGAAATATATATAGCCAAATTTCTTCTTGTGAAGCAGCTAACTATATCTTGAAGAAGTTAGAGGATACACACTTTGGGACTTCTAAAGTGATTGAGACTAGAAGAGCTATGCTTAGAGCTGAATATCATGGATTCAACTTTCCTTATGGACAACCAATCTGTAATGTTCAACAGAGATTCATGACTATAGTCAATAGCCTACAATCTATGGGAGAGAAAGGTTTAGATGATGAAGCTCTTGTGGATAAAATAATTGATATTATGCCCAATGAGTGGGAATCCAAAAGAACAGCTATAGATGAAAACAGGAAGGTCACTCAGATCTCTCTTGATGAGATTTTTGGAACTCTTCTACAACATGAAACCAAAATGAAGAGAGATGCAGATAACATCAAGAAGAAAAATGGAAATGGTACTGTTGCTTTTACTAAAACTTCAAATCAGATGAAAGCAAAGAATCCTAAGAGAGTAACCAGATCCAAGTCTAAGAAAGTTATTTTCCAATCAGAATCTAGTGAGAGTGAAGTCTCAAAAAATGAACTAGAAAATCTGGCTCGAAGGATGAACAAGATAGCTGGCCAGAGAAATTTCCAATCAAAGTATAAGAAAAAGAAAATGAATGATAAGAAATATGGAGATGTTACTTGTTATGAATGCAAAAGAGCTGGAAAAATTAGACCAGATTTCCCTATGATCAAAAAGAAAGAAAGAAAAGAAAGGCATTCAGACAGGAACAGAAAGAAATATTATAAAGCTAATGCTAAGAAAGTTTTGAAAGCCAATGACACCTAGAGTGAAAGTGGTGGTGACTCTTCAGATGAATCTTCAGATTATGAATCTTTAGGACATAAGAATATTGGTCTTATAGCCAGATTACCTATTGATTATCATTGTTTTATGGCTAAGGTACGAAATGCTGAATCATTGACCAATGTTTCTTTAAATTACAATGATAGTTAGTATTATAACTCCTATGATGAAGAATCATCTTCTGATGAGGAAAATACTTTACCTAATTATGAAGAAGTCTCTAGGTTTGCTGAACTTATTGACGTTGAGAATTCCAAACTCAATAAGAAACATGATAAGGCAAACTATTGGAATTCTATTCTTACAAAAGAGATATCAGATCTTTCTAAAGATATTGATAAGAAAAACACTGATTTTGAAAGTATTGCAAAGAATCTTGAGGAAGTATGTTCTGAGAGGAACAAACTTTCTAAAGAATTAGAAAAAGTAATTTCTAATAAAAATGTTTTTGAGCTTAGCTGTAGTTCTAAAACTAATGATTTTGAGGATAAAAACTTTGTTGTAAAACTCAAGTCCGAAATTTTTTCCTTAAAGAAGTGTTTATCAAACTTTACCCATGGTAAGGAATATTTTGATAAAATGTATTCTCAAATATGACCTTTAAGAAATAAATCCATATTTGGTTATACCCATGCAAATCCAATTTTCAGTAACAATTATTTTGTTCCTCAAAGTACCCCATTTTGTACCAAGTGTCAATGTGGTGGTAACTAGGCAAAGAATTGTTCCTTAAACAAAACCCAATCTTTAGGATTTCACAAAGCTTACTTCTCTAAAAAGATGTGGGTTCCTAAAATTTTATTATCTGGAAATCTCGGATCCAAACAAGTTTGGATTCCGAAAGTCTAATTTTCTTCTTGATTTCAGGAAAATAAAGAGAGTACCAGCAACAATACATGGTACATGGATAGTGGATGTTCCTGGCACATGACTAGTAACAAAATATTTTCTGAAAATATTATCAAAACGAAAGGAGGAAAGGTAACTTTCGGAGATAATGCTAAGGGAGAGATTGTTGGAATTGGTAATATTGTTCTTCTTGGTAAAACCTTGATTTAAAATGTTTTTTTATTAATGGTCTTAAGCACAACCTCATTAGCATAAGTCAGTTATGTGATGAAGGTTGCCTTGTGAATTTTAGGAATGATAAGTGCTTAGTTCACAATTCCAAGGAAGAATTTATTCTCTCAGCCAATAGGCAAGAGAATGTTTACACTCTGAACTTATAAAACCTCAGAAGCCAAGATTTACCTTGCCTAAGTGCAATGTAAGATCACTCCTGGTTATGGCATAGAAGAATAGGTCACTGTAACCTTAGAAACCTATGTAAACTCTCTAAGAAGAAAGTAGTTAAGGATCTACCGGAGAATAGATTTGATTCTTTTAAAGTTTGTGATCCTTGTCAATATGGAAAGCTTAACTCAGTATATCAGAATTGGAAATTTGAAAGAGATTTCCAGATTGAGTTCCAGCAGAGGATGCAGAAGCAGGATGAGTTATTGAATTTGCAAAAAGAAGCCTTGGAGGCTCAAGCACAGCTGTTAAAAGCCCAATAAGAAAAGATAAAATCCTTAGAGAGGAAACGAGAGGATGACCAAAGAGACCTGAAGAAACTCAAAGCCTTGTTGAAGCAGCTTATTCCAAAAAAAGGAAGACAAATGAACCCACTCCGATCTTTTGTTGTAGTTGTCTTTCCTTGTAATTTTTTTTGCCCACAACTCTAATGAAATGATTATCTGTTCGTTTTGTCTCTTTTTGTATACTAATGTTTCAGGTAGCATAATTTGTTTTCCATTCCCTTCAATTATTTTTGAAAATCACAAAGGGGGAGAAGGAAAAAGAACTATTCCTGAGGAGGAGAAAAGAAAAATTTCTGAGAGAAATATCCTTAAGGGAAGGGGGAGTTTCCCACTACGTTTTGTTTCAATCTTACAATAATGAAAACGATACTCCGGAAACCCAGAATACAATATTTATAGTTTCAATTCCTAAGGGCGAGTTAGTTGTATTCACTTCTATCCATGAACAAAGGGAGATAAGTTTTAAATAGTCTAATGAAATTTTTTAAAATCCTTATATACTTTTTCAAAAGGATGTTTGTGCTTTCCAAAAAGGGAGAGATTGTTGAGTCAATAAGGTTTTCCTTATGACTTTTCCATTCCTTCTTGTTTTGAAAATCACAAACACCTTATACTTAAGTAAATATTATTATTACTCAAATAAGGAAAATTTACTTCCTTAAGGAAATTTACCTTAACCTAGATATTCTTATACTTAGCCATTTTTTCCCTTAAAATCAAAAAACGGAATCAAAACCAAATTGTCGGAGCCTTATAATGAAAAGATGGAGTATTCTATTTTTAGGATCCGAATCTTGGATGTGATCTGTAATATACTTTTAATCCGAATTCTGGATTCCAAACTCTGAAGAAGTTCTCAATCAAACTCTAAAGAAGTTCGACTCCGAACTCTTTAGAAGTTTTACTCCGAACTCTTTAGAAGTTCAACTCCGAACTCTTAAGAAGTTCGACTCTGAACTCTTTAGAAGTTCGACTCTGAACTCTTTAGAAGTTCAACTCCGAACTCTTAAGAAGTTCGACACCGAACTCTTTAGAAGTTCGACTCCAAACTGTTTATAAGTTCGACTCCGAACTATTAAGAAGTTCGACTCCGAACTCTTTAGAAGTTCGACTCCAAACTCTTAAGAAGTTCGACTCCGAACTCTTTAGAGGTTTGACTCCGAACCATTTAAGCAGTTCAACTCTGAACTCTACAGATTTAGAATCCGATTTCTGAAGAAACCAGACTCTTATTTTCTATAAAATAGAATCCGAACATTTATTAACATAGACTTCGAACTTCATTTTGGTTAGACTCTGAACCTTTGACTTACTTAACACTCCGAACTATTAATTAGTCTTTACTTACATTTTCTTCATTCCAAAACGATGTCGTACATTTAGTGATACAAAGTTTGTTATAAAACGATGTCGTCTATTCTGTTTCTTATTAACCGCTGGTTGAGTTACACGTGTATAGGTACTTCCGAATTTCATGGAAAATATGACCGTTGGAAGAAGGACCCGACCGTTGGAAATTTACCTATAAATTGGGGTTCATTTGAAAGATCTCAGGGCGGAAATGCTGAAAGGCTGACTCATCTTCGACTCATGTGATTACATACTTGAAGTGATTTCTAGAGACAGAGGCTCTTATTAAATCTCAAAGATTCGTGTGACTCTGAATGTTGGTGATTACATTCGAGGACTTCTGGGGATAGGAAGACAGAGGTGCCGACTACCTTGAAGTTCGAGGGCTTCCTTGCTGAGGAAGACAGAGGTTGCCAACTACCTTGAAGTTGAGGTCTTGCGGGGATAGCAAGACAGAGGGGCTTACCCTGGTGTGGGTAAGACGGACTTTCTTGAAAGTATAAATCAAGGGACCTTTATCCAAGGTTTTTGGATACCCTTCTCTTTGGGTTAAAAGACTTATATCTTGTTACTTGTAGTTTTACTACTTGTTTTTTTCGGTGCATTTTGTAATATAAGGAAAGTATAACTTTCTTATACTTCTTTACTTGTACTCTGTTTCATTTAGATTCTATACGCTTTAAGGTAGAATCTCATATTGAAATATTTTGTTAAGTTTCAATTTCCAGAACCATATTTCCAGAACATACTTTCAGAATCTCTTTCAAAGATTGCATTCGGTATTAGAGATGTTGTGAATTTTCTTAGTTTAACTTTGTTAAACTTAGTACTTTCCTTTGCTTAAGGAAAACATAGTTATTCGTATCTAGCTTTAAAGGTTCCAAAAGAATTTTTAAAGTTTACAATTCACCCCCCCTCTTGTAAATTGAGCATCTACATCACTATTTCGATCCTACAATATTAAAATTACAATATCCAAAAATAATGTGTTTTTTAAATATACCACCTTACCATTAAATCAATTTTTTGGTTATCATTACCATTCAATATATTGTTTAATGAAACACTACTACAAAAATCCCCTTATATGTTTCATGATTTGAATAATCAGAATATCATTGATAAAACACTTCTACAATATAATTCTAGAATATTGATATATAAACACTTCAATTATTCCACTTTAATTATTATCATTACATAGGAAATTCCTTGATCATGAATTTATCCATTGTATTAGGGAATTCACTAATATAATTTATAAATTCCCTAATCATAAGTAAATGAACTATAAATGGTACCTTAAGAAGAACTTCATTTTCCTCCATCAAAATATTCATTTTTCATTGGAAATTACTTTCACAATCTACTTCCTTTCTCCTCAGAAAATATATTCTCATTCATTTGATGATTTTACCTATGATATTATTTTAACATTCTAAAGATGTATTAGGCAGAATATTAATGCCTCTGGGGTCTTCATGAAACTAAATTAATTTCTTATTTGGTTTATTAGAATCTTTTATAAGTATAATTTTTTAATTAGACATTAATATAGTTGGTTAGAAACAAAAAAATCTAATTTCATCTCCCATTTCATTTGTTTTCTCATGAGGAAAATAATTTCATTGTTCATCGCATTCTAAATTAAAAATTTTCTTTTTGGTTCATGCCATTATCTAAAACCAAAAACCTTTTTTAAGCATTAAGATACAATAATTAGAGATAATAATCATATATTCATTTAAAAAACTCCTGATATGTCCTAAATTATGAAACCTTTTTATCAACCAAGGAAATATTAGGTTTAAAATCATTTATATATATATATATATAATATTCAAATACTTCATAACGGTATATAATGAGAATTTTGAATTTAAGAAAAAAATCTCATGGGAGTGACTAGAATGGTGTGTGGTCCTAGGGTAAATCATCATGCATTGTTAAATGATTCAGTTAATACCCAATCTATCCATTTAATTTTTTTTAATCCTATGTGTATTTGTTTCAATACTCTATCCAATTACTAGTATCCGTACAATGATTTAAATGTTAAAAAACCCCACGAAATCTAATTTAACAAATCTAAAGCATGTTATACTATACTTAAAATTATCCCTACGGTTTTCAACATCGTTTTATAGTCCGAATCATAAAAAATTACTAAACCCTGATCCGATACCAACTATAGAGACCCCAGTCATAACATATATAATATTACCTCGTTTAGATTAATAATCAATATGTATCCCAAATAAACATGATTAACAACTATAAAGGTTCAATGTACATAAAAACAAGATACAAGAACATATAATTTAAGTACAATCTTCATTATATCAAACATACATCATTCTATAAGGTACCCTTATAAACTCATTAAATTTAAATACTTTCATAAAAATAGTATAAGAAAAACATAAAAAGGGTGGGCTCAGATTATCAATAATGGTAAACAAGTTATATATCAATCATATTAAAATATAATATAATAACAATGGTATGATAACATAATCAATTTCATGTTCCCTAAGTAGTACGTTCATACCCATAAAATCATATAACATAAACTCCAAAATATTATCACATCTAGATGCACGATTAGTAAGGGTGTCGAAGTAGCTTCCATCATTAATTATTCACTACATAGTCATGTCACATCATAATAATGATATATCATAATTAGGGGTACATAGTTATTCACAATCGATTCCTTGCATAATAATGTGAGAGTGGATTAATGTAATAGTAAACATTCTTGAAAATATAAATAACGTTATTCACAATCATGTTCATGTATAATCATGCAATAATATATACAAGTAATCATAATCACACAAAAATATTGGAAAAAAATATTAAATATCACTCCCACTCTTATCCTAATCACCATAATGATCTTGTGACACATCAAACATAACATTACACAATGTATTGGTGGCCTATAGGTGACTCAATATCACATAATCATAATCCATTCATATTTTTTCCACATGGTTAGGAAAACATTTATCATTTCATCAAATCTTATCTCACATAAATTAAAATAGGTTTCATCAATATTTCACAATGATAATCAATAATCCTAAAAAAATAAGGAATTATAATTGTAACGCTGGATATTATCGACAGTGAAGTATAAGTAACATCAATGATAGTTTTAATAGATGAATATGGCATTAAAAATTTCTTGGAATATTTCTTGGATAACATTCCATTTATAGATTGAAAAAACTAATTTGAAATATAAAATATTGTAAAAAATTTATTAAATCATTTTAATTGAAAATCAATATAGGTAATTTTAAATTAAAATTCAATGAAATTTGTTTTCATAACGATGTGAAATTTTGTTCACCTTATAATCCTTGAAACCAATATTTCATTCACACCATAACTAAAAAGTACCTTGTTTATAATATGAAAAAAATATTCATTTTAAACATTTTTTTAATATTTAAAACTTGGGAAAAAATAATTTAAACAAACATAGATAATTTTATAAAACATTCTTCAAAACTATATAGTAAACATAAAAATGGATGAATAAGAATTTCCATCCAAAAGAGGATAAATATGGGTTGTTTTTCTTAAAATAATTTTCTAGAAACAGTTCAGTACCATATAGGGGAAAATGGAATTAAAACAATAAAATTATAGATATATCCTCAGTAGAATAATAATTTAATGGGTTTATAATATAAATATCATATAACTACCTCTATGGAAATTCAGACATAAAAATACTAATTAAAAATTTATTGAAACAAAAATCCTACCAACAATGGTAATATCTAATTAAAAAACCCATAAAAGTGAAAAGCTTATATATATTTTCAAATACACATGGTTTTCATTAAAATAATATCAAAAAATAGTTATGGGAATTTTACACACAATGAAAAATAAACAATTGGTAAATACATCATATGTCACTCTGAAATAAAAGTGAGATGGAAATTCCCCTTACCTCATGCCTTGTACTACTTCATACAAAAATAAACCTCATATTAAATAAATAAATATTTATTATAAATATATTACAAAACCATATTCATGTATAACATATAATTTTATATTATTTCATAATTTACATTTACCATTTTTAATATTTCATCCATAAATTTAACATTCATATAAAAATGGGTTTTTTCTGAATGATTCAGTTAAACAGTATCGGTCCAAAAACATTGATCACAGTCCCATCATCTCAAAAATATTAATAATTAAATATTTATAGTATTTAAAAAATATATATACTTTTATAAATATTCATATAATGTGGTGATGAAAAATGAGTTTCATCACATCCTAGAGATGGTATTCTATACTTACACACAAGTGACATTTCAATGTTTTTATTGATGAATTGAAAGAATGGTAAATAATAATTAACCATTAAAGAATAATTATTATATCATAATTATCATATACATTTTTTATTAATAATTATTACCATCTTTGTAAAGTATAAATAAAAAATCGCATCTCTTCATGTAGGTTAAACCACATGTACGCGCACAAGCGATGTTATCATTTTCCAATAAATGTGAAGGTAACCAGGTACATAAGAAATTATAATTAAAGAAGAATAATTATTTCAATAATATCATATATAAACATTAAATACCTCATAAAAACTAACCATCAATGTTTGTGATGGAAAATGAATTATATTTCTATGAGAGGCTGGTAGTTTATATGTACACATTAGTGATACTTCCATTTCAAATTAGATTGAATAAAGACAGGAAAAGGTTAAAACATTAAAAAAATAACATATTATTGTTATGGATATTATATTTTAATTATACATAAATATTTACTATATAATTGATGTAGGTAGCATAAAAAGTAAAATGAAAATGATGGGTTAAAATGATTACTTCTTCTTTGAGACACCTCCTTTTGATATCTTTTCAACGATCATTAAGATGGACTTTTGAAATGAATAGAACCTCCAAAACATGGATAAGTATGTTTAAAATATTTTTTACGTTTTGGTTAAGCTTAGTGGATCAATATTTTAATAAAAAATAGGGTATGTGATATAAATTTATAGTGAATGAATGGACGCACATGAAATTACATAAATCTTTTAAATATAATAAAAAATCATTTCAAAGTGACAAAATGTGACAAAATTTTTTAAGATAAGATATATTAATATTGAAGTTAAGTCCAACAATAAAATTTGGAAATTTAAATGTGACATTTTAGACCATATAATTTGTTTTAACCCCTTCATTAACCTATTTTAAATTTAATTACAGAAACAACTTTTTAATTATTAATAATGTATAGAAATACTTTTAAGGAAATAATTGGATCAAAAATAGTGAATGTGTATATTTTTAGACTATATATCACCCCTTATCCTCATTCAATATTTTTATGAATTTAAAATTAATTAATAATATATTATTTAATATAAAAAATTTAATGTCATTTTACGAACTATTAACTTATTTTGACTTTAATTTCATCAAGATAGGTATATATTTAGAATCCAAACTCTATATCCATAAATTATAAATAATTATTAGTCATAAATTTAGGTAAAACCATAATTCATCAAAAAAATGTATTACTTCTAATATCATTATAATTAATTTCTTTTTTTTCTATTATATACACATGCATTGTGTAAAAATTTTCTAAACATTTAATGTAATTATACCATCACAAATTTTTTTTAAAAAATATTCATAAAAATAAATAAATTATGTTCAAAATAAAAAAATTTATATTTTTGTAACATATAATTATCTCTATGTCAACATGTAAGATAAATTAGAAGTAAGAGAGTGAACTTTTAAAGTTTCCCTTATCTTAAAATAATATAAAGGTATTTATCAGAGACAAATAGCACCGAAATTCCATGAATTTGAATATATGATGGGTTTCTTAAATTAAACTCATACAATGATATATATTCAACTGTTTCACGTGATTATAGGTCATATCCCATAGTTTTATCCAGGTTTTACTCGTTTTACACTTACCAAGGTGAATAATATTTATTGAGGTTACTTTTTATAATAAACAAAAAGGGGAAATATTTAACAAATTTGAGATACCTAAATCCCAATATGCAATCATTTTTTGGATTCAATTTCTATATGTTATTGAAATATATTTAAATACAATTGTGTAACTTGTTATGAAACTAAAGTTTTAAAAAATTGAGTTTTTTTCATAAAAAAGAACTTGTACCAAAATAAAATATAATATTGAATCCTATCAAATTATATTTATTATATTTTTATACATTTATAAAATATAATATAAAAATAATATTATTTACTAACATTGTTTAACTAAAACAAGCCAGAGATTTGAAAAAAAAAATTATATTCCAATATTCCCATAAAATAAATCTTTTATGAAATATCCCAAAATTTAACCAATAGATAATAATGAAATATATATTTAAAAATTATATTTATATCATAAAATAAAATTTTTATTTCTATCTTAATTAAATTATAATTTGTTTTAAAAAAATTAAATAAATACAGTTTTTCCAAAAAATAAATTATTGAAGCACAAAATGATTTTTTTTCAAACTGAGTACCTCTTTAATATAAATTTAAAGAAAAAACATTTTTATCATATTAAACCATTATAGATATTTTTTATAATTTTTTATTCCTATTCATACCACCAATTTAATTACTTGGTTATAATATATCATAGATTTCTTTAGGCTCAATGTTGTGTGTCAAACAAGTGATTGAAAATGTAAAATTTATTTAAAGAGAAATATATTATAAAATATCATGGTGTTACAATTAATTTTCAAAATTATGAGGTGAGGCCAAGATAGATAAATTAATATTTACATAATTGTGTGATATCCTGGGTATAATAAAGCATGAATATTTGTACCATATAGGTGACTCCCTCTCTGGTTGTCCCTAGGGGAAGCCAGATAATGTATCCATAATTTTAATATAATATACATAGACATAATTATTAATTAAATTATCATAAAAAATGTCACATGGTATTCTTTACATAACTTCAATAGCCTATAATGGTTTTCATACCATAATTCCTCTATTTGATATTTCATTTGAATCTCTCTCAGTGGATCATGTTATTAAGATCCCTATCTACTCTCTTATCTGTATTGATTATTTATTTAAATAATATTTTGGTGTTTATATAAATGGGTGGAATATATCGACCCTGAGAAAGGTGGGGGAGATTATGTGGTGTATGTAAATGGGTCACTAGACATGTGGTCCCCTAGCACAAAGGTGGTGGGTGAAATGAGTTAGATCGCTTGTAATGCTCCATAAACATATTTCATTCCAGATAGTAGCAGTATTTCATGGTCAATCATCTTCTTCCTCATCTTGACAATCAATGTATCAAGTAACCCTAGTCTGATCACACAAAAAACATGGTGGGTGTTCCTAGGTCCAGAGAGGGTGACCCCAAGGTTGATTCATTTTATGCGAACTACATGGAATCTTATTCTTCACCTGAGAACATCCATTAACAAATTATCTAATCAATTAATATTACTTATATAGACAAGAGATATCACCAATGACATTTATTGAACGGAAAAAGGGATTCCCTTGGTAGGCACTATGCATTACTGGTCAGGGTTCACCTATAGTGAACCATCATTGAATCTGATATAGTAGAATTAATCATATATTTGGTTTGAGAAAATACTAGCTAATCAGTTTACACTTGGTCCAATTAATAAATACTTCGTGTATTCATGTAATTTCCTAACCCTAGAATCTCGAAGATGGTGCATTATTTTAATACTTTTGAATGATTTCAAGGAATCAAATCTTGAAGGACCGATCAGTTTAGTAGTCTTGGAAAATAGATTAAATAAATGAATATTACATTGAAATTTCTAACATAAAATACAACATAGATAATTCTATGAGGACACCATTATTCCACTAGAATAAAGCTAAATATAAATAATGAAATACATATTTGAATCCTAGGAAAATTAAACATAAGAGGGGGTGAGATCAGAAGCTCATTAAGGATAAACAATATAGAAGAAGCTATCACAAATAAGTATGAACTTTTAAGGAATGGTGAAAAACGAAAAATTATATTCATCAAAATATGGAAATAATAAATAAAATAATTCCATTTAATCATTCACATGGATATTCTAATAGTCGAAACATCACATTTAAAATTCGTAATTAATCTCATACATGGAAATGCACAATGTTGAACATCATAATAATTACGTCAAGGCCTTGTGCCAAGACCATACAGAAATATTTTATCATGGCCTTGAATCGAGTCACTAGTTTGACTCTTGAGACTAATAGATGCATATAGGGGTTATATCTGGCCCTGAACATCAATTAATATGTCTAATACAATCCTCATATGAAAAGTCTGAAACATAATTGAGTCACTCGTATTAAAACTAGAATAAAAAATGTTAATACATTAAAAAGAAACCATTAATAGTATTAAAATAGAACATCCATAGTCAAACATATCAAAAACCCTTCAATGAAATATGGAAGATTTTATCATAATAAATCAATCTCAATTAAGCATAAAATCCCACAAAGGATATTGTCAAAGATGAAAATAATCTAACAGAATCATTAAAACCCTTTTTGTGAAATATCCCTTTTTTACTTTGAAAAAATTTAAAGTTTCACAATTTATAAAAGCATGCATTTAAAAGAAATATTTAAATCAATTTCTTCCATACAACTATGAAATTTTTTAATGAAATAAATATTTTAAAACATTTATGTCAATATAAATAAATCGTTAAAAACATTTGGAAAACATGGACATTAATGAAAAATGTTTAGAGGAATAAATATTTAAACAATATATAAAGATGTTTGAGTTAAAGATTACCTTACATAAAACCATAAAAATATTATTTTTGAAATTTTTTTTAAGAAACATGGACAGGGATGATAAATATATCTTAGTAAACACTAATTCATAAACAATCATGGATAATAATAAGGATTCAAAATTATCCCTTACTATGTACATTAATTTAGTTGAGGGTGAGTTAACCTTTTTTATAATGAGTAAATTATGTTATTAAATTATAAAAGAACTATATAAATATTTATGATATCACATATGATCCTATTATATTGTTCGGTTAATAATATTTTAGTCTTATCATTGTTTCGGGTGCTAACTGCTTAATTATCCTATGAATATTTTTTCATTTAAGCCATGTTTCTTATTTATAAGATATATTTTATTCATATCCAGAATGATATTAACTTCCTAAATATTATATTTACTTGTAAAATTAATTTATAATCGTTCATTTATGGTTAATGTGGAGAATAAATCTCATCGTGCCATGGAGACGGTTAGCCGTTCGTACGCACGAGCGAAAATATCATTCCATTAATAGTTAAATGGTATGAAACTGGATGGTATATTTATTATACATAATAATGATCATTTCATATAAATTTTTTATTTCTATTATTTTCATCATTATACCCATCCAAATAATGTAATATTTAGTAACAAATTATACCACTATGTGGAGATGGTAATCCGTACACACGCATGCATGGTGATATTATTATTCATAAGATGAAGAAAATGAAGAAAATGGTTTTACCATGATTATAATAATATATTGTTATATTTATTATACATAATTTATTATTTTTTTATAAAAAACATAGAAAGATAAAGTAGAAAAAGAAAATAACTTTGAAAGAAGTGATAAAATGATTACCTCTTCTTCAGGTGTCTCCTTTTTATTTTCACTAAAGGACTTCTTAAGTTGGTTTTATTCTCAAAGAGTGGAATCTAAAATGAATTTATGGAATGTGGGAGGATATTTGGGAATATCTTTTCCGATCAAAAGGTATTTGGAGTTGTGAATAAAAAAGGAGGATAGGATCCCTATTATAGGAGATGTTAGGGGCACTTTAGGAAAGTCTTGAAATATTAATTTATTATACATTTATATTCGGTTTCTCATGTCTAAAAAGTGATTTAGTTTGTGGATAATATTATTATGGGTTGAAATACTCTCAACTAATAGTTTTTACACATTTTTAGTTAATAAAACTAACTTTATCTTTTATATATAACCCTTAGTTAAATAGTTTAAATCGTACCATGTCTTTTAGTATTTTTACACTACGATTAATATAGTTAAAATGATATGCAAATGGAATCTAAAGAAGATCATAAATGAAATTTCTAACATTATCTATGTCACTTGGATAAATAATAGATTTTTTTTTATTCTTATACCATTTAATAAAATATTTTTTGTTTTATAAACTCATTTTCTCACATTTGACACAAATTATTAATTGACCTTGTTAAATTCTTATCAACTTGATTACTTTGAGAAAAATTCATTAAATAAAATATAACATGTCATAGTCCAACATAAAATTCTTTTATTACATTAAAACATTAAAATTACATTTATTTTAATATTTACTATATCATTTATTTGATTCTTTCATTATTAACAAAAACACTACATCATTATTGTTTCCTAAATAAGTTTAATTATTTAATGTATACAAATATCAAATAAAATAACATGATATAGAAAATATTTTTATATCTATAATTCATTTGTATAGTTGAATATGTAACATCTATTACTCTAATTAAAATAATCGTAATAAGATACATTTGTGTGTTATATTTCCCTATACTAAAAACTAATTATTATAACATGTCATTTTCACACCCAAGTGGCTCCCAAAGGACAACATTACTTACCAAGTATTTTCATGGTCGACTATGACTCATCAAAAAAGATTATTACATGTGTTAGGGTATTTTTAAAATATTATAATTTTATTTTTACATTTATTTACATAATTTACCCATTAACTGTGTTAAATAAAAATAATTCCTGAAGTTACTATTCATAAAACCAAACAAATATAATTTTTTAAATTACATGGACCATATGATTAAAAATATTTAATCCATTTTTCCAAATTCAAAACACAAAAGTTTCATTAATTAATTTAAAATTACTTCCCATTGTGAAAATAGGAAAGAGGGTTCTTAAGAATTTAAAACTATCAAAAGATTGACATTTTTATATCCAATTTAAAAGTTAAATTACATCCAATTATCAAAATTTGATTAAATGATAAAAAAAATAATACAATTAAACTTCAAAACCAATTTAAAAGGTAGTATAAATATATAAATAATTTTGATGAAAATGTAGTTTTGAATTAAGATGTAGTATTTTCACTATTCATTAAAATATACAAGTTTTCAATAAAATTTAAAAAATTTATCCAAACTATATTTTTATGTACATATTCTAAAGAAGAAGTTTATTTTTTCAAATTGAATAGATTAGAGTTTCAAATATTAGATTTAAAAAGCATTTTCCATTAAAAGGCGATAAAACATCATTTTTTGAAAAATACTTCTTTTACTTGAAAAATTGGATTTATTTTCCTATATTATGTCCAAGAAACACACAATACGAATGTTAAAATTATATTGAATACATAAAATTAAAAATTTGGTTAGTAATATTAATAAAATATTCTTAAAAGGCTAGTTTTATGGGTTGTGGTGTGCTCAAACTTGGTGTTGTGTGTAGCGCAATCTATTTAATTATTTAAAAAGAAGCATACCATGAAATCATGGGGTCTTGCATTATCCACTCCTTTAATAAATTTTTCCCTCAAAATTGTTTAATTTTTTTAGTAACTAATGTTTTATTATTCAAAATACTCCTATTACAATCCCATATCAAAAAAATGTAGATAAAAATTGTTCTTTAAAATAAACAAAGGAAAGTAAGAAGGTGAATAGAGACAATAGATACAAGGGATCTATGTAGAAAAACATGAACATGAATTAAAATGTAACCATAATGTTCTGATGGTGAGTGATAGATGACATTATTAGGACAAATTTAACAACGAGAAAGCTATAAATCTATGATGATCTAGGGGACTATTTGATTCATTGCAAAAGAATTTTCTATGAAAATATTTTTTGTTTTATGATCATTTCCCTAGTTTTGATGAATTAATTTAATTCATAGTTTAAGAACCCAAGGAAGCATACTTAATTGACATGTATAGATTCATCCTATAACAAATTCCTACAACAAACTCATATTCGTATTCATAAGACAATAAAACTCATAAAGGTTATATTTATCTTAATCGTATAAGGTTCCAAATATAAAGATATACCATTAATATAAAGAAAAAAATTTAATAATACCCAGGAAATTTTTATAGCCCAGAGGTAGGTTATAAATCCTTGTCATACTTCAGTTATGGGTTCGATTCCCATAGTTTTTTCTGACATTATGGGTTGTTTCCCAACCTGTGGGTTGCCCTTTTTCTCAAACTATATTATTATAACATTCCATAAATTACATTTTGAAATGTTTTATTCCTAAAAAATATTATACAATGTCCAACATAATACATTCTATCTTTCAAGCTTATTCAAAATACATTTGTCGAAACACACCAACCAAAAATTTATAAGCAAGGTCACATAACATAATGAAGACCTTTTGTCACGAACCAGCCCGGGTCGACCCTGAATCGGTCACTCGAGCCGGTCCGTGGCAAGTCCCGAGGGGCGTTCCCGATCCCCCCGGGATGGCAACCAGTGCCGGGCATTAAGACTTG
Source organism: Viscum album (assembly GCA_963277665.1). Taxonomy (NCBI): domain Eukaryota; kingdom Viridiplantae; phylum Streptophyta; class Magnoliopsida; order Santalales; family Viscaceae; genus Viscum; species Viscum album. The sequence continues at coordinate 1,244,300,928 of OY728156.1, read as the reverse complement.
ATCGTTGGGAACGATTTCAGCCCAAAACAAAAGTAAATAGAACAGAATAAATAAACACTAACAGCGGAAAAGAAATAAAAGCCACACAACCACGTACCTCCATGTGACCTCTCAGGTCACCACCCAACTAGAGAGCAACCTCGCTCCAACACTGAGCGACTCAAAACAGAAGACCTTCGACTGAAATGGTAAAAGATAGGCGTGAGCACAAAAGTACTCAGTAGGTGATCCCAACAACAAGTCCCAAAGCACTGCCAATAAATATAGAATCTACATAATCCAGGTTTGAACTATAATGTATAAAAGTAATTTTTCATAATGTTTTACTTGAAAATCAAACACGAGACATTTCCCTTATTCTTTTTCAAAAGTTAGCTCCATTTCATTAGTTTTAAACTCATTCTGAAAAGCAAAGTGTTACATTTTCAAATCTAACCCAAAGCGAATAAAGCATTTTCATTTGAAAACCATTTTTCTCAAAGTCTAACAGTATAGGCTGTGAAATATGACTGAAGGAAAACAAGCAGGGAAAACAAGTGCAAGTAAAGGTAAACAGGTAAGGAAAACAAAGTGCAAGTACAAATAAACCAGAAGTTATCAGCAATAACCATGGGCGATCCTGAACATCCCTAGAAAACCCATGGACGTACTCGGGTTCAGACTACCTGTCGGCATGGTACTCCATAGTCAATAACCAACTGGACGCCCTAACAGCCAACCAGTGGCACATCCCTCCTGGCCTGTCTGTAACTCCAGGGGGTACTAACCCGTCTAATCAGGGTTAGCAAGCAACCGTCACTCGATAATCTACAAGACGCCCAGGAACCCATAGTAGTTTTTGTAACACTGTGTAAGTGGGAGACCCGCGCACGCGTGACTCATCTCACCGCACTTGCCAACCCCTTACACGGACATCGCTACACGACAACCCTCGAAGGGAAGTCCCCCTGTAGAAATGCCCTCACAATTACGTATATATATATATAAATATAAGTATAATCACTTCACATTTATTAAAGTGCCAACCGGGCCGTCATATCATTTACACTTTGAACATCTAACACTAAAACATTTCCAAGGGACATGACATACGCCACACGATTGAAAACCAGAAACGCACTTAGAACATTATTTAAGAAACTCAAATCAGCATCTCAAACCTGAAAGACGTTGGTATCATAAGTAAGAAATCATTTTCCCAGTTCCAAACGCACCCCACTTTTATCAAGAGCCAAACAGACCTTTAAACACCTTTTGAAAGAATAATATTTCTCAAATGAAATCCAGAATTTTAATCACGCATCAAAGGAAAACATTTTTCTTTTTCAACTACCAAGAACCACGCTTAATGTTTCCAAAAATCGAGTTTAATGGTCACACGGCACTTCCTCTAATAAAGGTTCAAATAAAAACACCATTTTCCATAACCAATACACCTACCATTTTACACACACCAAAACCGCTTCAGAACCCAATTCAACATGATCTTTCGTTAATCAGGAAGAACCATCTAGCAAAACTACCATGGAAGCACACAATTAAATCCAAGAAAACGCTTTTAATGAAACGCTAGAATTAAAACAACTTTTATCATCAGCAGATCACCAAACTATAGATAACTACTTAGTAATACTTTTGAATTTGCTGAAACTTAATAAAAAGTCAAGGAATAAATAAATTCTAAATTTAAAGGCGAGTGCAAAGGGAGACCTACCTCAAGATCTAAGCGCGGCGGTAAAACGACCTTGGAACCAAGGCGCGATGACATGACGTGTATCCGAAGCCACGTGATAAAGTCCAACACTCTCGAAACTGAGGCGCAGAGACGGCGGAACCTCGAAAACAAAGCGCAGCGATGGCACTCTCTCGAAAAAGCCCCGCGTGGGTCCTAAAACAGAAGACCGTAGAACGGGTTCAACGATCAATAATAATAATAATTATAACATGATAACAATATGATAATAATAATAAAGTAATAATTTAATAATAATAGTAACAATAGTAATATAATAATAATATAATGATATTAACTTAATAATAATAATAATAATATGAGCATAATAATGATATAATAATGATAATAATAAAAATAGTAATAATAACATAATATAATAATAAAAATAACAACATAATATAATAATAATTAAAACAATAATAAATATATTCATAATATTAATAATAATAATAATAATAATAATAATAATATAGTATTAATAATAATAACATAAGAATAATTTTAATAATGATATAATAATATTAATGATAATATTAACCTATTAACAAAAAAATAATTATAAGATTACTAACATGATAAAAATATTATTATCAAAACAATGAATAAAAACAATGAATAAAAACAATGAAACAAAATACAAAATAAAAACAATGAAAACAATGAATAAAAACAATGAATAAAATAAAAAAATGAATAAAATAAAACAAAATACAAATGAAAGAAAATAAAACAAAATACAAACGAAATAAAATAAAAAACATACAGCGGGAGGGGGGTGAGCCAGAGGGAGAAGGTGGGTCGGGCCGGCGCAAGGCGGAGACAGCCGCTGGGCGCGGCAAAGGCGGGGGTGCAGGGGGAGAGCAGGGGCGGAGCGAGCAGGAGGGAAGGGGGGGGGTCGGCTGGCCGGAAAGGCTGGGCGAGGGCGGTCGGAGAGCAGGGGATGCGGCGACGAAGGGAGCCGGAACAGGGGGTGCGCTGGACAGGAGGTAAGGACGGCGATGCGGGCCGGCAGCCGGGGTGGCCAGTGCGGCGAGGCGGCAGGGAGGGAGGAGGTCGCGCGGGCGGCACTGCGTGGAGGAGAAGGGCGGGATGGCGCTGGAGGAAGGGGGGCCGGAACGGCTTGGCTGGGTGCGGCGAGCCGGAGTGTGCAGAGCTGGGGGTGAGCGGAAGCCGGCAAGGCGGAGGAGGCCGGGACAGGCGTGGGGGTGTCGCCGCGGCGGAGCGAGGCAGGAGGAGGGCTGGAGAGGTGCGGCAAGGGAAGCGGCTGCCGGAGGGGAGCGTCGGCAAGGAGGAGGTCGTGCAAGGAGGTTCGAAGCAAGAAGGGGTTGAGCAGGGGTGGTTCGCCGGTGGGGTGGCCGTCGCGCGGGAGAGAGAGGGCTGGGAGGCTTGGGTCGCGCCGGAAAAACGCCGGTGCGATGAGGGGAGGAGGCGGATGGTCGGGAGAGGCTGGGTGAGGCGCACTACACACAGGCGGGGGAGAGGGGATCCGAGCGGGGCTGGTGCGCAACGCGCATGTGGGGAAGAGGGGGGAAAGGGCCGCACGCCGGCGGGAGGAGGCGGCTGGGTGCGGCGAGGTGGAGAGGGAGCGCGCCGGGCCGGGGATCGCCTGGATGAGCGCTGGCAGGCCGGGACGTTGGAAGGTGCGGGGAAGGGGGAGAGAAACGGGGGATGGGGTGGCGGCTGGGTAGGGGGGTAGTACTAGGGTTAGAAATATATACATATATATATCTAACCAAATAATAATAATAATAATAATAATAATAATAATAACACTATAATCATAATAATAAAACTTATAATATTAATAATAATAAAACTTATATAACAATAATAAAACTTATAATAATAATAAATAATAAATTAGTTAATTCAAATCATAATTATTTTGATCACATATTTAAAATAATAATTATAAAATAATTTAAAGATGTTACACAAATATATATTTATACATATATAAATCTATATATATATACATACATTACTACACATATATATATATAAAAACATATACAAACATATATACAATAATAATAACACAAATAAAAGTTATTGATAATAAAATACCAACATAAAAATTATAAAATTTAAAACACCGGGTGAACACAATGTCACCCGGGCTGAACGCACGGTCACCGCTAACGATGCGGTGACCGCGCACCGGCGCGAAACCGCTAATCGCAATTAAACTTCGAAAAATTTAAACCGGGACTAAGAAAGAAGAAAAAAAATACGGACGTCCGCGGTCGGGCTGTGACAATTATTGTGACAACCAGGTCCCGGTTACAGCACAGACACCCCGCCTTAACATGGCCGTCGGGTCCTGGCCCACCAGGTACCACCCGTTGCCCCGCAGACACGTGGGGCCCACCCCAAGGTCCACCCACGTGCCTGAACGGGTCATCTGACTAATGATAGTCCCCACAGGCCAACACTTGTCCTTTCCAGTGTATTTTGTCCTCACTCGCACACATCCTGGGAAACTTCCCAGAAGGTCACCCATCCTGATCACTACTCTAGGCCAAGCACGCTTAACTGTAGAGTTCTAATCAGGTAGGCTCCCGAAAAGGAAGGTGCACTTGTTGACATGAGTCATATCATTTAGTCATTTAACCCTTTATCATTCTGGGGTGTTACAATCACCCCCCCTTTAGGGCACAACGCCCTCGTTGTGGGCCCTACATCTCAACCCAGGCAGTGCACCGCACTTAAGGCTGGGTACCTCCTCTGATACCAATTGTGACAACCGGGTCCCGGTTACAGCACAGACACCCCGCCTTAACATGGCCGTCGGGTCCTGGCCCACCAGGTACCACCAGTTGCCCCGCAGACACGTGGGGCCCACCCCAAGGTCCACCCACGTGCCTGAACAGGTCATCTGACTAATGATAGTCCCCACAGGCCAACACTTGTCCTTTCCAGTGTATTTTGACCTCACTCGCACACATCCTGGGAAACTTCCCAGAAGGTCACCCATCCTGATCACTACTCTAGGCCAAGCACGCTTAACTGTAGAGTTCTAATCAGGTAGGCTCCCGAAAAGGAAGGTGCACCTTGTTGACATGAGTCATATCATTTAGTCATTTAACCCTTTATCATTCTGGGGTGTTACACCTTTTTTGTCACATAACAAACCTTTTAATACCTTCATCATGTATTCTCTTAAAACATGGAAATACGCTGAATTACCATAAATCCAAATTTTAATATGCACCTGATTCCTTATTCCTTATGTAAAACATATAATATTTGACATACTCATTAAATCCAAAAATTGTGTAATGACCAATAATGATGGAATAAAAAACTGTTAATCAGTTCCAAAGTAGTCAATAATATCAAATATACTATATCCAAATCAATCATCTCTTTATTCCAAAAATCATCATCTTAGTATCAGAAACATATTAAGGGTTATCTTCCCCTCATCCATATATTTTCTTAAAACATGACATTACATCTATTTCACTTTACATGATACCATACAATATTAAATCCTTAATTAAACTATGTTGTAGAACAATCCTTATATATCTCATGAATATTATAACCCTATAATGATGGATGTAATAATTCTTGAATCCAAATAAAAAATAACCATAATCATTCCACTTCACTATAAAACCATTAACTACGCTTCGATATATTATTCCATAATACCTCCTTCATCTCATTTCTATTTTGTATATTCTTCATTATTAGTGTTTTATCCTTTACTTGAATATATTTATTGATTCTAACCATTGGCCAAAACTCAATGAAACACTGAGAAACAATAATCATAGTAATATAGTGATGAAAAATAATTTATAGGATCTATAAAGGATTCAATCATCTTCTCAATCCATAAGACCATAGTATTAACCAAGGGTATCCATTACCAAATCTAAAGTATGATATCATATAGTCATAATTATCCTCAACATCATTCATAGTGTTATGTATTATAATCCATGTTTTCTAAATCTAATTTTGAAGATTGTTGATAAACTTCCCTTGATACCATCTATAACACCTCAAGCCCAGAATCTCAGAGCTAGTACATTATTTTAATACATTGGCATGGTTATAAGGAATCAAATCCCGAAGGATTGATCAGTTTTGTAGTCTTGGAAAATAGATTACATACATGACCTTTACATTAATATTTCTAACATAAAATTCTGCATAGATATTCCTTTTAGGATTATATTATTCCATTAGAATAACCCATCATATCAATCATAAAACACTTCTTGCTATCCTATGAGAATAAAACATAATATGGTGGTGAGGGGAGATGCTCGGTAAAGATAAAAAATATAGAGGAATCTATCACCAATAAGCATAAACTTTTAAGTAAAGGTAAAAAACTAAAACACAAGTATTTTAAAATATTCTATTTATCATAATATGTAAATAATAAACAAAATAATTATATTTTAAAATTCACATGGACATTCTACTAGTCGAATAATCACATGTAAAAATAATAACTAAACTCATAAAGAGTGAATTAATAATTCCATACATCACAACTACTACATTAAGGCTGCAAGCCAAGACCATACAAAAATATTTGTTCAATGACTTATTCCATGTCACTTGTCTATCTCATTGCACCTACCGATGCATCGAGGGGCTACAGTAGGTCCCAACCATCACTTACTATATCCAATACATTCCTCATATAAAAATGGAGAAACCTAACATAAACACTCATATTAAAACTAGAATACAAAATATTAAAACATTTACCATATTCCATTAATTGAATTAAAATATCACATCCATTATCAAACATATCGTTTACCCTTGAATATGATATGGAAGATTTTATCATAATAATTCAATAATAATTAAGAAAATAATCTAACAAAGGATGTTGACAGAGATTAAAATAATCTAATAAAATCATTACAACTCTTTTAGAGAAATATTCCTTTTTACATTGAAAACATTTAATGTCACACAATTTATATAAAGGGACATTGAAAATAAATTTTTGAATAAATTTTTACCATAGAAATTTGAAAATTTTGATAGGAATTAACATTTTAAAACATTTATATCCATATAAATAAATCGTTAAAACCATTTTGAAAACATTGATAGAAATGGGAAAGGTTTTGAAGCATAAATCTTAAAAAAAATTATAATTCTGTTTTAATTAAAGTGTAACATAAATAAAACCTTAAAAATATTCCGTTCAAATTTTTTTTAACAAACATGGACATAAATGATAAATATTTCCCAGTAAACACTTATGCACAATGAATCTTGGGTAATAATGAGATTTCAAAATTAACCGGTACCACGTACATTCCTTTAGTAGATATTGAGTTAACATCTTATATAATGATTAATGTATGTTAATAAATTATTAAATAACCATATCCATATTTATGATATCTTATTTTATCCTCTTATATTGTTTTGTTAATAATATTTTAGTATCACCATTGTTTTGGGTGTTAACCGATTCGTTATCCTATGCATGTTTCATCATGTAAGTATTATTTCTTATACAAAAGATGTATTTTATTCATATAAATATTGATATTAAGTTCATAAATATTATATTTACTCGTAATATTAACTTTATAATCATTTTTGAATGGTTAATGTGTAAAATGAATATCATCGAGTCATGGAGATGGTAGGTTGTACGTACGCACGAGCGATGATATCATTCTTCTAAAGGTTAAATGGTATTAAATGGGATGGTATATTAATTATATAGAATCATAATCATGTAATATCAATTATTATTTTCTATTATACTCATAATTATACCAATCTGAATAAATTCATTTTGAATAACAAATTACACCACGGCGTGGAGACGGTAATTCGTACGTACAGACGCATAGTGATATTATTATTCCAAGGATGTATGAAATGATTAATGTTGTTGTGCCATTCATATAATAATATCTCATTATATGGTTTATAATTTATTTATTAATTTTTTATGGAAACAACCTATAAATTGGTAGTATAAGAAAAAATAAGTTTGACCGCGATAATAAAACAGTTACCTCTTCTTTGGTTCTCTCATTTTGATTTACACTAAAGGACTCCATTAGATGAATTTATTCCCAAATTGTGGCCTATAGGTAAATTTATGTAGGTAGGGAAGTCATTTTAACAAAAAAAATTCCAAGCCAAAGAGCATTGGAGGTGCGAATTAATGATAAGGAAAAGTTCCCTTTTAAAGGAGAGGTGAGGGGCATTTTTTGAAATGTTTTGAAATATTAATTTATTATATATTTATTTTCAATTTATAATGGATAAATAGTGATTTATTTATATTATAAGATTTATATGGGTATAAATATTATCAACTAATAGGTTTTAGACATGTTTAGGTCATAAAATTAACCATATCCTTAAGATTTAATCTTTAGTAAAATAGTCTAACTTTTACCTTGTCTTCTTGAATTTTTACACTATATAGTAATTATATTTACTATAAAATTCTTAGATATCCTGAATTGTATAAATAATAAAATTTTTAACATTTTATAATTTATTTCGGAAAAATATAGATTTTATGGATTTTTATATCATATAATTAATTAGTACTTATTGTAAAAAACTCATTTTTGTTAATTTTGAAACTATTTTGTAATTGATTTTTTTAAGTCATAAAAAGTGATTAATTAAAAAAAATTAAATAAATAATATATAACATATAATTTTCATCCAAAAAAACGTGGATGGCATAAAAACATTCATATTAAATTTATTTTAATATTTATAATGTCATTTATTTGATTGTTTCGTTAATAAAGAAAACACTGCTTCAATATTGTGTCATAAATAAATATATTTATTTATAATATCATTTATTTGTCTCCTATGACTCATCAAATAATAATAGTACATGTTTTAGGGTAGTTTTAAATTATTATAATTTTATTTTTACCCTTATTTTCCTAATTTACCCATTTACCGTGGTAAATAAAAATTTCTAAAGTTACTATTCATAAAGACAAAAAAATCAATGAATATTTACATAATTTGGAACATATGACTCCAAATATGGAGTCCATTTTTTCAAATTCAATACACAGAAGCTTCATTGATTAATTTAAAATTATATCCTATTTTCAAAACCCGAAAGCATGTTTTTAAAAAGTAAACACTATCAAAATATTGACATCTGTTTATATCAAATTTAAATGTGGAATTACAACCAATTCCTTAAATTATATTAAATGACTAAAAAATAATAATATTAATATTTAAAACCAATTAAAAAGATAAACTAACTATATAAATTATTTTCATGAAAAAATAGTTTTGAATTAAGATGCAATATTTTTTCACAATTCATTAAAATATGAAAGTTATCAGAAAAACCCCTAGAATTTATACAAGATATATTTTTATGTCCCTAATCTACATTATATGATATATATATCAAATTTAATATATGATAGTGGAAAAAATTGTATTTAAATAATTATCTCCAATAAAATGCTTTAAAAATGAATTTTTAAAAAATGTTTCTTTTAACTGAAAATTTGAATTTGTTCTAACATTAGGTCTATGAAACACAAAATATGAATGTTAAAATTATATGGAATATATAAAATTCAAAATTTCGTTAATAATATTCATAAAATGTTCTTAAAAATCTAGTCGGATTGGTTGTGGTGTGCTCGAACTCTGTGTTTCATGTAGCACAAGCTATAGAATTATTTAAAAACAACTATATCATTGAAGATTGGTGTGTTAAAAACCTATATTGATCATGTGATGGGTCAATGGAGGAACTTCACAATAAGGATATTTCACTATTATAATTTCTATTTTAAAAAATTTATATTTCGGTTGGATCTAAACACTATGTAGCACTATCTAATTCCACCCCCTAAAAAACAATTCTAACAAGGATAAAAATTATCTGGTTATAAGGTAGTAATTGATTCATTTGTACATCTCACATAGTACTTTAAGAAGGGTGATCACTCTTCCATGGATGTTTATAGGTTAGTTTACAATCCTTATATATTGGGGTCTGTTTCTTTTCCCCTCAATAAAATTATTTCTCAAGTCAAAATCCTCTAAATCCATTTCTCTACTCAACCATATACCCTTAACACCAATCAATTATACAATTCAATGTATTGGGAGATACAGACACATCAATCACATGATTTTGTAACACAAATTCATGTACCTATCGTTATCTCTAATGGATTCAGAAGATTAAGCATGCTTACTAATCCTTCTAGAATCCATATTTGATTCCATGTACTTTAAATTAGGTGTTGTAAAACATTTATAATTTCACCTAATATTCATGTTGGTATCAGATTATTTCTATTTATTAAACATGATAACTACTTTGAAAATTTTCATTTCAATCTGTGTATCTCTTTTATTTTTTTCTAATGAAGAAGAGGAACATGGAGAGACATTACCATTACCTATAAGTGTCTAAGAGATAAATGTGATGATCGGGATTGTTGTTCTCTACCAATGCTGGCTTTTTTTTCTCGAACAATTGATATCAATCGAATCATATGGGAGAAAATCATCAAGTTTACACCCTATTGAAAAAGATTAAATTATATGGATTCAATTGGTTTATTGATGCTCCCATAGCCACTCCACAACTAGTAAACTAGACATACTGATTTATTAAGATTCATTTGAGGGTTTATCATGAAAGAATATTTGTTTCAATAAACATTATCAATAAATCATTCAGAATAATGGAAACAAATGGAGTTACACCATGCTCTCGAATAACAAGGGTCATTGAGCAGTGGAACTAAAGGTCCATAACTATAGATTCATCATGATATGTTTGGTGGGAATTCATATAATTGATTGTACTTTGACTTTGGAGAAAATATCTAGGGGTGACTTTAGTGTTGATTGGGTATGTACATTCTTGTTGCAGTTGTACTGTAGTAATCTAAATCCATGATTAAAAAGAGGGCATATATAAGGTCATATGGGGTTTTCAAACCCTTTATAATGGGATCACGCACATTATCCTATAAATTGTGAAAAGATGGATTTTAGATATTAATACCTTATAATTGGTTCGATGATATTTGATATAAAATTTAAGTCTATGGAGATTGTTAGGGGAGCCCCAATTCATAGGAAATGTATGATGATTTTCTCCCACCAGTGATTGTATTAGAGAATTCTTATATGACTCCCTTAATTTAAAAGGAGTTACATGGAGAGTGGGTTTTCCAGCTTTTCCTTATTTTTAAGAATGAGTCAGAAGGTTGAAGGAACAAAAAATTCCTAATTTACATGATCTTTTAAATTAATAACACCTACTGTCATATTCTAAAATAAGGCCTATTTCAGGCCTTTAGTTGGGAAATATCTCTTAAGGAAAACTGGTTGGTCTTACTCATAGGATTCATGGAAATAAATATATCATTATTTCATCCCATATTATAGGAACATGGTGTGGAAAGAGTGACAATATTCATAAGAGATGTAAAACTTGAAAGAGGTAAGTGAATCTGGAAGGATTTGATCAACCTAGCACTGATATTCAAGTAATTATAGTAGTCTCCATGGTAAAGTTCCCATTCATATTCATTAAAAAATAAAAAATATAGAGATTATGGATATCATATCTCAAGGGTCGTTACATAATTAACAATTACCTATACATCATCAATTCTCATTCTAGGATCTACCATTAGAGAATCATTAGATTTATGGCCAGTTCTTTGAAGTAGAGTGATATAAATAATAGAATGAATCATAATAAATGAAAATATATTACATTCATATGTAATTATTATCCAAACAATAACTAACAATTCTTCTTATGGGTCAAATTATGTAGTTATATGATATCTCTTCAAGAATGGATCATGATAACCAATGTAGGAATGAAGGTCACATGCAGAAGTACACACCTTCTCGGTTCTAAAGCTAACATATTTGTGTTTTAAAGTGATTTTATTCAAACCATCAATTAATTATACCCAAACAACCCCAATGGAAGCGTGCTTGTCTTGGATGACAGTGGTCAGGGAAGAAACTATTGTAGAGGTGACCTTTCCGCATGTGATTATGATATTCACTGAAAGAATAACTATGCGGAATCATTGTTTTATTTATATCCTAATGGGATATGAATGAATTTAGTACCTCTATTTGTTGGTTCCTCAACGAAGAGGGTCATGGAGTATTATAAACATTAAATTTTACTGATAAGGTCAAGAAAAAAGGATTTCTTAACAACTTAAAAGAATTTAGAGATCTTGAAATAACATGGATTCAAAGGGGGTTTCATGGTCCCTAGCACTGAAAAATATAGAATGGAACCTCAATGTTTCAATTCCTTTGCATAGGAAAACCTCCATCTTTATAGTCCCTTCTAATTCCATGTACCTATATGCATTGAGGAGGTGAGACATGTGGCCAAAAAACATATCCAGCAAGAACATTTAGAATTTCATTCAAGTGAAAAGGATTATCGATTGGGGTTGACCATGTTATAGCCCCCCAAACATACCTCATGAAAATATTCCTTGTGGTGTTTAGAATTACCTCAAGGACATGGATGTGGACATTAATTAACCAAATTATATACATATCCCTACTAGCCTAACAATAATGATGATGGGGATAGAGTAAAGCATTATGAATAATAATGTTGACAAAAATTCCTCTCAGTAAGAGGTAAAAACATGCACATACAAGGGTATTTTACTTTATAATTTGTCCTTTTAAAGATGTTAATAACATATTCTTGTAGTTTTAGGAACTTAAAGGTATCCATCACTTATCATGTCCCCCGTATTTGATGTAGGAGGTGCATTTGATGTCCCATATTCCTATTAAGATGATGACGATGATTTCGATGGCGAGGATGATGGATTCAAGAGTTTGATGAGTATATATGGGTGGTCATTTTTACCCACAGAAATTTCATTGAATTCCTCAACTAACAGTCATTCTATTGGATCTAACTATTGAATAAATCCAAAAGCAGGAGCTGTCCAAATTACTAGCATGTTATATCTTCTAAGAACCTAAAGGATGTTTTTTCCTAGTTTTGTAAATATATTGACATTTTCTCCTTAAAACTCAACATAATAATTTACTTGTGTTTTAATAAAGACCCATCAGTGTAGATTGTATTAGAAAATAAATAGATTGAGACTTATATAATCACAGAAGGCCCATCTAACGAGGCCATAATGGTTGAAGCCCAATGGGGACTTGAGTTGGGCCATGGTATAAATGTGTCATTTTCCTCTCCAACAAGTCCAATAATTATATAATATATTATTAATGTCATTACCTTGGTTTCCCATCCCAATTATAATGTGGATTCAATCATTGTTTCATTATAAGAAGGAATTCAATTTTATTACAAATATCATCCCTCTATTATTATCATTGACTAATGTTGTTTTATTTTTTATTTGGAATACAACATTTCATGATTAATCTCATGATTCGACCATATCAAATAGTTCTTTTGGTTCTATCATTCAACTATAAATGGATATTATGGTGGACCTATTTTTTGGGGCAGGTTTCACCTCTAAAATCCTTGTTGGTGTGTCTCATGGTGAGGGGTAGGGTTTCAACTATCCCTCCAATAGATGGAAGTACCCCTTTAACAGATAGGTTTATGTTTCCAAACCCTTAATTATTAGTATAATTAAAAAATTATTAGATAAAATATCCTTGGTTGTTGATATTTTCCAACATTCTAATATGAGGGAGCTATAATTGTCATTTCTACGACAACAAAAATAAAGGAAATTGTGTGGTTACATGTTTTCTAAGTGAAACACATATTAGTAGGGATCATTACCAACCATTCCATGGATAGTTTATTCATGGAATATAAGCGAGTTACTATTATTAATGATGACTCATACATAGAAGATGAAACCTTCCTATACATTCAATGACAAAAAGTTCAGGGAAATATTTCAATGGTAATTTCAAATACTCTCCTTCTATAGATGAGTGATAAACTCTGGAATCTTCACATGTTATTCATCAACATGGTATTTGGTATGCATGATCATCTTTGAATTCAATTTTTCCTGAGGTAAATAGTTTAAGTCTATTAAAAAGGTCATGCATATCATGAACTCCTATAAGAAAAGTTGACATTCCCATATATACTTCAATTACCCCAAAAACATAAAAATTAGTCTAAATATGCATACACACTTGGGTAACATCAATAAATAATTAATTAAAATGTTGTTTAAGTGGAATATATTCTATATCAACTTATTTCTATTGATGAACTATTATGAGATAATTGAAAATTACTCAAATAATTTTAGGAGAGAAAGAGTAATGTTACTACTAAGGAGGAGAAGTTTCATATTGTTTTGGAAGTTCAAGCCATGATGGTAGTCGAAATATAGAATTTTATGGAAAATGTTTTTCCATATCCTAATAAAATATACAATTATGAAAAAATTGTCTTATGGGGATATCACTATTTGAGAGTAAATAAATGTCATATAATATTGTCGATGCTCTTTTCGACTCTCTCCCGCTTTGAAATAAATTATAATTTTTTTTATATCAATACATTTTTATCTTCTCTATAGTAGTTTTGGTTATATAGAGTTATTAAAATCGAATGATAAATTCATATTAACAATAATTCTACTAAATATTGTCTATATATATATATATATTAATTTAGTCATAATTTCCCAACATTAATGTTAAAAATTGTTTCACTTGGGTGTGACTCAAAGATAAATATATGCACAAACACCATCATAATACTCTAGATTTATTTAACCTTTATGGTTTCCTCTTAGGAATGAATCATTAAATGATATAAGAAAAATACTATAATTGTACACTCGATTTGGTCTATTTTGATGGTTTCCTCCTGGTCATGGATCATTAAAAAATATAGGAAAAAATTCATTCATTGTACAAAAGAGTTAGTCTATTTGGATGGTTAAATCCAAGGAATGTATCATTGAAGAATATAATCATAGATTCCACAAATATATAGTTGAATTGGTTAATTTATATTATTTTTTTCAGGCAACATGACAAGGATAACAAAGTGGTATTTTTAATGAGGGTTCCAATTATCAAGTGAGACTGAATTCCAAGAAATCTCTCCAATGTGTTAGGAGTAAGAGAGAGAGAAAACTATTTCATAGGCCAGGAAACCTAGAGAGTATATCTAGACTTTTTTTGGGCTATATTGTAATCCCTACAAGCATTAATCCTTTTATAATAAGGCCATATCTTTTTCCTAATATATATATTGGGGGATCATATGATGAAGAAACTCTACTTTTACATAGGTCATCCTTTATTGGTTTTTGAATTAACACGTTCTATACCATTTTTAGATTCATACACTTTATTTTTCTTCAACCATGTGATGTAAAATTCAAATGATAAGAGAATCAAATTTTACACAAGTTTACATTTTTGGGTTTTCATCTTGTGAAAGTTATTATTCTTTCATTGGGTTTCAGATAGTCCTGAAAGTCTAACTGAAGGGATCCAACATTTAAGGTCAGATAGTTATGGCTCATGGCCTATTATTATATGTCAAAAATACTGGACCAATGAACAGTGAATTTAATGATCCTGTATCATGGGCTAGATAAAACCAACATCACTTTGGAATGACCAGTTCCATGGATAGAAAACCTGACACACAATAACATTTAATTTATTTTCATGAAGCTCATACCACTACATCATCTGGTTTTTGTTCACAATATATAAACCAAAAAAATGTCCAAGAAAGTGGTGTCATAGATATTATTCAATAATGTGTATAATTCATGAAGTTGTAACATTGTGGGAATCAAAATACATATGAATGGTTGGATTATGGATTTGGTAAATCACAACTCAACAAGATTTAATTATGGAATATGATATGTGTCATTTATTCTAGAGATACTTTTTACCATATTCATATAATCGGTTCTAATTCAATGGTGTAAGTGTATACAAATATTAGTGTTCCTTCTATTAAGGATGATGTTTCCTATGGATTGTAGGCCATATAAGGGGTACAAATATAAGAGAAAAATTTAGGCATGTATGCATATCCATGTATATTTTTTCCATGAATATGGATTCAATAATTATAAATATTAATGAAACATTTGTTTTGGATCAAAAACCTAATGAATAAATTCAGTTCTTATAGGAATGTGTATTCAATGAAGTTTCTATTATAGTAAATATCACATCACAGGGAACCTAAAAAATCATCAAGGTGAAAATATTCAATGAATTGTTTGTCCAAATTTAATGAGACCATCATTTATAGAAAGTATAGATCAAATTTTATTAGGAAATTATAATTAGACCTATAATAATTTTTTCTTTTCCTATTTTTGATTTCTTTTTCAATAATCACTAATAGTGGAATGTTTATCATGAAAGGTCATGACTATTTCTTAGGATTTAATTCAAGGGTTTTAAACTTGTAATGTTTTATTTTTTTCACCTTTTTAGGTTCATTTGGTTTTTTAAAAGGGATAGAGTTTGGGGACTTCTATCATTAGCCAACCTATTTTGGGTTTAAGGTCACATAGCTTTAACCTAGGTGCACATAGTTTGAGGTAATGGTTTCTGGAGTATGAAAATGTATTCTGTGAAACAAACTATATAGAAAATGTAAAGACATTCATAACATGAATGGAGGTCATAATGAATGAAAATATTAATTTGTATAGAGTGAACTTAGTGTAAGGTAATATCACTCATGCCAAGGGAAAAAGGGGGAAGTGTGGTACAAAAACACCCTTGGGGTTCTGAGGCCAATATAAATCCAATTTATTTTTAACAATGGATCATGATACCATAAATCAGGACATAAGGTTATTTGATCATGGATGATGATATGGTACAATAATGTTCAGTATAACATTATTCCATATATTAATGATGGGTTTCATTACAATAGTACATGGGCATGAAATGGTTAGAGAGCATTAACTTTTGGATAAAGATATCCCTAGTTAACATGATAGATTGCGGGTATGTATAAATGTTTTAAATTTGGGAATATATGATAAGCCAAGTTGAGGATTCCCTACAAGCTAGATACAATCGTTAGTAATTTCCATGGATAATTTGTGGTAATCCAACACACATATAACCGAATTTGTTACTTCTGGAAAATTATATTCTAATAAAAAATTATGGGGGAATCCTAGAACATAGTTTACCATGGTAATGTTATAAAAATCCTTTGGAATTAATTGAAAATTGGTAACAATCTATACAATTTAATTTCATAAATCAAGGTCTTACCTGTCTTGTAGTTTGATTTCATGTGATAAGGACATGGTTGTTGTGTAGTTTAAATTATTTTGAGATGGAAATAATACATAATTTTTAACATCATATGTTAGGTATATAAACATATGGAACTCTTTATGGAACTATATCATACCTATGGAAAACAACCTCATCATTGAGATGGGTTTGGGAGCGCTAAAATATCTAAAAATGGGTACATATTATCTGGTAATAGGTGTATAAAAAATAACTTGTTTTCATCCTCTTATATAGGAAAAATTTATCTGGATAATCTATAGTATTGAACACCAAATTAAACTCATAGTTACAGCCAATATGATACACTAGGAAATGATTCTCTATTGGTGTGAGAAACCCAAGTACCATAAACTTATGGGGATCAAAGGGTCGTTTTATCCTCATGTAGAATCCAAATGTTGGTTTCACCCACACATATTTTGATCTCATGTAGGATTGTTGTGTCCTATTAAATGACTAACTCCATGATGTTTATTCTGATAGAGAGTGGACCATATGTCGTGTAGTTTATCTTCCTGAAAATAATACATAAATTACATTCCTTTGAACATGTATTCTCTCAATTGTGTTGGTAAGAATAAATCATTAGGAACTCTAAGCTAACATGATACATGGTCAATGTTAGAAATAATATGTCAGTTAAGATATCTTCTAGGTCACATAAAATTTCATGTTATGAAATATATGATGAGAATGTTCATCCAGATCCATGAATGAAAACAAAAAACAAATTTGAGTCTCGTGTAGGGATAAAGGCTTGGATATGACTATAATTCCTAGCTAGGCCTCTAAAAAGGTCTAGGAATCATGAAATATCCAAAAACTGTATGAATCATAACACATGTAGTTAAAAGAATTCTAATACAATGATTAAGGTCATATGTAATTAGAAAAAAAATTGTCTCACCTAAATGTATTAACTTTAGGAAGATTGATATCATTGAAATTAATGAATATCTATGGTTTGTAATTGAATTTATCTAGATTTGTGGTCAGTTCTGGGGTAAGACATCCTAAAGTCCCTTCATATCTAGTAATGATATAAATAAATCTACACAAGGTTATTGGTGCGAATTTTCTTATATAGAACTATCATATTTGAGAGGAAAGTGGCATATTTTTAACATAGGTTGACAATGACGCCTTTGTGGACACAATTTTTTATCGGGCTCCTTCATAGGATCAATGGAGAATTTATTCCATATTTTTTCCATTGGGGAAAGGATAATAGATATAGGAATCTCTACACTTATTATAAGTATAGAAATCATGAATCACTTAGTTAATTAAGAGAAATTCCTCACACAGATAGAGTTATTGAGAATTTGTTTCATTATAGGTTATGTGGACCATTATTACCAGGTTTTAAAATGTGGTTATGATTAGAAATACTCAATAAATGAAGGAAAACCCATTGTAGAAAAATACATAACATGAGGTTTTATTTTAATAGGTTGGTATAGAATAAAATATATGGGAGTCACTATATATCCTTTAAGAACAATAATCAATCCATATATAGTTCTTTGTGAGGAATTCACAGAACTATACCTACAGAGATCTAGCTCATATTTAATGGGAAAAGGCATGTCTTCTCTTGTTTATAGGCATATTATAAATCAAATTATATTGCATATATTAGCATAACATTATTGAGAGAATGAGCTAATAGATAATATGAAACTCTGAGCAGTTAAGGGTTGTTGATGATGGAATTGAGGGGGAATTAATTTGATTTCATATTTATTGGACCGGTACATGATGATGTTTCTGGTCATATGATGAGGAAATATAACATATATTTTAATGTATTATCTAGGAGATTTTATGACATGTAGTTTAAGGTTATGTGACCAATACCTTGGTGATACGTTGTGTAATTTCATGAGGTGTCGACCAAGACAATGAAATTTGACATCTTTCTGTTATGATCATTTTATACAATATTGTGTTATGGAATGTATTTCATTATAAAATATTCAATGGTCATGATATAACAAACTCATTGTCCATTGTATCCAAGGATTCTTCGCCATTTAAAAATATATTATATATAACTATGGGTACATCCCACTTTGATTACATATTTGGGGTATCCTTCTTTAGTATCATGGGGGTTCATAGGGTGACCGCCAAATCATTCAAGATATATGACCGGATGATAAATATTTTATTGAAAACTTTATAGTCTAGTTGTTGGGTAAATAATGGTTATTTAGTGTATGAAGCCTCTTTTCATAAAACCACTCTAACACATTAAACTTTTTCTAGTATTTTTTATCTTATTGTAGTTTAAAGAATATAACGATAATATTTTTTGGTGAGTTGAATCTTAATAAATATTATTAACTTTATTCTGTGCACAATAATGTATAGGGTATCTTGCATTGCTATATAATTCATTGTGTGATAATCTCCCTGGTAATATAGGTGGTTGTCTTGACATTATTACTTATCATTATCATAAATCCAGTTGGGTATATATTTATTGTGTTTTATTAAAATCCCATATCTTTCCACTCTCCATTAAATGATAGAAAGATTAGAAGTTGACTCAATGTTATATGCATGATACGAAATTTTCAACTAGAAGAGAATAAATTGGTTTTATTACCCATAAATATTGAATAATGGAAAATAAATGTGGTAATGATATTATTATTCAAATATTTGATGATATTATTAATCCTGGAATCCTTTAGAGGTATAGCCTCAACCAATTTAGAGAAGTATTTGGAGGTTGTAAGAATATACATGAACATTATGGCTATAGATAAGGGATGTGAACCTATGATAATCATTCCAGAGATGAAAAAAATATCTAAGAGAATACAAAATATATGGGGGTTTATGTATAATGTTGGAAAGTATTTAAAAATAATGTAATTTCCTATAGAACTCTAGGTGATCATGTTTCACAATTTCCTAGAAATAACCATGTTTTTCGATTTGATTAGAGATACTAATTCTTGACTGAAGACTATTGTAATGGCCGACATTAACATCAAATATAATAGTAATATTATCTCATCGTTTGATTTATTTGAGGAGAACCATATAAAACCCCATTTTTAAAGTGAAATTTGTTCATTTAAGTCCTCAAGTATGATGAAATTTGATTCATGACATCAAACCTGATCTTTTTTTTCTATGTATGATTGAAGGATCCCACTATGTATAAAGTACATTATGGGGAGTATTCAAATAGTGAGGGTATAATTATCATTCTTAGGGATAGTATTGATTTTATTAATTACCTATATATCATAGATAGTGAGTGGGGAGATCACATTATAAGGTGCAATTTGGAAAATCATCCTAACATAGTTAGGGTCATCCAACGTCATTCTTGTATTGGCCGACACATTAGCATGGTCGTTTTTTAAGAAAGATATATGATTCATTTCAATATCAAGGAGGTATTCCTCTATAATCCCACTTACATATATAAATATATGATCTAAACCATCCTTATTAAAACAATATTGACAATTAATTTTCTTAATCACCAACGAAGAGTAACCATTAACATTTTGATGGTCATCCTGATTCTATATAGCTAACCCCAAACCCAAAATAAGATCTTTTTACTCCACCTTTTTTTCAGTGTGGCCATTGGATAGAAGAAATGAAGGTGGTAGAATCCCTATGGATAAGGACATGATTAAAATATTTGTAATGACTATTTTATGCTTTGTTTCTTCCATTATTATCTTAGTCATTCATTGAGAGGAACCATCAAAGTACACCTCCCATGTCTTAGGAGCGTAAGGACTCATAAAAATATGTATTTTAGAAGTACAGTTTCCATATGGGTGATTTATAAGAAAGGGTGATATATGAGAAAATTAGGAAAAAAATTCAATCGATCACATTATGGGATGTGAATTGTATCTAAACATATTTCAGAATAACATAAAATTGGTAAAGAGGTTCAGTAAACATTGTATGGTTAAGGACGTACCTGATAGGATCAATTAAAAAGATTACATGGTCCTCATGCTGATATGTGTACTGTCAAAAAAAAAAATATGTAGTGAAAATCCATTCCATGAGATTCTTCTTGATGTTGGGATATGTAGTCTCAGTGTCTAATATTGTCCTATGATGATAGTAGAAATGATTTTATGTCTATATGTTATTTCCCTTTTTCAGTAGGGAACCTAGTGATCACTCTATTGTGGACATATAGATGAACAATTGACTCTCTTCTATAGGTGGAATTGGGATAATTTGGTAGATTTGATATTTCATGAGGGTCTAAATGTATTCTTGATAGTCTTATTTTCATCTATAAAAATATCATATTTTCATTACACATTTTAAATGGATGAAATTGTCAAAAAAATAGGAAATGAATCAATATATGTAGGCCATGTGTCCCTAAATCACTATTAACTCTTTGTGGTTTTATGAAAGTAAACTTTCAAGGATCACACAAATATTCTTATGGTTCACTTCGCTTCCATGTTTCTGTAACATGAATTTGAGGGACGTATATGACATCACCTTGAAATCACACTTTAGGGGGTCAATCCGAAAATATCATTACTATACTTTTATAAAGAAAAATTGGAGAATTGAAATATGATTATATCTTTCTCGGGATTAGGCCACCAAATCATTAGAATAATATTATATTTTTTCATAGAAATAGATATAATTATTAAATGAATAGCACATGTATAGGTGGTCATGTCACTCTAAAACTAAAAGGGAATAAAGTAGAATAATAAAATCCATTACAGATATCTAAATGTATTGTCTTCCTTAGATTAAGTTTCCAACTTGATTTGATTTTCTCTAGAACTCATCCATGAAGGAAATGTCTTCTAATCTTTTGTTTTCATCAATCAATAGTTCAATGATATGTAGTGGGAAATCAGACATTAGAAAGTTCTAGTTGGGGTCCCTAAAGTTGACGCAAACTTTGACCTTCTCATTCTTTCCAAAAAGTGATGATGTTTTTAGGACACCTCAGGTAATAAATTTGTGGAATGAATTTTTTTATATACTTATCAACTTTGGCGTCAAATTTATTAGAATGGGATAGATACATCCCATTAGATGACTTATTCAAACCATGCTGATCATTCATATGTCCTATATCTTGAGTATGAAAAAATATACAACATAGATATCTATGTGTAATTCCATGAAAATATGTGGTAATGTCGTATCGAGAAGGATGTTTTAAATTGATATTATTCAATAGGCTTAGAGGCACTAAATAATTCAGGTCATGGGCCTCCTTGTATGTCATGATTTATTTTTATGAGTTTATCAATATTAGTATCCCTCTTCAAATGTTAAATAGGAATCAATGATGTTATCGTCCCCTTATTCCTCAAATATATTTTTAGTATAATTGGGAGATACATGAATGTTCTCATGACTTGGAGACAACGTAGTGTAATTTTTATCCTCTTCCAATTACGAGGAGGTGTCTATGAGTCCTAAAATCATAGATATCCATGAATCATTATTAAGGGGGATTTTAATATTCTCTCCCTATTCTCCATAGTCATTCTAGGTAGAAGAAGTACTAACATCCCATGCTTTTGAAGCTAGGAAATGGGTTTTCTTATCCTCATCCAATGATTTGACCGTTCCTTCTAATTTTAGTGATGATACATAGATCCCATGGGTATATATAGATAATGGGGGATTTTTTGGGTGGTCTAATCTCAAATGACACAGTTTATATTATGGGAAAAAGTGTAATGAAGCCTATGAAATATGAAAACTCTCTTGAGTGGAATTTGTGGATACTATCATGAAGATAGGAAATACATTATCACTACCTATTAATCTACAAGGATTTATGAGGTGTGTTTCCAACCCGTTAAGAGTAGAAACCATTTAATCACCTTGTATTATTGGCTATTTTTCATATTTGTTGTTGAAACCCACTTCAACATAATAAGATTCGAAAGATTCAATGTGGTTCCATCTACACAAATTACTCCAACCTTTATATTGATTGGATAATTTAATCATTGAATATATGGTAAAATAACCACTACATGATTATGAATAATTATTCTCTTTAGTGTGACATTAGGGATTGTTTGCATCTGGATCACCATGAAATGAATATTAAAGACAAGATAGAAACACTGGCGTTTGAGTTTGATCCTTCCAAAGGGATTCTATTCACTTTTTATGTACTGCTGAATGATCAACTTCAAGGGAAAAAATCATCTCCACTATAACCCATGCATTGAAGATTCAAAACAAGGACGTGATTAGTCCCAAATCAATTTTTAATCTAAGCCTAATGAATATTGAAATTATAAATATTTCCTATGATATAAAGTGTTTTGATATGATGATGGGTGGTGGACTCTCGATCCTTCACAATAAATGGGAAGTTTATAAGGAATTCTATTGGGTTAGCCTCTGAACATCCACCTCGGTTGTTGAAACCACAGTCTCTAATTCTTGGGAGTTTTGAAGGGACTCCACAAGTGATTCCCTACTCTCTATTGAAAGGTGATGGAAATCTAGTATTGAGGGATGTTCGGGAAAATAGTTGACTTTTTCAATATGTCATAATTCTATACCGTTGGTTCACACTTCCCATTATGGATTTTTTCTTATACTTGGGAATTTTTTGATAATGAATTCATTATAGATAAATCTGAGGGTTTGTGTTAGTTACAGGCTTGTCTTTTCACTAGGTGGTTGAGTAAGGTTATTCTCCCTACATGTCTAGGTTTCTCAAATAGTTGTACCGCCACCAACTGGGCATCCAAATCAATTTTATTTAGATAGACTGTTGAGGATTCATAGGCACCACTGATTTCATTTTGGACTCAGATTAGTTCATGAACATGGGTATCATATGCTTGTATTGATTTTGAAAAAGGAATGGTCATAATAGTAAACTCATCTATGATTTTCCCACATGATATTTCCATGGCTTCTGTAACCCCTGCCTATATCTCCTTGGTGATGTATGGGTAACTCATTTTCATATAAATGTTCATCATCAGAGAAATAATATAAGAAGTGGATGAAATTAACGTAGCTGAAAAGTGACTCTTCATCTAATGAGGGTTCAATTTAACAAGGAGGAGTCTATTATATAAATGATTAGGGAATTAAATACATGATGTTCTAGACTAGTTTATGAGTCATCGGAACATCCTAATCCTTCTCTTTATTTTCATTCCATTGGCTAAGGCTACAACAAGATGGTTCTGTAAAAGTTGTTAATTTGGATGATGTGGTAAAAATTAGTTCCTACTTTTTTTTCATGAAATTTCAAATTTTTTATGATTTTAAAGGGTATTTATATTATAGTGAAGACCTTATGCCATCTATCAATGAGTATTTAAATATTTATAGTGTTTAGTTATAATTAAATGTACTAAAAGAAGGGGTTTGTTTTGAAAATAACTTAATTTAAAGAATTTAATATATAATGAACCAAGTGGATTTTGAGAAACATGTGAAAATTATTTCATTTTGAGTTCACTACAAACATTCCATGTTTATTTTTCATGGATAATAATTTGGTTTTTATGTAATACGTTGGTTTTAATTAATCTGAATCTCAATTACTTTCCATGTTATTATATCAAATCATGTTGAGCCAAAGCTCAAAATAACAATTGTATAGCCATAGTCCGGATATCATGCATGATATAATAACATCCAAAGAAAATTGAAATCTAAATTAATTTGGGAGAAAAGGATTATTGTTCTCTCCAGTCATAGAAACCCAATTCATTCACTAAGGACTTCACACTTGTTAGTTAAAAGTAAAGATAATTCCATTTGATTCAATAAAAAATGCATTTAAACAAGAATCAAAGTAAAATAATTCTAAATTAAATTTTTTAAAACCCAAAATACATAAAACAAGAAGTATAACAAGTTTTTTTATCTCTCATTACAATATTTTTAGCACCCTTACAAAAAACACCCACTATTTATCCCAATATCGATAGAATGAGGAATGTTGGGTGGAACTCCTTCTTCATCCATGATACACCTATAAAGATAGGGGCCTCCAGAACTTGTATGATGAGGATATGAATCTTATATAACTAAAAAAATGATATATCTTTGTTGTTTGTTCAATATTTTAAATGGGGATCCCATGGTATCATTTTATAGAAAAATTGGATGGTGGTTTTGAGCCCCCGGATTTCAAGAAACCAATTAGCCCATGGTTTTGGGACATCAAAATAGTCTTATCTCACATTAAATAAAATTAAAAAGTTTTATCCCCACCTCCTGAATATCTTAAATGAAAATTTGTAAAAATTTGGAAACTAAAACTCGAGATATTGATAGAACACATCACACCATGTTTGACTTTGTGCAGTTTCGGTTGCTTGGACAGATCGGTCTGGATGGGCCACCAGATGGTCAAATTGTGCTTTGGATCCTTCATAAAAGCAAAGCCGACAAAATTTTGAACCATCCCAAAAACATATCATCCCATTTGGATGTAGTTTTTAGTTGAAGTTTTCTGTTTTGTCACTGGTGTGCTTGGAACTTGTGCAGTTTGGTCAATTTTTCTTGGACATCGATTTAGGCCCTCTAAATCACCTCCTCCTAAAACGAAATTACAAAAAAAAAGTAACATCTACCTTTTTAATTAATTATAAAAAAAGTAATTTAATCCCTAATGAATTGAATTTTTTTATTATTTTTATAATTTTAAATACAAAACTTTGTTTAGCATAGTGTTGTAAGGGTGAAAATGAAACAGTGAATCGCGGTGCGATCACACCCACACACATAAACAATTTCACTATTGTGAAACAATATATTTCAAAATATAATGCCTTTATATATTTAAAAATTCATAAATATTTAACATTTAATGAAAATTTAATTCATGATAAAAATGTTATCAAATAATTAATCACATTGAGGAGTTATTCTCAGTGATCATGAAAAAAAAGACTCCGAAATTGTATCAGAATGAAATTCCTAGAGATTCACGACTCCAATTAAAAAAAATTCAAAATTTAATAATTTCATTAATTTTTCACATGTGTGTGTATGTGAAAACAATTTCATTCTATTCTTTTCACATTCTATCAAGTAAATATAACTTATTTTGAAAATTTCCAACATAAATGACCCTCTCCATCGAACCTACCATATATATTTTGCAATGAAATATTAATACCCACTCACTTTAGAATTACAATAATACAAACCATAATTCCTAGACATAGATATCCCCATATATTTTACATTTCATCACAAAACTCGATTTTATTTTTGGTTTTTTAGGACATACAACAGTAAGATAATAGGTACACACACCTAGGTCAATCTAGTATAGTAATGAAAAAGATCGGATAAGTAATGAATTTATGGATAAATAATTTTTGAAGGTATATAATAATTAAATTTAATTTAATTTACCTTCTATTAAGTAATAATTTTTTACACTTCATGGTTGGGTGCAAAGATGTGTGGAGAAATTAAGTTACACAATTTTTCCTTAAACAACTCAAACAAAGGGTACCATTTTTCTCAAATGTTTAAAAATTAAAAAACCATTAATATCATTGAAAAAGAACATAATTTATAGAGAATTTGAAACATTAGTATTTAATTCAATCAGAAATTCACATTTCATTATCATTTTTTGGGGAATGTTAAAATGACATGAAATACAGAAAATCCTCATGAATTTTCAATGACATCCTTGATTAAGCCTGCATCATTTCCCATGATAATGTGGGCATCAAAATGCAACATTTTGGCATAAAATTAAGGGAAAATGTTTGTAAAGTAATAATATTATTCAGAAAGCTAACAACAGAAAATAAAATAAAGATGATGAAAATTCATAACTAACCCATGAATTTGCCCATCTCCGAACACCTAAAGTATGTAGTGTACTCACTGTAATAAAATTGATTGTAAAAATAATGTATAAACCTTGGTTGGTTTCATTTATATACTATTTCTTGAATATGCCATGCCTCCATCGGGGACTCCTTAGGGGAATTGTGGAAGTTCTTAAGCCACTTCCCCTTGAAAGTAATGTTTTTTTGGTTTCTTCATTTTAAACCTAAAAAATACCAAATGGATAAACATTAGTAATAATGTAGGGGCCAATGCAGCGGGAACAAATCTTTCCTATATGAAACTTCAACCTCAAATTGTAAAGGAAGGCCTTCTGTCTAATTTGGAATTGACAGTGAAGGGTCAGAGGGTTTTGGGTATCCATGGTTATCTTCTTATAAATCTGGTAGTTCTCATATGAATCTCTTCTCATTTCCACAAGCTCCTGAATCTATAACTTCCTTTGAGATTATTCACTATAAATACTATAATTTCATTTTCTTTAATGGATTAGTAGGCCTAGTGCTCTATCTCAATAAGGACATGACAACTCTTTTTGAACAAAATCTTGTATGTTGACATTCCAATGGGAGTGTTAAAGGTAGTACGACAATCGAAAAATGACTTATCACATATAAGAATTTCATATATTCTGTTGGGTTGATCCATTTTTAAAAGAATTTGTTTTACCTCTTTATTTGATACCTCTGCATGACCATTGGTCTATGGGTGATATATAGTATCCACTCGATGCACGGACACATACTGAATAATGATAGATTTCATTGTTTGTCTAGAGAAATAATAATCCTTATCACTGATGATGAACCTAGGTAATCAAAACCAACAATAAACTAGGGTTATAAATAATTTAAAAATAGGATTGGAATCATCAGTCTCGTGATGGATGCTTCTTCCCATTTTGACACATAATCAACTACCAAAAGAATTTTAATGTTCCCAAAAGAATTCGGTAATGGTCCCAAAATTTCAATTATTGAAAAATCAATAATTTTGTCAAAGAACAAGCTTTTCTATGGAATTTCTTTTTTTAGATACATTCCCCATTATTTGATAGATATGATAAGATTTAAAGAAATCATGCACATCCCGAAAAAATTTTGGCCAAAAGAGACCACAATCGTAGACCTTACGAGGAGTCTGTTAGGGTCCAAAGTCCCCCCCCCCCATGAAATAGTGTGTCAAAACCTCAGGATAGAATAACAATCACAATCTAGAACACAATACTTCAGGACATGATCACTACATGTTCCCCAAAGGTAGGGGTAATCCCAAATCGTCCAATAATACTCATGTTTTAGATGGATGGCCTAGATTATGTTGAAATCATTAGAAATTCAATGTGATTCCAAAAAATTTACAATTTCATTATACAAAGGAATATCATCTTGAACTTTTTATAGTTTACCATCCTTAAACATTCCATTTATTTGAATTTTGGGGTATGATGAAATGTCTAATGATGGGAGGATCAAACTGATATAGTTATCCACCACATTCCCTTCTCCTTTTTGATCTCTAATTTCATGATTTAATTCCTGAAGGAGGATCTTCCATTGAATGAGATGTGGTTTGGATTTTAGTTTCTTAAGAATATTCCAAAGGTATTCATAGTATAAAAACCCAATGTCTTTGGTCTATAAATGGTATGACTGGAATTTGTCTATGGAAAACACAATTACAAGGAATTAATTTTTAGTAGTGGTATTGTTTTCTTTGGAAGAGTCCAAAGTACGTCAGGAGTAGTCAATGACATGTAGATCTCGATCAACATGTTTTGATAAGACAACCCCAACTACATAGTTAAAGACATCACACATGATCTAAAATAGTAAATCCAAATAAGGTGTTTGGATTACTGGGGGCGATATGGGACTCCATTTCAATTTATTAAAATAATACTAGAATTATTTATAAAAAAAATCTTTCTTTTGGGAGTAATCGGGGGAGGGGAGTGAAATCTTAATGAATTCATGAATGAAACAAAAAAAAAAATATAGCCTGACCTAGGAAATAATATACATCATATAAATTATTGGGGAATTGTAAGGAATATATGACATCCACTTTTGATTTATCAACATTGATACCATCCCCAGAAATGAAAAGTCATAATACTATACCTTATCTAACCATGAAATGGAATTTTCCATAATTTAAAATGATATTGTGTTCAATATAGGGATGTAGTACTAAATTAATACTACATAATGATTCATCAAAAGAGGAGAAAATAGTGAAATAATCCATGAATACATCCTGGAAAGTTTCCAGCTAATCTGAAAAATTATTAATAATACATCATTAGAAAGTACCTGGACCATTGAATATACCAAATATCATCCTTCTATATGCAAATTTGAGAAAAGGGTAATATAAAGATTGTCTTTTTTTGATCCTCAGGGGAAAATATGTATCTAAAAGTATCTATGATACCCATCATGAAAACAGTAAACAGACTTCCATGCTATTTAATCCAACATATGGTCAATCAATGGTAATGGGAAATGGTCCTTCACAGTGTGTTAGCTTAGTCGGTTATAGTCTATATATACACACTAAATATTCTACACATTATTCGGAACAAATTAGCTATTTTAATTTTTAATTACCATTTGGAAAATTTATTTAGGGACCAATTGTACTATGATAACTCATTGAATATCAGATAGGGGAAAATGACTCTATCATTCAATAATTTTTTTATCCAATTTTCTCGCATCATCATAGAGGTTTGGGTTTAGTTGATGTTGTGATAGCCTTACTATTTTATCCTCATCACTTAATAAAATATCATGTGTATAAATTGATGGGATAATACTAGAAGTTTCAGAAAGTGTTCATCCTAAAACTTGTTTATAATCCTCAAAAAGGTCAAGAAGTCACAAGTCATGCCCATGAGGGAGTGAGCTATAAATCATGACATGAAACTGGTTTCCATTCTCAAGATATGAATATTTTAAATCCTAAGGTAGTTATTTTAGTTCCAATCAAGGGTATTTTGGATTGATGGGAGTTTTTGAAAAATTGATAGGTCACTAATGTTATCTATCATCTTAATGGTATCATCCTCAGATGAGGAATGATCTTTTACATGCTTAGAAGTATCATAGATGGTCATGTGATCCTTAGTGTTCATGAAGTCATTAATTAACAAGCATGTATGAAGTTTTTATAGACTCGTACAAAATTATATGCATGTTTTATTTCCTAGAATTTCAATAAATAAATAAAAAACAAAATAGGATCAATGGAATGAAAGGATGTTTTTTATGGGAATATAGTACATCAATTGAATTAATAGAGAGAGAGAGAGAGATATTTTACTTTGAGGGATGGTTTATGGAATAAATGATATTTAATTATAAAATCTCACTACTAGACTTGATAGATAATGTACCATTGTAAACATTAATTATAATTTTGGAAGTTTTCAAGAAGGTCCTTCCGAATATAATATGGGCATGTCCATTCATCATTACATATTCTATTTTCAGCACATAAAATCAGAATGAAAAATTAAATTGTGAACCCTCACAAGAAGGTCCTATAACACACTAGAAGGGTATGTTTTACTCAAATTTTCTAATTGAACAATAATTTATTTGGGATTCAATTCCCTAACATGCAATGAAGAGTAAATAGAGTGAGGCATAACATTTATTGAATCACCCAAATCAAGAACAATATTGGAAAAAGAATACTCCCCTATGGTGCATGGAATATAGAATATCCCCCCATCATTGCATTTGGTGGGATGTTGTGCCTCTATCAATGGTGAGACATTCATCCACATCTCCCCTTCACATAAACTCAAATTCACCTTTGGTGCATACCCATCTCCTTCACAAACCTGGTGTATCATGGGATTTTCTTCACGACCTTGATCAAGGGGAAGTTAACATGAATTTTTTTGAAATTTTCCTATATTTCGTTATCATGTTTAGTTTTCTTGTGTTTTCTTTGTTGGGTGATCCTTTGGGGAAATATAGGAGGAATGGTTGGGCTATGTGGGTCATCTACAGACACACACTTTCCTTTGTATGGGCTTCTCTCGTGACAAGGATTTTCTATATTTATACTAATTTCAACAGTTAGTATGGTGTTTTCCTAAGGTGGGGATGACTATAAAATAGGGGTAAATTGGATTTTTAGTTTAGTTACACTCCTAAGGGTGATGGAACTCACATTTCCCCCATCCCAAGGGTTTCCCAGCGGTTAAGAGGATAGTTTACCCAACACATTATTTTGGATTTTCCCCCACTACGTTGGCTTGTTGGACTAATTGGGCTTGCTTGTCTTTTATGGAAGCTTGGGTTATTTGATGGAATTGGAGATTGTTTGAATCCATCTGTTTCTTCATGTCAACTAGGAAAACCTTGGGTTTAGTAGGGGATCAATGGGAAATACATTGTTGTGATTGAGAATTTCATGGTGGTAGCGGCTGAATACTCCACCCTAGTTGTTTCCATAGTTTTTGAGGTTGGTTTGAATACCCCATTTCATGTAGGTTTAGTTGTCCTTCCACCTTAGTTTGGATGGATAATGTGGTTATTTCCTAATGTTTTGGTTATAGGGAAGCTCTAGAATGATTTCATCTTAACTTTTAGAAGTTTTTATCAGCTGGGGGAATTTCCTAGAGTAGTGGGTTTCAAAAGAACATATACCATAATAGATGTGAGGACGAGATTTGGATTTCCCTTGGAAAAGGTAAATCAGTCGAAGAAGGGTAATTTCCTCATCGAAATTCATGTCTACCTTCTTCATGAATTCAATAAATTTCACCTCATGGATACCTTGAATGGGTTCACTAGACATTAAACCATTTTGTTCAATATTTTGTGCCATTCCTTAATTAGGGTCCTTATAGAAATTGGGGTTTTATCAAATAGGGCCCCATTTATAACAGTATCATTGATATTTTGATCAATATGAATTAAACCTTCAAAAAAAATATGAAATTTAAATTTTATCACTTATTTGGTTGTATAGAAATATTGAATATAGCATCTTAAATCTCTCCTAATATTCAGGAAGTGTTTCCCCATGTGATTTTAATATCTCACAAATTTCATTCCTTATTATTCTGGTTTGAGAGGTTGGGAAATATTTTTCAAGAAAAATGTTTTTCTTGTATTCCCAACCTATAATTGGTGAATTAACATAATACAAACAATAATTTGTGGTGTCTTTTAAAGAAAATAGGAATTCTATAAGCATTTCTTATTCTTCATCCACTTTATTAAGTCTTAATGTAGAACACAAATTATGAAATTATTTTAAGGTCTCATGTGTATATTCTCCAGCAAGTCCATAAAATCTTGGAAAAAAGTTAATTAGACAATATTTTAGTTCAAAATTGGGTGACTCACTTGGAATTTTAATATAGGTGGGTTGGATATCAACATCATGTGAGGTTATTTCTTTTCATGCTTAGTTATTTTCATCTATATTATTCATGTTTAATTCAGTTTTGATTTATGTCCCATTGGAAGAATAATGATCAAGAAGAGGTTCAAGATGTGTTGTGTCATCCTTCAAAGGGTTGTCTTGTGTGTCATAGTGTTGCAGATGTAGGATCATCTACAGTTTGGGTTCAAACGGTGGTAAATATCTCGCAGTAGAATGCATCATGAATAGAACCTACACAAGAGGAATATTTTAGAAATCAACTATAAAATAAGGAAGAAAAAATCAAATAAATTGTTATAAAATAAAATAAAATAAAAATTATATAAATGTACACAAAAAACAAATGTTCTCACCAAAAATATTGCCAAATTATGAATGTGTTTTTCCGATACGTCGAATTGATTATAAATTTAAAGGGTATTTATACTCTATAGAACAACCTAGGTCATCTATCAAGGATATTTAATTGTTTTAGAGTTTTTATTTTTAATAGAAAGTACAAAGATATGAGGATTGTTTTGAAATAGTTTACAGAAAATAAAATAATTTAAAGAGTTTAACAGTTGACGAACCAAGTGGAATTTTAAATGTATGAGAAAAATGTGTCATTGTTAGTTCACTTCACACATTTCAAGTTCATCATAGGAGAATAATCGAGTTTTCATGTAAGTATTTGGTTGAAATTAATCAAAATCCCGATTACATTCCATGTTTTATATCAAAGCATGTTGATCTAAACCATGTTATAACAATCATATATCCATGTTCTGTAGCTATGGAATGGTATAATAACATCCAAGGATATTTAAATCTCAAATAAGTGGGGAATAAAAGGATTATTTTGTAGTCTAATCGGAACACCACAAGTCACACACTCAAGACATCACACCGATCAATTGAAAGTAACGAGCATTCCATTTGATTCAATCAAACAATGCATTACAAAATTAATAAAAGTATAATAATTATAAATAAATTTTTTTTCAAACCTAAAATAAATCAATCTAATAGTATTAAAAGTTCCAAAACTCCCTTTAAAACATGTATATCTCTCTCATAGTGAACACCCACCATTTAGCCCAACATCGAGAGGAGGAGGAAATTCGGGTGGATCTCTTTCTTCATCCTTGACCCCTCATATGAGGATTGGGACCTCCAAAAAATATATAATGGGGATAGTACTCCTCAATAACTCCAAATTTGATGATACTTTCTCCTTGTTTAAGCTTGTAAATAAGTATCCTAAAGTATAATTTTATATGAAAATTGGAAGGTGGTTTTCTATCACAGGATTTCAAGAAAACACTTTTCACATGCTTTTCGACCTCCAGAATGACTTCTCTCACTTTAAAAAAATTAAAATGTTGTATAAACACATCCTTATTGTCTCCACCAAATATGTTTCACCATTTGGACAACTAAAACTCAGGATATCGTTAGAACACAGTGCACCACTTTTGACATCATGCACTTTCGGCGCCTTGGAAGGATCACTATGGATAAACCATCATATTGTCGAATTAAGCTTGGGTTCTTTCATAAAAGTTGTAGAACACTAAATTTTGGACCATCACAAAATATATCATCCTGTTTGGATTCATATTTATGTTTTAGTATGTATTTTATTACTATGGTGTTCTTAGATCCTGCACATTTTGGCCCATTTTTCTTAAACTTCATTATGGGTCCTCCAAATCACCTCAACCAACATGAAATTATCAAAACAAGTAACATATCCATTTTTAAATATTATAAAAAATAATTTAATCAAACACTAAGGGTTATTTGTTATTATTTTTATAAAATTCAGTACAAAACTCATTTTAGTATAGTGGTGTAAGGGTGAAAATGAAATAGTGAGTCACAGTGCAATCACACCCCCACACCTAACAATTTTCACTCTTGGGAAAAGTTATATTTCCAAAATTTATTCATTTTGATATTTAAAACATCATAAAGGTTTAACACTAAATGAAAATATAATTCCTGATATAAATTTGATCAATGTAAAAATCACACCAATGAGTAATTGTCTGTGATGCGCCTTTTTGTATTTAATGGTTTCTCACTTTATTAAACAAAAGTGTGCTTTTTTATAAATATGTTAATTTGGAGTGGAGTCAGTGATCATGGAAAAAGAAATATGAGAAATTTTATCATAATTAAATTAAAAGATATGTATTATACTAATCTATGATATAAATTCAAAATTTAATCATATCACTAATTCTCCACATGTGTTTTAAACCCATTTCATGCTACTCTTTCCACTCTCTATAAAATAAATATAAGTTATTTTAAAAATTATATACCTACATGATCCTTTACACCAAACCATCCCTACGCCCATTGCAATAAAATTTCAGCACCCACTCACCTAATCATTCCCATAAGTCAAAACATAATATCCTAAACTAGATATCCTCATATATTGTGCATTTCATCACTACCCTCAATGTTGTTTTTCTTTTCAAGGGTTTATTACGGTGTAAAACTGTCAGATAATATGTAAACATGCATAGGTAAATCTGGTGTAATAATGAAATATATTGGATAACTAATGAACATATAGAAAAATAATTTTTGAAGGTTGTGAAAAGTTAAACCCGGTTTTATTTACCTTCTATTAAATAATAAATTTTAACACTTCATGGTTGTGTTAAAATATGTGTGGAGAAATTAAGTGAATAAATTTTCCCCTAAACTAATCACACCAAGGGTATCATTCCTCTAAAATGTTTCAAAATGATACAACCATTAATATCATCAAACAAACAAAATTTCAAGAGAAAGTCACACCATAATATTGAATTCTAGAAGAAGTGAACATTTCACCAGAATGTTTTTGGAATTTTAAAACAACATGAAATACATATATTCCTCATGAATTTTTAATAACATTCACTATTAAGATGGAATCATTTTAAATGATAAAGTGGGAATAACAAGGTAAAACTATATCATAAATGTAATGGGAAGAAAGAGATAAAGTAATAATAATATTCAGAAGGCTAAAAAGAGAAAAAAAAATATGATAAAAATTCCGAACTGAACCTGGAATGTACCCAGACCCCCAGACCAAAAGTATATAGTGTTTTCCCTCTAATAAAATAGAATTTGGGAAGGAAGGATAAAACCTATAGATTTATTCTTGAATAAGGTGTTCCTACATCAGGTACTCAAGTGGGGATTTTTGGAAGTTCCTAAGCCGCAGCCCATTGATTATAAAAATATGTTAGGATTGTTCATTTTGAACCTTAACAACACCGAATAGATAATATGGTCCAAAAAGTGGGAACAAAGATTAACTTTTTCAACTTCATCCTTGAATTGTAAAGGAGGACATTTTTATAAATTTTGAATTGACGATGAAGGATGGGACGGACGTGGGAAGCCTTGATTCACTCATTATCAATTAGGGAGTTCTCATATTAATCTCTTCTCATTTTCTCCTGGTCCTTAATATGTAAATTCCTTTGAGAACCTATACTAGAAAGAATATAATTTCAATATTTAATATCCAAATAGGATTAATGCTCAATATCAATAGGGAGATGAAAACTCCTTCTAAACACATGCTTATATAGTTACATTCTAATCGAAGTTTTAATGTCAGTATGGGAATCCTGTAAAGAATCATCGAGTCATAAAATAAAATATTTTCTATTAGGTTGAACCATTTTTTTGACGATTTTTTTTCCTCTCTATTTGACACCTCAGTATGAACATTTGTCTATGGTTGATATGTAGTAGCCACTCGATTCCCGACCCCATACCGATGCAAAATAGATTTCATTGATCAATTATAGAAATGAGAACCTTTTTCATTGATGATAAACCTATGTAATCCAAACCTACAAAAAAATTTGTTCAAAAAAATTACACAATAGTCATGGAGTCATTTGTCCTTTTCGTGCATGTTTATTACCATTTTGAAACATAAACAACTTCCTGAAGAAGGTACAAGTTCCCAAATGAATTGAGGAATGGTCCCAGTAATTCAATGTCCAAAAAATAAACAATTTCATGGAAGATTAAGGGTTGTTGTGGAATTTTATTTATTTTAGAGACATTCCCCATTCAATGATACTGAGTAAAAGATTTATATAAATGATAGTAATACTAAAATAATATTGTCTATATAAGACTATAATTGAGGACCTTATGAGCATTCCATTGGGGAATAATAAGTCCCCCATATAAAATAGTGTGGTAGAACCTAAGGATGGACCAAAACTCACTATCGAGAACACAATTCCTATGGACTTGATCACTACATGAGCGCTAAAGGTAGGGGTCATCCCAAATGAATTGACAAGACACATGTTCCAGACATTCGACATAGTTTTTTTTGAAATTAGAAGGAATTTCAGATTATACCAAATAGTTTACAATTTCAGCATACCAATGAATATCATATTGTACACTGTACATTTTCCCATCAAGAAACATGTCATTTCTAGAAATACAGGGGAATGAAGAAATGTATGATGATGGGAGGTTACTACTAATATGTTCATCCACCAAATTCTCTACTCCTTTTTATCTCTAATTTTATATCAAATTTCTAGAGGAGGAGCATTCATCGAA
Organism: Viscum album; assembly: GCA_963277665.1. NCBI lineage: Eukaryota > Viridiplantae > Streptophyta > Magnoliopsida > Santalales > Viscaceae > Viscum > Viscum album. Next base: position 1,244,264,051 of record OY728156.1, on the reverse strand, counting down.
TGAGGTGTGGTTTGGATTCAGGTTTCTTAAGAATACACCATAGGGCATCATGGTATGACAACATAATGACTTTAGATACTAAGATGTATGAATAGAATTTATCCTAGGAAATCACAATGGAAAGATATTATTTTTCAGTTATGGTATAGTTTACATGGAAAGGTTCTAAAGTACGTTAGTCATAGGCATTTACATGTAGGGCTTGATCAACCGGTTGTGATAAGAAATCCCAAAATAATAGTTAGAGGCATCACACATGATCTCAAATAGTAAATCCCACCCTGATGGATGGATTATTAGGTGTGTTGTGAGACTCCATTTCAATTATTAAAATCACCCTCACATTATTTATCAAAAACAATTTCTCATTATATTTTTGAGGAATCAGGATAGGGGGAGGGAAATCTTACTGAATTTGTGAATAAAATGATCAAAAATCCAGCATGACATATAAATGAGCACACATACCATACATTTTTTGGGATTGGTAAGGATGAAATGACATCCACTTTTGATTTATCAACTTGGATACCATCCACATAAATTACATATCCCAATAATATACCTTTCCACACCATGTAATGGATTTTCTTATAATTTAAATGAGATAATTTTCAATATAGCGAGGTAGGATTGATCCAAAACAACTCAAACATTCTACAGAATAGGAGACCTAAACTGTGAAATCATCCAAGAGTACTTCCATTCAGTTCTCTAGGATATCCAAAACAAATTCTAACCACGCATTGATGGAAAGTACCCTAAGCATTGCACATCCCAAAATGCATTAATTTTTATAGAAATGTGCAAAAGGGAAATGTAAAGGTTGTATTTTTTTTATCCTAATGGGAAATATGGATCTGAAATTATCTATAACTACCATTAATAAATGAGTAATGGGACTCCCTTACTATCCTCTCTAGCATCTGGTTAATGAATGGTAATGAGAAATGGTCCTTCCTAGTTTATTGGTTAAGTTGGAGTTAGTCAATACTGATAGGCAAACTATTCTGCATATGAGTTTGAACCTATAAATTGTTTTCATTTTTAATTACTATTAGACGAGTTTTTTTTGGAACCACTTATACTGGACTAACCCATCAGCTGTTAGAGATGGAGTAAATGATTCTGGTAGCGTATATTTTTTTACCTCATTTTTAACAACATCTAGGAGGTTTGGGTTTAGTCGATGTTATGACTGAATCACTAGTTTAGCATAATTATTTAATAATATATGCTGTGTAAAAATTGGTGGGATAATACCAGGCATGTTAGCAATTATCCAATGTAATGATTCTTTATACTCTTTCAAATGTTCATGGATTCTCAATTCATGATTAGGATGGAGTGAACTAGCAAAAATGATAAGAAACTTGCTTCCATTCTCAAGAAATTAATATTTTAAATATTGAGAAAGTTGTTTTAGTTTCAATTAATTTGGATTTTGGATTTATGGGATTGTGTTTGAAAGTGATAGGTCTCTAATATCATCTATGTGCTCGATTGTATCATCTTTATATGAGGAATGATATTTCACAAGCTTTGAAGTATCATCAATGGTCATGTGATCCTCATTGTTCTATAAATGTTAAATTAACAGGAATACATGGAATTTATATAGAATTATACAAAATTCTATACATGATTCATTTCCTAGATTTTCAATCAATGATGAAAACATAGAAAGTGATCAGTGGAATGAGGGGGATTTTTTTAGGGGAATGGATTACATTAATTGAATTAACTAAGATAAAGTAATTTTATTTTATGGGATGCTTCATGGAATCAAGGATATTGAAGTGGACAATGTAACCACAAAAATCCATAGATAATTTTCAATTTTGAAAATAATTATGGTTTTGGTAGTTTTTAGGAAGGGAATTCCCAATATAATTGGGGAATATCCATTCATCCAATCATCTTCTTTTTTTAGCACATAAAAATTATCAGGAAAAAATAAATTTTACACGCTCAAAAGAACATCCTATAACACACTAGAAGTGTGTGATGTACTATAATTTTATATTTGATTAGAAATTCAAGTGGAATTCAGTTCCCTGACCTTCAATGGAGTTTAAATAGTGTGATATATCACATATATAGAAGCACCTAAATAATGAAGATCATTGGAAAAATAATACTTCCATATAGTGCACAGAATTGAGAATATTCCTAGATCATTTAATTTGGTGGGAAGTTATGGCTCTATTAATTATGACACATTTCTCCCCAATACCACTTTCTCATCAACTCGATGTTTTCTTCAGTGCACACACATATCCTAAATAAACAATGTGTATCTTGGAATTTTCTTCACTGTATTGAAGAAAGGGATTTTAACATTAACTTTTTTCAATGACTCCAACATTTCTTTATCTAGTTTATATTATCTTTTTCTTGATTGGTTTTCCATTTTTAGAAATTTAAGAGGAATAGTCTGGATAGGTGGCTCATTAATATACACACTCATTACTCTATAAGGTCTTCTCTCATGATACAGTTTTTCAATATTTGTAATAATTTAAATGATTGGGATGGTGTTTTCTTTAGGTGGGTATGACTCAAAAACGGGGTTTATTTGGCTATTAAGTTATGTTCCACTCATAAGGGTGATGGAATTGACATTTCTCTTATCCCTAGGGTTGAATGGTGGATGAGAAGGTAGCATACTCAACCCATGACTTTGTATTCCCCCGACCGAGTAGGCTAGTTGTACTAATTGGGTTTTTATATCATTTATGAAAAATGAGTGGTTTATTGGGATTATATATTTTTGGTAGCCATCTTTTTCATCATGTATTTTAGGATAGCCTCTAGTCTTAGAGGGGTTTGTTGGAAAGGTCATTTTTGTGGTTGAGGATTTATGGGTGGTGGTGGTTTACTACTCTACCCTTATTGGTTCCATGGTCGTTGAGTTTGGTTTGAATACCCCCTTACATATAGTCTTGTCTGTCTTTCCATATAGGTTTGGATGAATAGTATGGTTCTTTCCTAAAGGGTTGGTTATAGGGGTGACCTAGAATGACTTACTCACAACTCTCAGAAGTTTCTATCAGTTGGGGGAATTGGTTAGAGAAGTGGATGTCAGAAGAACGTATATCGCAATGGATGGGGGGAAGAGATTGGGATTTCCCTTGGGAAAGTGGAAGTAGTTGAATAAGGGTACTTACCTCTTTGAACTTCATGTCCACCTTATTATTTAATTTAGTTCATTACACCTAATGGAAACATTGAATAGGTACACTAGACCATGAACTAAATTTTTGAGAGTTTTTTAGCCATCTTATCAGTCACAGTACTTTAATAAATTAGGGTTTTATCAACTAGTGCACCATCTACCACAACAACAATCAAATATCGATTAATAGGAATTAAACCATCATAAAAATAATAAATTAAAACAATATCACTTATTTTGCGGTGTAAAAATCTTAAACATAAACTATTAAATATATTCCAATATTAATGAAGTGTTTCCTATTATGGTTTTCTTATCCCACAAGTTTCATTCCATGTTATAATGGTTTGAGGGGATGGGAAATATTTTTCAAGAAAAAGGTGTATCATATCTGCCCAACCACTAATTGTTGAATTAACATAATCAAACCAATCATTCACATTATCTTCTAAATAAAATGTAAATGCTCTATTATCTCCTTTTTATTCATCCACATTAGTAGGTTTTAATGTAGAGCATGCAATATGAATGTCTTTTAAGTGATTTTGTGGATATTCTTCTGCAAGTCCATGAAATCTTGGAAATAAGTGAATTAGACCAAATTTTATTTCATAATTCGGTGCCTCACCTTGCAATTGAATATTGGTGGGTTGGATATAAACATAATGTGAGGTTATTTATTTTACAGTTCAGTTGTTTTCATATTTATTATACTTGTTTAATTAGGTTTTGATGTTGGTCCAAGAATAATAAGAAGGATCAAGAAGAGGTTCAAGATGTGATGCGTCCTCCTTCAACGGGTTGTCTTGTGTTTCATGGTATCGCTGATGTTAAATCCTCTCTATTTTGGGTTAAAATATGGTAAATATCCTATAGAAGAATAGTATAGAAATAGAACCTACACAAGACGAATATTTTATAAATTCACTAAAAATTTATGGAAGGAAATATGCAAAGAAATAACTACAAAATTAACAATATTTTTATAAAAATGCACACCAAAAACAAAAGTGCTCCACAGAAATGGTGCTAAAATTTCAATGTGTTCTTATAGAAAATTAAATTTATTGTGCTTTTAAATGTTATTAATAGACTAATAAATACCGTAGGTTATCTCTCAAGGAGATTTTATAGGTTTAGAGTGATTATTTAAAATAAAAAGTACTAAAAGATGGGGTTTGTTTGGAAAACAGTTTAAAAAATATCATAATTTAAAGAGTTTAATAGTTGGAGAACCAAGTGAAATTTGAAAATATAGATAAAAAGTTTTTTTTGAGATAACTGCACACATTTTGAGTTCATCATTCTTGGATATTAATTAGGGTTCGATGTAAGTCTTTGGTTGAAATTAATCGGAATCCCGATTACTTTCCGAGTTTTCATATCAAATCATGTTGAGCCAAACCATAACATAAAAATCATAAATTCATGGTCCAGATCTAATTGATGGTATAAAAACATCCAAATAAAAATGAAATCTCAAATAAGTGGGAAGGAAATGATTTTTGTTCTTTCCAATTAGAACAACACAAGTCACTCACTCAAGACTTCACACTGATCGATTAAACGTAAAGAGAATTCCATTTGATTCAATAAAAAAAGAATTCAAAATGAATCAAAGTAAGATAGCTTGAAATAAAATATTTTCAAAACTAAAATAATTAAATCAAGTAGTATTACATGTTTTATAAGTCCCATTAAAGGATGTGTTGCTTCCTCACAACAAACACTCATCGTTTGCCCAACATTGAGAGTAGGTTGAATGTTGAGTGGCACTCATTATTAATCTGTGATACACTGATGAGGATTGGGGCCTCTAAAAATTATATCCTGAGGATAAGACTCATATGGAACTCCAAAATTTCAGATCTTTTCTTCTAGTTAAAACATAAAAATGGAGAGCCCAAGGTATCATTTTATAGGAAATTTGGAAGGTGGTCTTGACACCCCATATTTCAAGAAACAAATTAGACCACGGTATAAGACCTACAAAGATTATTGTAATTATTTATAGAATTTTTTTTTATCCCCACCTCATGAATATATTGGCCAAACCATTTTTACCATTGGGACAACTATAGCTTGAGATATCAACATGAAGACACACACCACTTTTGACTTCAAGCAGATTCAGTGGCATGGATAGATCAGTCTGGATGAGACACCAGATGGATGAATTGATCTTCGGTTAATTAATAAAGGATGTATACCACTGAATTTTTGACTAGACCACAAAATATCATCCCATTTAGATGCAGTGATTAGTTTCAATGTGCAGATGAGTACAACAGTTTTCTTGGATCTTGCGTAGTTTGGCCCATTTTTCTTGAACGTTGTCATGGGGCCTCCAAATCACCTCCACCTAATATGAATTTATCAAATGAATTAAAATTAACCATTAAAATTTTGATAAAAATAAAATAATTTAATCAAAAAATAATTGTAATTTTTTATTATTTTTATATTTTTTAATACAAAACATAGTTTATCATAATGGTGTAAGGGTGAAAATGAAACAATGAATCATGGTGCGATAAGTTCCACAACATTCGTATTGGGTTATTACCTGAGAATGGAATTAGACCAATAAAATATCTTCTAAGTTATCCTATTTTAAAACATACATTCACATTTTTTGGATCTTATTTCTAGTAATTCTCATCTTCTAATATGATAGATGACATGTATGATTCCCATGTGGGAGGTTTTCTTAATTTCCACATTCTATAATTGAATTTTTTTTAAAGGATATCCTTAAAAAGTATGCCGTATTAGATTTTATGGCTCAACATCCAGTGACAATGATAATATTTTGGATGATCACTAAGGTTTAATTCATCAGGCTACTTTGCAATTAGAATCTAGAAGAACTTATTTTCTATAGTGGTGACAAATTATCCTGGAAACTGTTATATTTTGAATGATTTTTTTGGATCTTCATTTATTATATTAGAAGAGACCTTACTATTTATTTTCCCCTATTCAAGGGTGATTTTTTGTTATTTTATCACATGGGAGGTATTAGGTGATATGAATATTTTTATGGTGTCATTTTAGGTGTTGGGTTATGAATAATTGTATTATTTTCCAATTTAACAGACTTTATTCCAAGAGAGGAACATGAAAGCCTAGAGTTGTTTTTCATATACCGACTGAAAAATAGTAAATTTTGTGATTAGTTTGTATTCTCTTGAATCCTACTTAGGTATTTAATCCTGATCGACTCTATCTTTATCTCAACGTCGAGATTCTCTACATACATTTCCAATAGTTTCTCCAATGTGATGTGAATGATGAATGAGTATGATAGTATAGTCCATTATGTAATGAAATAAGAGACCCTCTCATTTTCATGTTGTTGGTAGTTTTTAGGTCAATTATTTTCATCTTCTTTATTATTTACCTTAACTAGTAAAGGAATTAATGATGAATATCTTCCCATGTAATGGAAGATCCAACTGGATATTCATTATACCCGACAAAGGATAATCCAACCAGAGTCTTACCTAAACACTATAGTTTTTATTTAACATATTGATCTAGTGGAATCATGATTTATACAAAAAAAAATATGTAATATAATAGGTATTACTCAATATTCCTTATTCGATTTAAGTTTAGAAATATTGGGGTCCCAAATTTCTGTGCAGGGGGAGTAGCATCTATAAAAACTAGGTAGAGTTACCTTTTATGAAATAACAGAGCATATACACCCCCCCCCCCCCTTAGATTGCATTTTAGTGGAAAGATAAAAGAATAATCTAGTGAGATATTGACAGAATAATGTTTGAGTTGACCCCTGAATTAGGTTCGATGAAAATTATTATTTTTGTTATACAAAAAAATAGGCTATGGAATATTAGTTCATTTTGGCCCCATGTAACTTTATTTTAATGATGGATCCAGTTGTTTAGGGACTAAATTCATGATCTTCCTCAATTATTAGGTTCAAATACACCAATTTCATAAAACCATAGAAACCCTAATTCTAAATATCAATTATTGGGAACTAGATAACCCTCTCATAATTTGTACGGATAGAAACATTCACTTATGTATAAATATTGTACCTAGTGGGAAAGTTTCACTTATGTATGTTAGCGATGATCCATTTTAGTATTTTGACCTCAATGTCACATTAAATGAAATTATCTTTATAAAAAAGGATTTAATATTATCTTATGGTTACTAAGATATACGAATTTTATTCCAATTATCCTTAGTTGAAGATAATTGATGGGGTAACAATGGACTAGTTAGTGCTACCATGTTTCGATCCTTCCTTTGAATCCTGGTATGAATAACTTCCTCATTTTTTTAGTGTGGACCATATCTCGTACAACTATTTCATCTTGGGGTTATTTGGAATTTTGTCTCAATCTTCTTATCTACTAGATTGAAGGAGATTGTCCTCACTGATACATATTTTGAATTGGGTTCAATTACCTCATCATATGGATAATAAGTCTAAACATAATTCCCTTTCTCATCCCAAAATATTAAATCAAGGTCCATCCATGGGTCCTCCCATTTATCAGTATTTTTCATTTTTCAAATATTACATGGTTTGTTTTTTGTTATTAAAAATTAATATTTGGTTGAGTTTTATATATTTACCTTAATTAATCTCCAAACCATTCCCATTGAAGGTTCTAAAAATTATAGGCTCTCATCATGTGGTGGAATGAATGGTGGAGGCATTAGTGGCTTCTAAGGGAGTCTTTTTATTTTGGTGTTCCTTCACTCCAGCATGCACTCGGTGCAATGCTTGCTCGAGATATCAAATGCCCACCACTAATGGTTTACCTAAAGATAGTGGGGTTTTCCTTCTTAGATAATATTCCTATTGAATTTCATGGAGAGTAAGTATATGATCAAATCAATGGATCATTCCATTTGTTCATAAAACATTTGTGCCATAGAGACGAGATGGTTTATTGGATATACCATCTATAACTTACATTACAAGGATATATGAACTCTCTTATATTAATGATTTTGAAGAAAATATTCTTTATGAACTCAATTATCCTTGGAAAAAAACTAAATTGTAGTTATTAATATTCTCATCATCCACAGATATGAAAATGAGACGAGTCATTATAAATTGTCTACTAAATTGTCCATAAACTATTGATCTAGACATGCCATATGGTTTTATAGTGTTTCTGAAACCTCATATTTTAATATATAGAGAATTTTACAATGTTAATATGACATCATAATTTGTTCTGTTCTTTGATGATTTCATCATACCCTCAATACATGTGGTTCTTATCCCTTGGAAAATTAAGGGTAATGCATATTTTTTGTCCTAGTTAAGTAATCATGTCGTCCTATATCATTTCATGAATTCCATATCGGGATGTAATGATGTGGAATAACATATTCAGGAGGAAATCCTTGGAAAATTATTTCCACTTTCGTGTTTCATCTTCTTACTCTAATAGGAAATGTATTTCACCAGATATGACCACCATGGTGGTTTTACTCATACATTATCATAAAGGGAAGGGTCCCTTCTATTGATGAAGATGGTGTACCCCATGAGGTGGTTAAGTTAATGGACATGACCTAACTCAACACCTTGAGTTCCACCAATTATGAAGAGCCTATTAGAGTATATTCATAAAGGGGAGGAAAAGTTTACAATGTGTTTTTTTTTGAAGTAATATAAAACTACTAATCAGAATATCATAGGGATGGGATCTTTTGATGAGGAACCTCTATTCTTATAATGTAGAGTAAATAGATTATTTTTATTCCATGAAACAATTTTATAGGACATAGAGTATCCAAATATAAATCAGGATATGCATATGGTATTTCATTTTATTCAGTTTATTCCTCTAGGGTGTTCTCCTAATAGATACTCTGCTTGGGGAATATTGTTGAAGGCCTTGGATGGGAGTCCCCATAGTTGACTCCCAAGATGTTTATGGTGCTTTTTTATAATCCCCTAGACAGTAAATTGTGATATAGGAATATCCCTTATATTCCATTGGAACATGTTAGTGGATTCCCTTAGACTGGGTGGGAATATATGCCTAATGTTTAGTACACCCTCATACATGTCATTGATCTTCATCAGGATAAAGGGGAGTCGATAGGTGTTCATGCATCTATGATTCTTCTAGGTTATACATATGGAATTTTTGGATTGATATGGGAATATAGTCCCACTCTTTTGTTTACTATATTATATATTTACTCTCCTTGAGAAAGGGAGTGAGGATATGGTCCATCTCTCGTGTAGCCATCCGGATCTACTGATTACAACTGTCTACTACAACTATTACGAATTGTTAAAAACCATATAATATATAGGCATGGATATAATCTAGTGCATTAATTACCCAAAATATTATTTTATTCGATCTTATTGGGGGTACATGGATTTTTAGTCATTTCTCTATGGGGGTAGGGATATGTTCCCACACCTATCCCCCATTTTCCATCAGGATATATAAAATTCCATCATATATAGGGTCGAAAACCTTCTCCTACCAATAGTTTCTACTATTGGAATATGTTGGTTGTATTATTATGGGATAAAAGATATATGGTCTTATTCATGGGTTTTTTCACAACGCACTAGACACTCTCTTCAGTGCGAGTGGGGAAATGAGCCCTCTCTCTGTAGTTATAAGATCACTACAATACCACATGGGGATGATGGAGTCGAAGATCAATAAGATCGATCATGGGAAAATCATGGGTTGTAGTGATATCATAGTTTACTTATTGATCCACAAGAAAAAGATAAAAAAGTTTCTTCTTATCATGATAGCGGGATATACTCCTAATGTAGTTGATGGTGCCTCCAGATTCCACTAGCCTCACTTTACCATTCCTCTGACAGGATGATCTCACAGTCTTCAATTCTTGAAGTCTCTCAAATGTATCCTCTATTGTCAAAAAAATACCATGTTAATGATACAATATCACCATTTAAACTTCCAATTTATTTTGTAATCACTTGATGGGTTCTATATTTAATGTCACCATGGGAGATGAGGCCCCTGTAATATCTAAAGCACGAGAATGTCCGGTGGGTAAAGTGTCCATCACTCAATGTTGAAGAGATCTATTGAATGGTTACAATTTAGGATAAGAAAAAAATAAAAAAATATCACTGATCAGTATATTATCTCATGTGATTTCTTGATGAAATAGTCATTTCAATTAGTGAATAACAACTCAGTTAATTTTTTTAAAATGAATCATTCTCATCAGGTTCACCATCTTTTTCACTAGAAATAGAATTGGCTCAGTGCTTTACTATGGTAAGGTGAGTATGTTTACACAATATTTAGGTACGACCACTATTTGTGTATAGGATGGTATCCAATGCGGTTTTTCATTTATCTAGAAACAAAAAATGGATCATATATTTGGGCCAATGGATGTTTCATTGGACCTATTTTCCAAAAGCATTCAGTCATTGGGGCTTCTAACCAATAATTATTATAAACTAACTATTGTTTTGATTATGTATGGACATGTTCATCACACCCTATTAGGAAGGTTTATTTGTAACTCTAGGAATATTTTAAATAGTGAAGTCATGTTTTTTAACCCTTCACAAATTCCCAATATGGGACTGGCTAGCCCACCATTAAAGATCAATCCTGTAACATGGGTTGATGTGAAAATATATACATATCAAAGTTATCATATCAATGAGAAAATTTATATGTATCATAATTTCTCCATTGATAGTACCGTATATATGTTTTAGAGTTTCTATACCCTTCTTATATTATTACATGGTGATGCAAGTTCAAATCTTCTAAGATCAATGCTCAAGAGATTATCACTATCTAAGGGGTGGATGAAATTTGTGGTCTTGGGATTTGATCCTAGAAATTATCTACCAACAAATACTTATGAAAGGAATTAGAACCAAAACTCATTATTTCCACAAAATATAACACATTGGTATTTTTAGGGTCATTTGATAAGGACCAATCCATGATGTTTGTCATCATAAAATGAGGTCATATAGGTGTAATTTGCCTTTAAATGGTTATTGTGGGGATTATGCATAAGAACCCTTTTCTAGTAATCCTCAATGTCAATATACACTGATGATAATGATACTCGTAGAATGTTTCCTTGATGAAGAATGGAATGACATAGAGGGAATGTGGCCCTCAAAGAGTGGGAATTATGTTATCATGAATGTGTCCTAATATTAAGAGTTTTTCTATAGATATGGCCATTGATAAATAGACATATAAAATAATGTTAATATATCTAATAGATGGGAGGAAGTGAATGGTTTCATGATAAAAATATAACCAAGAGTGTGGAAGAAAAGTTTTTATGATGTGATGTTTGAACAGAGAATAGGCATCCAAAGTATTCCATAAAATGGGATTCAAATCGTACATAGTTCAAATGTCATATTTTATGGTGTCCTGATATGGATAGAATAGGATGTTTGATGTTGTAAATTTTTATGACATATAACTTGGAATTATGGTCTATGAATTTTGGGATAATAGAAGACTAATCAGGGCTTAATAATAAGGGGTATTTACATAGAAATCCTATTTGAAAAAATGACAATGAAAATGGTAGTGAGATTTTGGTAACAAACATAATAAGGAGGTGTAAGGTGGAAATTTAGTGTTGATATAATGAACTTTTAAACCATATATCTAATCTCATGATAGTCATGATCAGTGTGAGAACAATGAATTATAGGAGGTCAACACATTTTTTGAGAACACTCACATGAATTTGAATGATGTTAATATACAAAGGTCAACCAATGATATTTCTTTCTCTTTAGCTCACTAATGATCCATGAAGGGAAAAATCTTCAACATGAACCATCTCATGTATTATTCCTGAAGAATAACCCCACCATTATATCTTCCTATGTATTAATGGGAAAGGTTGTTTCATGGAATATGGAAGCATTAGGAGTGTGTAATCTGATAAGAATCACTAAAGGATTTCTCATGGTGGGATACCCTATCTGACCAATCTCATGCGAATGAAGAAAAAATACATCATGAATAAGGATAAACTGATCCAGCATCTTCTGAATGTGGACACCCGTTATCAAGGGGATCCTTGATTTGTATCCCCCCTTGAGTTTTCTACCTATATTAGTCAATAAGATAGAGACTTATTTTATCAAGGGAATCAAAAACCAAAGGTATAGACACTAGTGTACAAGGATTATTCATATGCATCAAATAGTACTATAAGGGGTTTAAGGAATTCAATCTTGGGTTTTGAACATTTTTAAAGGAATCCACAATTAAATTTTGAGTTTCAATTTTCTTGATATATATCTCAGAAAAATGTGGTGAAACTGGGGAATAATTCCATTCCATATAAACTGAATACAATTTTATATAAAGAGATCACTTAATTTTTACATAATATTATATGGTCCTTGAAAGCATCTTACAATAATCACCTAAATGATTGTTTTGGGAATAGTGTGAACATGCAGTGGTGGGAGATATATTAAATAATGATTAATAATCATTTCCTGAAACCATGGGTGATGATATTGCATTTCAAATATATAATTAATTTATTTAATATCTAAAAAAATTAATACATATTCCTAGTAACATTCTTCATTGATGATTTTTGATCATCCAAAAAGACCCTTTCATATTGACTTCATTGAGTTGTGAGGATCCAAGGAAATAATCCCATTAGCAGTGATTCATACATAATCCAATGATCTCTATGAAACACCACTCGATCACTGGGTTCTACTATTGTGAATTGCATGTATTGTGTTGTTAATTATTCACCGCTCCTTTGGAATTAAAAAAATCTCTCTTACAATTATCATTCTTGAGAGAGGGAAAACAGATTAGTTAAGAGAGGACTATTTGTGTGCAACCATTATATTGGATGTAATATACAAAAGACTTGACCATTTATTTATAGGGTTAGGTTTTAGGATATAATATTATTTAATATCAATATAACCATTATATAACTTTTAAAAACTTTAATAAACCTCATGCCACATAATAATAATATCATATTTATTATTTTGCGACATGTTACAATATTAGAAATAAAATTGTACTATGTAATGGTATTATTAATTAAAATTGGTTTCCAGAAATGGTCTTGGTCTATTTGAACTCCCCTTCCATTTATTGATAAAATTGAACAATGTTTTTATTCATAAATAAATATTTTATTGAAAATATATAAAACATTTATTTATTAAAATGAATCAATAAAATATTTATTTTATTAACAATCCAGTGAATTATTACTTTATATATATTCATTATATAAATTAAGTTATTTATTAATAAAAAATTATTTGTAATTACCGTATAAATATTATCAGTCAATGAAACACGAATAAAAGTATTACTCGGTCTTGAGAATAATAATTATTCCTATTATTAAATTCAAATAAAATTTTATCATGATCAATGAAAATACATAATGTGTGACCATCTAGGGTTATTTCTTGTTGTAATTAGAGAGGCATGCCTAAAATATAAAATTATGGCACAGAAATGTGTCAAGTAACCCAAGATAAATAACAAAATGTCGTAAAAAATCAACCACATAGGACTCTTCACTTTGTCAAATATCCTCTTTGACAAAAAACCTCATCTAGAGGGTTTCACATCCATATCACTATGTCATAATCTCAATAATTCCTTCTCATTATATCTGAAATAATCAAGGCATTAGACCATATCCATTAGAATTTACGGTGATAGTTCCATTCCAATCAATGGCGTGAGATATCGACTTCCATAAAAATGGAAGGGAAAAATCCTCCCTTAACTTATCCCTTAATTAAATGTCTAGCACGACACACCCAATGTATCCAACAACACCATGAACTTTTATCATCAATGTTTATGAAATATATCATTGTATGTTAGCTGTAACATGAATTAATAATTATAATAATGTATAAGTATCATCACAGATTATTTTATATAGGAATATACAATGACGCCAAAAAAAGCAGAATTCCTACAAGTAGATATGTTCTTATAATATCCCATCTTGGAGATTAAAAAAGTGTGAAATTCATGATAATAATACTCATCAACATAATATTACTCACACGTGATAGTATATGTACTATGTGTCCCATAGTAGATCATTATCCAACTATAGAATGTTATTTAAGAGGATCTTCATAGCACATCAAGGTTCTCATCATAGAGGGGAAATGATATAAACTTATCTATACAATATATAATCTCATGCATTATTAAACTTGGGTTAAATAAAACAATGATCAATATATAATAATATGTTTTATTAATATTCAATACATTAAATATACATGTAATCAAAATTCAAACAATTGGTCCTAGGACACCAACTCCAAAAAACACCCACATGGACTAGAGAAAACAACCAAAGACTTTCATTCCACTAGACCTCACATGATAGTTATGTTTTTTCTAATTCAAGGTTTTTGTCAGGGGTCTTCCTCTTTTTCATCGATGAAAATATTTCTCAATACAAATTCACCTCCATAAAAAAATACATCAAGAGATGGTACTTCTAATGTATGTTCTTAGTCCACTGATGTGAACCTGTCTCTTTTTCAAGATCCACCAATGTAGTATTATAACAATATAGAGTAACATGATCATTAATTCTAGGTATCACATCAATCAATGCATCCATATTAATTATTTAGCTTCCTCATAAGTTGCAATATACTAGTACTCTTCCATATAAATTGAAACCCCTTTCTTATTGGAGCTCTTCCAACTCACCAAACCTCCATTGAAAGTGAAGATGTATCCTTTTCTGATCATCATTTCATCTTGATCAGTTTGGAAACTAGAATCATAATATACTCTGACAACTACATTCGTATCTACTTCATAAACCAGAATCATATACTTAGTATTCCTTAGATACTTAAGGATATTATTAACTTCTATTCCATGGTGGTCACCTAGATAAGCTTCATATTTTCCTCATACACATAATGTGTAAGTGACACCTAGCCATGTACATATAATAACAAACATGACTGACCCAATCATTGAAGTATATGTACTGCTTTCCATTCTATTTTCTTTCTCATGTGTCTAAAGACACATTTTCTTATAATGTGGAATTCCATGTTATGATGGAAAAAATCCCCACTTAGATTGTTCTGTATTGAATCATTTCAGTATATTTTCAATTTATAAACTTTGAATTTGGTCTAGAAACCTCTAGGATCAATCATGATGAATCTTGATCCCCATAATATATGTTGACTCACCAAATTCCATCATAGATAATCATTTATTGAACCAATACTTAATAGATTGTAATACCATTTTCTTATTTCCAATGTGTAATATTCCATAAACATATACAATTAGCAAAATGACTACTCTCCCACTGATCTATTAATAGACACATGACTCACATTCATTCATTTTGAACCCAAATTCTATTATAGACACATCATAACAAATTATTCTTGTCAATAATTCTATATTTAATCCATAAATGGATTTTTTTCAAATTTCATACCATTTTTTCATCCTTTGGAGTCACAAACCTTTCATGTTGTTTCACATATAAATCTTCCTAAATGTTCTAAATAAGGAATTCTATATTGACATCAATTTGAGAAATATAATAATCATGAAAAGACGCAATGGAATGTAGAATTTTGATGTATTTCATCACAATAACTGGTGAATTATTTTTATCATAGTCAGTTCCTTAATGTTATTTAATCAATTTTGCAACCATTCATGCCTTATATGTACTAACATCTCCATCCATGTCCATTTTCCCCTTGAATACCCATTTTCAACCAATTTGTTTTACATATACTGGAGGGTGTACCAAAATCAAGACATTGTTTTGGTAGAAGGAATCCATTTCAAAATTCATAGATTTGTTCCCTTGTCAACAACTTTTCCACTTACTATTTCTTTATAGGTTATTGGATCATTATTATCAACCAAAAATGAGTCCCCTTCCTCAATGACTGCAAAACCATTCTATTATGATTCTCTAATGCCTTTAGTACTCCTACAGAATAATTATATCTCTAGAACATGTTTTCTTTAATGGGATTTGTGGAATTTTTTCATGTTCCAACTCTTGTGTTTCTTGAGTCTGGACTTCATTGAAGTATATCTCTATCCCACTACATATTTTAGTGATAGGTTCCTCCTCATGAACTATGGGATTCTATTAACCAAAACCTTATTTTCTATAGGATTGTATATGTATTATCCCTTTTTTTCTTTCAGAAATTTTATAAAGATATATATTATTCTTTGGGGTTCAATCTTGTTACCTGAAGAGGTCTTAACAAATAATTTACAACCCCAAAATGTAATTAAGAAAACATGGGTTTATTTCAATTCAATAATTGGTATAGTATACCATATTTTACTTTAGTTGGAACTATTTGTATTATGTATGTTGCTATTTTTAACACTTATCACCAAAAGGATAATGGAATAATTACATGGCTCCTCATTTATGTCACCATGTCCAACAGGGTGTGGTTCCTCCTTTCACAAACAATATTCCACTAAGGTATATAAAGAAGAGTGAGCTCAGAAAATATCCTGAAAACCATAAATAATCAATGAATCATTGATTAGTATACTATCCACCATAGTCTAAGCGAAGATTCTTGAAATTCATAGAAAGTTAGTTCTCAAATTCATTCTTCTATTCATTGAATTTATCAAAACAATTTATCTTATACATCATTAATTCAACATATCCATATCTACTTAAATCATTAATACATGTAATAAAGTATGAGTTCCAAACCTTGCCTCAATATGATATATACCATTTACATCGGTATGATCTAATTAAATAATAACTTTATCCCTGTATACATTCCTACTAAATGGGTATTTTGGTCATTTTTCCTTGTAAACATAGGTGGCATACAAAAAGAGATTTTAGTTTAAAAGAATATAAATATCCATCTTGATGTAATTTAGTCAAGTGCTTCTCATTTAAATGACCTATCTCATGATTCCAATGTTGGGTGTGGTTTGAGCCATGTGAAAAAACAGCATTATCAAATTCCATTACATAGTTTTCTGAATCCAACACGTGAAGATAGTTATTTAAATGTTCCTTAACATAAAAATTCTATTGTTATAAAATAATGAACCTTTATTCCAAAATTATAGAATAAATCTGTATGTATAAAATATGGACACAAAAATAATGTTTTTGGGAACAAAAGTCACATAATAACCACCCTTTTAAACCGTGATCATTCTAGTTGGAAATGTATGTTGGTAGTCCCTGGTAGCTATAGTTGAAATTTCACTATATTGGATGCTTGTAGATCTACCTCCCATTGGTTATTTTTTCAGAATATACTTGGATCCTATATTTGAATAAATTTTTTGGCACCAAAATCTATAGTTAACAACCAATTTATAGGAATTGAAACATTTCACTCAAAAATAAATGAACCCAAAGCTTACCCGTACTTCTAGGCCTAGGTTTAATTTTTTTTTACTGTGGTCATTATTTCCACATGTGAAACAGACGGCCCCTTGTTCCCATTCGTTCCCCTTGATATTCCAATTCTTTTAAGGGAGTGGAGAAGCATAGTTTTTATATCTCTTCACTTTCCACTTTTATTTGTTCACCATAAGGATGGAATAATTTACTCACTCTGTATCATTGTCAACAAGTCAAAGAAGTGTGATAATATATGGAAGTGACTTATCAAGGATGATTATATTAAAATTCACAACCAAGAAAGAGAAGATCTTAGGGATTGATTCTAGATTGAGAATTATGAACATTTAATTGGGGAGGTTAAACCCGAGAACCTCTAAGAGATAAATTAATACAACGATATTGACTATTTGAGGCCCAACTAGGGAACCCATTCCATTATTTATTGGAAAAAGAACCTTTCAAATCTCAAACCACTCCTATCAAGAATTCTCCAAGCATAGAACATTGAGGTTATTTATCATGATATATGAATCCACGTTTTTATTAGACATCATTAGATCATTAGATGTAACAACCTGATATTTTATGAGAATTATTCTTTTTAATTTCATTGATGTCTTGTGTTGTACACTACACCAATATTATCTTGTGCTATTTGCAACAGAGCATTTTCTTACAGTATACGCAACACTATTTTTGGATCGTGTTGCACACAATTTCAATTTAAAAATATTAAGTATTGATTTTGTTTAATATATAAATGAAATAAGTTTTGATTATGTTATACGCAACACCAAAAAGAGCTTTCACTACAGGTAACCTTGACTTGGCTTACATTACACGCAATCAAGACTTTATTCGATAGCGTGTGTAGTACGCAATACCGAGTTTCACTAAACGAGATATTATTATAATATTATTATGAACTAGCCGTTATGAATAGTAATACCCACTTTTGGAAATTTTATAAATTTTATCATTCAAAATGGACTTCATTTTTGGATTCGGAATATCAAAATTAGACTAGGGTGAATTTTTGGTATTTTTCTAAAAACTTTAAATTTTTTATGAATATTGAAAACACTGGGTTACTATTTAAAAACTGAATTTTAATTTAAATAATTATTTATTTTATTTAAATTTATTTTAAGTCAAAATTGATACATATTACCTATATAAGTTCAATATAATTCATTGGAGTCATTTTATAATAATTTTAGATATATAAAAATTTTATTGAAATTTTCACTGTCTTTTACCCACCTCCTATGAGAATTTGAAAGTTTACATAAAACTTAATTTTACCACTTCTATGATTGGAATTTCGAAAATCTGAGACACATGGTTAATATAAAGGACTAAAATGTGGTTCAATAAGATAAAAATAATTTTTGGTGAATAGTAACTTTTTACTTTTATTTACCACGGTTAAAAGAAAATTTTGTAATTAAGGGTAAAAATGATATTATTATTACCCTAACATATGTCTTAATTATATTGGATAAGTGTAATTCGACCAAAAAAACCTTAGGAATAAAATATTACCCTTTAGGTCCACTTGGATTAGATTAGGACATTTATTTTTATTTTATTTAAAGAATAGTTAAAACAATTAAAATTAAAGTTTAATAACTAAAACATTTTTAATATAAGATTATACATAATATAAATTAGACTATAAATATTCATTAGAAATATAAAAGGAATTCCTATATAATTTAATTTTATTTATAATTTTTGGACTTTAATTAATTTAATTTATTTATGACACAATGATGATATAGTAATTACCTTATTAATGAAAAATTAACATAATTGATGTTATAAATACCCCAATAAATGTAATTTGAGACTTTTTATAAATAAAATTAATTTTTTAGGTTAATAAGACATGTTAGTATTGATTTAATAAACTTTTTGACAACTAATCACGCTGTTATGATTTTCAAAAAAAATCAATTACCGAATAGTGTCAAAATTGGCATAAAATAGTTTTTAAAACAAATATGATATTATTAATTGTTATTATATTCCTAAAAATATTTGGTTGGGCAAAATTACTTAGATAATGTTATATATATTAATAATGAACCACTTGGGGTTCTTTTGGATTTTTATAGTAAGTTTATTAACCATATAGTATAAGAAAACAAGAAGAGAAGGTAAAAGTTAAATTATTTAACTTAGAGTTAAATCTAAATGATAATGTTAAAATAGTAACATAAACTTGTCTAAAACCTATTTTTTTAAGGTATTTATACCCATCCTCACTTTAGATTCTAAATAAATCAATATAGAGCTATTATAAACCGAATATTACTTTATTATAAAATAATATTTTAAGTTTTCCTAAGGTGCCCCTCTCCTCCCTTATAAAAGGACTCCTACTCCCTCTTATCATTACACAATTTTGAGCTGTGAAGATGGTCCAACCCCTTCCCATTACCCTTATAAAATTACATAGAAACATTATAGAGGTTATGGTCTCCTCATAATACCATCTCTAGTTCCTTAAGAATACGCTTAAAAGAGGTGCGTCGAAGAAGAGGTAATCTCTTCTACCGATTCTTTCTAGTTTTCATTCTTCCTCAACATATTATTCTTTAGTTGTTTTATTATAAAGTAATAACATAAGTATCACTAATATACTAATATGTTATTATAAATATGAAACAACCCTATTTCACCTTCTATCCATCCTATGGAAAACAAAATCACCGCGCATGCGTACGTACAGAATACCGTCTCCACGTCGTGGTGTAATCTGTTTTCCACCACCACCTTACTTGGATGGGTATAATGGTGTAAAGAATAACTATATATGGTTATTATAACATCATAATGATTATTAAATATTATATCATCCACTACAATTCCATTAAATAATTATGGGAACGATATCATCGCTCGTGCGTACGTACGGATTACCGTCTCCACGACGCGATGAGATTCATTGTCCTTGCTAACAATTCAAGAATAATTATAAAGTATATATAATGAATAACAATGAAATATATGACATGATAAAGCTACTTGATTTTTGTATATATATATTTCATCTACTTACTTTCATTTAACTCAATAAGGAAAGGAAAACAGCGTTCATGCGTACGTACGGCCTACCGTCTCCATGAACGGTGTGTTTCATTTCATTTAACTATCTATTATATATGTATATATATATACTGAATATATATGATATATAAATCATGTTCTACATTTTGGAATTAAGTATATTATGATATATGTAATAATAATATCAAGACCAACAAGTCCAAACACGTATGATAAATAAAACGATTTTACCCAAAACGCTGCTTTAATATAGAATTTACAAAAGAACGGGTAATATAAAGTCATAAGTGAATCATATATGATATCATAACAATAAATATGATTTTTTAATAAGTCTATGAAATTATTTAAATCATTATACAGGAGGTTTGGATACGTACGAAGCATATCGGACCTATGTTAAGGGATATCTTTTCCAATCTCGTTTTTATCTGAGATTGTTTATTCCTAAGTATTTACGCTGGTTATATTTATCATCCAAGTCCCTGTTTTCTAAAAATGGTTTCATGTATGTTTAATGTAATTTTTACAAATTTTTGACTATTAATATATTGTATGTAAGGAATAATTCTTTTGTTTACCATATGAGTTACTTTTTGTCTTTTCTGACAAAAGCACAAGGAGAATGTTTTTTTAACTTATACGGCATGAATGGATTTTTACGGTTTCATAACGACTTATTTCCATGAAGCTTCCTCTACAAAATTTTATGATTATTTTCAACAAAATACTTTTCTTTTAAAATTTCATGTCATTTTGATAAAAGAAAATGATTTTGAAGAAGAAATGATATTTTCCTCAAGAATTCATTTCAAGTGTTTTATCAAAACAATTTTTCATATAATATGGCATTATTCAGTGTGATTATGTTTCAAGTGTAATGTCTCTATGATTTACATTGTTTCACTTCTCTTATGATGAAATGATATCCATTTTTTATATGGATTATGTTATAATGGGATGATGTTTATGAAACCCATTTTATTATTTGGGTTATGATGAATGATTTATGGTTATGCTGTGGCGCACGTAAGAATGATTTAAATATGATATTGGTGGGACCTATATCTCCCTCCAATGCATTGGGTAAATATTTATATCTCATGAGATAGAAATGGATGGAACGGCAAGTTAATCCGGTTCAGTGATACAGGACCGGAACGAGGAGTGAACTCGATTCAGAAAGGGACTTTGTCCACTAAGATGGTCTTGGCAACAATGCCTTGGCTAATAAGGAAATCATAACATGTGCTTAATGGTTTCCCCAATTAGATGTTTTATTCCCATACTAATATATCGTGGTTAATTTTTCTCTATGATCTATTCCTTACGTACTTCCATGTTTTATGTCATTGCTCAAGATTTTGAGGTTTAGGCATTATGTTCATGTTTTTAAGTTCAAATGTATATGGTTTGTTTTATTTTCTCTAATCTTACCCTTAATGAGCATTTGATCTCACACTTTATATGTTTTCTTTTCCCCAGGATATAAATAGTGGTTTTAGGTAAGAAAAAAAAGGGTAAATCATTATGGGAGATGTTGAAGATCTTTCACCATGATTAGAAGATTATGTTCTGAGTTTCCAAAGACACTAAACTATTACGATCCTTGAGTGATGGTTTTTGTTATGTATTGGGTATTCTAGAAAATTAATGTATTTTCCTTGTACTTCAAGATTTGGGTCTCTATATTAGACATATATTATATCATCAAACAATGAATATAGACTTCATCGGTTAAATTTCTATCGTAGACATGTAACTCAAAATCAATCGCCTGTTTACTGGGAGGATCATGCATTGAGGATTCTATTACATAATATATTTTTTTTCATGACGTAGTATAAAATGAAGGATTCTGAATCA
This sequence comes from Viscum album, assembly GCA_963277665.1. NCBI lineage: Eukaryota > Viridiplantae > Streptophyta > Magnoliopsida > Santalales > Viscaceae > Viscum > Viscum album. Next base: position 1,244,241,493 of record OY728156.1, on the reverse strand, counting down.
TTCAATTATTTTAATACTAGTTAAGAGTTTTTATTTGTCTAATATTGATCATAGGGATAGTGGAGTTGATTAACTTTACATTTTATTTTAAAAAATATTATTAGTTTTTTTCATCATAACAAATTATGTTATAAGAATGAATGAATTTTTTAACTTTTTTAAATAATTCACTATTTAATCATGTATTAATATAAATACCATTGAACTATAGATTTATAGATTCTATGAATTTCTAGTTTAAAGGATCCCCATTACTTTTCTTAATGATCCATACTTTATCAATGAATACCGAAATAAATTTATTTAGATATGCAGTCTTTCTAACTGTAGGCTTAAAACTTGTTGATCAATTGAGTGGATTACCATATCCTTAAATCCATACATGAATTTTCACAACACTTACCTCTCAATTTTTCTTGTACAAACATTGACCATTAAACTCAATACAGATTCAGTTAAGTCTACTGAAAAAAATCAAGAAAATTTCCCCCCAAAAAAGTATGTGATGAACTTTGGCTCTGTACAACACTTAGTTTAATGGTTTCATTCCCAATAAAGTAATATAAGCTCCATTCTGACTAAATATTAAGTTGATTTATTTTAATTAATTTATGCATAATTTTTTTTTTGTTTGATCTTTTACATGTCTTCTTAATAATATGCAGATGTTACTTAATTAAGTATCCATGTGGGAAAAACATTTATGCATAATTCAATTATTAAATTTCCATATTTTCGTATTAAATTATTTATTTATGTGACTACGATCTTTCAAAAATAAGATAATAAATTTAAAATACAAAAATAAATAAATAATGTAAACTACTGATCATGAACTTATCTTATAGTTGATTTAATGAGTGGAAATTTACTCAACCTATGACCATGGTGAATAACTATATTTTTCATCCTTGGTATGAGTGACAACATTACACCTATAAATCTTTGTATGCACGAGTATGAATAACATTGGTTCCATATTGAACTACTTCCATGTGCCTTGGGATTCTCTTTTAATTACACGTATTTATTACTCACGTGCATGTGAGGGGAACCAAATGATTTTTTAGAGGTGCTTACATAAATATATTTGGACTTATAGGTCCAACATAATTTTTATTGAATGACTTATAGTGTCCCAAAAGACAAATAAAAGAAATATAACATATTAGGTTTTTGTTTATGGTTTTTATAATATTTCATTTTTGGTCATGCTACTTTCACAAAGTCAATTTAATTGAATAGTACTGAAATTAACATTAATGATGATTTATAATAAATAATATTTTTTTAAATGATTTAAAATATATAAAAATATCGCATTATATAAAATGAATGGTGTATGGTTTAAATAATCCAACATATTCTATTTATGGGTCATTTTTACTTTTATGGTGGCATTCTTAACCCTAAAAAGTATAATGGTTTAATATTGTGATATTGACAAAAGGGTTAACGGGGGTCAAAACTAAAGATAATGATGAAATCCTAACAAAAAAAGGTCCAAATTTTATTTGATGAGATGATTCATACTCATATAAATCTTATATTAAAATTATAACATTTTTGATACATTTTTATATGAAAAATAATTTATATTAATTTAATACATTTTGAAATTCCAAGAATTCCCCTCCCCTCACTTATAAAAGAAAACCCATTATTTCTTTTATTTACACCACTTGGAGCAACCAAGATCAACCCCAACATACCTAATAACAATATAAACATCCAAATAAACTATGTAGAGTTTATTTTCTTCTTAAAATTTTATTTCAAGGGTTCATGAGAATGTGTATCAAGGAAGTCTACCGAAGAAGAGGTAGTCGTCTTTATCGACTATTTCAAGTTTATTTCTTCTTATAATTCCTATAAATCTATTGTACCCATCCTAAAATAATAACCCCACTATCATAAATATACTTATATTCTACTATGATTATGGGAAAACCATATTTGTTTTCTTTTATATCCTATGATAAGCGAATGCATTGCCCGTGCATACAAATGGCTTACCATCTCCACGTAGCAGGGTAATTTATTTTTCAGCACCACATTAAATGTATGGTGTAGGGTCCTGAAAAATCCTCAAAGGAGATTCTACCAAATTCCCCCCTAATGAATTGGGGGTAATAATGGAGAAAACTCAAAGGATCCACAAAGTCGAAACAGTCTGCAGACCGGTCCAAATAAGGACGCCACACGGCCGGTTCCGCGAGGCACTCCCTCCGCTGAATATTGCCGTTCGCCGAATAGAGGCGGAGGTCCTCTACTGGCGCAAAGTAGGATGAGTTCTTGACCGGTCCACCTCCACTAACCACCCCCAGACGTGGACTCCCTCAACCGGTCTGTTCTGTATCCGCTGTCATTCATGGAATGGATCCGGAACCCTCTGTGGCCATGAAGCACTCCCTGAGCTTGTTCGGTTTGTGGGGGAGATGTACTCAATGCCCCCGTGAGTTGAGGATTGAACCAGTCAGACATAAACTGGTTCTTCGGTCATGGGCCTCTAAAAAAGATGTCGAGCAACCATAGATAATTATTTTTCCCCGCTCTATAAAAGGAGATCGATTGGAAGAGAAGAGAGAAAAAGGTCAGAGGATATCGATCAGATTCGGGTGGAAGGGTTTTGAAGGAAGGCTTAGGATTTCGCAAACAGTGAAGTTCCAGTTCGCGAACCATAGTAGGTATGAATCTGGGAATGAACTAATAAGGAACCATAAACGCATAATAAATTGGTGAACCGCGAACCTAAAATATCAAATAAAAGAATATCGTGAACCATGGCCCCTCCGCGGATGCACTCCCCACAGACCAGAGAGTTTATGCCTCTTTTCCTATCTGTCGCATCGCGTAGCACCCTCCTACGCGGGCGAAGCCCCGAGCGATGAACCCCCGACTGGCGCCGCCCTTGGTCGTCGCTGCTCGCATGGAACCCTCCATGAACCACCCTGGTATGTGGATCGAACCTGAAGCCGTGAACCACATTGGTTCGTGGGATGCTCACCGTTCTGTGGACCACCCTGGTTCACAGGATGCTCACCGTTCCGCGGACCACCCTGGTTTGCGGGATGCTCACCATTCTGCAGACCACCCTGGTTCATGAGATGCCCATCAGTCCATGGACCACTCTGGTTCACGGGATTCCCATCAGTCCATGGAACATCTTGGTTCACAGACAGCTTCTCCAACCGCGTAGCACTTCCCTACGCAAAGGGTGCCACCACCCATACCCCCGTGTGGCATGCCGAATCCTTAGGAGTTCCCATTCCGTGAGCCAGATAAAATCCTTCCAATATAGCCTGATCCTCCATGACTCCCTCATTGGACTACTCATAGGACCCAAGTCGAGGCCTCCACCAGATCCACCAGATCTATGTGGTGTAACCCTCAGGCGCATCAGCGCGCCGTTTTGAGTTCACATACTCACGGTAAGCAGAGGAGAAGGGGTTTCCCCTTCCCTTGAACAGATTCCCGAAGCATTCCTGGGTTCAAATTCCCACGGTAATGTGGAGTATGAGCTCGAGATTCCCATTTCTGCCCCTCCACTTTTTGGGGCCGGGGCGCTTCTCCCTTTTCAGGGGGTATAAAAATACACATTAGGAGGAACCCCCATGAACTTTCGTACTTCCCCCATGAACAAGAGAGGTGAAGGGCACAGGAGAACCTCCTTCCCTCTCCCAGTGCGCTTTGTCTCCCTGGGCGTCCATCTCGGAGTAAGCCCTGACCTTATGGGCCGCTCTATGCATAAGTCGCACTCCACTTCCCACGGACGCACCTTTTGCGACGTGATCGTCTGATCCCTGCTGCCTCTTGTTTCTCACACCGAGCATGACTCACTTGGGCTTAGAGTAAGCATCAACCATGAAATCCACTTATGGGCAGCCTCAGATCATAATCCCCACTCATGCGAACTATGAGGACTTTGGTTCCCCACCACAGGGATACATAGGAAGCCTCCAAGAGGTTCAAGCTCGATCACCATCGGACCCCCGGGTCCACCTTCACGTTGGTTCTCTGACACCCCAATTCGAACTAAGTGGACTTTGATCCCTGTCTCTTAGGAAGGTTACATAGGAAGCCTCCCTGAGGTTCAAGCCCAACAATCAGCTGATCTGACTATGTTCGCGTCGGTTCACCGCACCAACCCTAGTGCCGCCTTAATGAGTCCAGACTCCTTGGGGTCATTAAACCAACGAGGGATGGTAAAACTTGGGCATAAATGATTCTGAACCCCTGCGTCCAACTGACCGTTTCCAATCAGGAGAAGTCTTTGGATACTATGCTTGGGTATAAACCAATGATTCACGAACATATGAGCATGTCTTAAATATATAATAGAGTCCCGGAACGGGAATAATTCCCCCCAAAATAGGTGTGATGATCCTGACTTCCAATCCTCTCAACCAATGCGAGTTCTTAAGTATTGCTGGTCAAACCACCCAGAAAACGCCTGCCTTTGGATAACAGGCCCATTTATTACTAGATATGGAACTATTGGGAATTTAGAGGTGGAAAATGGTGCACCCGATATAAGTGATTAAGTAGAACCCAACCTTCTCTAATCAGCCATCGGGTAGTGCATGTTTCTTCCCCACGACCCTGTCGTGCGCCGCGAGACAAAAAATGGTAAACCCGATGTGTATCATTAACCAAGCATGATAGATTTAACCTAATTCCATTTTTCCCCCTTTTACTCACAGGGAGGGCCATGCAATGTCATTAATATGTATGGGATAATGAGATGTTGCTTTGACAGGTTTGCTTCTTGTATTTGTTAAAATGTTTTACAAGTACCACATAGAACTCCCATCGATCCATTGGCATCATGAAGGAACACACAAGCGTGTGCTTCCAACAATACGATGACCAGACATCCTCACCAATGGAGGACCCCGTCACCCACCCAGCGTCTTCAACGCTGGGTCTCAGATGTGTTAATCCGAGAGTACCACGTGAACGGTACTCTCCCAATGGTGGAGGTGGCCATACATGTCCTCCAATCTGACTTGACTCGTTGGTCACCTGCCCAGCTGCAACTGTAAAGACAGATCAAGACATCCTCTATTGCTGTCTCCAACCGTTTTGGGAGTCTATACCCAGAACGAGACAATGTGTACCTCCCTTATCATAGGGAGGCGGATGAGGTCGATGCTGAGGACCGCATCCTTGCTGAACGGGGTTTCCGCTCCAAGGCCCCCACCAGAAGACGTCGTCGCGGTCAGGCCATGACCCAACATCGTCTCTCCAGGGAGGACATCACCCTGTGGACCCAATCCCATGCTCCCCGAGCTCCGGCCCCTCAGACCGCCTGACGAGGGTGACAAACGTGCAATCAAGGGCTCGTCATCACCCTGGTCCCTGAGGAGGATCTTCATTGCCCAGTCATGGAGACACATCACGAATAGGCACTTACCCATGTCTGCTCCTCCAAAGCCCATCGTCCAGACATGGTGGCATCATGCGAGCAGGCGTGCATCCTCGCCAATGTCCATCAATCTCATCACTCACACAGGACGTCCCCTACCCAGCAGACACCTCTCCTTGCCCAGGGTTGTGAAGCCCACCAACCCGACGTGGTGGTGACCCAACGTCAGCAGGGCCAGCTCCTAGTATATCCTCTTGACGCCTACCATCCCTGCATGTTGGCGATCATCAAATCCCGCCAACCAGATATGGCAGAAACTCATAGGCGGTCACGTCTCCCAGCCAACAAAGGTCGCTGACTCGATACGGTTGGAAACCAATATATGCAGGGCCATCTCCCTACATATGCATTTAAAGTCCACCATCCTGGTGTGGTGGAAAACGGAGAGATAGACTGGCGTATCCTGGTACAAGGGCAAATCCATTCACCTGCCCCGACACAAGAGAATTATTAGTACCCACAGACCACCAGAGGACCGGAGGAGGATATTCCTAATCCAATGCCGGAATGGGCCTTCATACCCATTCCAGCCACAGATTTCTCTATGCATATCTTGGAAATGATGGAGGGGCAGGTATCGATCCCAGATCATATCTTTTAGACTTTCCAGAATGTAATTTCATCAGCGGAAATAGCAAGGATTCGGGCCCGTGAGCTCATCTCCCCAATTGAGGCGACTCATCTAAGAGACGAGATAGCCAGCTTGGAGCAGATCGACATCCCTACTTCCACCCAGGAGGGTCGTCGGCTATATTCCGCGATGCAAGGGCTACCGGATCGAGCAGCTTCACTCGTTCCAACTCAGGGACACCCGTCCATCACGGTGGATTCTCCAAAGCAGACATATATCCCTGCTAAAAGTCCAAAAGTTTGTCGGCATATCTCAACAGCATCACGAGACCGAATTAGACAGGGACCTAAAGGTGAAGGTCGTTGTCAACAGCAGACGGTCCCTGCTGCCCGCAAGAAAGCGCCCTGAATGCGCCGAAGGCAACTGGAAAATAAATAGCGGGTTCACGACCCCACTCTTCTATAAGATGGGGTTCCCAAGGTCTTTAAGCACACATCGTAGGCTCAAAACCCTGCCCACCCATTACTATATTATGGGAGTGGCAGTAGCAATTGCAAAGGTCCTCCCCGCAATGTTTCTACCAGTAGCTCTGAAGGTCCTCCCCAGAGCACCTCTGGGGGCCTCCCCCATGGTCATATAACGATCGATCACAAGAGCTCCTCTTTTGATGCGAGTCACATAAACACTCCATGTGACCGGATGATCGAGCAGTAAGAAGGTCCTCTACTTGCTCTGGTCCACCATGAAGGTCCTCCCTGGGGTATACGCTCCAAATGCTCTCCAAGCAGTGGGACCATAGATTATGATGGTAGTCCTCTCTATCATAGTCGCAACTGTGGTGGCCCTCCCCACAGTGACGTCTCATCACGACAAGAAGGACCTCCCATTGTTGTCACCTACCCTAAAGTTCCTCTCCAGGGGTTACGTTGCAACGACACTCCGCGTAACCTGGAATCAGATCATAGTGGTAGTCCTCGGCACCCTGATAATGGAGGACCTCCCCGTAGAAATGTCAAGAAACGAGAAGGCCCTCCCCTAATTACGGTTCATTCTGAAGTCCCTCCCAAGGCTGTGCCCCGCATATATTCTCCTTGCGTCAGCTGTAATGGTTGTCCTCACCATTGCAGCAGCTGTGATGGTAGACCACGCCTTCATGACCACTATTGCAAAGGTCCTCCCCACAGTGGCCCCAAGAAACAAGAAGGTCCTCCCCTTGTCGCAGTGTGTCTTTGAGGTCCTCCCCATGATACACATTGAACATCAAACCATGATGGTCTTCCTCACCATGATGGCAGTTTTTGCGAAGGCCCTCCCCATAACAGTGCTACATAGCCAGAAGGTCCTCCCCTTGTTGCGACACGCCTTGGAGGACCTCCCCAGGGTATGCACTGAAAATGTCCTCTCTCCAGCGAGGCGTCAACCTATGATGTAAGTCCTCGCCATTGTAGCCGTCATTGCGAAGGTCCTCCCCGCAATGACATATCATATTGACAGGAAGGTCCCTCCCCCACCGAATCAACACAGACAAGCCCTTGTATGTCGAGGCACTTAGAAGGACAGGATCAAGCATGTCAGATTCCCAGTTAGTAACCAACGACATCCTTCTTCAATCAAGAGATGTTTCGGGTCCACGTTTATCTTTTGAACCGCCTCGGAATCGCCCACATGATGATTCAACACCTACCAGTCACACTGCCTCCAACCACACTATCGGCGAGCGCCTCAGTTGGGCTAACCAGGTAGAAGAGTCACTAGCAGAGGAGTACGCCGACATGTTGCACCTGAGGAAACGACTGGATAGGGTTTATATACCGGTTATTTTTTGTCCCACGACCACCTCTCAATTCGACATACCCAGAGTGTTGTCGGAAGAATGTGTGCACGGCATCTGCCACAATATATGGATGACCCTCTAGTGGCTGAAATCAAGATTCTTTCCCTACAAAGAGTATGTAGACCATGTCAAGACAATAGGAGACCTCCTGCATCACATAGACCTGGAAGCTATTCCTTCGGCGCGGCAACAATGAACCAAGATGCGCAAAGGAAACATTGAGATAGCCTACCTCTGTGCGCTGCATGAGCTGCACTGCCTCATCAGTGACGCTCTGACAAGATTACATATCAGAGGATTGGGGGAACATTGAGCTTTTCATTTCACTTCGGTCCCCGCCTAGAAGAACCCATTCAACATGGTGTCTTGCAATGTCATCACGTGAAGATGACAATCGAGTGGTCTCCCTGTTCGCGAAAGGCAACACACCCAACAGAGTCAGGCCTTGAGAGAGTAACAGAAGTGTCAGTCCTGACAGGAGCAAGCCATTCAAGAACTCCTGAATCAGGACACCGAGAGAATACAATAGGCCTCTCGCCTAAGAGAGGCCAATCAGCAATCTTTTTCTGCCTCCCAATAAGGGATAGGTTAATAGAAGAACTCGGCACCAAACCCATTTCACCCTCGAATCGGGGCATGCAAGATCATGCAGGTAGCAATTGTTGTAGCCACTGCCCCAATCCAGGGTCAACCCCAACCTGCAGGGATGGGGGAATTTTTCACAACAAATTCCCCCTTAAGACCAATAAAACGGGAAGAGACTCAATGTCCAAGGAATGGAGCCAACCCCAGCCCTCATGGATGGGGGAATTATTACCCCATCAACAACAACCTCCCCCATGAGAATCAGTATTATCTTGTATAGGGAGGAAAATCAGAAGAGGTGGTTCCCGTCCTATCCCATCATATGAATCATCATCCACTCCAATAGGAAGGTGCAGCGTAAGGTCGCATCATAGAACTCTCCGCGTCACCCTTCATCAAGAAGTCCAAAGGAAATCCCAGATCATGAAAGGGAAGGCCAGCAGAAGATGCAGGAGATATTCTTCCTATTTATAAGATTACAACTTCTCCACCTCGCGATATGAATCTAGCAACGTCATAGAGGTTAACCCCATGGGTGACACCAGAGATGCTGTAAATCAGGATGGATCAGAAGACGATGGTTCTAGTCAGGCTGTGACTCACAACGAACCACCAGAATTGTACACCCAGAACCAGAGGGCCGCCATAAATATGACCACCCCTTCGGCTAACCTCCCTCCACTGACCCTGCAAGCTTGCAACAAGGATAAGAACCAAGGACTGGTTACCCTTAATTTGTCCCATCCACTCGACAAACACAATCCACTCATGCTCGAAGAAAGGTTCACTTGACAGGTAGAGGAAATGAATGAATTGAGGCGGATTAACGCCGAGCTACTCCAGAGGAACCGTCTTATTGAAAGCGCGTCCCAAGAGGAGCCACATCTTGCACTCCCAGTAAGTGCACCTCAAAGAACCAGGATTACACTGCCCAATGAGTCACCTGGTCTATCCAACTACCTAAATGTGGATTTGGATGAATACCAAGACTTCCATCCACTTAGGAAGCAACTAGATTAGGTACGCTTGAACCCTCCAAGGGTGCCCCGAACAGAATATACACCATTGGTGCCAGCTGAGCCAGATCCTCGAGCAATGCCTCATGTTGCACCTGCCCAAGACCGAGCCCAACAGGATGTAAACTAGGGTCTCGCCAATACCATCGAGGCACTGACAGCTCGATTGGAGGTGATGGAGGGCCGACATGTTCCGATACAGCCAGAGTAGAAGCCCTGCCCTGATTGGGTAAGAAACACACCTCCCCCACCCAATTTTGGGAGCCTTGTATTCCCTATCTTCAATGGATCAGGTGATCCGGAACAGCATTTGATGCACTACGCATCCTATTGCGACCCTATGATGGGAACTCTGAAACACCAAGAAGCAGTGATACTCAAATTCTTCGTGTGGACCTTGTAAGGATCCGCCTTCATTTGTTATATGAGTCTACCAGCCCAGTCAATAAAAATCTGAGAAGACCTTTGGTAGCAGTTCATGTTCCACTTCAGCTCAACGTTGCCTAAGACAACGGTCAGTGACCTCATGAACTGCAAGCAGAGGGAGAACAAGAGGGTCTCATATTTCATCGCCAGATGGAAAGGTCTGACCTACTCTCTGAACAGGCCAATTCCCCACGATGATCTACCAGGTATATGCATCTATAATCTTCGAGATGATCTGTGAACACCACTCATACCAGTGGAATTAACCACTTGCTTCCACCTTCTCTCGTCCATTGCCCATAGAATTGAGGAATCCCTCTAACGGACCGATTTGAAGTCCCAAGAGGCCTCACAGGCTCCTGCAAAGAGAATAGTTAGAGATGAAGCGTCCTCTGTCACACTCAATCCAACCCCTGTTCCCACTCCACCGCTCAGGCCTCCACCAAATATTCAAGGGCCCCCTATATATTAGTGGCCGCCTCCACCTATGCGAGACGGTCATAGAGGATCAAAGTGGAACCAGTTTGAGGAACAAACACACGAAGTATACTTATTCCGAGAGGACCAAGTCCATGGCTACTTTATCGCCTCCACGAATTTGAACTTGCTCCGCCTCCCAGAGCCGAGAAAACCAGAAGAAGTTAGCCGCGATGTCAGGCCATAATATTGTCCATACCATCAAATTTTGGCGCACAATATTCGGTAATTATTCATCTTCAAAAACCTCCTGCAAAGGATGACAGACTCTAGGAAGGTCGAGCTGGGACCACCCCCAGCACATCTGACGTATATTTCTACCACTGAATCTGACAAAGGGGAGGGGTGGAAGGATGTCCCCAGAAAAAATGGGCATAAATTTGACAAATGGATGACTCGTAAGACTATCAACCGAGCCCAGGGCATACTCCGAGCTGAGCTACAGTAGCCAGTGTTGCCGCCAAGAGCCCCTGATGCCGCAAAACCGACAGTATCGTCCTCACAACCCTCCTTGAGATGGTCATCCACGCATAATCAAAAAGGGAGGAGACAAGCGCAAGAGGAGAAATCCGGAACAAGGCCGAAGTTAGCCCCAACGCTGTCAGATTTCATTCCCCAAACATGGTGCCACAGGCACTGACCCACCAAACGACACCATCTGGGACAACCGACCAAGTTGGCATGTTAGAGGATGAAGAGACAATCTTTGGTTCCATCAACGTCATCCATCTTATGGAATCATCCCTTGACAAAGGGTACGATTATGAACTCGAGTTCCAGACACAAGTGGTCGGGGTGAGGAATTGCAGAGGCGGGGGATACTAGCGGAGGCGCAGTCGTAGCCGAAACTAACCCTACGGTTGGACCTCGGCCCAAACCGTCAATATTGCGGAATCATTTGGGAGATCCCTTCAACAGACTCAATAGATGAAAGAATATCCCCCACCTCCACAAGAAGCCACCCTGGCCCTATTATTCTGCGATACCCATCAGAGGAGGAACAAGCATCTAGCCACCTAGTGCACACAAATATACCGGTCGGGCCGAGTCCCCAGAATGTGGGAACATTGTCGACATCTGACCCTGTGACCGGTCCCTCCTCGTCACGTAGTCTAGCTCCTAAGATGCGCGATACAACTCTCCCACCAGCGGAGAAGTTTTAGTAGTTGGAGAAAAACGTACGGAATCCTTAAGTAGCAGGCATCATTACCCGTGAAGTTGTCCATCCTGGAGGCCCTGGGTTTGTCAGCCAACCTCAGGAGGGAACTTATAGAATCCTTGCTCAGCCTCCAGGAGTTTCAAGCAAAGGTAGCTACTGTCGAGATTTACCCAATGGAGACTGTCCCAGGTGAATGCAATACGGTGATTTCCTTCACTGATAAGGAGATGATTCCATCATGCAAGGACACATCAAACCACTATATGTGTCCAGCACATTGAATGATGTTGAGATCCTCAAAGTCTTCATCGACAACAGCTCTGTAGTTAACCTCCTTCTCATATGGACACTCCATAAGTTGGGCTACAACGAGGCTGATTTAATACCCTTAGCCACAACTCTATTAGGTTACGACAAGAGCGGGAAGGAACCAATGGGAAAAATTAAGCTAAAGACCCATTTTGGTGACCTCGTGGCCTACTCGAAATTCCTGGGGGTCCGGCAGAACACAGCATTCAATGCCCTGCTGGGGAGGTTGTGGCTTCATAAGCACATGTTCATTCCTTCTTCATACCACCAGTGTATTAAGTATTGCATAAATGGGAAAAGTGGGACATTGTACGCTGACAAGGCCCCTTTCGAGCTCTCTGAGTAACACTACATTGACACCGAATATTATGAGCAAAAGAAGAATAAGCCTTTGGCTGATGGTGTTGACTAGATCCCCGCTCCAAATGGTCTGGAAGTGGTTCCTGATGACCCCCTTGGGTAGCTTGGCAGAGACTACGTACTGCCCATCAACTATATTGAGAGCATGGGTTCATGTTCGGACACACACTCAGTTGTCTTCATGACTTCAGCCACAATGGAAGAGCGTGTCAATGAGGTAACATCTGCCAACCCACAATATGGAGACGAATACTCGAGTGGGGATACCCATGATGCCTTTCCCTCACCTCCGGACTCCCAAGAACTTACACTGGAAGATCTCCCCCCGTGAGATCAAGAAGACAAGGATTTTGGAGAAGAAGAGGAGGAAGATCTTAGGGATGCACCTCCCGCATGTGAGGAGTGTATCACCACCACGGTGGATGAGCTCAGGAAAATAAACCTAGTCACCGAGGATGATATGAGGCCTAGTCTCATTAGTGCATCCATGTCCGCCGAGGAGCACGAGGTATATACTTCTTTCGTGAAGCAACATCGTGATTTTTTTTCCTAGAATTACACAGAAATTCCGGGACTCGATCCCGTAGTGGCGATGCATCACCTGGGTTTTCTAGAAGACCATCGGGTCTATAAACAGGCCGCCAGAAGGACACATCCCACACATGCTGCCAAAATAGAGGCTGAAGTCAATAATCTCATTAAATAAGGCTTCATTCGGGAGGTCCAATACCCCATCTGGTTGGCCAACATTATCCCCGTCAAGAAAAAGAACGGACAAATCCACATCTGCATCGATTTCAGAGATCTCAATCGGCATTTCCAAAAAGATGACTTCTCGGTCCCGATCATCAAGTTTTTAATCAATGCAACAGCTGGGTATTAGGCTCTGTCCTTCATGGATGGCTATTTTGGAAATAATCAAATCAGGATGGCCTGAGAAGACGAGGCAACCACTACCTTCAAGGCCCCACAAGAAATATTCTGTTACAGGGTCATGCCCTTTGGTCTTAAGAATGCTGGCGCCACATAACAGCGCACAATGCGTTGTATTTTTAATCCATTCCCGGGGAGATTCATTGAATGTTACGTAGATGAGTTGGTGTTTATGTCCAGACAGCACTTAGATCACCTATCAGACCTTGAGATCATCATCAACAAAGTTCGACAACATATCCTGAAGATGAACCGCTTGAAGTGTGCCTTCGAGGTTACCTCATGGAAATTCCTTGTCTTCGTCGTACGCAATCGTGGAATTTAAGTCGACCCTAAAAAGACAAAGGCTATCCCCGACTTGCCACCTCCCCGAAACCTCACTAATTTGAGAGCATTCCAAGGCAACTTGGCCTATATCAGGCGGTTCATAGCCAGCCTAGCAGGCAAATGTTTTCCCTTTACCAGTTTAATGAAAAAGGGATTCACGTACCAATGGACAGATGACTGCCAAGAGGCGTTCGACAACATAAAGAGGTACATTTTAAGCCCACCGGTGCTCATGCCCCCGGTTTAAGGAAGACCTCTCATTCTATACATGACGGCCCTAGATCGGTCACTGGGAGCCTTCCTCACACAAAAGAACGACGCTGGTAGTGAAAACAGTCTCTATTACCTCTTTCAAAAAATGATTGATGTTGAAACTCGATACTCAAACATCAAGAAGAGCTGTTTGGACTTGGTCTTCGTGGTTCAAAAGTTGTGACATTATTTGTAGCATCATGAATTCCACTTGGTCTCGCATAATAACCTGCAAAAATACATCCTCAGCCGCCTGATGCTGACTGGGAACCTATCCCGAAGGGCAGTCATCCTGAATTAGTTTGACATCCGGTTTGTGCCTCAGAAAGCCGTCAAGGTCCAGGCATTAGCAGAATTTCTAACAGATCACCCCTCAACCGGAACTACCGCACCAGAAATCGAGCTACCGGATGAAGAAATCTTCATGGTTCAAGAGGAGCTCCCAACATGGGAAATGAACTTTGACAGCGCATCCTGATTCCCAACCGGGAAGAGGATAGAAGACCCCAAATTTAACAAGGTGGTCCTTGGGATAATACTCATGACCCTGGAAAAGGCAGTCTTTCCATATTACTTTCTCATGTTAGAAGGATGTATGAACAATTAAGTAGAGTATCAAGCCCTCAATATAGGCCTAGAGTTCGCACTCCAGGCACACGTACAACACCTTAAGGTAAATGGTGACTCAGAACTGGTCATCAAGAAAGTCAATGGTGACTATGCTATCAAAAAGGAGGAGCTAATTCACCTATTTGACCATGTCTGAGGGTTAATGGCATAATTCTCTACAAAACCAACATTGACCAATATTCTTCGGTCCCAGAATTACTAGTCTGATGCATTAGCCAATGCGGCGACATCCCTAGCCGACCCTGACCGGGATGAAAGAGTCATCAGTATTGCTAACCACCGAATGGTCTTGTCTTTTGCCGAGACCAAGACAGAGGAAATCCACGAAGTGTGTCCTTTCTTTGAGTTGTACGCTCCCGCCACCAGTTGGATGACCCCCATTGAAAACTACCTTTAACTGGGAGAACATCTATCCGAAAGGGCTGAACGAGAGAAAATACAGATGGGTTAGCAAGAAGTCCTCTACAAACAAGGCCTCGATGGAATAATCTTTAGGTTCATTGATGGAGAAGAAACTTCAGTCTTCATGACTGAAGTGGATGATGGAGTGTGTAGGGCACATCAGCCAGGAACCAAGCATTCCCATCAGGTTCAAAGACTTGGGTACTATTGGCCCATAGTGGCACAAGATTGCGGGTGTTTTACCGCAAAATTACACTCATGCCAAATCCATGCCAACTTCATACACCAATCCCCAGATTTACTTCATCAGGCCAAGTACTCCTGGACATTTTCCGTCTAGGGAATGGACGTCGTGGGACCATATCCCCCCACCACAGGCAAACAACTAAAGTATATCCTCACAGCAACCAACTTCTTTTCCAAATGGGATTAAGTTGTACCCCTTAAGGAAGTCGAGGTAAGAAACATTGTCAGCTTTGTGAAAACCAATATCATAACCAGATTTGGTGTCCCTCATACCATACTGATGGATAACAACACCAACTTCTTCTCTAATGAATTGGATAAACTATACCAAGAGTATGGTATCAAGGCTGACGACTCATCCTGCTACCATGCGGCGTCCAATGGACAGATAGGGGCTTTCAACAAGACCATGTCCAAAATAATCCATAAAATGGTGGATAAAGACAAGTATTCATGGTCGGATAAACTCCTTCATGCATATTGGGCCTAACGAACCACAATATGCACCGCTACACAGGCCAGTCCGTACTCATTGGTATATGGAACAGAAGCAGTCATGCCCATTGAGATCCAATTACCCTCGCTCCGCATTTCCATTTGTGATCAATTATACAATTATGAGCAATCAGAAAAGTGGCTAGGTGAATTGGAATATCTAGATGAGAATAGGATGCACACTTTTCACCATCGGGAACTATACCCGAACTGGATTGCACGAGCCTTCAATAAAAAGGTCTGTTTTTGGTCTTTCTTGGAAGGATAATTGGTGTTGGTCCTTCATACCCCAATGATACCCGGAAGGAAACCTCCAAAGATGGAGCCCAAATGGGAGGGACCATATATTATACATAAGGTATACTCCAATAGAGTATATACCTTGATCTCTATGGATGGGCAATTCACCACCGCTCCTACAAATGCGAGATTCCTGAAAAGTATTTCAAATAGAAACCAAAAGTATCCTTCGTCCTTACTGCACGATGACAAACTGCACGGATAAACTGCCAAGAACCCAACGGTCCAAACTCTATGACCCTAAACTAAGAGTATTACGTCTGCAAAAGAATTACTAAAATTAGTGATCGTCCGAGTTGTAGGATGTTAAATTTCAATGCCCCTGACAGTCTTCACACTACGAACTTAAACTAAGAGTATTTCATCCTCACCACATGACGTTAAAAAACACGGACAAGATGTTTTAAAAATTTCCTCTCCCCCCATGTATGGACCAGACCTACACGGGGTGTATTGTCTTTTAGAGAACTATGTACGGCTTGATTTCTGCCTTCACAAGATACGTAGTGACGCCTGGAACCCCCATCCTAGCCCAGCCACCCCTGAAAAAAAACAGAATAAGGAATGATAAAAATGCTCCCTCCCCCTGTGTACGGACCAGACATGCACGAGGTGTATTTTTTGTCCTCACCGCATGACGTTAAACTACACGGATTTCATAGAACTATGTATGACTTGATTCTTTCCATAGCAGGATACATAGCGATGACATGGTTCCTCGTCCTAGCCTAGCCACCCCTCAAATAAAAAAATGCCCCCTTCCACCATGTACGGACCAACCCTGCACGGGGTGTACTTATTTTTGAGAACTACGTATGACTTGATTCCTGCATTCGTAGGATATGTATCGACGCTGGGATCTTGTCCTGGCCCAGCCACTCCCAAATAAAATAAAATAAAATTTAACAATGTCTGCTTCCCCCGTGTATGGACCAGACCTGCACAAGGGGTACTTCTTTCAAAGAACAACGTACAGATTGATTCCTTCCTTCGCAGGATACGTAGCAACGTCGGGACCCCGTCCTGGCCCATCCACTCCCAAATAAAATAATATAAAAGATAATAATGTCTTCTTCCCCAGTGTAAATACCAGCCCCGCACGGGGTGTACTTCTTTTAGAGAACTATGTACAGCTTGATTCCTACCTTCACAGGATATGTAGCGATGTCGAGATCCTGTCCTAGACCAGCCACTCCCAAATGAAATAAAATAAAAGTTAACAATGTCCCTTTCCCTCGTGTATGGACCAAACCTGCAGAGGGTGTACTTCTTCCAGAGAATTACGTACGACTTGATTCCTTCCTTCACAGGATACATAGAAATGTCGGGATCCCATCCTGGCCCAGCCACTCCAAAATAAAATAAAATAAAAGTTAACAATGTCCCCTTCCCCTGTGTACGGACCAGCCCTCCACGGGGTGTACTTCTTTTAGAGAACTACGTGTGGCTTGATTCTTGTCCTCGCAGGATACATAGTGACGCCAGGGTTCCCCGTCCTAGCCTAGCCACCCCGGAATAAAAGTTATGAATGCCCTCTTTCCCCCGTATATGGACCAGACTGGCACGGGGTGTACTCCTCATCCTTACCGCATGACGTTAAACTGAATAGATAGAATGATTTAAAAATGTTCCCTTTCCCCTGTGTATGGGCTAGTTCTGCATGGGGTTTATTTTTATGTCCTCTTCGCATGACGTCAAACCAGATGGATAATGAAAATTAATAATTCCCCATTCCCCCGTGTATGGACCAGACCTCCAGGGGTGTATTTTTCGTCCTCACCGCAGGACGTTAAACTGTACGGACCATGTCCTCACCACACGACGTTAAACTGTACGGATTTCATCGCAAACCACCTAAAATGTATGGTGAAACTAGGTGGAAATACTCGTTGTACATTTGGATACATCATCCCCATACATCAGACTCCACGGCCTTGATAATTATGGATCTTCATAACCATTCATGGCCATCGGAAGTGAAACGTTATTGACCCGGGGACACCTTTGTGTGACTATGCATACCCTTCCCTCAACAGCTCAGCATATTGAAAGCCCATGTCCCATCTACCAAAGGAAAGATTTCCTTGGGTGGTACTCTTTCTAGATCCATACGCTTACCGGCCTCAGATCCCCCATACCATACCTCCTGATCCAGAAATTTATGGTGCAGTGGTTTACAAGTTCGTCCCCTTTTCAGATCCAAACGTCACCAGGGTATCCCTACCCGGTTAGCCTATGTATCCACCCGTGGTTCACATGATGACCTATATCTATGAACATCAAGCTAGGACTAGGCTACTTTGACTCAATGGACAATTGTAGTGAAGATGTTTCTTGTATGCTCAGACACCATTATCCCCACAAGCCAAACTCTGTACTATGAGCAATCTTGGATTTTCATAATCATTGATGGCCATCGGAAGTGGAAAGTTATTGACCCGGGGACACCTTTGCATGAGTATGCATACCATGCCCTCAGTGGCTCTGCATATTGATAGCCCCTGGCCCATCTACCAAATGCAGGATTTCCTTGGGCGGTACTCTTCCTAGCTCCGTATGCTTACCGACCTCAGAGCCCCCACACCATATCTCCTGATCTGGGAAACCTCAGAGTTGCAGTTTACAACCTTTATAGCCTACCCTGTTCAGAGCATATCAGATCATGGTAACTCAGTTATCCTTCGAGTGATTGCAGCAATAGTCACCCAGTGGTCTGAGCCCTTTGACTGTTAAACTAGGAGTACTTCATCCTTACCGCATGACGTTAAACTGCATGGAGGAAATGTATACCCCCGTGCACAAACTAAATCAGGTTAGGGAGATCTCTAACCTTTAACAGAAACCAAGGATGAGTATAGATGACATTTCTAGACATTTTCTTACCAAATGACAGACTTCGTGGCCCGGAAAATTACAGATCCTCATAACTATTCACGACCATCAAAAGTGGAAAGTTATCGCCCCGTGGAAACCTTTCCTTTTCTATGCATAGCATTCCCTTAGTAGCTTTGCATATTGATATCCCCTGGCCCATCTACCAAAGGTAATATTTCCACAAGTGACACTCTTCCTAGATCCGTACGCTCACCGGCCTCAGAGCCCCATATCATTTCTCCTGATCCATGAAGCCCTGAAACCATGATTTACACCAATCCACCCCTATGCTCGTCTGGCCATGCTGAGATGTTCAAGCCTAGTTACCTTCTCATGAATAGAGGCATTTGAAACTATGTCCTTACTGCATGATAATAAACTTCACGGTACATCTTGGCCGCTTGGCATAAAACTACAAAGACCAAGCATTAACCATCCCGGGAAATGACTTCAAATACAAGCATTTTCACTGGTTTAAAAATGACCCCGTCCGTGATACATGACGTAAAACTGCACAACATCCTTTAAAAATGATCCCAGTCCTTAACGCATTATGTTAAACTTCACGGTGAAACCCGTCATGGGTTTAGTAAGGAAATGAGGCTTTTCTTTGTCCCTCAGTGCATGGGTCAAACCTGCACGAACCACCGTCTCACACCAGCATGAGAAGAAATGACTTCACCCATTCTCGGGTTACTTATCCTAGACACTCCTCCCATATCCAGACACCTTCTCCTCATAAACCATACTTCGTACTCATGAAAAATCTGAACTCTCATAAGCCACCCCTGGTGGTCCCGAATCTCAACTTCCCTAAAGTTGCTAGGCTATCGGGAGAATTCAACCATTGACCCAAGGAATCCTTTGTATGAATATGCATACCATGACCTCATCGGAACTGCATATTGATAGCCCATGGCCCGTCTACCAATGGAAAGATTTCCCCAGGCAAGCTTTTCTCTGTACACCTCTTGGCCCCTAAGCCCCATGCCAACTCGGGATTTAGAAACCCTCTGAGATACAGTTTACCAGCCTCTTTCACAACCATTCCTGAATATGGTGGGATATTTCTGACGAGATTATTGAGGACTAGGAGAATCCGTTCCATTCTAGATAATGTCCCAGTTTCATGATGTTAAACTGCGCCAAGCTCCAACCTTCCTTTACGCTAGATAAATGCGTAGGACATGAACCTTTATTACACTCTCCTGATTGATACAGATGTTCTCAAAACCTTTCATAAATCACATAACCTTTCCAACCCACCCCCAGTGGTTTTCATAATTCTCCAAGCCACCCATGGTGGTTTCCATAATACGAACTTTCATGAAGTCCTATGGCAATCAGAAATGGAGAGTCATTGACTTAGGGACACCTTTGCATAACTATGCATACCATGCCCTCAGCAGCTCTGCATATTGATCACCCCTGGCCCGTCTACCAAAGGCAGGATTTCCTTAGGCGATTCTCTTCCCACCTCTGCACACCGGTACGACTCCCATGCCTTGATACATGCCCTTCATGTCGTTCAAATCTAGACACACTCCATCCACATGTGTCTGAAGGACATCAAGACATCTTTTAATCAACCAAAACTCATTAGGGCCCTTTCCCCACTATATTTGGTCAATTCTATTCGACCTAAAACATAAGTAATCATAGTCTTGATGGCAGGACATTAAACCACTCTCAAAACGAGGCACAAAGCATGTTAGGCCGAAATCCCAAAAAGGGCGACCTAATCAAAAGTCGGGACATACCCACTGGGTCCACATTGAATGGGCCCAGGAAAAATTATGGCATTAAAAAAAAGACAAAAATTTTGTGGGGATTTTCTACAAAACCCTAGAAATACACAAACTATGATCGCTGGATCCCATGATCCACAAAAAAGTTAGACCTCATTTGGTTTTTCTTATTGCCCCGAGCTTTGGTTATTCCAAGTTCTGTGAGTTAACATATACAGTAATCATGACAAATAATTCCTTCTATAGGAGAGGATAGCCATAGAGTCATGGAAAACATTTCTTTGTTCTGTAACAAGGTTGCTAAGAAGGCAGTCCACAATTCGGAGCCTCCTCTGGCATGAAAGATCATTACATGAGCTTTTCGGTGGATTCACAATGTTTTATTAGGCGCTGATGAGAATCCTTGATTGCTTGACAAAGATTCTCTAGTAATCTTGTCTCATCATCTACACCAGCCCGCAATGCTTCCGCCTCCTAGGCTGGCTTTGAGCTCGCCCTCATCTCCTCCTCCATCCGCTGCTCACCTTCTTCAATTATGGCAGCGACGTTAGCCTCTTCCTGTTGCAATCATTGTATCTCATTCCTGAGAACCTCCAGGAGAGAATGCTGCCTAGTGATTTCTCCCTGGAGCCTCGCAACTATCCCAGCATGATCATGAGCCTGTGTTAGGAAATGTTTTCGGGTTGCAGAAAAGGTAGGATTTAGATTGAGCAGCAGAAAGGCGAGATTCGATACCACCCAGTATTTCCAGATTAGCGACCACCTATTTGACTATGTCATAAATACCATGGTAGTCTATGCCGTCAAATCCCAACAGCATAAACAGATTGCGCAACTTCGGTAATTTGATCGGCATATCATCCAAGGGCGTCTGATAAATTAGCTTCCAAATTATCTCCCAATCCATTTGGCGAGGATGTCAAAGACTGGAATGGACTTGTTGATCAGGATCATAGTCTCTTTCATATGAAGATACATATTCAGGGATGAATGACACCAAGGAGGGACCCGATGTGGCTTCACCCACAAACTCTGGTGCCGTAGCAACTTCGCCACCGACCGTGGTGGTCACAGGCATGATCGGATCCCATGGAACAATCGTCAATGCCAAAGGTCGTGGTACTAAAGCCCAAGATCCGATGAGATAGATTAGTATCCCTTATCAGAAAAGGGAAAATAATGGAGTAAGTGGCAAGAGGTTGAGAAACTTACTCCTAATCATCAAGGCTTCGGTATCCTCAATATCTGCAACGTCGCGACCACCAGAGGAAGATGCTGCATCTTTGAGAGGCAAAGGAGTCTTGGGACCCTCCAGAGGTGTCCAGGACCTAAGGCCATGCCCAAGGCCAGCATCTCCCAAACCTGTCCCCAAGTAGTTGGCTACGGAGATCAAGCCTGAGGGAATCAATCCCCCAGTAAATAAAATAATGGCCCGCTCTGGGTTTCAAATGACTGTTCTCGGGACTGTCTCTTCCTCCATCACCACGGGATCCATTTAGTCTAAGGTAGCTGGACCCATTGGATCTAGAGGCCTCTCAGCAATTACGGGCGCCCCATTCTCCCCCACAATTGAAGGGGATTTCTGATCTGCATGAGTCTCGAATTCTAGCTGTACCTCCTCTGACATATCTATGGCTAATGAAGGCAAGAGTAAAGCATCCATATCACTGGCCCCTCCAGCAGGGCCCTCCAGTTCGTCACACTCAGGTGTGGCTGCAGGTGATCCCTCAGGTGATGAGGGGGGAAAAGGTACGACCATGCAAGTAGCCACAGCCAGATCCATCAGTGGCCCTACACCATGGGATAAAACAGTTAATAACTGGCAGGAATAGAATATACGAGCTGGAAATTGAGGAAATTTGAAGTCATAATTACCTGACGCCCCTTGTCTGATCTTTTCCGATAAACGGGACACCTTCTAACATCTCTGGATCTGCCCGGGGACAGTTCTTCACTCAGAACGTTGGGAGGAGTGAGAGGAGGAAAGACTCTAACCAGGCCTGCAATGGTCGCTTCCATGAGCTCAGCTATTCCAAGAGACCCCTCCTCGAATACCCCCATGGGTGAAAGCACATTTTCACCTGCTGCGGTACCACGAGGAGTATACTTCGGGGAGGGAATTACCCCTAGGATTCCTCGGCACCCTGTAGAAAAGGAACAAACTTTAGAACCTTCACAGTAGAGGAGGAGGAAATCCAGAATGGACGAGCAAGGAAACCACTTCTTCAGGGTTGGACGATTTAGGATGTCTAATCATCATGGACACCCGGGTGGACCCATAGATCTGGTTTCATGGGGAATGCATGTGTGCTTCCATCTATTTCAATGAGGAGACTATTTCATACATATACTCTTCCAAAAACAGGTGAGGTGGAGCGAAGATAGTCCCAATGCCCGGATGTTCAAGAGGGCCCATCTGGAGTAACGCCCAGACCTCTTCATCTGAGCCACTGGCCCTCAGGTTATCCCAAATCCACCATGCATCCGGGAATGCGGCCATAATGGGAACAGTTATCCCTGAGGGACCAACCTGGGAGGGTCTGGCAGCGGTAGGCACTGTTGGGGGCATCAATGGTCATGTCTGTTTTCTGGATCTTGCCGCTAACCTGGAGCTCTTTGGAGCTACTTATGGGTGGGACCTCACATGAAAAGGCGGAAATTCCCTTACCGCAGCCACAGCCGCAGCGGTGGAACCATTGAGATTTCCGCCCCAGAGGAGTTATCACTCCTTTACTCCTCCCCATCAGTTGTCGACTGCAGCATGGCTTGGACTCAATGATTCAATACTACATAGCCCAGGCGTGTGTGGATGTAGGCCTCGAGGTCCTAGAGATACTGATTGACCCTCTCCGGGTCTACATCATAAAGAATATCAATGGGAGCAGATATGTAACCCAACTCGTCAAAAGACACCTCTTATTCCTGAAGATACTACCAATGAGAATGGGGGTAATGGCTGCGAAAGGATGAACAGCCTTTAAAGTCGTCCCATAGGCCCCAGGCCATCGGGAAGGCAGCATCAGCAGGGATAACCAACCCTCTCCGGGTCGTTTCGAGGGCATGATAGGATACACCTCTATCCGTTAAAACCTTCCCCCGAAGCACGGGGTCTGCAGGGTGGTGAAGAACCTTGCCCGACCTAGTTGAAGAATCGTCCCCCTTTTTATTCCTATTTCCCTTCGATGGCTTAGGACTTGAGACGGTAGAAACCCTTAGCCCTAGCTGGCCATTCAAGTATGATTGCACTTAGGAGTCATCATAACTCTTGGATAAAAAGGGAATGGATTCTGCAAGTGCGGGAGTCATAACCTCGCAACCATTATCTTCAAGGGTAAACATTAACCACAGTTGTTTGGCCACCATTAAATGGGGGTTCTTGCAGGCACCATTGAGTGAGGGAGGACACAATGCCTAGACACAGCCAAATTGATGTTCGAATCGGCAATGCGCGTACCCCTAAAAAATTTGTTCCCCACTAATACGGGCCACCAGAATGCCCTCTCGGAGAGAAAAGAGGTAGTCCTGCTTATTAAAATCCTCTGATATGGTGTTATTAATTGTGCCAGATGGAAAGGGATATGGATGGAAGTTGAAATGATCATAATTCGAGCTCCATCTCAACAACAGATGTATATTTCGAAATGTTTGTTGGCCATCCTTCTCTTAGGTCGCCCACTCTTCGGGCATGACCCCGCATGTCAGTTGTAAGTACAGCCGGAATGTGGTGCCCAGAATCTGAATAGGGTTGATGAAAGTCTAGTTGTTCTTGATATTCACTCCCAACCATCCCCAGAGAATTTGAAAAGGTCCAGCTACCCAGTTTGGCTAACTTCCATCGGTAGTATTGCTGAGCAACTGATAAATCCTGGCCAATACTAGGACGACCAAGTTGATGACATTGCCGGTAGACAGTTTTGATGCCATGAAAAAAGTAGAGACCTACACGCCACCAGTCTCACATATAGGAAATAGCCATCCACTTAGGAACATGGCCAGGAACACCGCGAGACGGAGCAGCCGATCAACATTCGGAACAAGCTCCCAGCCCCAATCGTTGAATTAGCCTTCTTCCAGGATCAGCCAATAGTCGCCCCTATATTTTTGGGACTCCATCGTAGGGCAGGTCGTGGGCCTGTGTGGGAGAGTTATGGACTTGCTCTTTCTAGAAAAAGCCATGACTCATTCATGATATGGGACAAGCTATTTCAGAGACGTATCCTTTGAATTCTTCTGGGACTAGTCAATAAGCTGCCTTACCAGGGGGAGTCCTCTCTTAATTGTCCCACATAGAATAAGGATGTAAGAATTTTTCATACATACCCCCAATGATGGGGACCCCTGAGATCGGAAAGACGTAACAGAGACTAATACCCACCTCACCGTGGACCAAGTGAAACGTGTTGGTATCCTGAATCCAACGGCTCATAAGTTGCCCGCCGAGGGCTTGAGACCAATGGGTATAGGTTTGGGTCACCCAGGAATCATCATATAATCCTAAGTCTTGCAACTCTGACTCAAACTCGACACAGATTTGGCGAACCCAGAAGGGCCATCCCCAATCCAATGACTTAAATTCCCCTCCGGGCCGAAGGTCTCAGTTCGCTGATCAGCCATGCTTGTCGTTTACCATGGCATTGCAGGAAATGCTCTGGTAACAGTGAAATAACCCTTCTTGATGATGTTGTTCTCCTCTCGAGGACACAGGAAGGTGATTCATCATAGATATGGCAGTTGTGTCTCTTGAGGCAGGCCTCCCTCTGGTGGATATCACAAATTGAGGGATATTGGCAGTAAATATCCATGCTCCAGGATTGTTCTCACAGGATGGCACCAGAATCGACGTATCAGACAATAAACAGAACTTGTTGTTTGGAAGGCTGTTGGGAAAGGGGTACTCATGCTATGACTCGGAGAGCATATTGGTAATTAAGGAGCACAGTGGGGAGTAGTGGATTCCATCCTTAACAGAGTCGGCCACATCCTTCAGGCACTAATCGTCAATTGGGAGAGGCTCTGTGGCAGACCTGGGTGCATGGAGATGAGGAACCATGTTTTCTACCTGCAAAATAGAAACCAGGCAAGTGGTTAGTCCAGAGTATTAAAACAACTGGACAAAAATACTAGATGCATGGAAAAGGTGTCGAGAGGTCTTCATGATAAGGTCTGCAAGCAGGCCTCATGTGGTGGTTCACGATGGTGGAATCCCGTGAACCAACCATACGCGGAAGGGGTTTGCGGTATTCTGGACTGCAGAGCATTGGCCAGAGAACCGTGAACCAGGTTTGTCTGTGGGGTCCTAATCCCAGATTTAAATAATTAAGATTCAGGATACTTAGGATGTTTTCAAAGTCAAGAATATTTCAGTCCGAAAAGAAAATTCCTCTGTGGCCCGTCGTGAGTTACTTTTTAATTAATTAAAAGTATTGGTTCACAGTTGGAAAATTGGTCTGTGGGTGAAGAAGACCATGAATGAAGTATTGGTTCGTGGAAAGTGGAAGCTGGTTCGCGGATGAGGCGTTTCACGAATGAATAATCAAGCAGAGATATAAAAGAGAGAAAACTATGATTTTCCGAAGAATCCAGTAAAGGAAAAATGAAGCCCCCCCTGCCGTATTTATAGGCATGGTCCCCTACTGGGTCCACCCCTCTACCGCAAACCATCCATGTGTGAGGACCACTCTGCATCAGAATGGCCTCCACTTCGTTCCTATCGGACCCCATTCCAATTGGGGGCATTTGTAGGGTCCTAAAAAATCCGCAAAGGAGATTCTACCCAATTCCCTCCAAAGAATTGGGGGGAAGAATGTAGAAAACTCAAAGGATTAACAAAGCCGAACCGGTCCATATATCGGTTCAAATAATTACGCAATGCAGTCGGCTCTGTGAATCACTCCCTCTGAGGACTATTGTAGTTCGCGGAATGCAGGAAGAGGTCCTCCACGGGCGCGAAGCAGGACGAGCGCTAGACCGGTCCACCATCACAAACTACCCCCAGCCACGGACCGCCTCAACCAGTCCAGTCTGCATCTGATTTCGTTCACGGAATGGATGCGGAACCCTCCGCAGCCACAAAGCACTCCCCGATCTCGTTCGATACACGGGGGAGAAGCGCTCAATGGCCCCTGTGAGTTGCGGATTGACCAAGTCAGCCGTAAACTGGGTCTTCGGTCATGAGCCTCCACAAAAGGTGTCAAGTGACCATAGATAAATCCTTTTCCCCACTCTATAAAAGGTGATCGAGGGGAAGAAAAGAAATAAAGGTCAGAGGAGATCGATCATATTCGGGTAGAAGGATTTCGAAGGAAGGCTTAGGATTTCTCAAATAGTGAAGTTCCAGTTCGCGAACCAAAGCAGGTATGAACCTAGGAACGAACTAATAAGGAACCAAAAATGCATAATAACTTGGTGAACCGCATACCTAAAATAAAAAAGAAGAGAATACCATGAACCATGGCCCCTCCATGGATGCACTACTCGCGGACCAAGGAGATTATGCATCTTTTCCGATCCGCCGCACCGCGTAGCACCCTCCAACGCGTGTGAAACCCTGACCGAAGAACCCCCGACCGGCGCCGCCCTTGGCTGCCGCTGCTCGCATGGAACCATCCATGAAACACCCTGGTACGCGGATCGAACCCGAATCTGCGAACCACATTGGTTTGCTGGATGTTCACCGTTCCGTAGACCATCCTAGTTCACGGGATTCTAACCATTCTGCGGACCACCCTGGTTCGCGGGATGCTCACCATTCCGCCGACCACCCTGGTTCACAGGATGCCCATCATTCTACAGACCACCCTGGTTCACGGGATTCCCATCAGTCCGCGGACCACCCAGGTTTGCGGATGGCTTCTCCAACCGCGTAGCACTTCCCTGCGTGAAGTGCACCACCACCCATACCCCTGTGTGGCCTACCGAATCCTTAGAAATTCCTATTCCCCGATCCAGATAAAATCCTTCCAATCCAACCTAATCCTCTATGACTCCCTCATTGGCCTACTCATTGGCCCCAAGCCGAGGCCTCCACCAGAGCCACCAGAACTGTGTGGTGTAACCCTCAGGCGCATTAGCCCACCGTTTTGAGTTCAAATACCCACGGTAAGCAGGGGCAAAGGGGTTGCCCCGACCCTTGAAAAGATTCCTGAAGCATTCATGGGTTCACATTCCAACAGTAATGTGGAGTCTGAGCTCAGGATTCCCCTTTTTTCCCCTCCACTTGTTGGGGCCTGGGCGCTTCTCCCTTCTTTGGGGGGTAGTAAAATACCCATCAGGAGGAAGCCCCCATGCACTTCCGTACTTCCCTCAAGAACAAGAGAGGTGACGGGCACCAGAGCACATCTTTCCCTCTCCCACTATTCTTTGTCACCATGGGAATCCATCTGAGTAATCCTCGACCTTGTGGGCTGCTCTATGCGTAAGCCCAACTCCACTTCCCACGGACGCACCTTTCGCGATGTGGTCGTCTGATCCCTGCTGCCTCTTGTTTCTCACACTGAGCATGACTCATGTGGGCTTAGAGTAAGCATATACCATGAAATACTCTTATGGGTGGAGTCGGAGTGTAAGTCCCACTCATGTGAACTACTGGGACTTTGATTCCACACCACATGGATACGTAGGAAGCCTCCTAGAGGTTCAAGCCCGATCACCATCGGACCCCCGGGTCCACCTTCACGTCGGTTCTCCGACACCACAATTCGAACTATGTGGACATTGATCCCTATCTCCTAGGGAGGGTATGTAGGAATCCTCTTTAAGGTTCAAGCCCAACAACCGGCCGATCCGACTATCCTCACGTCGGTTCACCGTACCAACCCTAGTGCCGCCTCAATGAGTCCAGACTCCTCGGGGTCATTAATCCAACGAGGGATGGTAAACCTTGAGCATAAATGATTCCAAACCCCTGCATCTAGATGACCATTACCAATCAGGATAAATCCATGGATACTATTCTTGGGTATAGAACAAAGATTTGCGAACATATGAACATGTCTTAAATCTATAAGAGAGTCCCAGAACAGGAAATAATTCCCCCAAAAAAATGTGTGATGAGCCTGACTTCCAATCCTCTTGACCAATGCGAGTTCATAGGTATTTCTAGTCAAACCACCCAGCAAACACCTGCCTTTGGAAAGCAAGTCCATGTATTACTGGATATGGAACTGTTGGGCGTTTCGTGGTGGAAAACGGTGCACCTAATATGAGTGATTAAGTAGAACCCAACCTTCTCTAATCAACTGTCAGGTAGCGCACGTTTCATCCCCACGACCCCGTCTTGCGTCGCGAGACATATGGTTATAAATATGGATAAAATATATTGATATTATATTTATGATATAATTATTCTTTTATAATTATAATATCATATATACTTTATAACCTACCAATCCGTTGGAAAACAATAATATTCCTCATGCATACATGTGGAATACCACCTTCACGAAGCAATGTGAGCTATTTTACATTTATGATTTACATGGATGGTAATGAGGATATATTTAATGAATATATATGATAGATTTTATAGAGTAATGATCCTATAAATTTGAATTATTATTTACCTTTCTTTCGATCCATCAGTCGAAAAGTGAAAACAATGTTTATGTGTGTGTACCTACTGTATCCATGAATGGTGTAATTAATTTTTATAATTATACATATTATTAAGAATATAAATATATATGATTAATATATATTATATTTATATCATGATAAATTTTTTTGATATAGTGTAACCATGATAAAATTAAAAGGACCAGAAATTATATAACAAAACATGTTTTATAAAAAAAGAATCTAACACCTGAAGCAACGATAATAGTGAAAGATTACTGAAAAATATGTGATAAGATAATATAATAGTATCATATATGAAATTATAAATATGAATATGGTTCAGATATAAATTATTTAAATTTTCGAAAAATTATTATACAAATGGTTAAATCTTGTTCAACATAGGGGAAACCCGGGTAAGGGATTTCATCTCAATTTCCTTTCATTGTGGCATGTTTTAATGTTATGAATCAATTTCATTTAATGGGATTATATAGTTTCCTTCTAAATATATTATAATTAATCCTATATAATTCACTGTATTTTAAGTATTAATTAAAATTACTTCATCCCCTGGGATTTTACTTGAATGTTACTAAATAGTACGGGGTTTTATAACTCAATTTCCTTTCATTTGGGTTATACTACTTCTTTCTCATATTTAATATACAAATATTATGTTTACAATTAAATATGATTATTTTATATTTTATTTCGATTATTTTATGTGAATTTAAATTTTTTCACATAATATATTTACAGAAAAATTAACCTTTCAATTTTATGATCATTATAAGGGATTTCATCTCAATTTACACTCTAATGAGATATATTTGGTAATATGAACCTATTATTTTTAAGTGGTGAATATACTAAACCTTTTAGGTACTTAAAATCAAGATAATGATATTAATGATTCTTAATTACCCAACTAACATTAAACTTTAAAGAAGAGTTTTTAAAATGAAATTTTATATTTTTTTTATCTTTTTTATTGGCTATATTTTTATTCCATATCCATAATTTGGAAAAATTTTCTAAAAAAAGACTTATTTATTTACTCAAATGATTTCTAAAGGAAAATTTAATTTATAATTTACATTTAACAAGGTTTTACTTGAATATTTCAAAAAAATCCTGAATTGGTCATTTTCAATTTTCTTTACAAAAAGACAAGAGAAATGATTTCTTTTTAACATATACATTATTAACGAACATTCACATCACTAAAACCATTTAAAACTATTTATATTATTATATAATATTAGAATATTTTTACAATGAAAACTCTCATGATGTTTTTCAAATTATTGACTTCAATTTTATTTTATTTTTTTAAAGACTTAATTTTACTATTAGATATACATTTCTAATGGTCAGCTATCATATCTTGATTGATTTTGTGGTCATTAAATATCCCTTAAAACATTAAATTTCCTGTGATCATTAGAAATTTCATTTCAATAAAATATCCATATTATTTGAATCATGGATATAGTTATTTCCAAAACATTATACCATTTCATCGTATAACATTTTTCTCTAAAATTTATTTGACTGAGGGGGGAAATATACAAATTATATTTTTTTAATCAATGCAAATATTTACTGATATTTAATATTATTCGTGAATTTTTTTATTCAATATATGAGAAATACATTGTAAATGAAGTGACTATTGGGGATCATAATTATATTTAGACCCGATGCATCGCCAAGTCTCATAAGACTAAACGATTGACTAGGATTATTAAATAGCCTTTTGGGGTATTCTTAACCATATATTAAACTATATTTTCACAATGTATTGATGTTATATATATAATTATTTCTGATATCATGGAATCCAATGTTAATCATGTACTTCATTTGGAAATTAGCTGTTATTATCCATGATAATTGTAGAATTTATATTATACTCACATGAATTCTGTTCTCATGTTATTAACAAAATGGCATGTGTTATCCATTATTTACCTTTAAATATTGATTATTACTTATTTAATCATGATATATTTTGTTTTACGTTACCCTTATGGATCATTTGATCTCACCCTTATTTTTTTATTTTCCTCAACATACAAAGAAGGAATATTTTAATGAGTTATTGGTTTTAGATTGTTTAATAATACAAGGTTTCATTTTTTATTTCCAATGAAATATTATATTCAAGTATGAATCCAGTTTAACAGGAATAATACACTATTTGGTTCTTCAATATGTATTATCTTGTAAATATTACCAATGAATAATGTAACCATTTTTTTTGGGCTTCTTGGGTTGGGGCATGTTACATAGTGGCTCTTTCCAGAATAAAAAACTAGTAATTTATAATGGTATATGTGTCCCTATTTTCCCTTCAAATAGATATATTCAATCCCCAAGGAATCAATAATCATTATTAAGAATCTAAATAATATAATTACACCTACTAGAAGGATTAGAAACTAATAGTTACTATATTGGTCATTTTTATCCATTTTCATCCACTTTGTGTTAATTATTTCTCTCTCCCACATTTATCACTCTTTCTCGCATTATCTATATTTAGACTCTTAATGGTAGACTAGATAGTGGGATATAATGGGTTTATTCATAGAAAAAACCATATTATTTCTTATAAGTGGGTGCTACCTACCACTAAAGTGATGGAATTTTTTTTCTCTCTTAACAACTAAAAAAAAGTTTTGTATTGAGTTTCTTTCTTAACTACTAAAAATAAAATATAGTATTGGGTTTCTTAATAAAACCATTTAAAATAAAGTGTCTTCTTTTTTTATTTTATCTTTAATACTACTAAATCCAAGGGATTAATAAATCCATCTCAAGACTCTTGAGGGGAGGAGATGTAAACACTAAATTTTTTATTTTTCACGTAACTTATTTATCAAAGTGTTGTGTCATGTATTTTATATTTTAATTTTCATTCTTCTTAATATTTTAATTTTAATTTCATAATTATATCACTTTATTTAGTTTTACTTTTTGAAAAAAAAAATTCACCCCACCCCCTCATTTAATCCTTATATGGACAAACATATCGTACATTCCACTTGGAGTAAAATTGTAAAAAAGGATGAAAGAATTAGAGAAAGGAATTATGTAAAATTGATCAGCCTTGGTGATTCAAAATACTACAATTGTGTAATTAAATATCATCTATCAAAGAAAAACATAGAGATATGAGACCATTCTACAATGTATTCATGTGTTTCATCCACAAAAATTATAGTTAAGGATGGTGACAAAACGATTAATAGGGTTTTATGTTCATTGGAGTCATGGATTTTTGATTTTGGGCCTTCATTTAAAAAAAGATTTATAAAGGGGTGCGTATGAATTTTGGAATGACTAATGGATAAATTCTATAACAGACAAACCTGAGTCATCTAAACCAGTCACCCAAGATGGCCCATAACAGGGAGGTATGAAAAAGATAAAGGAAACAAGTCAGGAATGCAACCAAAAAAAGACAAAAAAATAAAGTACAATATGAAATAAAATGGAACATCTGAGATCCATAAGATCCAATCCAAACCAAATAAACTATAATTTAGGAAAAAAAAATACCAACAAGTATCTATGTTTCTAACCCTCACCTTCAAACCATACTGTAACTAATTTAGAAACAACAAGAGAATCCATCATGCTAAAAGATTCACTTTCCTTTCCTAGATCCTACAATACAACATGTACTGTATCCCAAAGGAATAAATAGGTTGTGATCAGAAATCCTTATATCATACCAATATAGATTCTATACATGGAATAATAACAAAAATCAAATATTTCTATCTTTTAAAATTAATACATATTTGCAAAACATTTTCATAAATCAAAAACCCATTTTAAAATCAATTTACTTTGGATTTTCATAAAATCATTTCAAATCCATAAAACCACTAATATGAATTTTTGATGTGACAAAACAATAAATAATATACACACTTATATGTTAAGTAAGTAAACACACATCCATGACATAATCCATCCTGATTAACCAAATGATACAACCTCATGTGAAAACATGTTAGACACTATCAATTACAAAAATAATCATGTGATAAATCACCATAAATGATAAAGCACTATGTATTGGACCCTAGCCTATGGGAATATATATTATTGACAAAAAACCCTACCAAAATCATAAGTTGGTACTAACCAATATTGAATCCAACTATAGTCCATCTACATCACAAAGAAACCCCTACAGGTTCCACACACACAATGGTTACCTATGTCACTTTGCCGACATGCCCAAGCATACCAATGTTCCCAGTTTGTCAATATACATTTCAAAAACCATGAACAGAGTTGATAAAATATTTTTAATTCAAATAAAATATTATTTGGTGCTTGAAAACCCATTTCCAATAAAACTCACCATTTAATCTTTTAATCAAACACATGGTGTGAAAGAACCCCAATTTTAAAGCCAAACATTTTAAAAACATGAATATTTCCATGAAATACCTTAAAACATGAATATTTCCATGAAATACCTTAAAAACATATATCAATTAAATTAATTAATTAAAAAAATGTAATTTAACAATGACTATAAAAAATTTATAGAATTCATCCACTATATAGAGACACCGACCACAAAACAGAGGTAGCACAGACAACCCTCAAAAATATTGACCAGTGAAGGATAGATGAGGACTTCATGATCCTGCATCCATAATGAAAAATATATAACATATATCCATAACCTTAAATATATAATAAAAACACCCTTTGTGTTTCATAAGATAAGAGGGTAATAGATCTAACAATGATATATAAGGAATAGGATAAATTGGATAAAGAATGAAAAATACCAAAAAAATATATCAATCAATAATGAAGGAATTCAAAAAAGAATCTGAGAGGAGACACATACAAATCATTGGGTAATGATAATGATCAGACACAAAGAGATTACGGGGAGATTAGGATTAAAATAATAAGGTAGAAAGGTTAAATTCCCATTTTTTAATAGTTTATATGAGGGTTTCACAATTTCTGGGAGAAGGTTGTATACTTAAACTAACATTTCACCATAACCATGAACCCCTACTGTCCATTCTAGATGGATACATAGTTTAGATTAATTTTTAGTTTAACTATACACCAACCATGCAAAGCCCTATTTCAAAAGGGTTCAAAATTTTCAATAGAGGACACACGGTTCCTTTATCCATGACCAAATCAGGAAACACTCATTTTTCCAAACAGAATGTCATACCAAACGATTACCAAATTGACAAAATAATTGTGTACCAATACCATGAACATATCCCCTTTTCCTCCAAATACCCATTCTTTCATCTTTTGATCCTCTGACTCTTTTTTTACCCTAAAATAGAAAACCAAGGCTTTACTAAGGCATACCTATGACCCAAACGGCGTCATAATTCTCCCCACTAAAAGATTTATATGTACCTATAAATTCCTCATGATTATAAACCCATAAAAAGAAAAGGCCATAACTTCCTCATCAATGATTCCCACTGCCACGTCTCATGGAAATTCCATCCCCATTGTCACAATACAGAGAATTAGGGAATCGTTTTACAACACACTACCTTATCCAGGTGATCCATAATCTATACTAACTCAACAACGGTGATATCAGGATCATGATCAACAGCCACATATCCTGTCAGATGTGAAGGATCTAGGTGATGCCTCCCCATCTAGGGAATATGAAACATTTCATTGATAAAATTCAAATGAGGGAGTAATTAATAATAAAATACCACCTTTCAAAGTCGCTTCATGATCACAAAGGTGCCAACAAACCAAGGTGTCAACTTACCCTCCATACCCAACCAACGATGTCCCAAGTGAGGTGAAACTCTAAGAATAAATAAATCACCAACCTCAAAATCGTGCATCTGATGAAACAGGTATGTATAATATTCCAAAAAACTGTCAGATGTGACTAACCTCTTCTAGATCAACTATACATTTTCTATCATCTCCTAAATAAGACTTATCACAAATTGGGACTTCTCTCCCAACTCTTCCCAGCATAAGGGAGATTCAAATAGAAACCCGTATAATGCTTTAAATGATTCCATCTTTATAAAATTATAATAAATAATCTGATATTAAAATTAGACCATAAGTGAGTGATTTTTCTAAGATCCAACAATATAAAGAACAAATTCTCGATGAACATCCTCTAGAACCAGGATATTTCACTCTGTATATCCATCCATCTATGAATTATAATTCGTGCTCAAATTTAACAAGGAACTCATCACCTCTTAAAACCCTACCCCGAACCTGTATTTAATCCTCGGGTCCCTGTTAAACACAACCACATAGGTTACACCCTAAAGTATCATAATCACTCGTATGTATAAGTCGTTGATCTATTTCACATTCTTCTTCACCTTGATAAGAAATAAATTCATCGATTTCATAATTCAATCAATGATCTCACAAATAATATCCTTTACACTATGATTATATAGAAAACCAATGATGAAATCCTTGGAAATATCATCCCACTTTCATATCAGAATAGAAAAATGTTTCCACAAGCAAGAAAGACTCTACTGTTCCCCCTAAATTTATGACGAATGAGACACCACGAAAAGAAATATTCAATAAACTAGCACATACCAGACCACCAATAGCAAAGTATTAATTCAATATACATATTGGTAACCCTATGGTGTATTGAAAAACATAAAAACTATCTAAAATCTATCAAATATTTCCTTAGAGAAATCTAAACAACAAATCGTATATGGAAGAACAAAGTTCCACCAGTAGACCGAGACCACTCACCAATGGTCTCCCCACAAAAAGGATCTTATTAGTTAATTGGAACACCATTTATATCACCTACTTTACATGAATATTATCACAAAAAAAGATTCATAATTCATAAAATCTAACAACACCTATCCACCAACCACTTCCACTCCCAATCTCATCTCAAAAAATAAATTCATGAGATACCATTTTTCAACTAACTCTTTCATAGATTTTGTTGTTAATTTTCTTATCAATGCATCAAAAACTAGACTCAATGTTCTATGAATTTATGAAATACAAATTTCAAAGTTCTAAATATATTCAACCAATCATCTATATTGTATTTTCATATCCCTCTGAGTAAAAATATGTTTCATTCTCTTATGAATAGAATATAGTATAGCCCACTCCCTAAAGAGATAATAACGTCATGTTTTGAGTGAATTAATAATTAAAGACAACTCAAGATCATGTATAAGTTAGTTCTTATCATTCAGGAGTAACTATAAATATCCATAGGTCACCGCCTATTTCCCTAGCATCATGTCACATCTCAAACCAATACCAGAAGAATCATAGAAAACATCATAACCCAAACCTAATTCTGAAAGAATGAAAACAAGTTATAAATTCAACCTCAAATTAATCGCTTAAAAATACATATAACATTTATCATTCTATTCAAAATTTACACCCTTATAGGTTAAATATATCACAGATGATGTGAACTTGGTTAAATAAACAACAAATCGTCTATAGTTACCATCCAATCCCAATAAGCCCTGGATCCCAAACTCATTTCTTAGATACTTCCAAGACATAACTTCCTATATATTTTTAGGATCCATTGGGATTCCCCTCATAGATATAACATTACCTAAATATATCATTTCTCGAATCCAAAAATCACATTATGAATGCTTACCATATAGACAATACTCTTTCATGGTTTGAAAAATGAAATTTAAATGGTTTACATGCTCTTTATTTGTCTTAGATTAAAAAAAATATCATATAGGAACATAGAAACTAGAAATTCCAAGAACTAATTAAATATTAACTTCATAAAATCCATAACTAATGAAGGATTATTGGTGAAACTAAATTAAATAAACAAAAACTCGAAAGGCCCACACAGGAACCTAAACATTGTCTTAGGTATATCCTCTTCTCTAACTCTCAACTAGTGTTACCTTTTACAAATTTACATCTCTAAAAACCAACATAAAACTCCATTATGTTAAAAGATATCATCAATCCAAGGAAAATAGTATTTCTCCTTAACAATCACCTGATGATAATTTTTATAATCCACACAATTTCTGAGTCTTCAGTATGCTTTCTTAACAAAAAGCATAGGTGGAGCCCATGGTGATAATATAGGATGAAAAAATCCTTTATCCTCTAGAACCTAAAGTTGTAATTCAAGTTCCGCCAACACAGTGGCTTCCATTCTATAAGATTATATAGAAATCGGCATCGTATGAGGGAATAAGTCAATAGTAAACTCGACCTCTCTCTATTTTGTTAAATTTGAAAAATCATCTGGAAATATAGTGGGCTACGAACACACACCCAAAATAATAGGACTACCCAAACAAGTTCCAATAGAATAAAGAAACATCTATAAAAACCGGAAAAATATTACAACATCATATAGAAAAAGAGGCTCCACCCATCCCAATATAGAGTCCCACTCACCCAGAAAAACATGGGTAAACCCATCAATAGATAAACACTAAACCTGAAAATGATAATATTATATGTATTCATAAATGTGAATCATCCAATACAAGAAAAGTATTATGTTGAATATTTCAATATCCCGAACAAAAAAGTTCCATATCACAACATTGTTGGATATCATCACCTAACACACTAGATACCCAAAACCATGTTTATACCTTTTTAAAAAAGGATTGGAAAGATCATACAAGTATGGAATAAGTTTTTATTGGAATACAAACACATAAAATTACTTTGAAAATATTCAAAAATGAGAACCAGTAGAATCAAAAAAAATCTAACACCATAAAAGAGAAAATAAATACCTTTCCCCTATTAGTAGTTGTCCCAACTTTAGATTCCTCTTGTGCATACTCAGTCATAAAATGTTTTATGTTATTATCTATAATAACATCCCCATTAGATATTGGATTTGGACCACCACACATAGAAGCATCGTTAATGTCTTGGGAACCCTTGGTGAGATAGGATCCTTCCTTATTTCCATCGGATATGCTTTTATAAAAATGCTTCAGATTTCATGATAACCTCAAAGATGAAAAGTCTTTTGAGCCTCTGTGCAGTTAGGCCTAATATGACCACACCTTACATGATAATGTAGAAAAACAATTTTTGTACTGAAATGTCCCCTAAAATAATATTGACCACCCTTGCACTTCTTTTTATATAAAGAACACACACCATCGATAACAACTAGAACAACTATTGATCCACCCAAACCATTCCTACCAGCTATGTTTTCCTTTTCCAAACATTATTTTTTGACTTCCACCATGAAGGATAGAAGGCACATCATAATCAACATTGATCAAATATCAGTCCTCAATCCCAATTAAACCCTCTGATACTTTATGTAATCGTTGGTAACTTGCTCTGATTCTGGATGCATCATCCTAGAAAAGGGGTGGAATACTCAATAATAGTATGTTATCCTTGATCAAATTATAGAAACTCATAGGTATTCTCTTGACATAACATCTCTTGATAAAATTGGTGGTTTAATATTTCCTTGAAATTGGTCCAAGTTATGTCCCTAGGAATGTTATCTCTGATAATAGAGTCCCACAATCTCCTTCTTGGTCCATTTAGAAAGTATTTGGAAAATCCTACCTTAAAGTATTCAGGATTCCTCATGAAGTTGAAAAACCTATAAATCCAATAAAGAAACTCCTTTGATTCCTATAGTCCCTTGAAACCATAGAATATGGATGGATCCTTCTTAGTGAATTAAGATACATTATCCACCACATTTCAGAGTTTTCCAACAATAAAGTAACCCAGAGTCTTTATTGTATGGATTAGAGCTTCAACAAAAGAAGGGTCCAGTTGAGTATTCACATATGGATCGTCTCTCACAACATCCTCTCTTGAATTTGGAAGATCTCTTCTTAAATTTACTTTCGATAAAGTACAATGCAATTTCCAATCATCTTTAGAGCATATTATAAAATATTAGGACCATCTTCAATAATTCATGTCTATTCATTAAAATATTATGAATTTAAATCAATTATGAATTTCATAAATGAAAAATAATGCATTAAATAATATACATATCCAATTCATTATAATGAAATCAAACACCATGTCACAAAAGTGGTATGAAAAATTTTCACCACCCATGGTAACATGAGTTTAGATATGAATGTGAGATAGACAAGAACCCTTCCTCTCTTACTACTTGAATTTTGAAAGTCCAAAACCGTGTATACAGAAGGAACTGAACCAAAATCATGCAGTTTTAAAAAAATTTACTATTATAATCCCTCATATACCAATTTGTAATTTACCAACCCATGTAATCTAAACTATTCACCTCATATGTCTCTTCATAATGAGGTATAAAAAAGATAACGAAAAAAAGTATTGAATATAACCAAAAAAAGACATCAACCAAAAGTACAACACAGGATAAAAAGATACATCCAGGTTTCATAAAATCCCAAAAAAAATAATAAATATCATAAATTATGAACAAAACATTAACAAAAAGTCTCCATGTGACTAACCTTAACCTCCAAACCATCTCGTATTGAAGGTAGCTATAAGAAGTGAATCCATCATGCTACAAGTTTCCCTTCCACTTTTCAAGATCATCAAATACAACCCAAAGGTAAAAGTATGGTCTGGTTGTAAATCCCATTAGGATGCAACCGAAAATATTATACATGTTCTAATATCAAGAATCAAATAATTATGTATTTTAAATGTAAAACTGTTTTACATAGTATTTTCATAAACTGAACCCCATCTGTTAATTATTTTACATTGTTTTTTCATAAAATACTTTTACATCCATAAATCCCAGAATATAAAATGTATAAGTGATAAAATATGAAATCATATCCACTCAAATAAGGTTATCTAGTAAACACATTTACATTAAAAATCCACCATGAAAAATCTTGTGATAAAACCTCATGTGAAAACATGTGAGGAACTATCCATGAAAAAAAAAATCATGCGATAAATAACCATAACTGACAATGAAATCTAAATTAGGCCCTAGAGTATGGTAATATGTACTATTAGTAATCAATAATTACACAATAATAATTTGTTAACAACCAATATCAAGTACTTTCATTGTTTGTTGATATCAAAAAACAACCCCTTATGGTGCCACACACATTAAGGTCAAAAATGTCCCTTTCCAGATACACCCAAGGATCCTAATTTGCCATGTTTTTCAATATCCATTTTGAAAACCATGATCACAATTTATCCAACATTTTCAAATCCATTATAATACACTTAGGTGTTTCAAATCCCATTTCTAATACAAAACCACCATTTAGTAATTTAATCAAACAATTAGTTTGAAAACCCCCATTTTAAAGAAAAACCCCTTAAAACATGAAACATTCAAAAAGAAATTAATTGAAACCATAAACCAATTCAATTTAATGAATAAACTAAAATAATTTCACAATAATTATAATCAATTCATTGAATTAAATCATTGTATATAAATGCCTACCTCAAAATTGAGGTTGCACAAACTGCCATTGAAAATAGAGATCAGGGAAGAATAGATCAAGTCCCAAAGATCCTATATCCACAAGTAATAATGTAAAACTACATTAAAACCCCTTATATCTAGAATACACAGTCCCATTATGTTCCAAAATATGTTAATATAAGGGATCTAATAAGGATCTATACAGAAGTGGATAAATCGGATCAAGAACACAACATACCTCAAAAAGATCTTTCTAGAATGGGGAAATTCCACCAATTATACAAGGGGAGAGACTATAAAAGATCCTAGTAAGGTTAATTGTGATCCAAAATGAGATAATGGTGTGATTATACATAAAAATGACCAATGGAAAAAAGGAAAATCCCATTTTTTAATAGTTTGTAGGATGGTCGTATGATTTCCTGGAGGAGGTCATATGGTTAAAATAATCATTCACCGTAATTTTGAATGCCTGCTATCCATTATATATGGGTACATGTTTTTGTAGTAGAGTTAGTTTAACTATACACAAACCATTGAAACCCATATATCTAACGGGTTCATGGTTTTCACTAGAGGCTAAATGATTTATTTAACCATTCTTAAATCATGAAACAATCCTCTTTTCAGCCACAGTGACATACCAAAAATTTATCACATGGTTAAACTAAACAAAAACCTTTCCTCAAATACTATAAAAACCCATGTTTTCAAACTTTGATCCCCTTGAGTATTCTCAAACCCTAAAAGATAAATTCAAGGATCAACTATGTCATACCTGTGAATATGAGGTCATCACACATGTTTAAATAACAGATCATTCATCACATACTAATATTATCAATGAACCTAATTTTGATGGATTAGTTTGATGTTGTGAGTTTTTTTATTAGATTTTTAGATTCTGTGTAGAATATTAAATAAGGATCTATGGTGTTGGAATATGTTGTAAATGATGGAACGTTTTATCTAACTATGAATTTGAAATGAGTAATTCATGCCAAAATAATGACTTCTATAACATCGAAGTTGAGCCATTACCACCTAGAAAGTATTTGTGAGAGTGTTTTAAGGTTATTAGTTATGAGTGGAAGACTAAAATTAGAATTTATATAGTATATTACCTGGAAAAAAATTCTTAGAAATCAATGAATGGTATCATTTTCATCACTATAAAAGGACCCAAAGAATCATAAGATTAATTTTGTTTTCTTCAATATATGTAGGATAATACCATTTCAATATCATGAAGGGTAATTTAATTACATTAACTTTATTGATGATGTCACATGGAAGGTGTGGGTGGTTTTTCTAAAAAAAAGTTTATAGTTTAAAAAAATCATTATAAGGAGATCCATGGTGGAGAATGAGATCATAATGAATGTAAAATGTTTGATGAATTAATAATGTAGCTGAGTATAGTAGTAAAGAGGTTTCTAGTTCTGATGTACATAAGGAAGCCATATAAAAAATAATGATCCTATGACATTGAAGGAAAATACAATAGGATAATCAGTAGATCAGAATTTTATTGAGAGATCTAAGAGAATGATGTTACATTTTGGTTTTTATAAAGGAGGATTAGATGTAAGTGGTCATCTATTATAGTGATCTAATAAATTAGAATCATTCTATAATTATGGGGTAGATACATTTGGATAAAATTTGTACCAAAAGGAAGGTCAATATATATCACTAAAAAGTTTTTAGAAATTTTACATACATTCATGTCGATGTGACAGAATTTTAAAACATAGAATCGAATTCCTATAAAAAATTCCTTATTGGGTATGGAAATGAATTTTTTTTATTTTTTATTTACCATAATAATTAAAAAAAATATTATTAGAGGCTGAAATTCATGTTCAATTAGAATATGATGTGGAAGGATCAGAACATAGTTTATGGATTGGTTAGGTTCAAAGAATAAATAGATCATATCCAGGTTGATTAAATTAGAATTTTTGCGGTTAGGAATTGTTTATAGAGGGTAGAATTTTTGGAGGTAAAATGAAGATATGTTATTGGAGATCATAATCTAGTTTCAAATATTTATTTCCCAATTTATTATAATATTCAGGATTATGAAGGTTAATGGAAGATTTTTAGTTACATAGGGTGTAGATTGAGTTGATCCTCATGTGTTGAGGAGGCCTATCAGGGTCAAAAAACTAGTGAAAACGTATGAATATAGAATTAATTATCTATTTCTTATATATTCATGGAACCTAATACCTCAGAAGAGGTGAGAAGAATGAGTGACTCTGAGAATTGTATGTTTTCAATGAGAGACAGGAGATACTCCTTACATAATTCAAGAATATGATATCTAATAGAACTACCAATGGTAAAAAAAATATCAATATAGAACATGTGGGTATACTATTTGAAAGATGAAGTGGATGGTAGAAAATGTTACAAGGATATTCAAGTTATAAAGGGATTTAAATAATTGAAAGTGGTTGATTTTAGAGAGTTCTGTTTCTCTATCTATGAATAATTTAATGATCCAGAAAGTACTTATGCTAATTTATTCAAAAGTATTATTTATTGATCAGTTGAATTACAATAATTTGATCCAACATAGTGATTTTGATGAGAAGATATAAATGGATCAGTCAATTTTTTTTGAAATTGATTGCAAGACCTGGTTTGTAGGATCAAACAATGTTTTTATGTGATTAGGCTGGAACTGAGATAATAACAAAATAATTTCAATGCCTTTACATAAAATGTGCAATTGGTTTAGAGAAATCCCTATAAAATTTTTTATCCAATGTTATTTAATACTGATAGTCTCTTTATTATTATTATTTACATAGATGACATGATCTCAGCTGCACTAGTGGATAAATATATTGAAGATATACAGGCTGATATTTTATAATTTGTAATATGAATGATCTCAATAAAATAAAGTGGATTTTGTGGGTGTGGATTAGAAGGGACTGAAAGATGATAACATTGCTTCGTTCTCTATAAAAGTACATTCAAAGGGTCTTATAGAAATTTTGAATGAGTGATTCTAAGCCTATAAAGACCCAATGGATTGACATTTCATGTTAAACAAGGATGAAGAACATATAATTTGATAATAGGATACGTAGAAGGCGAGGGTTTCATATGAATAAGTGATTGGAAGATAGATGTATGTCATGGTCTTTATAGGGCCTGACATCACGATTGTAGTGGGGGTGGTAAGTAGATTCATAAAGAATCTGGAAATGGATCATTGAGAAGCATTAGAGTGGATTCTATAATATCTAAAAGGCTCAATATACCTAGATATGTTTTATAAAAATATATAATCCTTTAAAAGGGTTTGTGGATGTTGACTTTAGAGGATATACATAGTCATTAAAG
Organism: Viscum album; assembly: GCA_963277665.1. Taxonomy (NCBI): domain Eukaryota; kingdom Viridiplantae; phylum Streptophyta; class Magnoliopsida; order Santalales; family Viscaceae; genus Viscum; species Viscum album. Next base: position 1,244,197,735 of record OY728156.1, on the reverse strand, counting down.
AGTATCTAGTTATTTTCATTTACTTTCTGATGGATGGTCATGAGCTAAATGTATCAACAAAAATAAGTTGATTCATTTTCCATCATGGATGTATAGTATATTTTGATTAAAAAATCATTTAAATATTTTATTTGGAAATTGGGTTTTTTAGAGGAACCCGAAATAATATATGAAAATGGAACATTGGTTTGTAACAGGAAGAGTATGATTCATCTAACAATGAATCAATTGTTTACTTTAGGATGAAACACATTCATATTTAGTAACATTTCATTAGGAGGATTTAGAGGATAGTGTTTTGGACCTATGATAGGTTAGTTAAAGATAGAATCTAGTCGATATACTAACTAAATTGTCATTCCATTAATTTTTAAGACAATGATTCACCTTAATGGGTCCTAGATGACTTGAGATTGGAATATCAAGGAAACCATAGTGGATGTAAAATAGTTTAGAGAAGTTTCAAAAGAGACCAATAGATTTTTGGAAGACTTGAATTATTTATTCGAGTTAGATATTGTGTGGACTATTTGTGAAAACCATTTTTTTGATAAGTCTTTGACATATATAAAGGATTGAATCTAAAATTAAAAATGATACTACATGAAGTATGTAATTTTGGAACCAAGAATTTGGAACCAATAATCAATGGTAGCACCACTCCATTTTAAAATGTTTTTATGGGAGAGTGGATGAGTTCCAATTGTTTCACTATTAATTAGAAGAAAATGGTGGATTCGTTATGTCTATAAGTAGTTGGTTGTATACATTATCAAGGGATTGATGACCACAAATATCATGAGGTAGTGAAGTAGATATAACTAGAAGGGTTTGGTGGATCTTATCAATAAATAGTTATAAGTGGGTTACTTACTCAAAGTGGTCTTTATTATCTTATTTTCAGTAGTTTAGATAAACTATATAGTTTTTTCATATATTACTTAGTAGTGTTTCTCAATGGGAACTTGTAACTCAATGCAGTATTTCCCTTATTCATATATAATATAAAGTAATGGTGATTCATATACATTATTACTTATTCTTAAATATGTAAATTCATTGTGTTCTTTTTAAATTCATCTATTTCAATTTTTATTCATTTTACATTGGGAGAATTTGAATGTTTTTAGGTGATCATTCAGGGTGTGACTCGGGTGTGAATCATTTCAATTTTGAAAAATTTTGTTATGATTCAATCATTTTTCATAGATTATGTAATCTTGTTTGGAACTTAATATTCATTATAGGTTTCTAGAATGATTTTTTCTATAAAACTCTCATGTTTCACTAAAATATTGATCATGTTAACATTTTACCCATAAAAAGGGAATTATCATTCCCTCTAAGACATCCTTGCTTATTTTTTGATAAAAACTGATTTTTTTTAATAAAGGACCCATCTAAATATAACTCCATGTCATCATAATTAACCATATAAGTATTTTTGGAAATATATATTCTCATATGAGATGTGAAAAAAATTATGCATTGCACAAAATTGAAGAGACAATTATAACTAATATGCCCTTCCCTATTTTTGCTCCAAGATCTAATAGTTTCTAATGAATCAAATTCATGTTTCCCTTTTTTTCTATTCGATGACGACCCAATCAAGGAGAGACTCGAAGAATCATTACACGAAAATTCCATGGTCCAATCGATTTGACCAGTATTAGAATTTTAGATACCTTTCTACTTGTTAACCACTTTTGGATCAATTTCAATCATTTAGTAGTTTCTATACTTTGTTAGCACCGACCAATGATGGTTCCCCAATAATTTCCCATTATTGAAAATAACAACATGAACTAACATAGATTTTCACCCATATATATAGGAAATGAGGGTTGAATTAATGAATAATAGTTTCTGTCTTACCTTCAATGATTTCATATGAAATATACCACTATGGATTATTATATTGATTGATATCACTTCTAAATATAGATTGATCAAGGAATGAAACAATTAATGGAAATATCATGTCACGAACCATGTTGTGTCATCATCCAAACCAGTGCCTTTCCCATTCCCCATGGGTCATATAAAATTTCCTAGATATCGATAATATGACACGGGAATGATTTCATGTGAATTTATAATCATAAAATTCCAACAAAATAAACAAAAACTGAAAATATACAACCAAACATGGCATAACCCATTTTTATATTTAATGTATACAACATGGAAAAATACCCAAAAAGGATATAATAAAAATTAAACATAAAATCCATCCAAAACCTCCCTAAAACAAGAGGGGAAACACCCTCAGGCCATGGCCATAAAAACCTTCAAGATAAGACCACCAGAAACCTGAACCCCCAAAACAACACACCTTATCTTTACCTGCCAACAAATAAGGTCTACAAACACCCAAATGTGTATCTAGGGTGTGATCCAAAGCCCAGTAGGATGACAACCAAATAAAAATATTCAATGATAAAACATTATATGACAATTTATCATTCAAATTTATAAAAAATCCTTTTAAAAAATTTCTATGAAACCCTTTTATGGAAAACCATTCTCAAGGGAACACAGTAAAAAAATTGTAACATATTGGTTCCAAGTGAAGCCCAAAGGTTCCCCAAACCTAGTTGGTCACATGCCCTCAGGCGCATTTCCTCAAATTATAGAGTCTACATACTTGTAGTGAGGGCCACGATATGAAAATGGTGAAACTATGCCCTCATTGGTAGAGTATACACAACAGAAAGAAAATAGTAAATAATAGCGGATGCAGTAATGTCATACAACAAAAATAAACAAGAGAACACTAATAATAATATAACAACCTGATAATATTAAACATATTCATGTCACATGTGTCTAATAAAGTTTCCAAACTATTTACAATGAAAGAAATACAATACAAAAACAAAGTATAGAAAAACAGTAAACTCCAATAACATCGCAATCCTCAGCTTGGTCCCATACTCTCTAGCTCCAACAATAATCAAGTACCTAATGAAGAAAGAAACTTTCAGTTAGCTATAACTATAACCATATAATCTGTTTTGGTCCAAAATAATGACCTAAATAGGGTTTGAGATTAATCCCAGTAGGCAACCACCAAAAGATCTGTGCCTAACGGTCAATGATTATATAAAGCTGGTGATATATTGAAATGATGAAATAAACTAATAAGTACTCAAAATGTTAAAAATCCTATAGTTTTCAATTATATTCATTTACCTATATAATTTAATCCATTGAATCATGTAAACCTTGGGTTTTAGCCTAAACTATGCATCCCATGGGAAATTGTAACCACAGACATCTCAGGAGACAACCTAAAAAACAAGTAAGATAGAGTCCAAGCTTGCAATTGGGCTTGGAAGACTCACCCCAATCATTCAATCATTCATTAATGACCATATGGGAAATTTCTCATAGTCTAATCCCCATCGACCAACATGAAAATAATTCATTTAAATAATGACCCTCTGTGTAGCTCTCATGGTCCAACCCCTTTGGTCTACAATAGCACAAAAAAATTACAAATGACCACCTTGGCTACTCACAAGGCCAATACCCCTTCATCAACATAGCATCAATTGATTTAATAATAACCTTCTGGGTATCTCTCATAGTCTAACCCCTCTGGTCTTTGACCACCTGGTAGATCTCACAGTCAATACCTTTGGGTCAATATAACAACAATTCTTACATAAATGATCATACATTGAAGAAGCTCTCACAGTAAAATTACCCTAGGTAAAACTTTCACAATGTGTATCACATGAAACTCATATAATCAGTATCATCATCCTAATAACACGAGGCATGAAGAAAAAATCAATCCAAGTAGAAATTCTATACCAATTGTCCATAATAAATCAAACATGGGAAACACACCAATAATAAAGGTATAAATCATTATCCATAATAAATTACCCTTTTATAAATCTACGAAACCATAATAGTTAATAAAAAATTTCTAATTCCAAACACCCAAACCAACAAATGTTGGTATATGACACTTTTAGGATATAAAATCCAAATAAAATCAACAAAAGGCACAAGAAACCTACCTTGACTTCATACGATCAACACTCTTGAATGCCGAACATTGAATAGGTCCAGAATGGTGTAGATCTACAAAAATGTGAAAACCTTCAACCTTAAAATACTCATAAGGGGGGAGGAATCAAGATGAAAGGCTCTATGGGAAAAGAGAACCCATCGGTGGGAATCCAACACAACCAACACCATCTCAATCGGATCTTGGATGGAGAACCAGGAGGAGCTCGATGTTTGTTGTTGTTTTGTCACTCTCCTGTACAAACTGATGGGAGAAGAATATGTTTCTGAGGATGAGACATGAACCTGCACCGATTTATCAAATTAGAAATAAAAATTGCATGGCGTGTTCATTTTATTTACATGTCATGTACTAGCCTCAACCCGAACCTGCTTTAGGCGGTCTTCATGGTCACCTATATGTCTGTGTAATCGGCCATTACATGGCCAGTATAGGGCTTTACGCTGAGTCTGAGTACACGGCATATAATCAGGAGTACACATCGTGCACTCAGGAGTACACGACATGTACTTAGAAAAACCTCATTTCTTCCTTTTCCCTCAAAAGTAACCCAAAATAAAGATTTATACATAAAATGAAGATTCTGGTTCTTACAAACATCCACCATTAAATCAAAATTTCCCTGAATTTTCCTTCCCATGGTGCTGAAAAAGATACTTCAAAAAATTCTGGCCACTAGGATCATACGTCAGCCTCCCTCTCTCAATTCTCATCATCTACTTGCTCGTATTGTCATAGCTCCCGTACCAAAGGAACTGACCTTCCATAATGATTCTTAATGATATGATCCATAATAGAAATATGGTGGTCATTAAAGGGGTCATCCACCTCCAACTAAACTTCCTCAGGTAGAAAAATGTGACACTGGTCTGAAAATTAAATCCATAGTTGAGAAACATGAAAGATGTCATGCATAGCCCGATACATCTGAGTTAAATGAAACCGATAGGAAACCAGCCTAACTCTCCCCCAAACCTCAAATGGCCCAATGTATCTCAGAAAAATATTCACCTGTCTCTTAACCACCTTGTGCCCCAGCCTCAATGGGACACGTAAGAAAACTTGATCTCTAATATCGAACTCTGGTGGCCATCTTCGTCTGATTAGCATTAGATTTTTGAAGATATTGTGCAGTATCCATCTTATTCTGAATCAACTCCACCTACTATGTGGTCTTCTGTACAAGATGAGTTCCCATAATAGCCACCTCTTCTACCTCAATTCAACATAGAGGTGATCAACATTTCCTAACGTACAATGTCTCATAAGTTGTCATATGAATTGTTTCCTACAAATTCCTTTTATAATAAAAAATACACTTGGGGTATGTGTCTCTCCCAAGAACCCCCAAAATCCAAGATGCTTTCCCATAGCATGTCCTCCAAAACCTGAATCCTGTACTAAAACTGGCCATCTATCTGGGGATGGATAATTATACTCAGATGTACCTATGTACCCAAATCCCTTTGTAGTCCCTCCCAGACCCAATAAGTAAATTGGGCATCCTTTTCTGAAATGATAGAGTGCAGAACCCCATGAGAATGTAAAATCTCTTTAATGTACAAACTTCCTAGCTCATCAACACTAGAGGTTTCCTTGATCGGAAAGAATTTTGAATCCTTCATGAGTTTGTCAACAAAAACCCAAAGCACATCATTCCCTCGAGGTGATCTCGGTAAACCCATCACGAAATCCATCAAGTAATCATTACACTTCTACTAGAGAATGTGTAACTACTATATAATATCTATTGTTAATTGATTATCCACCTTCACCTATTGAATGGGGGAACATATTAAGAAAAAAACTAGATACATCCCCCTTTATACATGGACACCAATACTGATGGTGTAGATCTTGATAGATATTGGTGATTCAAGGATGAACTGCCCAAATTGAGGAATGAAAATCTCAAGTCAACTCTTCATGTATGTCTTATGACACACATACGTGTCCATGAAAACACAAGACCTCATTGTTTCCTATGTTCCACATAGGATTAGGGTCCTCATCTGATATAATCTCTCATACGACTAGGCCTTTGGAATCTAATAGGTTCTTCATTCGCACTTGATTCAGTAGAGTAGAGGTAAGAGTTATAGTAGAAAGAAATGTATTCCCCTATCTTTTTTGAACCTCCAAATGAATCTTAGAAAATAGATCCATTAGGTACCACTCAATGTTGGCCTTGCGAACAATATATATTTGGGCCCTACTACTCAACACATCATCCACTGTCTTGCCTTTCCAATCATGTAGGCAAGCACATAGTCAAAACACTGAAGGTACTCTACCCACCACCATTGTCTCAAATTTAGGTCACGCTGAGTAAATATATACTTGAGGCTTTTGTGGTTAGTGTAAACCACAAAATACTATCCCAACAGTTAATGTCTTAAATAGTGTAAATCATGCAGAACTATAGCCAACTCGGGATCATACATCACATTATTCCTCTCATGTGGCCACAACTATCGAGACCCTTATGCAACGACTCCTTCCCCATGTATATACACTTCTTACAGCCTGACACATGATGCATCATATTAAATGATGTAACTCTTTCCCAGATCTGGAACAATCGGTATTGTTGTTGATTTCAATCTCCCTTTCAGCTCTTGAAAGGATAAATCATAGGTATCTTTCCACAAATACTTTTCACCCTTCTTTGTCAGGCCCATCAGTGGTGCTTCTAAGAATGATTAGTCTTGTATAATGAACCAATAGTAACCATCCATCCCCAGAAAACTATGTACTTAAAAGACATTCTTTTGTTTCTCCCAGGAAACTACTTCTCTCACATTCTCTAGGTCTAATGATACTCTTTTCTCTAAGATAACATGACCCAATAAGTGAATCCAGTCCATCCCAAAGTGGCACTTTGATAGATTGGTATATAACTGATGTTCTCTCAGTCTACTCAATACATTATCAATATTGGTGGAATGGCCTTATTGAGTGTGAGAGTATGCAAAGATATTGTCTGTGGAGAGTACCACAAAAGAATCCATGTAAGGATGGAACACTCGGTTCATCAGTTCCATGAAAACTCTCGGTGCATTCGTGAGACCAAACGGCATAAAAAAATACTCATATAGATCATACCTGCTCTGAAAAGATGTAAGAGGTATATCTGATGGTATAACGCACAAATAATGATAATTTTATCTTAATTCAATATTTGAGAATGCGTAGGATCCTCAAAGTTGATGAAAATCTATCATCAATCCCTGGAAAGGGATATTTGTTATAGGCTATTAACATGTTTAGCTTCCGATAATCCATGCAAATCCTGAGGGTATCTTCCACCTTTTTCACAAAAATGACAAATTAACCCCAAGGAGAAGTACTGAGTCAGATGAAAACCTTTTCCTGCAACTCCTATAACTGCTTCTTGAGCTATGGTAACTCTGGTGTTGGCATCCTATAGGGAGGAATGAACACCAATGTTTCTCTTGGAACCAGATCAATAGAGAAGGATACCTCTCCCTCTGGATGTAAACCTAAAAAAGTCATCTAGAAGGACATCATTGAAATGATCCATCAATAGAGGAAAGTACATCTAGGAAGTCACCTGGTCATCCTAATATAAAATAGAAATCTAGGCTCTAATTCCTCTCAAACCATGATGATCAGGTCGATCTCTACTCGTCTGGACATCCCATTCACCCTTCTGTAGAAAATACCCACCCTCTTGTGATGTGAAACTCACCCTATGGTGATTGACATCATCAAAGTCCTGAAAGGAGACCAACCAGTCCATTATGAGAATGACATTGAAGCCTATAATCTCTAATAAATATGGTCCCATAAGAAGTGAAACCCACCAACCCCAAGAGATAACTTCATGCACTGATGTACACTACTCATCCTAATCCCCAACGAAGTGTCTACTGTAATAAAATCATCATAAGTAAAGATACAGTGCCCAAGGATCCCAACAATAGAAATATATATAAAACTATGTGAATCTTTTATATAAAAAAGTGCATAAGATAAAACTAAGGAAACTTGAATCGTACCTCTAACCATAGAGGATACGGGATCATACTCTTACCAGGTCTACTCCACAATAAAAGTATGACCTATACCACGGCCCTGTGACCCTGCCTGACTACCTTGATATGATCCACCGAACTATTGATGAAAACATGTAGCCTGACTAGCACAACCACAACCACCTCCTTGGAATGAACGTCCTAAAGAACTCCAGTTACCTATATGATGATAAATTGGGGGTCATTCTTCGGAATATAGAGACATAAAAAAACCCCTATAACTCTCTGATGGTGAAAAAATCAGGCAAAAACGCTGAATATGGCCCATATTTTCCCAAGATCAGCACATGATTAGGTCCTTCGGGCAATGTCGTATCATATTCCCACTCTTCCCATCCTATTATCGTACCACCTAATTACATGAAGAAACATCAGGTCAAAGCTCCCTCTAGCGCTTCCTTCTATCTGTCAAAGGAGTACCAGCCCATGATACTGGACTGCCCTGGCTCACAAATCCCAACTCCATTAGATTGAGCTCTGTAATCAGCACCAGATTCCCTATATTTGTCACCGAATTCAACTGGAAAACATTCAACTACAATCAGATTTCTTACATAAGACCATCCTCAAATCACCTAGCCAGTGATAGCTAATCACTTCTTAGAACATGTGTGAAGCACTAAAGCTCTGTAAAATGAGAAGAGTAGTCCATCACTTAAGGAACTCCCTTCTTCAAGTTCACAAACTATCTTTCTCAATCAACTCTCAGTGTCTCTGTGTAGAAGTAATCATAGAAGGTCCTATGAAACTCTTCCTATGTCAAATCCTGATGACATCCCGCCTGTGAGAAAACATCCCACTGTATCTAGGAAGAATCACGTAGCATATACATCGTGAGCATCACCCTCCTCTCTAAAGGAATCTCCAAATGATCAAAGATAGGGAGAATGGCCCCCAAACATGACTCTACAGCATGTGGTCCTCTATCCCCTAAAAAAGTGGGAGTATGTTGCTGTTGTTACACCCTCGTCAACTCCTCCATAGTTAGGGAAGGATGTGGTTCTCCCTAAAAATCATTTAACATCCTCAAAAATCCTTCACGGAACTGTGCATCAACACCTACGTCCGATATAATAGTTACTTCCATGACAGGAATGATGGGAGGATCTACTGGTAGTCCCTGATATACTAGTTCTAGTATATGATAACCACCTTGTACATGGCACACAATCGAAGGAATTCTTGGTGGAATTAAACTTCAAGTTCAAGCGCACACCTCATTTTAAGGTTATCAAGGATAGAAACATAAAATTTCAAGAAAGGAATAGAATATGAAATAATCCAAGTTTTATAGAAGAGGGTTACACGGCGTGTAGAACCACTACATGATGTGTTCCCTTAATCCTTAACATGGGCATGTACCTCTTCCAACCTGGTCGTGTAACGCCCCATACATAGGGTATGTTCATATTGGGACACTGTGTGTACATGAAATTTACATCCTACACAAGTTCTTCTACCTTGCTATAACAAAACAGTTCTATCCTGGGTAACGCTACATAGAATTTTCACTCTAGACATGTCATGTACTACTTATGTTTCATCTACCCATGTCATTAGTCACACGGTCAGATATAGCGTCAATCACCACATGGCGTGTACAATCTACACAGGGTGTGTACCATCTGAATTTCATAAACCCATGTCATTAGTCACACGGCTGAATACATGGTCTATATAGTATGGCATGTACTTACTGTACACAGTAAGTTCTACCAAACAATTATCAACCCTATGTCCTTACTCACACAGTCATTCACATGGTCAAATACTACACGACCTATACATACAGTACTCTGCATGTACATAAGAAAATTTTATTCCTCCAAAATAGAAGAACACAAGGCGTGTGTTTATAACAACACACACCATGTTTTTTATAAGGTTTCTAGATATAAGGCCTGTGAAACTTCTCTAGAACCATTAAAACATAAAATTGTGTCCAAGGAATGATAAATTCCAACCCGTGGGATACTATACTCCCTACGAATAAAATTTTGGTATCCTTTTTCACTTCATAACTTGAAAAAATTCAATTAATGTTAAAACATGATCCACCAAGTTCTGATCCAAGATGGACCATAACACCTCAGGGGCCAAATTTTGGCATCAATCCAAATGAAATGTTACATATTCCAATGTCCTATCAAAATAATAGGTATTCTATCATGGTATCTATCAAAATAGAATTTATATCTACACAATATATATCAACACATCATGAAATCAGTAATTCAACCTAAATGTCCTGAAAAGAATGCATGAAAGGTGATCTATATCATTTTCATATATGATGCATGTGATGGAATACCCTCATCTCATCAGGTTGCAATAGAAATAGAACCACAATGATATAAACCATAATAGCACAAAACAAGTGAATCTCCCAATGGTGAAATCAAATCAACTGGAACAATTTGAAAACTGTAAAAATTACAATATTCATGGTAAATTTGGTTTTTCCCTATAAACGGGTTAGCTACTCCTGGGCACAAATTATTACCAAATATCTATTCCTTCATATCCCAGTATATAGGCACCAAATAGTAAGGCATATCAGCAAATATCCCCCTTTGATTCCTCTTTGTAATGTCCTGGTTCTTGGTGACACCAAATGCTGCCCCGAACCTAGTTGGTCACTTGACCTCAAGCGCATTTCCCAAAATACCAGAGGATGCCGACTAGCAGCGAGTTCCACAATATGAAAATGGGTAAACTATGTCCACTTTGGCATAGTATACACAGTAGAATGAAAATAGTAAACAATAGAAGAAGCAGTAATACCATACCAAAAATCTAAACAATGGAAGACTAATAATAATATAACAACTGGAGAATATTAAAATGATGCATGTCAAAAGTGTCTAGGAAAGCAGAAAAACAAGTCACAGTCATGGAAACACAATACTAAAACCAAAGTATAGAAAATTAGAAAAACCTAATAGCATCGCAAGTCTCATCTTGGTCTCATGCTCTCCAGCACCAACAACAATCAGGTACCCGATGAAAAAGGTATATTTCCCTTATCTATACCTGAAACCATATAAATTTTTTGGGTCCAAATTCATTACGGAAAAAGGGTGTGATATGAATCCCATTAGGTATCCACAAGATCTATGCCTAACTTTCAGAGAATATATATAGCAAGTGATATATAGAAATGAAGCAACAAACTAGGAAGTACTCAAAAAGTAAACAATGCTATAGTTTTCAATTACATTCAATTATTTTTATTATTCAATCCATTGAATCGTGTAAACCTTGGGGTCTATCTTATGATCTCTATACCATGTGTAAAATTAATAACAGACATCTCAGAAGACCATATAAACAAACAAGTTAGACCACGTCCAAGCTTGTGCTTTGGCTTGAAAGGATTTACCCAATCATTAAATAATTTATTAATGACCCTATATGATAGTTCTCACAGTTTAATCCCCATGGTCTGACATTAAAAAATTCATTTAAATAACGACCCTCTGGGTAGCTATCACAGTCCAACCCCTTTGGTCTACATTAGCACTAATAATTTACAAACCACCACATGGGCAGCTTACATGGTCAACAACCCTTGGTCAACATATAATCAATTCACTTAATAACAACCCACTGGGTAGCTCTCACATTCTAACCCCTCTAGTATATGACCACCTGGTAGCTCTCACAGCCAATACCTTTAAATCAACAAAACAACAATTCATACATAAAAAACCCTACCTTGGGAATCTCTCATAGTCAAATTCCCCTAGGTCAAACATTCACAATGTGTATCACATGAAACTCATATAATCAGTAACTCCATCCAAACAACATGAGGAATGGAAAACAAAGAAATCCTAGTAGTAATTCTATACCAAATGTCCATAATCAATCAGACAAGGTAAATGCACCCATAATCTATATATAAAACCTTATACATAAGAAATTACCAATTTATCAATCTACCAAACCATAACAGGTAATAAATTGGGTTTAATTCCAAACACACAAAACCCGAAACTTGGGTATATAGAACTTTTATCATATAAACTTCAAAGAAAATCAAAAAAAGGCACCAACCACCTACCTTGATGTCATATGATCAAAAATATTGAACGTAGACCCTTGAATCCTACTATAATGGCATAGATCTAAAAAAGGGGACAAACATTCAACCTTGAAATACTCACGAGAGAGGATGAATCGAGAATAAAGGCTCCAGGGGAAATGAGAAATCACCGGTGGGAATCCAACACAACCAACAACATCTCAATCGGACCTCAGATAGAGAACTGGGAGGATCTTGAAGTTCATAGCCATTTCATCACTTTCCTGTATGAATCGATGAGATAAGAAGAAATTTTTTAGGATGATATGCGACCCACCACAGATTTATCAAATAAAACGAAAGTTACATGGAATGTTTATTTAATGTACATTCCATGTACTAGGCTCAACTGAACCCCTCTTTAGGCGGTCTTCCGAGTCACCTACATGGCCATGTACTCGGCCGTTACACGGCCAGTACATGGTTGTACGTAGAAACCTACTACACCACATGTACTCAAAAGTACATTTAATGTACTTAGAAAAATCACATTTCTTTCTTTTTCCTCAAAATAACCCGAAATCAAGATCCAAACCTAAAATGAAGATTCTGGTTCTTACTAAAAATCAATTTCACAACAACTTTCGTAAAAAGTAATTTCATAAAGATACTCAATAGGTCAACTATATTTTGATAATTGGTACCACACCACATAAGCATTATTTCATAGTAGAGCACCATGGGAAAATCCCTACAGTAAATCGTGCTCGATTGGGACACTAAAACCTCAAACGTCGATGAAGGATGGATTAGAAACCACAATCACAACTTCCTCATTAATGATCCACTATGAGAGGAAACCCCATGGGCCTAGTGGTCTCTAATCATCATTATAGTTTTCCTAGGGTTGTAATCATCCCATCTTTGTGAAACCAGGACTTTTCCACTTATGGATCATTAGAATACTATAACTAGTTACCCACCTAGATACCTGAGATTCCCTTGTTCTCAACCCCATTTCACCTATATCATAAACCACCACTTGCACATACACAATCCAAACAATGAAACACACAAGATATGGCACAAAATTCACAATAGAAATCATCTTTTGAAACCAAATGCACACCAAAACAATTTCCAAACATGCTTCTCACCACATTTTCAATTTTTTTATTATACTACATAATTTATAAAACACATCCACTTTCCAAATAAATGTTCAAACATGAAAACTCCCATCTTCCTTTATAAAAAACCTTTTTATGCCATATTCACATCAAATCCATTTGAACAAGGTTTAACATCATCTACAAATTTTTATCTAACACATTCAAGGAATGTATCAAAAGGGTACATATAAAACACATATAGAACATAGCTAATTTTCATTGAAAATTAAAATCATGAAAACAAACACATTAAATATTTTCAAAAACATTTTTCACACATCATATATAATCTTTAGACCATGAATAAGAAAAAAAAGAATATTAAATTAACCAAATAATGTCTAAGAATAGAACCACCTACCTTGAGTGAAGAAACTTTCAAAATTCAGGGTAATCCTTCAATCCCTCCTCAACTACACCCTAGGAAAGAAATATCAAACATGGGAGATCATTTAGAATGCAATCTGAATCTGCCACAAAAATATGGATATTAGAGGGATCCATGGTAGATGGATGAGTCACTTATGGAGGATGAGGTTTAGGGAGGGGAGGCAATGTTGTTTAGTTCTAAAAATCAAGGACATAGAAAATGGGAGACTCAATTTTCAATAACATGGACAGGTTTCATGTTTAGTCTATGGGGTTTTGAAAAACTATGTTTACGACCATGTGAACCCAACTTACATCGCAGTTACCAACAGTAGGGTTAGACTACATGACCTAACATAACATGTGGAATTCATGCGGTATCTTCTGGATGGGACCCCCAACATACTTCATGGTTACTTGGGTCGAGGAACATAGTCTGACTTATTGTGTTCTAGTTGTGTGGTAGTTTCTACCTCAACCAGCAACCGACCACACGATTACTTGGTAAGGGTGTACAGTTTTAACTAACCATTCACCACAAAATTTCCACCCAAAAACCAACATTTTACATGAAAATTCAATAGTAAACTCATGGAAAAGAACTAGACTCTGAATAATCAAACGAATGCCTAAAAAATTCAAACCCATCACACCTGGTTCTGGAGAAAATTATTGAGAACAAAACCTAAACATGAATAAAGGGTGAATTTAAAAACCCAGGTTTGACAATTCTCTCCACCATTACACATTATGCCTTTGGAAATACACAATAAGACCTAGTCAAAAAACAAATATTGTTACTCCTTCTAATCTCAAGGAGATTCCATACAAACATCAAATGATGAGAAAATAAGAACCCTAAAGATAGGAAAAAAGATTACAAGTTGAAATCTAGAGGCCATAATGGACTCCCCACTATACGTCTTATTCCCCTGAAAATCAGAATACCTCTAGTCGATCAGTTAATTGAAAAGGAATTTTCACAACAACAAAACATCCTCTCAAACCAAAACACCATAGACATTACCAAACAAAACTCAGGAAAATTACCTGAGATGAAAAAATGAACCCAAAACACACTTTGAGGAATACATCCAAACCATAATTAAGAAAAACTATTGGTCATGATTCAATCCCAACATGTCCTCAAGAAAGGAACATGAGATTCTATAGCTCCAAATATGACTACCTACTACCAATACAACACCAGAAACTCCACCAGGTTCTCAACAAAGGGAGGCCTGAATGAACTCCCCGCCCTAAAAAATAGGCTATCATCGATTTACTCTAGAGAAAACTTAGTGAGACCCATGGTGTGTCACCGTTCCATAATAAAAAGGCCACTAAAAATGATGATGTAAACCCACCATAGATTAAACCCCCACCAAGATGGGTTCGAGTAAGGAAATCTAGACAAAATGGAAAACACTATGTGTTTAACAACTCCCATGGGAAGTTACCACCCTTATATGCGCCAAAACAAAAACCAAGATCAATTCAGACGTATGTATATACAAGGAACTTCATTTGGAGACTCACACCTGATGAGGTAAACCACCGGGTTTTTATGAAAATGAAATGACAACCCCCCCCCCCCCCCATGACTTAGTATAAACTCTTCCAACCATGTGAATCACAATGTGGAAACAAGGTCCACATGTCTCTTTACACTAAATGGGACTATTCAAAATGACACAGCTATACCGGAAGATTAAACTATCTTCATTTCCCACCATAGATATAAAAGTTAGAACAAGGTCATTTATACTACTGGGATTCCTAACTATGTGTCAGCTTTACTCTGAGGCCTGTGGATGGAGACCTTATTTTTGAAGAATCTCCTGCATCGCAGTCAAGAATTAAAGACCCTCAATAAAAACTCCTCCTTTAGGTGCCATAAGGAACCAAATTTCCACCCAGATAGGACAAAAAAACACACCGCCAGAACCACTTCTCCTCAAAATGGCATTTCACTATGATATGGACATAGAATATCCACATGAATCATCCCCTAACACTTCAAAACATAAACAATAGAAGTAAGAACATACACTAGACAACTTCAATTGAAATTTTGAAATTCTAAATTCCATGAAATAAAATCACATCTGTTAAAACAGAAGTTGTTGAATGTTTTCTCAACATCTACCGGTACATTTGAATGAGAACATCACACTGTAGGATGCCACCAAACATTCACATTCCAACCTAAGAGTCATTACAAGGAATGTGAATTTAAACTGAGTCCTAAGTAACACACAATGTCTCTTTGTTACCATAACAACCTCTTAAGACAAATATTGCCACACTGGTGGCCTTTTATAATCCCTTGCATTGAAGGAACCAAAGAAGGAACTGAAGAAATATCCATAGACATTTTATGACAGTGAGCAACACCAAAAATCTCAGGACCACTTTCCACTCTCCTCACTTTAATTCCCTTCACTGCTTCCTTGAAGGACCTTTAGACATAATGTTTTCATATTTGACCTTTGATGACTTAGGAATCTCATGAATCTAAGGTTTCTTTCAAAAAATTTCAGCCACACATCTGCTGCAAGAGGATCCACTTAACTAAGAAAATGAGAGGTGTATTAAATTTCCAAAAATAAAGATGAAAGTATATTGTTTGATGAACTCGAGGGTATGAAAATGATTCATAACCCATGGCCACATTTCAAATATGTGTCAATTCATTATGGGTTCATACTCTAGCTAGTGAGGAAAAACGAGGCCCAAATCCAAATTATTCCATCATCCATATATACTACAAACAAAAAGTAGACACAAAAATGGAACCTACTCAAAGGCATCCCAAAACATTTTTCAATGGAACCCACTAATCATTATCCCAAAACCAACCCACCAATAATAACTAAACTTGATGCACCATTCAACCTAACCAGACACTCATGATCAACCACCTAACAAAAAACATTCCCAAATCACAATGAGATACACTAAACAACCACCGGTTATAGAAACACTACATATTTTCTTTAAAATCATTTTCAAAAAGAAAACAATCTTGGAGGATTGCATACTCACTAATGGGATCTGTGGATCCTCACACATGATTTTTCTCCCATTCTAAACTTGGTACTCATCTAGTTTACACACATATCCTATGAATGTGGTCACTCATGGGAGTTCTAAAGGTCAAAACAATACTTTTCTACTTTCTAAAAACACACTCCACCAACACTTCCCTCTTCTCAATCCACTTTAAATTCCAAAAAATCATATAACTCTTGAAAACATCACTAGTTACAAAATCATGAACCATTTTCAAACTCCACACATAAATTACAAAACATTTTAACCCAGTTCAAAAAAATTTAGATATCAATTTGCTCGATTCAAAACACCATTCAATAATTCAACAAATCCCATTTAATTAAAACAAAATTTTTCTTATTTAAAACAAATTTCCATGACCTTTTTCAAAATAACTCCTTGTTTCACAAACAAAGTGGTGCGGATACCTCTCCTATAATGAGTAATTTTACTAGGGAATTCCTAAGGTCTAGATACTAGGTAAAGAAAAATCATGTGTTCGGGGGCCAAATAGGACAATATCATGATTGTGGGATAAACTGGGCCATTACCAATGGTATCAAAGCCAGTGTCCATTTGATTTTCCAGCGAGGACATTGAGGCCCTTCTAGGGTGTGGGTTATAGAAATCAAACATTGAAGGAGGAGGATCAATAAAAACCCCTTTATAATGTGGTGTGGATACCACTCCCATCATGTGTCCTTTAATTAGGGGATGATTGAGGGATAGAGCCTTGTGAATGAAAAGATGTGCAGCCTAGGCCCAAAGTATACAATATCATGATCGTGGACAGGACAAGGCCACTAAAAATTTTATAAATATTCTCAATAGGTCCACCATATGTAGATGATTGGAATCACACCATATAATACTTGTGTTATAGGTAGAGCATAATTGGTAAATTCCTAAGGAAAATCACGCTCGAGTGGGACACTATAACCTCATAACTCAGTGAAGGGTGGCATAAAAACCACAATAATATATTTCTAGAGCACGATCCACTATGTGGGGAAACGAAATGGGTCTAGTGGTCTCTAAACAACATCATAGTTATTTTAGTGTTGTATAAATCAATCTAGATATGTGAAACCAGGACTTCTCCACTTTTGAATCACTAGCATACTATAACTTTTAATCCCACCAATAAACCTGGGATTCACTTGTGGTCAAACCCATTTCAAATATCACATAAACCACCACTTTCACATACACAATCCAAACAATGCAACACACAAGATATTCCACCACATTCATGAGAAAACTTCTTTTGAAACCAACCACACACAAAGACTATTTTAAAACATTTTTCACACCACTTTCACAATTTTGTGAACATATTACATAATTTATAAAACACATAAAACTTTCAAAAAATGGTTCACACTTGAGAGAAACCCAATGTATTTTAGAAATCCCCTTTTTAATCCATATGAAAATCAAATCCATTTCAAAAGGGTTTCACATAATCTTTACATTTTTATCTAACACATTCAAGGAATGTATTAAAAGGGATCATGTGAAACACACATAGACCATATCTGATTTTCTTTAAATATTAATTTCTAAATAACAAACATCTGGAGTCAATTCAAAAACACCTTTTGTACCATATATATATTCCCAAGAGCATGAATAATAAACAAAACAAGCATATTAAATTCACCAAACAATATCTAAGAATAGAAACACCAACCTTGGGTGAAGGAACTTCTGCAATCCGATGCAAAAACCAACCACACCTCAACTGTAACCAAGGGAAACAAGATCAAACTTGAGAGATCTTGGGTAACCTGAGCCAAATCCACAACAAAAATATAGATGTGAGGGATCCATAGGAGGGGGAGAAGTCACATAGGAAGAAGAATGATGACAAAGAGGATGAAGGGGGATTAGGGATAAAAATAGGGGAGTGGGGAATGGGGAAACACAAATTTTAATGACTTGGACATGCCCACATTTAGTTCTCACTATTTGAATAATTGTGTAGAAATTGTCTGCACCTCTCTACCTAACCAGGTACCTACCGCATGGTTAGTTCGCACAGCCTGACATAGAATACAGAAAACGTGCAGTAGCCTCTAGCCAAACCCCCCAACCTACCACACAGTTACCTATCCCAAGGCTCACAGTCTACCTTACCGTGTGTTGGTTGTGCGGTAGATGTTGCCTCAACCGGTCACTAACCGCATGATTACCTGGACAGGGTGCACGGTTTATGCGAATCATGTGAAAACGTTGCGCCACATGATTTCCACCCAAAAACATATATTTTTCTTGATAATTTATGGGGAAACTCATGTAAAAGCACTAGACTCAAAATCTAATACATGTCAAGGTTTAGAATTACTAAAGATCATATGATCCAATATAATCAATATTATGTATTAAAACAAGTTGAAAATATCCATGAACTCATAATACAAGAAAATTACTGGATTGTCCACTAATATGTCTCCTGAAATGTTTCATTAATATCATATAATTTGATGAGTTGGGGATTATACTTATTCATTTTAATATTTTCTGAAAGAAATATTATTGTTCTATGATAATTCTAAAAAATTAGGAATATGTGTGACTTCTTTAGTCGTTACTAAGCAATATAGCTTTGATGATTAGACACAAACAATTGTGTTATTTCTACTCATATTTTTCTTCTTACACTACTTCCATTATTATCTTCTTCTTCTCATATGATTATTTGTGTATTGAAATGTATTTACACCTTATCATCACTATAATATTTTTCATTGAAATATCACACATTACTCTACCCAACATTTTCAACAATTCAAGACCCTCTTCCATTTAATATTTACAATAAGTATCCTTTTCTTCAAGTTTGAATTTCAATTTCAATTTCAATTTAAATCTAACAACTTCTTCTAACCAATTTTTATTATTTTCCCACTCCTCAATAAATCTAAATAACATTCTAGGTGTTCACAAGAACTCTTCATGTAGTGATTCCCATCACAATAACCTGAAATTTTAGTTTTAATTACTTTTCTTAAATTACCAATTTATTTGTAGTGTGACACTCTCTTATTTAGAAAACAAGACCCCCCTTCAGGTTATCTAGGTTTTCATACGATTTCCTGAAACAATGAATCAATGTGTAATAACTATCAAAATATATTAACATCCTACATATTAATTATCGTTGATTCAAATAAAATCCATACATCTTTTAAATAACATACTAATGTATTTCATCATAGCATGGAAAACATCTTCATGTAAGGACGAATATTCTCAAATGTTTTCATCATGAATTCCATTAATGATGTTAAATCTATAAAATAATAGATTTACCATTAATACATTTAATTTCTTCATAATTACTCTTTATTTTTAGATATAATTCTTTATAAAATTCCATAGTAATTCCCATTAAGCATATTTTAATATTTCATAAAATATCCATAATAAATTAAATAAATTTATATATAGTTTAAATTTGTAACCCTTCCTATATAAAATAAATTAGACTTATATAATATTGTAATGGATCTTTGGTATGAAAAATTAGATAATTTTTTATCTCTATATAGGGTAATATTAATGTATGATCGAAAATAACTTCTAAGAAATAGAAAATTTGCCTTTATGTATACATGGAAAACATTAGATAGCCTTAAAATATCCATAAAATAAGCCTTATGTATTTTATTATACTCTTAGGTACCTTTATGTATAAGAGGATTACTTTTATCTTTTTACCTTTTCCTCAAAGTGACCATTACGTATATAGTTAAGGTTAGACATACAAATTCTAGACATTTCTCAGTTTCCAATAATCTAATCAGAAATAATCTTACATATAAAAGGAACATGTATTTTGATTTTTAATTTTATATACATTTTCTTATAGATACTATTACACGTAGAGTACAACTGATCTATTATATTAAAGGCTTAGTAAAATTTCCAACCAAATTCAACTCAACATAGAAAAATCTTCTAAAAAACATTGATGTTATTTAGATGACCTTACTATACTATAAATAAACTCCACCTCACATATTAGACTTTATTTTATGGGATATTGAATATAATTTATGTATTGAAAAAAACATACACAAAAAACAATATCCGCTACTCTACTTCTCAGAATATTCTTCTCTATAAACAACAGCATGCTAGTGGAATTTTATTCAGCACCATGTCATAGAAAATTGCCCCAGTATATTAATATCCTTCCGAATGAAACAAAAATAATACATTTCATCTTCTGCTTCATGGGAACAATAATTTCCACAAAACAACTCTTGGAATCAACAATACCCCCCCATTGTAATATTTTTTAGCTAATTAACATAAATATATTTCAATCTCATCTCGCATAGAAGTGAATATTATTCACTAATTTTAATCCAATGTCACTTAAATAAAAACCTTAATAGAGGATGGTTATAATATGACTAAGAGATTTCTACATGTGGAAACTAATGAGGTGAAGAAAGTGAAGATCAGCAATCATGATTTAATTATGATTAGAGGATTCAATATATGGAATTTAACTATGGATGAGTTCAATCGGACATGGGACAAGTTGGTTGATTGTTTTGAAGACTATTTCAACAATGTTCTATATTTAAAGGTAAATGATATTATTTCTAAATTACATAGAAATACCACATCAAAAAGGCTAAAATTCGATTTCAATGGCTCATCTATCTTTGATGATGTTTTCGACTTTATGTTTTTATTGGCTTGGGTTATCAATTTCCCTTAAATGTGTTTGAAAATAAACGATTAACATTTAGGTCAGTGATTTAAATAAATGTTAGAAAAATGAACAGTGAACAATAATGTTTTATTATCCAAAAACAATGATAAACAACCACACCTTCATAGTTTTTTATACCACTTGATTCAAACTGAGAATCACTCTTCTTCTACATCTAAAATATATTCATTAAGAATGTATATTATATGTTCCTAAAAAATATACCCACTAAATATGTTTCAATAATTCAAATATCATAGAAATTACACACCTGCATGATGAACCCATAGATTGCAATTTTTAAAAACTCCCTATAAGTATATACACCCATTAAATAAAATATATCTCCAAAATTAGGTAAAATCCGTATCTTTGGATTCTACCTAAAACAAATGTTCTCCCCATTTGTAAAAAGCTTAAGTAATAAACATAATGTGTGATTTGTGTTGTCTTCCTCCTCCTTTGATTGAACAAAATCTAAATAACATGTGGTTGTGGTGACAGGTTCATCATTCTTTTGAATATTGGTGGTTGATAATTCTTCTTAAACCTACATGGATATGTGTTCAAATCCTCCTTTGACTGATAACATCTTATAACATGCAAGTTGTTCTTAAATTCCCATTTCTTATTAGGAGAACTAATTTTATTCATTACAACAATAGTATGACATGGTAATGTTTATTTCACTAGTATTCTCTTCACTTATTAATTTTAATAAAATGATATTTTTTTCATAAAATAAAAATACCTTCTTCTTATTTACTTATTTGATTTCTTCTTATTGAGATCTCATTTTAATCTATTATAATATGTAGAATTTTTTCTTCCGTTCTATATTTAATAAACTCAATTATCATTATAACATCATTCATACACTTCTTGAAATTCATCTTCCTCTTAACTACATGACAACACAATAATAATTTTCTTTTAGTACATTGTCCTCTCATAAAAACAAATCCATCATTAAATTTATTTACAACAAATTCATTCTTATAACATACCACTTAATGTTATTAAACTCAACCTTGAGATACATTTTTTAGATTATGTTTCAACCCATCAATAAATAATTTTTTCTTCAATTCTAGACTATTTTTGTCAATTATTTTAGTACGAATTTATTTAATTATGAGTAACCCACCATTGATAAGGATCTTAAGTTGTTTATTAATGTAGAGACCCAAATCTTAACGTACATGGAAATTACATTACTTTTGCGGAATACTTAGTACATAACAAAAACACACACACACAAGGACCGTAATTGTTTAGTGTGTTTGGAAACATGGAATATAATCTTCTAATCGTGGTGAATGATCTTCAAAATCTCCCATAAAGATCTTCATTTTTCTACCTAAAACCTTTCTTTATATCCTGGGAAAAAGAAAACATAAAACGGTGAGCTCGAATGCTCATTAAGGGTAAACAAAAGAAATATCAATCACATCATATTCATAAGAACATAACATTTTGGAAATCTTAACTTGCAAAAGAGATCATAATATCATAACATGGGATAAATCATAGTAGTGTAATGTAATCCCAATAATCATAACCTAAAACATGGAACTTTTTGGCAAACACACATAATCATAGAGAATCATTTCTTATTAGTCAAGACTCATTTCCAAGACTATCTTAGTGGACAAAGTCCATTTCTGAACCGAGTTCACTCCTCCTTTCAGTCCTGTTTCACTGAACCGGTTTAAACTACCGTTCCAGCCATGTCTATCCCATGAGATATAAAATCTTTACACAATGCGTTGGAGGGATATATAGGTGCCACCCATCTCATAATGATACCATTCTTATGTGTGCCGCAAAATCATAAACCATACATCATATCATAACCCATGTAATAAAAATGGGAATCTTAAACATCGTGACATCATAAAACAATTCATATAAGATAAAGGAATTCATTAAAATATTTCCATCATAGCATAATCAAATACATGTAATAATAGGGATAGAAACAAAACCCTGTATTATCTTAGATGGAAAATAATTTTGATAAAACTCTTGAAATCAATTCCTGAGGAAAATATCCTTTCTACTTCAAAAACATTTTCCATTCTTAACATGTCTTAAAATTTTAAAATAAAAGAAGATGATTAAAAATAAACTTGAAAACTTTTAAAGGAAACTTCTTGGAAATAATGTTTTAAAAATCCATTCATGCAGTATAAGTTAAAAAAACATTCTTCTCGTACTTTTGTCGGAAACGTCAAAAAGTACCTCGTACGAAAAACGACAAAATATTCCTTTAATATATTTTACTAAAAACTCACCTAAAGGGAAAAATTGGATTTAAACAATTGTAGGTGGATGGAAATAATATTACATATTGAGGAAACATGGATGTGGATGATAAAATACACCCTAGTAAATACCAAAGTATAAATAATCTCGGATAAAATGAGATTGTGATATGTTCCCTTACCTTAGGTCTGATTTGCTTCGTAAGTGTCCGAACCTCTTGTATAATGATTTAAATAATGTCATTGACTTATTCCAGAATAATAATCATTGTTATGATATCATATATGGTTCACTTATGACTTTATATTACCCGTTCTTTTGTAAATTCCATGTTAAAGAGCATTTTGGGTAAAATTGTTTCATTTGTCGTCCGTGTTTTGATTTGTAATTATTCATATGATTACTTAGATCATGATTAATTAATTCCAGAATATAAAACATGATTTATATATAATATATATTCAAAATATACATATATATAATAGATCATTAAATGGAAAGAAATACACCGTTCATGGAGACGGTAGGCCGTACGTACGCATTAACGCTATTTTCGTTTCCTTATTGAGTTGAATGGAATTAAGTAGATGAAATAAATATATATACACATAAATACATTATCATTATTATGTCATATATTTCATGATTACATATTATATATACTTTATAATGATTCATGAATGGTTAATGTGGAGAATGAATCTCATCGCGTCATGGAGACGATATTCCGTACGTACGCACGAGCGATGATATCGTTCTCATGATCGTAGAATTATATTGGAGTGTATGTATAATATTTAAGAATCAATATCACTTTACAATAATCATATATAGTTATTATTTACACCATTATACCCATCCAAGTAAGGTGGTGGTGGAAAATAGATTACACCACGGCGTGGAGACGGTATTCCGTACGTACGCACGCGCGGTGATTTCGTTTTCCGTAGGATGGATAGATGGTGAAATAGGGTTGTTTCATAATTATAATAACATATCAGTATATTAGTGATACTAATGTTATTACTTCATAATGAAACAACCTAAGAAGAAGAAGTAGAAGAAGAAATAAAGTTGAATGAATCGGTAACGGACATTACCTCCTCTTTGAAGCGCCTCTTTGAGTCCACCTCTTAGGGCACTAAAATTGGTCTTTGAAGAAAAATAGGACCTGTAGGATGTTTCTAGGGAAGTTTAGAAGAGAAATTGGCAGGGGTTGGCTGAGCTTGAAGGATCAATGTGGGGTGAGGAAGAGAGGGAGGAGGTTCCCTTTTATAAGGGAGGAGAGGGGCACCTTTGGAATAAAAAAAAATATTATTTTATTATAAAGCCAAATTAGGTTTTAAATAGCTCCAAATTGATTTATTTCCAAGATAAGGTGGGGATGGGTCGAAATCCTCTCATCCAATACAATTTAGAAACGTTTAGGTTCCAATTTTAACCTTATCATTTAGATTTAACATTAAGTTAAATAATATTACTTTTACCGTGTCTTCTTGTGTTCTTACACTATAAGGTTAATAAACATACTATAACAAGCCAAACGAACCCCAAGTTGTTTAATATTAATATATATAACCTTATCTAAGTCATATGGCGGATCCTTATATTTATAGGAATAATATAACAATTAATAATATAATATTTGTTTTAATAAACTATTTTATGTCAATTTTGTCATTATTTTGTAATTGATTTTTGTAAAATTTATAACAGAATTATTATTTCCAAAAAAGTAAATTAAATAAATAATAACATGTCATATTAACCTAGAAAATTAGTGGAATTCATAAAAAGTCTCAAATTACATTTATTTGGGTATTTATAACATCAATTATGTCAATATTTCATTAATAAGATAATTACTGAATCATCATTGTGTCATAAATAAATTAAATTATTTAATGTCTAAAAATTTCAAATAAAATACCATTATGCTGGAAATATTTTTATCTTTATAATGAATATTTATAGTCGAATTTATCTTATTTATAACCCCATATTAAAAATGATTTACTTATTAAACATTGATTTTAACTATTTTAACCCTTCTTTAAGTAAATTGATAACAAATGTCCTAATCTAATCCAAGTGGGCCTAAATGGTCATATTTTATTCCTAAGGTTGTTTTTGGTCGAATTACACTTATCCAATAGAATTAGGACATGTGTTAGGGTAATAATAATATCATTTTTAACCTTAATTGCCCTATTTACTTTTAACCGTGGTAAATAAAAGTAAAACGTTACTATTCACCAAAAAATTATTTTCATCTCATTGAACTACATTTTACTTACTAACATCAACCGTGTTTCTCGGATTTTCGAAATTCCACTCACAGAAGCGGTAAGATTATGTTTTATGAAAAATTCATGTTTTTAAACTACCACTTAGTGGATTCACTATTCATCAAAAAATGAAAGTTTCCAGAAAAATGAAAAAAATTAGGCCTAAGCTATATTTGATATTATGAAATCAAAAATGATGTCTATTTTACCAAATTCAAAACATATAAATTTCATTAATTAATTTAAAAATTAATTCCCGTCGTCAAAACAAATAGCGTTTTCTTAAGAGATAATAACTATCAAAAGATTCACACTTGTTTATGTCTGGTTTAAATGTGAAATTACATCCAATGACCATCATTGTATTAAATTGTAAAAATATATTCTAAATATACTTTAAAACCACTAAAATTAATAATTTATCACTATTAATTATTTCGATTAAAAAGGTTTTTTTAATTAAAATTTAGTAATTTTCAGTATTCATCAGAAAATGAAAGTTATCCGTAAAGTACCAAAATTTCACCCTAATCTAATTTCGATATTCTGAATCCAAAAATGAAGTCCATTTTGAAGAATAAAATTTAAAAAATTTGAAAAAGTGGTTATTACTATTCATAACGGCTAGTTTTAATAATATTTTAATAGCATATCGTTGTTTAGTGAAACTCGGTATTGCGTACTACACACGCTATCGAGGAAGGTCGCGATTGTGTGTGATGCAAGGCAAGTCAAGGATGCATGTTTTGCAAGCTCCTTTTGGTGTAGCGTACAACACAAGACATTAATGAAATTAAAAAGAATATTTTTCATAAAATCCCAGGGTGTTACATTCTACCCCCCTTAGAATGAATTTCGTCCTTGAAGTTCGTCTGGGTAATAAATGGTTTACTATTCGAAAGTTTCTTTGATAGAACCCCATATCATAAAAAGGAATACCAAAACCAATCTTTAAAACAAAAATCATGAAACATAATGGTTACCTAAATAAACTAATCATTGGGTTTCCACATAGGTGAAAATATGGATATGGAAGAGAAATATAACCATCATGTTCTGATGGAGAGTGGTAGAGAACATGGCTATGGAAAATCCAGCAATCACAAAGCCATAAATTTGTGACGATCTAAGGTACCATATGATTCATCAGATATAAGAGAACTAGGACAACATTTTTGGTTTTCAAGATCGTTTTCCTAATGTTGATGAAATTGGAATTAGAACAAATACTTTCGTGATTTCGGTATAGTCTCACCATTGGTCGTTATTTGGAAAATTTCCACTTCATCTCTTAAAGAAATTAAGTTGAATTTGTCATTCGTGATGTGTTATCATATCATATGATAGAATGACGGGTCATTCCATCTGTCTCAAACAAAAGGTTAGAAAAGTTGTCAAAAAATACATAAGTCCATCTATAGTGAGATTAATCATATATGGTTCCTAAAATTGACTTATACTTCATATATCATACTGCTTAATATAATAAAACTAGTTTCTACTAAACAGGGACTTCCTTTAGGCCAGTGGTAGGCGATAAAGGCCAGTCGCACTTCGGTTATGGGTTCGATTCCCACAACCCTGTCCGACGCGATGGGATGTCGCCTATCCAGAAGGTTGTCCTTTTTCTAAAGATATATTACTATAACATCCCATCAATAATATCGAAAAAAGTTCTATCCTAACTTATTTCCAACATAATCGATTCCAATCTTTAGGCTTATCTAAAATACTTCGGTCCAAGCTCATAGTATAATGAAAATGATTACTTGAAATGTCACATAACAATCATGTGAATCCCATCATTTATCCCCCATATATCATAATATATATCTTGTTGGTCAAATTACAAACATGTGAATACCTTAATCATGTATTCTCTTGAAGAATGAATACCCATTGAGCCTTAGTGAAAACATGAATACAGTTAAAAGTTAACACTTTCCACAAACCAAAATCCTCAAAATTCTATATACTCAAACCCTGATATCACTTAGTCCTTATATCAATCATGAGATCATGAATACTGTCAAACATTTCATTTTCTCCTTATCCATTTATTATGCGCATATCATCTGCTTTCCAAAATATTTGAATCACTTTTCATGGTTACCAGTACCTTAAAATTATTGAAACCCACAATAGAATAATACAAAAATATTCTAATACACAATAAAAGTACCTCAACATCATTATTCATGAATAGAAATACATAAACACATCAATCCATCCTCTTCAATTATTGTCCTGGAATAAGTCCTTCCTTGATTTAGAAGTAACTTTTTAGGTCAGGGAATTGAGTTGGGTAATTCCCATGTTCTCCACAAATAATTCGTTGAACTCCATAACAGTCTGTCACTCTATAACCTATTTCTCCACACAGATAACATCGGTCCCTCCATTTGAGGTATTCCTCAAGGTTCTTCTTCCTTCTTTAGAAATCACAATCTTCCTTTCTTTATGCTCCTCAACATGCGAACATGCATAATTGTTTATCTTCCTCTTCTTTGATGAATTAGGCGTACCACTAAATTTCACCTTGTTAATCATATATCACGATGACTGATTCGACATAATCACAATATCTTTCTCTCTAGGAATTACACAATTTTGTTTCTCATAGTCACCAATTTGTCCATTGGATTCAATGTTAACCGAATTCCTTCTGGTTCCCTCCATTAACTAAAACACAAAAAGAATTCTGTGAGAGGCAAAAATCATACTAGAGAAAACAACATAGTAAAGTGGGATTACCCTCAATATCTAATATCTTAGGTTAAATTCTAAGATCGTTAGCGCAATTCTATGACTATAACCTATACGTATACTTAACCTTAGAGAAATCCCTAGACATACCTTAGAAATATCTCGTGGGATCTCAGTAACGTTTTCGCATCCTAGTTTCTAAAGGTTGACTAAACCATTCCTCTGATACCAACTGTAGAGACCCAAATCTTAACGTACATGGACATTACATTACTTTTGCGGAATACTTAGTACATAACAAAAACACACACATAAGGACCGTAATAGTTTAGTGTCTTTGGAAACTCGGAATATAATCTTTTAATCGTGGTGAAAGATCATCAACATCTCCCAAAAAGATATTCCTTTTTTTACCTAAAACCTTTTTCTATATCCTGGGGAAAAGAACACATAAAAGGGTGATCTCAAATGCTCAGTAAGGGTAAACAAAATTAATATCAATCACATCATATTCATAAGAACATAACATTTTGGAAATCTTAACCTGCAAAAGAGATCATAATATCATAACATGGGATAAATCATAGTTGTGAAATGTAATCCCAATAATCTTAACATAAAACATGAAACTTTTTGGCATACACACATAATTATAGAGAATCATTTCTTAATAGTCAAGACTCGTTGCCAAGACTATCTTAGTGGACAAAGTCCATTTATGAACCGAGTTCACTCCTTGTTTCAGTCCTGTTTCACTGAACTGGTTTAACCTGCCATTCAACCCATTTCTATCTCATGATATAGAAAATATTTACCCAATGCATTGGAGGGAGATATAGGTTCCACCCATCTCATAATGATACCATTCTTATGTGTGCCACAAAATCATAAACCATACATCATATCATAAACCATGTAATAAAAATTGGAATCTTAAACATCGTGACATCATAAAACAATTCATATAAGATAAAGGAATTCATAAAAATATTTCCATCACAACATAATCAAATCCATGTAATAATAGGGATAGATACAGAACCCTGTATTATCTTATATGGAAAATAATTTTGATAAAACTCTTGAACTCAATTCTTGAGGAAAATATCCTTTCTATTTCAAAAACATTTTCCTTTCTTAACATGTCTTACAATTTTAAACTAAAAGAAGTTGATTAAAGATAAACTTGAAAACATGTAAAGGAATCTTCTTGGAAATAATGTTTTAAAAATCCATTCATGCCATATAAGTTAAAAAAACATTCTTCTCGTACTTTTGTCAGAAAAGTCAAAAAGTACCTCGTACGAAAAACGACAAAATATTCCTTTCATATATTTTACTAAAAACTCACCTAAGGGTAAAATTGGATTTAAACAATTTTAGGTGGATGGAAATAATATTACATATTGAGGAAACATTGATGTGGATGATAAAATAAATCCCAATAAATACCAAAGTATAAACAATCTCAGATAAAATGAGATTGTGATATTTTCCCTTACCTTAGGTCCGATTTTCTTAGTATGTGTCTAAACCTCCATTATAATGATATAAATAATGTCATTTACTTATTCCATAATCCAACTCATTGTTATGATATCATATATGGTTCACTTATGACTTTATATTACTCATTCTTTTTTAAATTCCATGTTAAAGAGCGTTTTGGGTAAAATCATTTCATTTGTCATCCGTGTTTTGATTTGTAATTATTCATATGATTACTTAGATCATGATTACATAATTCCAGAATATAAAACATGATTTATATATAATATATATTCATAATATACATATATATAATAGATCAGTAATGGAATGAAATACACCGTTTATGGAGACGGTAGGCCGTACGTACGCATGAACGATGCTTTCTTTTCCTTATTGATTTGAATGGAATTAAGTAGATGAAATACATATACATACACATAAATCCAGTATCATTATTATTTCATATATTTCGTGATTACTTATTATATATAATTTATAATCATTCATGAATGGTTAACGTGGAGAATGAATCTCATCACGTCGTGGAGACGGTATTCCGTACGTATGCACGAGCGATGATATCGTTCTCATGATCGTGGAATTGTATTGGAGTGTATGTATAATATTTCAGAATAAATATCACTTTACAATAATCATATATAGTTATTATATACACCATTATACCCATCCAAGTAAGGTGGTGGTGGAAAATAGATTACACCACGGCGTGGAGATGGTATTCCGTACGTACGCACGCGCGTTGATTTCATTTTCCGTAGGATGGATAGATGGTGAAATAGGGTTGTTTCATACTTATAATAACATATCAGTATATGATTGATACTGATGTTATTATTTCATAATGAAACAACCTAATAAGAAGAAGTGGGAGAAGAAATAAAGTTGAAAGAATCGGTAACGGACATTACCTCCTCTTTGAAGCGCCTCTTTGAGTCCTCCTCTTAGGGAACTAAAATTGGTTTTTGAAGAAGACCAGGACATCTTGTATGTTTATAGGGAAGTGGAGAAGATAATTTTTCAGGGTTTGGATGATCTTCAAGGCTCAAAGTGGTGTGAGGAAGAGAGGGAGCAGGTGCCCTTTTATAAGGGAGGAGAGGGGCACCATTGGAATAACTAAAAATATTATTTTATTATAAAGCCAAATTCGGTTTTAAATAGCTCCAAATTGACTTATTTCGAAGTTAAGGTGGGGATGGGTCGACATCCTCTCATACAATATAATTTAGACAAGTTTGGGTTCCTATTTTAACCTTATCATTCATATTTAACATTAAGTTAAATAATTTTACTTTTACCGTGTCTTCTTGTGTTCTTACACTATAAGGTTAATAAACATACTATAACAATCCAAACGAACCCCAAGTTATTTATTATTAATATATATAACCTTATCTAAGTCATTTTTCCGAACCATAGATTTTTAGGAATAAAATAACAATTAATAATATAATATTTGTTTTAAAAATACTATTTTATGTCAATTTTGACACTATTTAGTAATTTGTTTTTGTTAAAATTATAACAGAATGATTAGTTCGAAAAAAGTTAATTAAATCAATAATAACATGTCATATTAACCTATAAAATTAGTTTAATTCATAAAAAGTCTCAAATTACATTTATTTGGGTATTTATAACATCAATTATGTCAATATTTCATTAATAAGATAATTATTGCATCATCGTTGTGTCACAAATAAATTAAATTATTTAATGTCTAAAAATTATAAATAAATAACCATTATGTTGGAAATATTTTTAGATTTATAATGGTTATTTATAGTTTAATTTATCTTATATATAACCCCATATTAAAAATTATTTACTTATTAAACTTTGATATTAACTATTTTAACCCTTCTTTAAGTAAATTGATAATAAATGTCCTAATCTAATCTATGTGGGCCTGAATGGTCATATTTTATTCCTAATGTTGTTTTTGGTCGAATTACACTTATCCAATAGAATTAGGACTTGTGTTAGGGTAATAATAATATCATTTTTACCCTTAATTACCCTATTTACTTTTAACTGTGGTAAATAAAAGTAAAAAGTTACTATTCACCAAAAAAATTATTTTCATCTCATTGAACCACATTTTACTTACTGACATCAACCGTGTCTCTCAGATTTTCGAAATTCCACTCACAGAAGTGGTAAAATTATGTTTTATGAAAAATTCATTTTTTTAAACTACCACTTAGTGGATTCACTATTCATCAAAAAATGAAAGTTTCCAGAAAAACACCAAAAATTAGGGCTAAGATATATTTGATATTATGAATTAAAAAATGATGTATATTTTACCAAATTCAAAACATATTAGTTGCATTAATTAATTTGAAAATTAATTCCCTTCGTCAAAACAAATAGCGTTTTCTTAAGAGATAATAACTATCAAAAGATTGACACTTGTTTATGTCTGGTTTAAATGTTAAATTACATCCAATAACCAACATTGTATTAATTTGTAAAAATTTATTCTAAATTATACTTTAAAACCACTAAAATTAATAATTTATCACTATTAATTACTTCGATTAAAAAGGTTGTTTTTAATTAAAATTTAGTAATTTTCACTATTCATCAGAAAATGAAAGTTATCCGAAAAGTACCACAATTTCACCCTAAGATAATTTCGGTATTACGAATCAAAAAATGAAGTCTATTTTGAAGAATACAATTTACACAATTTCAAAATGTGGTTATTACTATTCATAACGGCTAGTTTTAATAATATTTTAATAGCACATCGTTGTTTTGTGAAACTCGGTATTGCGTACTACACACGCTATCGAGGAAGGTTGCGATTGCGTGTAATGCAAGGCAAGTCAATGATGTGTGTTGTGCAGGCTCCTTTTGGTGTAGCGTACAACAGAAGACATTAATGAAATTAAAAAAAATATTTTCCATAAAATCTAGGGGTGTTACAATTAAACTTCCTAAAACCCGAAAATATATTTAAAAATACAATTATATGATATGATCATCCATTATCTATAATCTATGAATTCTTTCTTTGTGATTTATTATGTGAAACATCAATTATGAAATACCTCTACTTTTCATTACACTTAATTTTTTATGAACTTTAGTACTAAAATCCATACATAATTATATGGATAAAATAGTCATTTATTATTTAGAAATGTGATCTAGTTGGTCACATCTTCCAAAAACTTATTCTGATGGTTTGAACAAGTTCCCAATCTTTAGTTTATAATTTCATGATTACTTCTTAAACTATTTACTTTTTATGGGTTGAATCCCCTTAAATTAGTAATCTATAACCTATGGACATGAATTAATATTGGTAATTAAACTAAAATATTATCTTCAAGTTCCAAAAGCCTCCATAGTACATGATGTTTTCATAAAAATATTTCATTCCTTCAAAAACATCATGTTGTCCAAATTTTAAGTCCTCGTGTTATTTTACTTTTGAAAAATAAATCATGGATCCAGTTTCTAAAAAAATTTATGTTGTACTCCCAAAAATTTCTACTTCATACTAGAATTTATTCTATCCTTTTAGGATTCACCTTTTATAGAAGTTTTTATATTCAAATCAGGTTTCTAGAGATATTGAGATTCCTAATAATCGTATATATTTTTAAAAAATATAATGTTATTCAATAGTTATCTTGAATAATAATTTTTATAAACACTTTTAATATCTTCACCAACATTTTAATTTGATATTAAATTTCCAATATGAATCTCATAATTCTATGAGACATTATTTTATTTCTCAATTTTCAATTTCGAGCTTCCCCCAACTTCATTATAAGAGTATTTAAACATATATTTTTCTGTGTCCAATTTAATTTCTGCATCAATGTATATTTTTTAGAAAATATCCCGATCCTTCTATTTTTCATATAATATAATTTCCAATTAAATATTAATTTACCTATCATCATCAAGAAATTTTATTAACTTTCCAATTTCATTTTATCACCTTGATTCTTTCAATGAATGTAAACTATCATTATTGGTATATAATTGGAAAACCTTATTCAAACTCTTATTATCTATTTATAATTAATAAATATTCAAGACACTCACTTTTAGTTCCTATTTTTACATTAACTCTATTTCTTCTTCATCTACACTTTCATAATTACTTCCCTGGTATCCTGTAAATACATCATCATTTAACATTTCAATTATTATAATTTCACCAACATTGTCAGATAATTATAACTCTTTAAATTTATTATGGAAATAATTTTATTCACACTAATATATGAATTTTTTCTTTTAATTTTTTTTAAATTATCTACTTATCTGTTAAAAGGTTACTTGAATGGCTTATTATTTATAGAACTTGTTGGCTTCTAATCCTGATCGTCTCTCAATTCATCCTCTCTAAATTTGAATGATTTTCTTCCAAATTTCCATCACCCCCATAACTAAAACACATTAATGATTGTTTTCCAAACTATTTACCTTTTCCATTTTAAACACTTCTTATGAAAAGTGTGATGTGTTTATTGAACTTCACATCAACATATTCATCTAAATCTAAAACTTCTTCATTAAAGACAACCTTCCTCTTACTCGTTTATTTATTTAAATATTTTTAAAATATTTCCTTATAAAAGTTGGCCTTCATATTGAAAAAAAAATCCCCTCATAATTTCCTAAGTGATTAGTATACTAAGGTGATCATACTATGATATTTTACCAAGATCACGATCTTCAAGAGATGAGACCTTTGAATCAAACTTGTCTCACATGATAAGTAGTATTTTTTATAACCACAAAATCCAACAACTTCTCACAAAAATCTCTGAAGGTACTCACAAATTCATTAACTCTGACGAATAATTCATCAAATATTTCATCTTCAAGCTTCTTGATATATTCATATCTATGTATTCAAACATTTATATTAGCTTTATACACTTTTCATTTCTTTTATAAATGACTTATATTTTATTCTAACTAGTTTTTAATATTCATATATCCTTGAAAATTAATAATTAGTTCTATGGAATAGATGAAAATTTTGTATTTTGAATAAAACCATAATTCTCCATCTTTGTCAAATCTATTTATATCATTTTAGTACCTTCAACATGAAGAATAAACCCATCATTGGCTACATCCAATACCTATATACTAATAGATAAAAATATATAGAGGCATATAATCTTTCAATATATAATAATTATTCCCATATAATGTTTTAAGTCCATTTGTTGTTCACATTATTAATGTTTTCTTTGTTTACAAAAAAATCATATATCAATCCTTCTTATATAGAGAGATAATTTTTCAAAAGTACCCAAAAACTAATTGAGTTCAACGACCTTTAAAATTAATAAACATAATACATTTTGATCTATAGAGGAAACATGTACTATTCTGAAACAAATTTTGGTTTCCCAAGAATGGTAAGTTCATTGAGATGGGTGAATCAGTAAACATTAGTTTGTTTTGTAAATATTATTATTTATTATAAAATTAACATTTGTTACTTGTTAAGGTGATTGATCTTACTTCTTTTCTCACATACATAGTAAGGAAATAAATAAATAAAGTATACTTAATGTAAAAGGGTCACTAATAAAAATGAGTAGTTAATACAGATCATGATATTGACTCACCCAAGAATATATGATCTACTAGAATCACTACTATGTATTGTAATTGGTATATAATATCAAAAACTCATAATGTATGAAAATAATTGTGTTGCTTCCTGAAAAGTCTCCCAAAAAGTTATACAGACATCTTGTCCTTTGTTGAAGAAGGGATTATCATTTTATTAATGGATGAATGTATATAGACAATATTATAGTGATCCTATAATTATTTTATATTAATAATAGGTTTTACTACATTTTTCTTCATTAAACAATATAATTGTGATGTTTAAACATAAACCAGTTTGTTCTTTCTATTCCTCTTCTTTTACTCACACTACAATAAGTATTCTGTTCTTCTTCACTATTCCCCCTATGTTAATTTCACCACACACACTCCTATTTTACAATAAATAGTTATTATTTTTTATAACACACAACGATCAATACATCTTTTTCATTCATTCAAGACCATATACTATTTATTATTACATGTCACGATCAATTTATTTAGGTTTGAATTTTAATTTCAAAAATTCAAATTCAAAATACTAACCATCGTTTACTACTTCTCATATTACTCTAAATATTTTCCATCTTCTATTTTACATAATGGAATTATCCAAGTGTTAACTAGAATACCCCACAACAAGATTTTCTTCCCCACAGTGTTGCAATTCAATTCCATTAACTACTCCTCATCCACTACATTCTTCATGGAATAAAACATCTTTTTCATGGAGTAAGACTAAATATCTATTTTTCCAGGAATGTATGTCACATCATAGCACCAGTAATAATAACATGATACCTTTTTGTATCTCAAAACATCATAATGATTAATTTTCATGAGTTCATGTCACATCATTAATTATTGTAAATCATTGAACCATGGCTTTCATCATGGATTTGAAAATATCTTCATGGCATTACAAATATATTCTAAACTACCAGTATCATCAATTCACATAATGATATTCATTATATAAATAATATATTTATAATTTCCACATTTAAATAATTCCAAATTTTAACAATTTATTAGAAAGAATTATTCAAAAAAATCTCTTTCAATTTCCATTAAACATTATATTATCTTCTAAAAAATCTATGTTAACTCCCAAAACATCATTTTTATAAGTCATGAACCCCCTATATATAGAAAATAATCTCTTACATGATCATGGAATAAATAATATGAATGAATACTTATCTAATTTCGTAATTTTTACTTAGAGTTACTTTTATGCATCACTAAAAATTACTCTTATGCATTGAAAATTTTATCATTATGTAAACTTGAAAGAAATATATGAATTTTACATATCAAAAAAATAACCCTTAAGTATTTTTCCATCCTCTGAGATACATTTACATATTTCAAGATTAGTTTTATGTATTTTCCTATACCTCAGTGTGATATTTACACATGCAGGGATGGTTACTCTTAAACTATCCATATTATTTCAAGTTTCCACTTAACTACATAAAACTACTCTCACACATATAATGAATATTTCTTACCATTTTGAAATTTATAAAATTCATACCATAGTTAAAATTATATATATAGTAAAACTAATCTTACATATTGAAGACTTTGGAATATTTCAAAATATATTCTACTCAACCCAAAAACAATTTTGAACAACTCCTAACAACTCCATACTTTTTCAAAATACCTTCAAACACTCCAAAAAGACATTATCTCATGTAATATGATTTATTTAATTTTAGTTTGTATATTATTTATATATTGATTATAAAATATAACATAAGATACATAACCACATAATTAATATAATCTTCTTCTCAAAACCAATAAGAAGCTAGATGAATATTATTCAACACCATATCATAATAAAATGTCCATATATTTCCATAACCTTATTAAGGAAATAGAGACACTATATTTTTAACTATTCTTAATGGTCTAAACAGTATCCCTAAACTTTATCTTTTTATCAATATATTATATAACTACCCATACTATATCCTTATCCTTTGGGGAGAAAAGACATATTATTAAAAAATAAATAGTGATCTCATCCCATTTACATTAAGGTACAGAAAGTGCTTGTAGAAATCCATTGGGTCTCTGATGTTCATAATTGACTTGTTAACATGTAATACATCATGACACACATCTTATAATCTACAACTACAATCTTGGAAACTAATATTACATATGAATGTCATGATATATCATAGAAACCCATATGAATTTATCCCAATGAGAGGAATAATAATCTCTCATAACCACTTTCTAAATATAGATAAGAACCCCAAACATTCAATGACATAATATAAATAAAAAAAGTCTTGATATTATACCTCAAAATATTCAAACCATTGAGTATATTGAATGATAATTCAATACAGTTTATATATTTTAATATTCTCCACTCATTCAATAACTAAATATTTAAAATTAATAGGTTATAAATAAAAATCATTCTGATCTTCAGTAATATCAAAGGGTTGGATACTATAGGAACCAACCACTAGTCATATATAAATTTCCTAACCGTATAAGGTTCTGAAGTCCTAGTGAGGGAATCAACTAAAAAATTTCCCATTATTTGAATATGTAGAATGAATAAATAAATGGGTTATAGGTATTCATCTCATAAATTTTATCTAAAATTTAAATATTTAAAAGAAAAGGTATACCTAATGTTGTTATTGTTGGTATATAATATGAACCACTCATTGAACAAGTAATTCCACCAAAATTTTAAATCATGTACCATGATGATAATTTCTACATCATCGGTTGGTTGATTATACTCATGTTGTATTAATGTTTTATAAATATAGGCCATGAGTAACATCCCAATCCTAGAAACCACTAAATCAGTGCTCCAACTAGGGTCACCACATGACCTCAAGCACCCCCCGTCCCCCGTATAGAAGAGGTTTCAAAATAGCATTAATGGTCTAATATGTCACATGGTGGGACTATACCCACTTTACTAGAGTAAGCCATAGTAGATAACAAATGAAATAAAGGATACAATAAGCATTAAACTAAAAACATACATTACCAACCATTTCCCAAATAGAGTCTAAACCACAACCAAATGATAATTATAAACATGATTCTTTATTCATTTATCACGTATACCACTTCAAAACTATGAATAAATTATACAAATAACATAAAAATCTCATAATCCACTCAATACATAAGTCATGTTCATACCTTAACAAATTAGAACATTTACCATTTAGAGTGTATAGCTTATTTAACCCATTTCAAATATCATAACATAACCCATCTAGAATATTAATCTATTCCCATACATTAACCGATTTAAATTATTCATCAATTATCATGTGTTATCCCATTTAACACATCCATCAATTTATAGACATTTACCCATTGAACATGTTCATCATTTCAAATTCTTTAACCCACTTATGAATTTCAAATACAATTCATAAGTCATTTAGCACCATCACATTATTTCATCTAAACCATTTCATATTAATCAATAAAATCCATTATGAAATTATCTAATTCTTGAAACAAATATCAATATTCCCCTTTTTAACTCAAATGACAAATCAACATGTTCATCATGGGATCTCCTTTATCATAAGTAAATTATATTTTTAACATTTAAATTTTAAATGTTTTTAAATGTTAGCACACCCCATGGGTGGTCCTAAAATGGTCTAGTCAATATCAATGCATCACACATGTACTATGAGGGGTTGAATTCATTATTTACTAAACCATTTTACCAAATCTATCAAAATGTATCAAATTCACAACGAGTGGGAACCATTAACACAACCACGCATGCACAAATCAACTGCAAGGCTATGGGATATAACATGTAGACCACCTACAATGATTCTGAAGAAGAACACATGATCAACCTTGAGCCATGATATGGATTAAAACACCCATTTAATACACAACCTAGGATCTGCTAGCAAAAGATAGATTTAGGGATTCAGAATAAGAAGAACAAAACCAGAAGATCTAATCTAGAAAATAGAGAAAAGAGAATCATTATACTCACCCAGTACTTTTATCCAAACCCAACAGAACTCCAAATGACCTAGAAATTAATTAGATTGACCATTAAAACGTTTTGGGTGTTTAGGTGTGTCACTAGGGATATGGGGAGAATAATGGGAAAGATAATCGGGAGAAACACTTAAAATCAAAAAGGTAGAAATTTTTAAAAACACACTATTAATGTGGCGCAAGGTTTGGCAACACGGTTTTCCAAACCATCCACTTTTCATCTACCAACCAATATTCAAGAGGGGATAGGACGCACTTTCACCTGAGGATCCCTACACAGTTTGAAAATTGTGAACCAATCGTACAGAATCCCTCTATCCAATGCTGCATATTTTAGATTTCCCCCTTGCACGTTTTACCTAATAGTATACCCCCCACCTGTCTAGCATAGTTTGGACACACATATTCAAATAACTATGCACCAACTGTGCAACATGCACTGGATAGACTGAATTCTTGTTCTATAATGTCATGAACCCCCAGGGCTCCCCAGATCTTCCTCAAACACCCGATAAACATTTAATAAACCAATTTTAAGTTATTTAAACAAAATTTAAATGAGAATATACCACAATAAATTCTAGTAACTTAAAACCTCACCATATTATAATGGAAAATCCTTTATCTACACTTCCAAGCAACAGTGAGCCTCTTATGTAAACAGATTTGGTCACTGGACCCATATATCAGTCTCTCTCACTCGCAAGTTTCTTCCTGAACATTACTAAGATTCCATAAAACTAAAACCAAAGGCACAATCATTCCCCGAAATACATATTCAATATGATCCACAATTTGAACCAAATTATTCTCAAAAGGCACATCATCCTCAAATTCAACAACCACAACATCAATCACATTAGATGGTTTGGGGTGATACTTCCAAACCTATGAAACCTCAAAAACGTCATGCATACCGCCATAAAAATATGGAAGAGTCAATCATTATGCCATCATTCCAATTGTCCGTACAATCTCAAATGGAACAATATACCTAGGTTCTAACTTACCCAATTTTGAAGCTGACAGTCACCCAACCTTGGTGACACAAGAAGAAACACATGATCACTTATCATAAACCCTAGAGGTCTATAATGTCGATACACATATGAATTATTCCTACTTTGATCCATATCCATTTTCTTATGAATCTACAAAATCTATTATGATATTTCTTTCATGAGACTCGGTACCGATAAATCTAATTCCCCCACCTCCCTCCAACAAAATGGAGATTGACACGGACAACAGTATAACACCTCATATGGTTCCATGTAAACCATATTCTTGTAACTATTGTTGTAGGAAAACTCAAATAGCACTAAATAAATTTCCCAATATCCACAAAATACTACAACACATGCTATCAACATGTCCTCTAACAGGTAAATAGTATGATTTGAGTTCTCAACCATCCGCATGTGATTATTCATACTAAAAATCATCTGGGTACCAATAGCCCTCTGTTATCCATTCTAAAATCATATTGTGAAATGTGGATCATGGTCCCAAAATATATTATAAGGTACCCCATTCAACCATACTACCTATCAAGAATATAACCCACCTATCTAATTCAAGGTGAAGGTCACTTGAATTGGAAATTAATGAGCCACCTTAGTTAATAGATTCACAACTACCCAAATCGTATCATTATCTGAGGTTTCATTGAGATAACCACTATGAGATCTATCTTCATGTCATCGCATTTAAATTATGGAGTGGGTAATGTCTACAACAAGCTACTTGGTTGGTGATGATTAGTCTACACCTGATGTCCAATAAGGAATCGTTCCATGAAACCTCCAACCTCTTTCTTTAGCCCTATACAACAATACGACCTACAACAATCACGATACATTTTGGTCAAACCATGATGTACTTCCACTTCGATGAATGAAAATCACACATCAATTATTCTCACATACATGTTGGAACAATAACACGGTCATGAACCTAAATGATCCCATCATCTCCAACAGTCCAGCCAGAAGTTGACTCCCCTCTTAAGACTTTTCATCAAAGACAAACATTATCGGTCCTAATATTTCCTATTCTCGATACGAATTAGAAATGGGGACCCAACTACTAAGTAAGAAATTTTCATATTACCTTGGTCACCTGGCACCAATGGAAGAATCTCAACCAATAACAACATTATCCTCCACTCAAAAACAGATTCCTTACCTAACTAATTTTGAGTCTTCTAACTCAAATAATCTGCAACACTGTTTATGTTTCATGGTGTGTTGACTAGATCAAAGTAAAAGTAGAACATGTACTCAATCCATATTCGATTAAAATGATTCAAATCACACTAAGATAATATGTACTTATAGTTATTATGATTGGTATACACTGTAATCTATTCTCCCTACATTTAGTACCACCAACACATTATCGAATAAACCACCACGGTTAACTAAATATCATGTGAAAGGAAATTTATTTCACGAGTCCTCAACTTTAATGCACCATATTCAACTTCCAAATAATCTATCATCAACATTTCACCAACCCATAACCAGATACATCACATAAAAAAGTATTCCCTTTAGCTAGCTTAGGTAAGATCAGAATTGGTATGGTACTCAACCGCTTATATAACTCTTGGAAAGAATTATCACATTCTATAAACCATTCAACCTTGATTAATTTATTGGTCAAGAATAAATGTGGTATTTCCAAAATGGAAAAGTCCTTGACGAACCTTTGGTAATATCCCTTCAATCCAAAAGACTTTGAACATTAGAATCATTCTTGGGAAGCTCCCATTTTACATCTACATTTAATTTATCCGGTTCTACTGTCACACCTTCCTCAAATATTACATAACCCAAGATATTCACCCTTTCGATCCATAAATGACAATTTTATATCTTGGTGTATATCCTATGCTATCTTAGTTTACATTATACAATTTAAAGATGTTTGGTATGAATTTATTGAGCTTTGAAGTACACCAAGATGTAATAAATAAAGAAAAAAACAAAATTATCTAGATATGGGTAAAATATACAATTCATTAGAGACATAAACACTTTTAGTCCATTTTTCAACCCAAAAAACATCACAACTAACTCATAAAAACCATACCTACTCTTGAAGGTAGTCAGAGGTAAATTAAAATGTCCCACCATAAGCTAGTGATAACTGGACCTTCTATAAATTTTGGAGACCACTGATGCACCTCTTAGCTGGTCAAAA
Organism: Viscum album; assembly: GCA_963277665.1. Taxonomy (NCBI): domain Eukaryota; kingdom Viridiplantae; phylum Streptophyta; class Magnoliopsida; order Santalales; family Viscaceae; genus Viscum; species Viscum album. Next base: position 1,244,154,655 of record OY728156.1, on the reverse strand, counting down.
AGATCATTGATTCAGGTTATATTGTATATTCCTAATTTTCATCTGATTTATCTTTCTATAATTGATTCATAACTGCAATATACTTGAAGTCCTCATCAAACACATACTGAAATGGATCCACCACATGAGAGAAGAGAAGTTTCTCTAATCCCCCATAATCAATAATGAGGTAAGAAACTCAGGCTATGTGTTCACACAACTACTAACAAAATGTCGATGCACGACTTGCCCAGGCATCCAATTCACCATGGTGGATATACATGCCTCCCTAATGAGACATGAATGTTACCCAACGATGATAATATTCAAAATGGGATTGGTACAATGCTATCCAATCCACATCCAAAATAAAATCAAAACCCAACATCTCAAGCACAAACATGTCCCATAGGAAATGGCACCCCCCCAAAATCAAGATAACACCCCTTACACTACTAGATATTTTCAGTGTCCAACCTTAATAGTGTATCAATCAGCATAACCCCACACAAAATATCCACCACTAGACCAAACATGAGAATAAAATAAGAAGATATAAAATAATGTGTGGAACCTGTATAAAATAAAGTACTAGAATGTGTTGAAGGTAAAAGGGAAGTACCTAAAACCTTTGATGGTCTAGCCTCACCACCTCTAGCTGAAGACTAAAATGCCTAATTCTGACCTATCCATTTACCCTAGCTTCTAGTCTGAGTTCCTAATATTGAACTACCAAGATGATACGAGCGCTCTCGCCCCAGAGTACCATGTACTCCACCTCAACTGGTGTGGATAATATAACTCCAACTATCATCTTTATGTGTAATAATAAACCCCCTGCCTGCATATGATATCAGCCTCAATCCTCCATTTGTGCCCAATTGTTGAGGGTTCTTATAGAAACATTGCACATGCCCCATGTTTCCACACACTTAGCACTCAACCGGTGGTGGGGGTACTAACATCGTTTCTATCCCGGCCTTCCATATGAATATAAAAAACCTGGACACCGCCATTATAGGTTGTTCTTCTTTTTGGAATACCCTTATCACCTCCTCCATGGTGAATATTTCTAAAACTATGATTCATTACCTTGGACATCACACCATTGGTCCATCCAACTTGAACCAAAAAACCTCTACTTGAATCCTAATTTAAGTTCCCTTCTAAAATTATTTCCTAATATACCACTTATAAAAACCTATTTAAATAAAATATGTTCACCTATAACTTTATCTCATATCTATATTCATCTTGGAAATGACTCTTCGTAATTCCCTTGTCCCCTTCCAATGTTGGAACAAACTGTTGCAAGTATATGAAATAAAAAGAATAATCCATCATGGACATAGTCTCCTAGTTGAACCTCATAAAATAGGTATCCAGCTCATGTCTCATTGTCTCTAAAGATATATACTTAAGAAACTGTTCCTTGAAGTATTTCAATAATATACCATCTGCCTACTAGTTCTGAACTAAAAGATCCAAATAGTTCTTTGTTGTTCCCCATAACTTATAGGATTCCCACTTCACACTCTTCTAGGGATAATTCTACGACTAGTCCAAATTCATCTATATGGACTCTATCTAGAAATATTCTACCTCGTGTATATCCTCTTTGAAAAACATTGGTTAGTGATACAACTAAAACTCTCTTGTTAAGTCAAAAATACTCATCATGACAAACCCTAGGTCTCATTCTATCATCTAAATAAAATGAGAAAAGTTCTCATGAAACATCTCTTATCCTCAGCTATCATAGAATAATAGGTTTTTGTACTCCACTACTGGTGAATCATTATAAGTGATATCCACTTGTCACCTAACCAGCACAGATCATCAAGTGGTAATTTTGTGATAATTCCAAAAACAAGCATTAGAACACATGAAACAAATATTCCATAGTTTAATTAAAATAATTCTCTCCACATGTCATAAAAACCCCATTTCACAGTCACTATCTAAATGGACATCATCACATATAGAACACAACCCTCAACCATTCCTACTGGGGGTCATGGATAACATGGGGAAAACTAACATGAATAGTTACAGGTCTTTCATTAGACACCTTTTTAAAACCATTTCCAAAGTCACAATTTAAATCATTTTTTCTTTGGAAAATTTACCATTTCACAGCCTATTACAACCAATATTTTAACTCATTTGAAACCCTTCATTAAGATCAATAATTTAACCATTCTTTAACGTTATTTCTATTTAACAATTTTCATCATCTTTATTAGACATAATTTTTTAAAAAAAATTAAGAGAGTAAAATGGATATTTTACTTCATATCCCACACACACATCCCATGTGTTCCTATAATAGTTCATGCCACCTATAGCCCTAGGTGCCTATGATGACATATGAATTCACAATCTTGTGTCATAATGGATGTGATAAAAATATCACAAAACAGTCAAATAACGCAATATGATCATCACCCAACAGTGAAATATCATTCAATATTAACAAGACACATCAAGAACATTACCCGCTGGTACATTGGTTTTCCCTCATACATGGGTTGGATACTACAATGCATGATCTCATAACCAAGGCTGACCACTTCCTAATATCTTGTCTATTTTTTCCATATTGTAGATCCATATAAAATAACTACTCTGATACCACTTTTTAACATCACTATCTCAGAAGCCACTAAACCGATGCCTTGAGACAGGTCTCCACATGGCTTCATGTTCACATCGTCATATTCTAAAGTTTTTGACTTGCAGCGAGGGTTTAATAGGTCACATGGGAAGACTATACCCTATTTACCAGAGTAAGACACCATAAATAACAAATGAAATAAAGGAAAAAAATAAGAAATAAACCATAAAATTGTATTACCATCCATTTCCCAAATAGGGTACAAACCACTACCAAACGATAAATATGACTTTTCATGATAATAGTACTAAAAGTGAAGAAAAAAAATAAATTCAAATAGCCAAAAATCCAAAATCGGTGCTGACACCACATCTGGATCCTCAAACATGCTCACCCAAATCCAAACTCAACTCCCCAAAATAGGTTTTTAGCCTTTTCATGACCTTTAATGACGAAATCTTCTTAAAAAACCCAATGGTGATATTTCCTTTAACTATTGTCATCATTATTTTGATTTCCATCATTGAATCCATGGGTTTGGCATTTACATCATTTTCTCTATAGTCTATGTCATTCAAATACTTTGAATAAGTGTATAAGTCAAGTTAACTATCACACTAGGGATAAAAAAATCATAACAAATACATCACGCTTACCATGGAGCCTCAGCCTTGGTAGTTTCATCTATTTCATCTGTCAGGGTCGTATATCCATAGTCCCCTTACCTAACCCTCGCATTATAGTGGTGGCGATTATAGCATTGTTCGAACCCAACTCATGGGAATATATCTTTAAGTACAATATTTCATAACTATTGAGCCATGTGCACATGCTTTTTTCCCATGTAACATATCTAACACATCACAAACCATGAATAAACAATAAACTTAACATTCAAATTTTACAATACATTAAATACACAATCTATGTTCATTACTTATCCCATTAGAACATTTACCATTTACATTGCATTGCTCATTTAACCCATTTCTCTTTTTCTACATTAATCTATCTGGCATATTGAACAATTCCCATCTTTTAACCTTTTTTACATATTAATCGATTCTAAAATGTTATCCCATTTAAAACATTAATAAATACACAATAATTTACCAATTGAACATGTTCATCATTTCACATTACGTAACCCGCTTATTAATTTCAAATACAATTCATGGGTAATTTAGTGCCATCACATTATTTCATCCGACCCATTTCATATTAATACAAAAGATCCCTTATGTCATTATCAAAGTCATGAAATAACTATATATATTTCCCTTTTTAACTTGTTGAACAAATATACATGTTCATCATGGTATATACTTTATCACAAGGCAATTCTATTTTTTATTTTACAATTTTCCGTGTTCAGAAATGTGGGCACGCCCCATGGGTGGCCCTAAATCATTCTATTCAACATCAATGCACCCCACTAGGATCATAGGGTGTCGAATTCATCATTTACCCAACCATTTTACCATATCCATCAAAAGGAATCAAATTCACAATAATAGGGAACAATTAACACAATCACACATGCCCAAATCAACTTCAAAACAATGGGATATAACGGTAGGCCACCTATATCAATTTCAAAGATGAATGCATTCTTAACAATGGAACTTGACTTGGATTCAAACACCCATTTAATCCACAACCTTATATCCACCGGAAAAAATTTTCTTTTAGGGATTAAGATAAAGAGGAACAAAACCTCAATCCCTAAACCAAAAAATAGAGAAAATGGTGTGTTATACTCACTCAGAGCTTCTATCTATAACCAAAAAAACTCCAAACATCCTTGAAAGGAAGGAGATAAACCCTTGGGATGATTTGGGTGTTTTGGTTCATCACTATGTATGTTGGGAGAATAATGGAGAAGAAAATTGGGTAAAACACCTAAAATATTGAGGGGAAAATAGTAAACACACACTTTTAATGAGGCACACGGTTTGGTCAAAAAAATTTCCAAAATGTGTGTCAACTGTGCACTAGCCTCTCTCCAAGATGGTCTTTATCACATGGTTACTTAGGGAGGCCCACGTAGATTGATAAACTGTGTGCTAACCATGCGAAATGCCTATATAAACCTTCATGGTTTGTCATTCCCCCTTAAAATGTTTACCTAACTGTGCACCCATCCATATGGATATCACTATTTCCACTAACCATGTTCCACCCGTGAAATATGCACAAGATGACCCTATTTCTCTTTATTTTCTGCCCAAACCCCTAGGACACCCCCATTCTACCATAAACACTTGATAAACATTTAATTAACCAAATATAAATGAGAACTTAAATCCATGGAATTTGGGATCTAACACCACCACATGATGGTCCTGTATTAGCACACAGTTGATAGACATAAAATAAGAATCATAATAAAGCTCAAATAATTAACCGAGCTAAACAAACCCAAATATGAGATTCATGTTAATTATCTTTATAAATTATATAAAATCCATATTAAACCTCTTTTACCATACAAATTTCATTATATTAATCCTTAAAAAATAATAAGAGTAGCTATACATAAAAACTCCTAAATTAAGAGATTAAAATGCCTAGAATTATATATGAAAATTCAAAACTCAATGGAATTACTTGGAACTTCACAACACATAACCACATAAAATTTCTCTACATCAATATATATTCCATCTTGCAATAAAACATATCCCAATAATTATAAATTATGAATCCATAATTCAAATTTTAAATGATTTTCATAGACCTTATATTAACTCAATATTCCTAGAAATTCATAAATGTGTTAAAATACTCTTATTGAGTTTGTAACATCCCAGGTAAATAAATAAATAACAAATTCTCTTTTTATTAATATTTTTTCAATTTAATATTAATTTTTCTTTAAAGGGTTTTCCCTGTTCGATGGCATACCCGATACGCAACAACCGGTTTCTTTGAAATCTTATGTTACACAGTAATAATATAATATTATTATTTAAAATAGTAGTTAACTACTATCCATTGTATTGTAGGTAATTAACCAAAATAACTACAATATGATTATAAATTTTTTTTAAATAAAAGTTAGAGTCATAAAATGTGAATTAATCTAAATTTATACATAATTTACTTTAAAATGTCGATTTACCACCTTTTAATGGTGAAACCTTTTTAAATATAGTTTTGGTCACTTTTATATGTACTATTTGACAAAATAAAATTCTTATTTAGATCTAGGACATGAAAATTTACTTTGGGTAAATTTTTGGTATTTTTCTGGTAAAGTCCATTTTTTATGAATAGTGAAAAATACTATATTTTTATTCAAAAGTGCCTTTTAATATAATTTATTTATATGGTAATATTATATGTTTAATTGGTTTTAAAGTGCAATCTTATTATATTTTTTCCAATTAATCCAATTTTGGTCAACGGAGTTAATTTCACATTGAAATTGGATATAAACAAGTGTAGATCTTTTGATAGTTATTGTTTCTTAAAAACATGCTATTTGTTTTGACAACGAGAATTAATTTTAAATTAATTAATGAAAATTCTATGTTTTGAATTTTTTAAAATAGACATGATTTTTGAATTTGGAATACTAAATATAGCTTTGGCTGAATTTTGGGTAGTTTTCTGAAAAACTTCAATTTTTGATGAATAGTGAAACCACTAAGTAGTAGTTAAAAACTGACATTTTCATTTAAATGAAATTTTACCGCATCTATGGATTAAATTTAGAAAATCCGACATACATTGTTTTTTTCAGTAAGTAAAATGTGGTCCAATAAGATGAAAATAATTTTTTCGTGAATAGTAACTTTAAACTTTTATTTACCACGGTTAAAGGTAAATATTGAAATTCAAGGTAAAAAGAATATTATAATAACACAAAATTACCTTAACACTTGTCCAACCCTTATTGGTTGAGTCATTTACGACCATGGTCATCTTTGGGTCGATTTGGGGACCCCATAGAGCCACTTGGGAGTGATAATGACACTTTAGATTAATTAACTTAAAGTAATGACAAAAATGACACAAACAAATATCTTTTCGTAAATTAATTTTTACAAATGGTATTATAAGTTATCTTTTAGTCTATAAATATTCTTTGGAAAGCTAAAAATATTTCCTACTTCATGGTATTCTTTTTAATGTTTAGACATCAAATAAATAAAATTATTTATGACACAATAATGATGTAGTTTTTACCTCATTAATAAATGATTTAAATAAATAAGAATATAAATATTAAAAAAATATAGAAAACCTGTCCAATTCTTATTGGATGATTTTATTTAGACCTTCTCTCATAATATATTTTAATTTAATTAGTTTTAGGCCTTTAGAAACCGAATATCATTATATAATAAAATAATATTTTCACACTTTCTTAAAGAGCCCCTCTTCCCCCTTATAAAAAGCCCTCACTTCTTACTCATTCTTCACACCTCTCAAGACCCTTGGCTCGTCCAACCACAGAAAAAATAATCTCTCAATATCCCTATCCTCCTCCTAGAAGCCTTACCTTAGGCATAATGCACTTCAAGAAGTTCTTTTGGTTCAAACCAAAGGTAGTCACTCAAATTAAAGGTAACGATTCCTCCTAAATTATTTTCTTTAATTTTACTTCTCCAGACCCTAAACTCTTTTTATTCCTTTCTTTTATATCAAAACCAGTATCCTCAATATACTGGGATGTTTTTGTGAGATGTATTTTAACTACACTTACACACACCTCCATCTAATGGGTGAAGAACATACAGTTTTTGTGGATGGCGAACTAAAGCCTCGCGAAACAATGATTGTTCGATTATATCCTACCACCTCACATAGTGGATATTAAGATGACAATATATTTATATATCATATATATTATGTTTAGGATTTATTTATTCTTCTGTATTTTTATTTTATATCATACCTTTATGGTTTCCATTATTTGTAAACACGATAATTTCATTTGAGGAAGTACGGACTACCTCCCCCACAAAGTGATATGACTAGTTAATGCCATAGGTGGTACTTATAAAGGATATTGTTAATGATATAATATATGATATTATAATGTAATTATAATATACCTATGTATCATTATGTTTTAATTCCATTTATGTACGAAATAGAAATGAAAGTAGCATTCATGCGTACGTACGACTTACCGTCTCCATGAAAAGTGTATTTCATTTCTTAACTCCAAATGTTATGTACAATTATAAATACATGTATACAATGGTTATATAAAATATATAAAATATATATATAATGAATATCATTATATATATAATGGACTATTGACCACATGGACAACTTGTAATTTTATGGTGTTCATTTGTGACTTAAGTACCAAATATCGAAAAAACAACCATTATTAACTTAAAGGATTAAATAATGTTTATAACATAGTAATAATTGATATAAAAAGAATAATAAAATTTAAAAAGGTTATTAAGCAAGTAGAAATTAGCTTTAGTTTATTATTTGGAATATTAAAGAACGAACGGGTCAAGTCGGGCACGAGGTAAGGGAACTTCTTAACCAAATTTCCTTTATTTGGGTTAATCTCCTAATTTTAAATTAGGTCATGCTATGATTATGTAAGAAATTAATTTTGATGTCCTTTATTGTATTTTTACATTACATATGTGTACCTATAGTGAATACACATAATCAGTCAATTTTATTTACAAAATGATCCTTGTAAGAGACTTCATCTCAATCTCCTTTCATTGAGGCATATTTTGTTGTAATACACTATTTTCTTTTATACGTTGTATAAACACCTTTGAATTTTCATTTCTTTCAAAGGGAATCTTTTTCTACAAAGAATTTTACTAAATGAAAAAAAGGAATGTTTCTTTTAACGTAAGTGGGGATAATGACCTTTCCGCTGCGATGAGTATTATTTGACTTTTGGCTTCCTTAACAAGTCGTAATATTTTTAAAAGGAAAATAAATACCATATAATCTTTTATGGAATTTTTTATTGAATTTTTTTTTTGATAACTAATTTTTTATGTCATTATATATAATTGATATATTATGATTGAAATGTGGAAATATTTTCATTCCTTTATATTTGTTGTATATGTTATGATTTTATAATGGTACTTGGATATTTGACAGTTGGTTACGTGATAAACCAAATGACAGGTGGTGTAGTGATAAAATAGGATGGGATGTTACATTATAACCTCCAATGCATTTGGTATGTAAGTCGGTCGTATGGATATTCCATTTAGTGATATGGGTGGAAGTTGGTTGTATGGTAATTCCATTTAAGTATGTTTATGTCCAAATTTACTTTTATATGTTATGTGTTCTTTATATTGGTTTTATGGTAATATTTGTGTTACAAAAGGGTAAGAAATGATATTTTATTCAGTGAAGAGTATTTACTACTTCAAAAAGGTGAAAAGTATTACTTATGATAAAGTATTCATGGTTTACTTGTTGTTTTGAAAAATTTATAATTTTCCTTCATTGTGTATCCCTTACTGAGCTTTTTATGCTCATCCCAAATTTTTGAAAATTTTTTCACTAGACATAAATTGGAATAATGTTAAGGATGTCATAAAGAAAATGTCATGATGTCTAAAACATGGAACTAGACAAAGAACTTTTTTCAAGAGTTTTTATTTTGTGAAAAAATGAAAATTGAGTAGATGTGTATTCATGTAATATTCATGCTGTTGTGTAAATGTTATGACCTAACTCTCCAAAAATCTAAACCTAAAAGATCCTCAATGTGAATTATTCTTTTAAATCAAGATTATGTAAATTTTTAAGGTCAGGTCCTTATAGTTTGTATCAGAGGTCAGTTGTGACAACTTTAGGAGTAAGAATATAGTTAAATTAATATCCATAAATTATTTTTAGCTTATCTTATGATTAAAATGATATAGCATTTATAGATTACCATGTTTCTTCAACTACGATATTTTTGTGTTCAGAATGGTTTTCCTTAGAGTAAACATGGAAGCTATGTTGGGATGACATCAGGAGGAAGACAACCTTCCAAATCAAAAACCTGAGATGGTCAGAATTAGAACTGAACAGTTTTTATATTGATGGCATAGTTGACTTAGGCTATAAATGGTGGTGGTATCCATGCACAAGATCCTCCAGATATACAACAGAGGAAGATGTCAATTGTGGTGCATTTCATGAGGCAACATCCCCCATCATTCAGAGGATTCTCTGACCCTGTGCTAGCAGAAGGGTGGATTAAAGCATCGGATAAAATTTTTGATGTCATGGGTTGTTCAGAACATCATAATGTTAGTCTCGCTATTTACCATTTTGAAGGTGGAGCTGATCAGTGGTAGTCGATGGGGAAAAATATTGGGGATAGTGAGGAGATTGATGCTCTTGTTTGGGATGAATTCAAAGGTATGTTCCTTGAGAAATATTTTCCTAAATTGGTTGGACATAGGATGGAAAAACAGTTCTTGGAATTGAGGCAGGAGGATGAATCAGTGGTTGTTTATAAAGGAAAGTTTACTCAACTAGCAAGGTATGCTCCAAAGTTCATCTGAGATCTTGATAGTAAGATAAATCAATTTTACTCAGGATTGAAGCCGTGATATCAAAGAGCATTAGCCTCTAATGAGTTCAAAAGTGTTGAAAGACTTGTTTGATGTGCGGAGAAGGTCGAAATGGAGTTTGCAGATGATCATGAGTTCTTTGAAAAACAATAAAATAAGGGGTATAGTTGGAAGGAAAAGGGAAAGAATTCATCAAAGAAGCCTGAAGTAAAGAAAACTAAATATCCATCTTGTGATATGTTTGGTAGAAAGCATCCTGGATAATGTTTATCAAAGTCTTGGAAGTGCTTTCAGTGTGGTAAGTCTGGTCATATTACTTGTAAATGTAAGGAAAATGATCATGCAAGAAATGAAAAGCCAGCGTTAATGTGTTATAAGTGAAATAAAATGGGTCATTATGAAAATGAGTGTCCAAAGAAGAACTCAACGAAGGTAAATAAACTAGAATACAAGCAGAAAGGGGTGGTTAAATCCTTTTCAACTACTTAAGTAGATGTTGGGACATCCAATTAAGTACTATCAGGTACTCTGTTTGTTTTTCAGATTATGCCAATGTGTTGTTTGATTCAAGGTCTACACATTCATACATTTCTGAGAAGTTTTCTAGTAAATTGGGAATTCTATCTCAAGATATGAATCCTGAACTTATGGTAAAAACACTTGGGGGAAATGTTGAGGCAAAAAGAATTTATAAGAACCTTCCTATCCTAATGTGCATAAATAATCTACCTACAAACCATATTGTTTTGCCTCTAGGAGAGTTTGATATTATTTTGGGCATGGATTGGATGTCTATTTATCATGATAATATTCACTATAGAGCTAAAGAGGTTTCCTTTCAAAAATATTTTAAATTTTTATACAATAATGAAACCTTACTTTTGATAACATGTCATGAAGCTGAGAAACTATTAAAATATATAAGTGAATGTAACCTTTCTCATATTGTTGAAAATAAAGGATGTGTTGATATTAATGATGTGTCAGTGGTAATTGAGTACCTTGATGTTTTTACTGATGAGTTTCTTGGTATTATACCTGGCCAGAAGTTGAATTTACTGTTGAATTAGTTTTTGATTCTAAGACAATTTCAAAACCCTCCTATGTAATGGCTCAAATTGAACTTTTAGTGTTAAAGAATCAATTATAGGATTTATTTGATAAAGGTTTCATTCAACCTAGAACATCTCAATGGGATTCTCCTATCTTATTTCTTAAAAAGAAAGATGGTTCAATGAGACTCTGCATTGATTATAGAGCATTTAATAACATCACTGTTAAGAACAAGTATCTTTTGCCTCATATCGATGATTTGTTTGATCAGCTCCGGGGAACTCAGTATTTATTGAAGATTGATTTCAGTTCGGGGTACCATCAGTTGAATGTAAAGGAAGCAGACATTATGAAGACCGCATTTCATACTAGATATGGCCATTATGAATTTGTAGTTATGCCTTTTGGTTTAACCAATTCACCTTCTATATTCATGGATCTTATGAATAGAATTTTCCGTGAGTTCATGGATATGTCTGTTGTTGTGTTCATTGATAATATTTAGGTCTATTCCAAAAGTAAAGAGGCATATGAAAGTCATTTAATGGTTGTCTTGCAAACCTTAAATGAAAAGAAACTATTTGGGAAATTCAGAAAGTGTGAGTTTTGGTTATAGGAAATTTATTTCCATGCTCACATTGTTTCAAAAAATAGCATAACTTTTGATCCTACTAAAATAATGGTTTTTGAGGAATGGCCAAGCCTCAAAAATATAACCAAGATCCGTAGTTTTCTTGGTTTAACAGGTTATTACCAGAGGTTTGTTAAGAATTTTTCACAGTTATCTAGCCCAGTAACTAAGATAACTCAAAAAGGTGTTACGTTCATTTGGACAAAAGAATTTGATGATTGTTTTCAGGAATTGAAAAGAAGATTGGTGAATGATTTAGTTTTGGAACTATCTTCCAGAAATGGTGAGTTTGTTATTTATAATGATGATTAGTTGAAAGGACTTGTTTGTTTCCTTATACAGAATAATCAGGTAATTACTTATGCTTCACGTAAGTTGAAACCTCATGAGTTATATTACCATACACATGATTTTGAATTTTCTGATGTTGTTTTTGATTTAAAAATTTGGAGGCATCATTTGTATGGAGTAAAATGTGAAATATATACTGACCACATAAGTTTGAAGTATATATTCACTCAATAATAATTGAACATGAAACAGAGGATATGGTTGGAATTAATCAAAGATTATGATTGTACGATTAATTACCATCCATGAAAATAAAATAAAGCGGTTAATTCTTTGAGTTGAAAAAGTAATGCTTCATTAACCATGATACGTTTGGAACAAGATCCTTTGGTTTTTGATTTGATGAACTTTGACATAGAAGTTGTTGGTGCAGGAAATTATTCTATTTTGTTTCTGGTATTAGTGAAATCATCTCTATCAGACAGAATAAAGAAAGCACAAAAAGAAGACAGTGAGTATAGCATCCCACCTTTTTTTCACATAAACATTCATTACATTATACAAAACTGAGGATCTTTGAGGTTTAGTGTCTTGGAAACCAGGAACTTAATACATGAAACAAAAAAAAATTCTTCTTAAACCCTTGAAAGGATTCTCCTTATGTTCATCCTAGGTTCATTACTGCATCTCATAACCTGGGGACATACATCAAAATAAAGGGTGAGTAGAAGGCCCAGTAAGGGAAACAAGGGGAAACATTTAACATATGAACTTCAGATACATCAACAATGTCATGAAAAATAACATTAAGGCATGAGAAAGAAATAATGAGGCATATCATAATAAAAATAACGTTTTTCATAACTTGAATATGTGGATAAAACATTTAATATTGACAATAATTTCGTTTCACCAAGGTCCATCCCCAAGGTGTCATTAAAAATTACCATGGTTATTCACCAAGGTATCAGTCTAAAAGGTCATCTCTAGAGATTAAGTCATTACCCAATGCATTGGAGTGATATATGGGCACACCCTTGAAATGTATTTATTATCATGTGAGACACATATATCATCATAAATCATTTCATAAACAACCCATATAGCATAAAATAAATGGGTTTCATTTCATTATCATATCATTTTAAAAACTGCTTTAAAGACATGATCTTTGTGTCACCTTAAAACCCACAGAAAAGGAAGGTGATTCTCATGTATGTAAATCCATGAATTTAAAATAGAAAATTTTGGTATATATGTGAATACCCCTATAGAAGAGATATCTTTGAGTATTCACTTAATAAAATAAAATAACTTTAGAACAAGAGAGAGAGACATTTTGAGACGGAAATTCTGCAGCATAACGACTATGTTTCGGGGTTTTAGAAAACATTGAAAAGAGAAGGGACATGGGTCACCCACTCATGAATGATCCATAAAACAGTAGGGGGATATAATATAATGGTTATAAGAACATGGTAATGAAATTTTGAAGAAATAACATATGAAATGAAAAACATAGAAGGAAGACAAAAATAACATTTTTCTTATGAAAAATCGGGAGCCTAACGGCGTCACATAAACTTCAACAAAATGAATTGACAAGATCAAATAGAATCTCTCATAATATGAACATAAAATATCAGTATGATAGATATGGAGATCATTCCCCAACATAATAAAAATCATCTTGAAAGATTTGACATGAATGTTGAACTTAAAAACGAGAAGGGTGAAAGAACCACTTAAAACTTCGGCAGCCTAACAGCGCCACTTAAAACTTTAAAATACTGAATTGAAGAGATCAAATGGGGTCTCTCATCATATGATCATAAATTATCAGTATTACTTATATCTAGATCATACCGCAACATAATAAAATGAAACTTGAAAGACTTTACATGAAAATAGAACTTCAAAACGAGAAGGGTGAAAGAACCACTTAAAACTTCGTCAGCCTAACGGCCCCACTTAAAACATAAAAATACTGAATTTAAGAGATCAAATGGGGTATATCATTATATGATAATAAAATATCAGTATGATAGATATAGAGATCATACCCCAACATAATAAAAAGGAACATGAAAAACTTTACATGAAAATAGATCTTGAAAAAAAGAGAAGGGAGGATGAATCTGTTACAAAACTTTCAGCAGCCTAACGGAGCCACTTAAACATTAATAAAACTAAATAATGAGAGTAAGAGGGTATATCTCATTATATTAACATGAAAAGGTAAGTAAGAGGAATATAAAAGAACATCCTCCAACATAAGAACATGGAGAATAAAAGAAATGACATAAAAGAGAGCATTTGAAAAGAAAGAGAGAGTTTGGATCCCTTACCTTAAAACGTAACTCTTAAAACTCAAAGGTTGGGACCTTGAGAGGCTTGAGGGCACCTTGGGAGGACTATTTGGGAGGTAAGGAGACCAGAACATTGTTGAGAATGATTTTGGAGTCCAAAGGATGAGAGAATGGATTGGTATTTATTGGGAAAGTGAGGGGACAAGGCATTAATGGCCAAGAGACACCTCATTGGTGGTTTTGAAAAAATGATGGGCTTGCCCATGGTATTGGCCTATTGTATTGGCCACATGGTACACCTCATACCTTATATTACTATTAATATGTCGACCATATTGATTACATACTTAATACATCATTTAATGTTGTCATTAAACACTCGTAACATAAAAACTGTATTTTCACTATTCACTGAAAATTTATCTTTCTCACAAAAATCCCAAAATTTAACCTTAACCAAATATCAATGCTCTGATTTCAAAAATTACCTCAATTTTATAAAAAAATTTATTATTTTTAATTTAAATTTTAAATAAATACACTATTCACCGAAAATTCATTTTTTCCAGAAAAATCCCCAAAAATTACCTTAACATAATATCGATGCTCTGAGTTCAAAAATGAAATCCATTTTATAAAAATAATTTTCTAAATATTTTTAATTAAATTTTTAATTAAAAATACATTATTCACTAGAAAAAACTAATACTTGACTAATAATTTATGAAACTATTCTTTAACCATGTTATTGAATCACATTACTTCATCAAGGAGCCTAGATTATATTAATACTTTCATTAAGTGATATTACTAATCCATTTGGTCACATTACTAATCCTAAGAATAAAATCACTATTCATAAATTACTATTCATTAAAAATTAAGTTTATCTTATTAGACTCTAAATTTCGTACTGAACATAATTGTAGAACACCATTTTTTGAAAATCATTACACATTTTTAATTATTTATGTTTTACATAAACATTTTTAAAATATCATTTCTCTAAAATTCCTCAAAAAATATGCATACAATATTTATCCGGACATTTGAAAATTCAAAAACATAATAATAAGAAGAAATCAAAAATTTTATTTAAAACAAAGGATTACAGAAGGCAGTTACGGTCTCTTTACATAGCCCCTGATCCCACCAGCATAGGACCTAAGTGTAAGGTGTGCTGAGGTGAGAGAATCTGAGGGAGGCTCGGCCAACATCGCACTAGTAGTAATTTCTATCAGTTTGAACTTCTTATGAAGGCGATTCTGTTCTAGCTTCACACGATGAAGTTCGGCTTTGGTTTGGTCTAGAGCAAAGCCCAGTGGGGCTACCTCCTTCCCAAGTTCTGTTAGATGTTCTTTGATCTGTCCAAGACTACTGGGTGAGGCCATCGAATCTCCTTTCTATATTAATTAACCATGGTCACTTTTATTTAGAGACAAAAGTCGCAACATTCAGTTTTCAACGGTCATACTGACTAATGGTCATATAATAGTCAAAACCCAACAGTCTCATTTCTATTATACTCATGTTATCAAATAAAACAGTTTTGTTGAGTATGAAAAATAAAATAACACACAAATTTAGGAAACAAGATTTATTCAAAATTTTGGGTCGTTACAATCTTCCCCCCATAAGAATTTGCGACCTTACAATTTTAAAAAAATGGGTTTTGAAATTTCATTGAATGTACCAGATCGGAAAAAGATTGAGTAACACTATTACTTTAAAAGAAAGAAAAGGGAGTACAAAGGTCACCCGAGTTAACCCATACTAGAATTCCATGTAGGAAAACATGGATATGGAAGAAATAACAAAGGTTCAAGTTCTGAGGGAGAGAGATAGAAAACATGATTAGGAGAAAGGTAACCACAAGAAAATCACAAACTTATGATGTGTGTAAACGGTCTTTGATTACCTAGTAGGAAACGTAAACCAACAATGTTTTTGTTTTACATTCCTTTTCATAATTTTGAGGAATTCATTTACTACATAGATAAAAAACATAAGGAAATATACCTACCTTCATGTAGAGTTTAATCCTTTAATAAGTTTCTACCGAAACTAATATTTTCTCCAAATGATGAGCATTCAAAACTACTTGGTCTCATCAAAGCACAAGAATCATCTTCTTGAGATTCACGTAATACAAAAAAGATTAACTATCAATTTCTTCTATCTTTAAACATTATCCAAAAAACAGAAAGGGTAAGATAAAAGAACTCTTCAAAAAGAAAGAAGCCCATAGGAAGGGAAACTAATTTAAAATATTCAAAGTTCCACCTTACTACCCAAAGTTCATCATAGACCATTCCATAAATAATTTTTCTTAAAATTCCTCAAAATAAACCAAACTAAGATTGAATTCCAAATACAGGAAGGATTTCATAACATAGTCATCCAAAATAAACTTCATTGTTCATTTCCAGACAACATCAACCACTCCTAACAACTTATAACAAAAGTAGCTAACATAAACATATTTTACCCAAGATAGGTTAATCATTTCTATATGTAACCTAAATTACTATAAGTCCACCTTAAATTCATCGATTCTTAAAAATATAAGTCATCCTTTACTCCTCAAAGAAAATACCATAGTAATCAATTTACCTCGATCAAATAGGGTTCCCAAAATAGTGAACGTTTTCCAAAATAATAATAATCTTTTAATCCCCTAATCATATCTGTCATATTAATACGGCAAACGTCGCATTTCTTATCACATTGGTCGTTGGGGATTTCTCTTCCATTTCCCACCATTAACTAAGAAACGAACATATAATGAGGGGGCTTAAATACATAGCCAATAATCATGAAAAGGAACTTAAAGCATAGAAGGATAAACTTGTAGAAGAAAGTATACCCTAACATTTGATCCCCTTGGTCCTGATCAAGGTTATCCATGATCATATATTCTTATGTGAATATTTATTTTATTTTATCTTTGTTCCTTTAATAATGGTTCATACTAAGCTTATGAATTTACCAAATCATATCCCCTGGGAGTGTCGTAACCAAGAGAGCAGCAAGGCCCGTTGTCGTGTACCAGTTCCCGTTCGAGTCTATCTCAAAGAGGTGTTTTCGGGTTTTAGCCCTATGTACATCTATTCCAGAGCCACCTCTACCTGCTCGTATCCAGACAAGGATGTATTTGTTTGACAACCCCTTACTCAATACTCACCAAAATACCAGGAAGATTTCCTATATTTAAACTTTTATATTGGGTTCTTCTTAAAGTTTTCATATACTAATTTCCACAAATAAATAAACCATCATTTGATGCAAACTATATAATCCCGCCTTTTTGTCACATAAACTTTCATTACATTATACAAAACTGAGGATCTTTAAGGTTTAGTGTCTTAGAAACCAGGAACTTAATACATGAAACAAAAAAAAACATTCTTCTTAAACCATTGAAAGGCTTTTCCTTATGTTCATCCTAGGTTCATTACTACATCTCATAACATGGGGACATACATCAAAAGATAGGGTGAGAAGAAGGACCAGTAAGGGAAACAAGGGGAAACATTTAACATATGAACTTGAGATACATCAACAATGTCATGAAAAAGAACTTTTAAGGCATGAGAAAGAAATCATGAGGCATATCATAATAAAAATAACATTTTTCATAACGAGAAGATGTGGCTACAAAATTTAATATTGACAATCATTTAATTTCACCAAGGACCATCCCCAAGGTGTCATTATAAATTACCAAGGTTATTCACCAAGGTATCTGTCTAAATGGTCATCTCTAGAGATTATGTTTTTACCCAATGCATTGGAGCGCTATCTTGGGGAACCCTTGAAATGTCTTTATTACCATGTGAGCCACATATATCATCATAAATAATTTCATAACCAACCCATATAGCATAAATGAAATGGGTTTCATTTCATAATCATAACATTTTAAAAACTCTTTTAAAGACATGATCTTTGTGTCACTTTAAAACCCACAGAAAAGGAAGGTGGGTATCATGTATGTAAATACCAGAATTTAAAATAGAACATTTTGGTATATATGTGAATACCCCTATAGAAGAGAGAGCTTTGAATATTCACTTAATAAAATAACAGAACTTTAGAAAAATAGAGAGAGACATTGTTGAGACAGAAATTCTGCAGCATAACGACTATGTTTCGAGGTATTAGAAAACATTGAAAAGAGAGGGGACATGGGTCACCCACTCATGAATGATCCATAAAACAGTAGGGGGAAAAATATAAATGGTATAAGAACATGGTAATGAAATTTTAAATATATACCATATGAAATGAAAAACATATAAGGAAGAGGAAAATAAGATTTCTCTTATGAAAAATCGGGAGCCTAACGGCATCACTTAAACATCAACAAAAATGAATTGACGAGATCAAATAGGATCTCACATAATATGAACATAAAATATCAGTATTATAGATAGGGAGATCATACCCCAACGTAATAAAAAAGGAACTTGAAAGACTTGACATGAAAGTAGAACATGAAAACGAGAAGGGTGAAAGAACCACTTAAAACTTCAGCAGACTAACGACGCCACTTAAAACATCAAAATAATGAATTGAAGAGATAAAATGGTGTCTCTAATCATATTATCATAAAATATCAGAATGATAGATATGGATATCATACCCCAACATAATAAAAAGGAACTTGAAAGTCTTTACATGAAAATAGAACTTCAAAACGAGAAGGGTGAAAGAACCACTTAAAACTTCGGCAGCCTAACAGCGCCACTTAAAACTTAAAAATATTGAATTGAAGAGATCAAATGGGGTATCTCTTCATATGATAATAAAAGATAAGTTTGATAGATATAGATATCATACCCCAACATAATAAAAAGGAACTTGAAATACTTTACATGAAAATAGATCTTGAAAAAAAGAGAAGGGAGGAAGAATCCGTTACGAAAATTTCGGCGGCCTAACGACGCCACTTAAACATTCATAAAAATAAATAATGAGAGTAAGAGGGGATCTATCATTATACGAACATGAAAAGGGAAGTAAGAGAAATATAAAAGAACATCCTCCAACATAAGAACATGGGGCATAAAAGAAATGACATAAAAGAGAGCATTTGAAAAGAAAGAGAGAGTTTGGATCCCTTACCTTAAAACGTAACTCTTAAAACTCGATGGATGGGACCTTGAGAGGCTTGAGGGAACATTCGGAGGACTACATGGGAGGTAAAGAGACCATAACTTCGTTGAGAATGATTTTGGAGTCCAAATGATGAGAGAATGGCTTGGTATTTATAGGGAAAGTGAGGGGACAAGGCATTAATGGCCAAGGGACACCTCATTGGTGGTTTTGGAAAAACCATGGGCTTTCCTATGGTATTTTCCCATTGTATTGGACACTTGGGACACCTCATACATTATCTTACTATTAATAAGTCGACCATATTGATTACATACTTAATACATCATTTAATGATGTCATTAAACACTCATAACTTAAAAACTGAATTTTCACTATTCACTGAAAATTTATCTTTCTCAGAAAAATCAAAAAATTTCACCTTAACCAAATATAGATGCTCTGATTTCAAAAATGAACTCCTTTTTATAAAAAAAATTTTGATTATTTTTTATTTAATTTTTAAATAAATACACTATTCACCGAAAATTCCTTTTTTTTCAGAAAAATCCCCAAAAATTACCTTATCATAATATCGATGCTCTGAGTTCAAAAATGAAATCAATTTTATAAAAATATTTTTCTAAATACTTTTAATTAAATTTTTAATTAAAAAATACTATTCACCCGAAAAAACTAATACTTGACTAATCATTTATGAAACTATTATTTAACCATTTTGTTGAATCACGTTACTTAATCAAGGTGCCTAGATTATATTAATACTTTCTTAAGTGAGATTACTAATCCATTTGGTCACATTTCTAATCCTAAGTACAAAATCATTATTCATAATTTACTATTCATCAAAAATTCTGTTGATCTTATTAGACTCTAAATTTCGTACTGAACATACTTGTAGAAGACCATTTTTTGAAAATCATTACACATTTTTCATTATTTAAGGTTTACATTAACATTTTTAAAATATCCTTTCTCTAAAATTCATCAAAAATATGTATACAATATTTATTCGGACATTTGAAAATTCAAAAATTTCATCATAAAAAGAAATCAAAATTTTTATTTAAAACAAAGGATTACACAAGGAAGTTACGGTCTCCTTACATATCCCCTTATCACACCAGCATAGGACCAAAGTGTAAGGTGTGCTAAGGTGAGAGAATCCGAGGGAGGCTCGGCCAACATCGCACGATTATTAATTTCTATCAGTTTGCACTTTTCATGAAGGCGATTTCGTTATAGCTTCACACGATTATGTTCGGCGTGGGTTTAGTCCAGAGCAAAGCCCAGTGGTGTTACCTCCTTCCCAAGTTCTGTTAGATGGGCTTCGATCGGTCCAAGACTACTGGGTGAGGCCATCGAATCTCCTTTCTATATTAATTAACCAAGGTCACATGTATTTAGAGACAAAAGTCGTAACATTCAGTTTTCAACGGCCATACTGACTAATGGTCATATAATAGTCAAACCCCAATAGTCTCATTTTAATTATACTCATGTTATCAAATTAAACAGTTTTGTTGAGTATGAAAAATAAAATAACACACACATATAGGAAACAAGATTTATTCAAAATTTCGGGTCGTTACAGTGAGTTGCAGAAAAAGGTAGAGTTGGTTCAGAAGGGTATGTTTACTTAATTTAACATTGATAATGATTGTGTTTTGAGGTTTGGGAAGAGATTATGTGTGCCTTTTGATTTATAGGTGAAGAAGGAGTTGTTATGTGGAACTCATAGTTCTCTGTTTTCAGTTTATCCTAGCAGTACTAAGATGTATAGAGATCTTCGAGATTATTACAGGTGGGATGGAATAAAAAGAGATATTGTTTATTTTACAATGAAGTGTTTGAGATGTCAGCAGGTTAAAGAAAAGCGGAAATTACCAAAAGGGATGCTTCAGTCTTTAACGGTGCCAGAGTGAAAATGGGAAAATATATACAAGGACTCTGTTGTGGGATTACCAAAGACGTCTTGAGGTAATAATGCAATCTGGGTCATTGTTGATCGGTTGACTAAATCTGGTCATTTTCTTCCTATTCGAGATACGTTTTCTCTATATCAACTTTATCGATTGTATGTTAACTAGATCATCATGTTTCATGGAGTTCCCCTCTTTATTGTATCTGATCGTGATCCCAGGTTAACTTCTAACTTTTGGAAAGTCCTTTAGAATTTGTGGGGTACTCAATTAAATTTTATTATAGATTTTCATCCGCAATCAGATGGGAAGTCAGAATGAACAATTTAGACCCTAGAGGATATGCTATTTTCTTGTTCACTGGATTACCAGGGATGTTGGGGCCATCATATTTATTTGCTTCAATTTTCTTATAATAATTGTTTTCATTCCAATATACAGATGGATTCTTTTGAGGCATTATATGGAAAGTGTTGTCAAACTCCAACATTTTGGGATGATGTAGGTGAAAGGAAGCTGATGGGACCAGAATTGGTAGAAGAGATGGCAGAAAATGTTCAGTTGATTCATGAGAACATGAGAACAGCTCATAGCAGGCAGAAAGTTATGCAGATAACCGAAGGAAGGATCTATCTTTTGAGTTAGGTGATAATGTATTTCTCAAAATTTTTCCAAGGAAAAGTGGATGTGTTTCGGTAAGATGGAAATGTTGACTCCGAGGTTCATTAGACCTTATGAAATCTTGGAGAAAATTGGATTAGTTGTGTATAGAGTTGATTTATCTCCAAGTTTATCACAGGTACACAATGTTTTTCATGTTTCAATGTTGAGAAAGTATATGCAAGATCCATCTCATGTTTTGAGTCCAGAGGTGGTTTTAGTTGGAAGAGAATATCTCTTTTGGGGAACAACCAGTCCAGATTCTTGATGGTAGAGAGCAAGTGTTGTGGAATAAGAAAATTCACTAGGTAAAGGTTTTTTGAAAAAACCTTATGGTTGACGAGGCAACGTGGATATCTGAAAATGCTATGAGGGATAAATACCCCCATTTATTTGATATGTGAATAAAATTGTGGGGACGCAATTTCCAAAAGGGGGGAAGGATGTAAAATCCTGGGTAAAAAAAAGAAATAATACATTCAGTTTTTATTAATATTTTGTGAATTAAATATTAATTTTACTTTAAATGGGTTACTATGTTCGATGGCGTACCCGATACGCAACAATGGGTTTCTTTGAAATCTTACATTGCACACTAATAATATAATATTATTAATTTAAATGGAAGTTAACTTCTAGCCTTTTTATTGGTGGCGATGACCAAAAATAACTACAATATGAATATACATGTTTGTTAAATAAAAGTTAGAGTCTTAAAATGTCAATGAATCTAAATTTAAGCATAATTTACTTTAAAAGGTCGATTTACCTCATTTTAATGGTGAACCTTATTTAAATATAGTTTTGGTCACTTTTATATGTTCTATTTGACAAAAGAAAATTATTCTTTAGATTCCGGACATAAAAAATTTACTTTGGGTAAATTTTTGGTATTTTTCTGGTAAAGTTCATTTTTTATGAATAGTGAATAATACTGTATTTTTATTCAAACGTGCATTTTAATATAATTTATTTATATGGTTATATTATATTTTTAATTTGTTTTAAAGTGTAATTATATTATATTTTTACAAATTAATCCAATGTTGGTCATTGTAATTAATTTCACTTTGAAATTTGATATAAACAGCTGTCGATCTTTTAATAGTTATTGTTTCTTAAAAACACACTATTTGTTTTGATAATGAGAATTAATTTTAAATTAATTAATGAAACTTATATGTTTTCAATTTAGAAAAATATACATCATTTTTGAATTTGGAATATCAAATATATCTTAGGCTGAATTTTTGTTAGTTTTCTGAAAAACATCAATTTTTTATGAATAGTGAAACCACTATGTAGTAGTTAAAAACTGAAATTTTCATTTAAATGAAATTTTACCACTTTTGTGGATCAAATTTTGAAAATACAACATACATGGTTGTTACTAGTATGTAAAATATGGTTCCATAATATAAAAATAATCTTTTGTGAATAGTAACTTTTGACTTTTATTTACCACGATTAAAGGTAAATAAGGTAATTCAAGGAAAAAAGATTATTATAATAATACAATATTACCTTAACACTTGTTATAACCTTATTTGTTGAGACAGTTACAACCATGGAAGTCTTTGGGTCGATATTGGGACCACATGGAGCCACTTGGGAGTGATAATGATACTTTAGATTAATTAATTTCAAGTAATGACAAAAATGAGACTAACAAATATCTTTTAGAAAATTAATTTTTATATAAGGTTATATAAGTAATCCTTTAGTATATAAATATTATTTGTAAAGATGAAAAGATTTACTACAATATGGTATATTTTTTTTTATTTTTAGACATGAAATAAATAAAATTATTTATGAAATAATAATGATGCAGTGTTTACCTCGTTAATAAACGATTTAAATATATAAGATTATAATTATTAGAAAAATATCCAAAACCTATCCAATTATTATTAGATGATTTTATTTTGACCATTAATTATATTATCTTTGGCTTTAATTAGTTTTAGTCCTTTAGAAACCGAATATCATTATATAATAAAATAATATTTTCACACTTTCCTAAAGAACCCCTCCCCCCCTTATAAAAATTCCTCAATTATTACTCATTCCTCACACATCTCAAGCCCCTTGGCTCATCCAACCCCTAAGAAAATAATCTCTCAAGATCCCTATACTCCTCCTAGAATCCTTAATTTAGGCATAATGCACTTCAAGAAGTCCTTTTGGTTCAAACCAAAGAGAGTTACTCAAATTAATGGTAATGATTACTCTTAACTTCTTCTCATTTATTTTACATCTCCAACCCCTAAAATATATTTATTCCTTTATTTTATAACAAAACATGTATCCTCAATATAATTGGATGTTTTGTGAGTATTATTTTAACTACATTTACACACACCTCCATCTAATGGGTGAAGAACATACTGTTTCTGTGGATGGTGAACTATCACCTCACGAAACGATGATTGTTTGATTATCTCCTACCACCTCTCATGGTGGAAATTAATATAAAACTATATTTATATATGATATATATTATGTTTATGGTTTATTTATTCTTCTATATTTTTCTTTTATATCATACTTTTATGGTTTCCATTATTGGTAAACACAATAATTTCATTTGAGGAAGTGCGAACTACCGCCCCTCAAAGTGATTTGACTCGTTAATTCCATATATGGGATGTATAAAGGATAGTGTTTACGGTAATATATATTATATTATAATAGATTTATAATATACCTATTTATCACTATGTATTAATTCCATTAAAGTATTAAATATAAATGAATGTGGCGTTCATGCGTACGTACAAATTACCATCTCCAGAAACAGTGCATTTCATTTCTTATCTCCAAATGTTATGTACTATTATAAATACATGTATATACTGGGTATATATGATATATATTGTATCTAAATAATTAATATCATTCTGGAGATAATTTTCTATTTACCACAAGGATAACTTGTAATTATATGGTGTTTATTTGTGACTCAAGTACCAAATATCAACAAAACAACCATTATTAACTTAAATGATTACATAATGTTTATAACATGGTAATAAGTGATATAAAAGAATAATAAACTTTAAAAAGGTTCTAATGAAAGTATAAATTAAATTTAGTTTATTATTCATGAGATTAAAGAATGAATAGGTCATGTCCAACCCATGGTAAGGGAACTTCTTATCCCAATTTCCTTTCTTTGGGTTAATCTCCTACTTTTAAATTATGTCATGTTATGATTATGTAAGAAAGAAATTTTGATTTCCTTTTTTGTATTTTTACATTAATTAGGTTTACCTATAGTGAATACACATAATCAGTCTATTTTTTTAAAAAAAATGATCCTTATAAGGTACTTCATCTCAATCTCTATTCATTGAGGCATATTTCGTTTTAATACACTATTTTCTTCTATACGATGTATAAACACATTTGACTTTTCATTTCATTCAAAGGGAATATTTTTCTACAAATCATTTTTCTAAAAAAAGGAATGTTTATTTTAATGTAAGTGGTGAAAACGACCTTTCCACCACTATGAGCATTAATTGACCTTTGTCTTCCTTAACAAACTATAATGTTTTTTGAAATGAAAATAAATACCATATACTCTTTTATGTATTTTGGTATTGAAAATGGTTTTGATAATGGATTTCTTATTTCAATATTTTTACGTGACATATTGTGATTGAAATGTGGAAATTTTTTCATTCCATTATATTTGTTGTACGTGTTATGATTTTATAATGGTACTTGGAGATTTGACAGGTGGTTACGTGATAAACCAAATAACGGGTGGTGTCGTGATAAACTAAGACGAGTGGTTACGTTATAACCTCCAATGCATTGGGTATGGAAGTCAGTCGTATGGCTATTCCATTTATTGATATGTGTGGAAGTTGACCGTACAGTTATTCCATTTAAGTATGTTTATATCCAATGTTACCTTTATATGTTATGATGTCTTTATATAGGTTTTATAGTAATATTTTGGTAAAAAAGGGTAAGAAATGATCTTTTATTCAGTGAAGATTATTTACTACTTCATAATGGTGAAATGTATTACTTATGATAAAGTATCCATTGTTTAGTTGTTGTTTTGAAAAACATACAATTTTCCTTCTTTGTGTATCCCTTAATGATATTTTTATGCGCATCCCATGTTTTTGAATTTTTTTCACAGGGCATAAAGTAGAATAGGTTCAAGAATGGGATCAAGGAAATTTCATCCTGTCCAAAACAATGAACTAGACATGACTCTTTTTTCAAGAGTTTTTATTTTTTGAAAAAAATGGAAACTGAGTAGATGTGTCTTCATGTAATATTCATGTTGTTATGTAAATGTTATGACCTAACCCTATAAAACTCTAAAACTGAAAAAATCCTCAATATGAATTATTCCTTTAATTTACGATTATGTAACTGTTTAAGGTTGGGTCTTTATAGAGATTGATAATATATAAGGATGACATTAACAATGACAAAAATATAGATTCAAAACGTGGATTTTTAATCATTTTCATGAGATCCAAAATGATTGTGGGTTCAATATTCACATGCATTTTACGATATCCTAACCTTAAATAAACCATTAAATACCATTTTCTCTATTTAAATAATTAAAAATAATTCATTCATGGAAAAAGGGTATCAGATCTTCATAGTAACCTGATTTAGTTAGCGGTGGAATACTAAAATTCATATACATCCATAATCCTTCCTTTATAAAAGAACCGAAGCGTGCTAATAATATTTTATAGGTCAGAAAACCCCATAAAATTATTCCTAAACTTTAGTTTTCAATAATCTGAAATCTATTGGTTCCTTTTAGATGAATAAATTCAAAATCAACTGAGTTCTATGAACCTGTGTGATTGAAACTTCCATTTTATGTTAATATGTTAATATTATAAAATCTTCTAGAAAAATTTGAGGAAAAAACCTAAAATAGGGTTATATATCCGGTCTCTAGGATTCAACTTCCTAAGAACTAAAAATTCCATTTTAGGTCTATGTTCTATAACTTTCTCCTAATTTCACCCCGCTATACTTGTATAATTATCCAATTTTCCATCAAGATCATACTAGGTTCCATTTAAATAGGATAATTATACTCACCTCAAAAAAATTGATATGATTTTTGAACTAAGTTAATGAGTTCTCATAGGGTTGTACTCCCAAATCTAATTCAAAAACATGGACTTTATAAATGGATTTGTTACCAAGTGAGATAATTCAAAATAAACTCATACATACGTCAAAATATTTTCATAATTTAATCATTATATCTCTCAGTAAAAATATATGTGAACCCAAAGGCTTAGGGTATTTGGATATTGGCTACATAAACGTAATTTTGTAAAACTTTCTCTATAATTTCACCATACTAGATCCCCTTATAAATTAACTTTCATATTATAATATTATTCATAACCTAAGAGATATAAAATCAAAAAAGGGGTGAGGTCAAACTCTTGGTATGGGAAAATATTATCAACATTTCATCATGGGTTACAACATAAAAATGATAAAAATGAGCATTTAAGAAATATATAATTAATAAAACATGAACTAACAATATGTTTCCATGTACTAAAATGAGATTTTATTTCAAAGGATCAAACATACAACATTGAATAAGAGTGTGGATTCAGATACAACAATTAAATTCCATGGATCATAAAACAGGCATATAACATATAAATTTGGAATAAGAATAAAAAAGGAAATCATAAAATTATGAAAAATTAAGTGTTCCAATATATTATGTTGCGAGAAAAATAAAATATCCTTGAAATAGGTTATAAAAAATAAAAATTAACATTTTCTTTTTTTTTTATGATAGATAAATTTTCACTATTCATATTCTAAACACATAAAAATATCTAAATTTTATGTTTTGAATAAATAAAATTTCCCATGGATAATAATGTAGAAAAACAAAAAATTTCATATCTCATTTTTAAAATAAATAAAAAAATCCCTAGGTCTTGTTGTGAACAAAGAAAAATGAACACACATAATATCATTATTTTATGAGACATAAATCCTTAAATAAAAAATTGGAGGGTGATATAAGTTTCTAACCATCACATAATGATAATCCCTAAAGATGATCTCCCAATAAAATCAATCGAATATGAAATCATGAAGAACCCATGGAAAGAAAATTGGTTTTGTAATATTTACAAATGAGATAAAATAAAATGAGTTCACGAATTAATTAGTTGATTCCAAGAAATCCAATCACCCAAAATGATTATTTCACAAGAAAATTTAGATGATTATATCTGAAACATTCCTCCAAAAGAGATATGCCTTTTCAAAAAAATCAAAATATCTTACTGAAATCATAAAAGAATATTTTTCATAATACATTTTTAAATTGTTTTAGGAAAAAACAAAGTTACAGGTAAAAAAGAGAATACATTTTCAAGATGGAAAGATGAAAACCATTTCCAAAATCAACTTTTAATCAAATCCCAACAATAGATCCTTTAAAAACGACATAGAGGTTTTATAAAGGAAATTTGGATTCTACGATAAAACATATGATCATCAAAGGAAAAACCTTTAATATGTTTAAATACCTTTATTGAAACACACATCATAAAATGTGTAAAAAATATTCTTTTTGAGAAGATATATAGAGAAATATAAATATCTCAAGACATAATACACATTTAGTTTTAAAAATAAGAAATCAGATAAGTTGAGGTAATAAAAAATATGGATATGGATGGAAAATAGTCTTTAAAGAGGATTGGAATAATTCCTGACAATGTTATAATTTTATAAGAAATAAATTCAATAAGAAAGATTATTTTATTTTAAAATACAATTTCTCAAAAACGATAAAGATAAATTTCCATATAATAAAGTATTTTTGTGAAAAAAATCATACATAGGATAATGAATTTCAAGAATATAGCATATAAACTAACATAAGGGAGTTGAGTAAACAAAAACACTTATGGATTTGGTAACATTTCAATATAAATTATTTGGGTGATAAAAGGTAATATGGATTGACCAATCCCAATAATTGGATGAAAAGTATGA
Source organism: Viscum album (assembly GCA_963277665.1). Taxonomy (NCBI): domain Eukaryota; kingdom Viridiplantae; phylum Streptophyta; class Magnoliopsida; order Santalales; family Viscaceae; genus Viscum; species Viscum album. The sequence goes on along the minus strand of OY728156.1, from coordinate 1,244,125,505 downwards.
TATAAATACATAAATGGGTAGTATATTCACAAAAAATAGAAAATTTGGGGTGAATATGGAAAATTTATGAAATAATGATAATTTGGATGAAAAAACACATTATGTTTCGGTCTTAAAGGAAATCAATGAGTATAAAGGAAGGTAAAATAAAATACTTGAAAAATAAATTGAAAATATTTAATAGTTATAATTGAATCCATTTGGTAGTACGTACACAATAAAATAATAATAGGTTTGTAATATTTTAAAAAGGCTAAATGAAGAGAAATTATGACAAAAACACCTACCTTCGATTCATTCTTAGTGAGATATAGTATAACATAATGTATAAAAAATATAACAATATTATTAAGTTATTTCATAACATTATTCGTATATAAAACTTTTATATTATCCATTTATAATCATTCTATACACATATATCAGTGAGTTACAGTTTACTTTCATCATCAAATGTTAATAATGTTGTTAGTTTCATATGGGTTTTTTAATGGTTATTAAGATCCTCATAATTTGGTAAAATAAAAATTATTCCAATAATTTTCATGGTAATGGAATATATATTTCCAAATTATTTATATATGACCACTATCATTCCATGAGATTTTTAATTATGATTCGTGAAGATGAAATACGGGATGACCCAATTTCGAGTAATTTACCAATATCGATGGATTAATTTATTATGATCATTGATTTATCTATAATCCTTTAATAAGAATAAAAATGGAATATATTAATATATAGTATATTATATATACATAAAATAAACTTCTATAACAATCCATATAAGGAGGTATTGAAAAAACTCTTTTTCCAGAGTGGTGGTAGTCTGCATGTACACACGAGAGACCTTTTCATTTTTCAACAGATAGAAATGAAGTAATTTAAAAAATAATTTATATTTCCATATTAATAATTATCTTACTAATATCATATATATTCCAAAAATATATACTTATAACCATCCAAAATAGGCGGTGATAAAAAAATGAAGTGTATCGCTTCATGAAGGCGATGGTTTGCAGTTACACGTGAGTAGCATTTTATTTATTCATCAGATTAAAAGAATGTAGATAATGATTGTTCAATTAGAAAAATAAAATTTAAGTATAAAAATTATACTTTATATATTATATTTATGTTTTTATATATGATTTATAGGAGGTGGAAGAAGAAAGTAACTTAAAATAACCTCATTAAAACCTTAACTTAGTCCATTACTATTCTTTTTTGGCTTAGACCTTAATATTATTAGTTTAGTATTTTGTTGAGATGGGGACCCCAAAAAATTTAGATCTAAATTTATAATGATTTTTTAATGATTTTTTTAATCTAATAGGCATAACATGTGTGTATAAGTGGTGCAGTGAAGAGATCCTTTTATATGTGAGAGGGGTAGAAATTTTGTAAATATTCATAACTTTATATTAAAGACAAATCACTCTTAAAGGAATGTGAATCCAAAAGTGTAAAATAGTGTATATGGGAGGTGTTCTGATCGAGAAACATCTTAAATACTCATTTGGATACATTTATTTGACAAGTTTTAGAATATCTACTCCATATATCTAACATTTTTACAATTTTGAATTTTACCAGGTTAACTAATTTTTACCTATTTATTTATTTTTATTAAAAAAATAAAAGTACCTTTTTACATAATTTATACCTTATGAATCCAAATATGAAATCCATTTTTTTATATAGAATTTCTAAATATGATTAAAATTAGACGTAAAATAATAAATATATAACGAATTAAAAACTATTAAGAGAAAAATATAAATTATGTTAAAGTGTCAAATTGGTTTTTAAAATAAGATAAATATTTTTGAAATGTATATTTTACTTAAAAAATAAATATTCTATAATAAAAAGTTTTTAAAAAATATATTATTATTATATCATAATGATTTCAAAAAATTCACAGTATTCGTAATAACGGTATTTTGCATTATTATCCAAAAAAATAAATCTGTTTATAAAAATAACAAAATTTAATCCAAATATAATATTTTCTTCATGATTTCAATAATTAATTTCATTTTTTCAAATTAAAATTCTAAAATTTAGGATATTAACTTGTAAATGGAAATTTATAATATAATAAAAAAATTAAGGAAAATGACTTTTTAAAATATTAGATCTGGTTATTATTATTTCCTTTCAAATAAAAACTAAATTATTTTTAATAAATTATTTTTATTTTTAATATAATTTATCATAATTTAATAATAAATAATTTATAGAACATATAATTTTAATATTTCGTAAAATAAATTTTCAAACATAAAATTAATTTATTTTTATTACTTGCATGTAATAACTATTAGGTGGATAGTAATTTATTTTATTTTAAATATTATTAATACGATACAATAAATTAATTCTTTGAATAAGAGTAATTTAAAATATAGAACTCTTTTTAAAAAGAATACTTCTTTGAAAATATTCTATTATACCAAATAATCATTACTAAATATAATTAATTATTCATATTCTAAAATTTTAATTTTACTAATTCAATGATATTAAAATTATTATTTAAAATTTATAAATAAATATTATAATAACAATTTGGGATGTGTAAAAATATATATACATTTTTTATAATAAAATATCTTAATTAAATATTATATTTTTTCTTTTTTATTGCATTCTCATAATATATTAATTTTTATCTTGCATTATAATATTTTATTCATCAAAATGTAGCAAGGGTTGTTTGAGTTTGTTGTCACATGGGAAACAAGCTCTTTAACGTATTATTTATTTAAAGGTAAATTAATACTCAAATATCTGGGTTTTACATCCCCCCTAAACAAATTGTGTCCTCACAATTTTAATTGTTACTCACTGTGAAAAATATCTAAGGGGTCCATATAAAAATTAAGATATATTTTCTACTAAGATATCAACCAAACTATCATAAATACTGAGAGACTCAATATTTCCCAAATAATTAGCATGCATTGATATTTTAATTTATATCAACAATTTATATCAAATAATATTCCAGAGTTGGTTTTAGGAGTCTCTACAAACATACATTTCACATTTTTATTTTCACGACCCTCTTATCAATCAAATTGTAAAACCAAAATTTTTATGGTATTATCTATTAAAATTAGATTAAATTATATTTTTTATATAAAAAATCAATCCTATTATGACTTCCTCAATGACAATTTAATTTAAACCTACAATAATTTCAGTGAAAATATGATCTAATTGAACTAACCAGCAATGTCTTCATTTCAAAATTGGTTGTCCATGTCTATTTTCATATAAGTTTCTCCAACCAAAATACATATACATCCAACATAATTTTTTTTAAGATTATGTGAATCACTAAAGTATATCCCTTGAGAGTTTTAAATTTGGTATACAATTATGCCCACTTGTCATGCATCAAGTGATGATCAATTTAATTCCCAACCACCCTTTTTAAGGTTATTCTCCCTAGGAGAATCTTTTACGGAGCCCATATCCACTTTTCTATCCAAATATGGTTATCATTAATATGAAACCACACAAACTCAACATTACCAAACTTTCATGATGTTATCCATCTTTTATCCCTTTTCCCATGATTTTCACAACTGTTCTCAAGTCTTAATCCCTAAAAATTGAAAAACTAGTCCCCAAAATAACAAAAACCTACCCTGATAACAATTGATGTGTAACAGGCCTACACTTATATATCCATTTCTAAAAAAATAGCCTTTAAAATTGGATTCGATACCAAGTGATGTGACCCAAAATAAACTTTAATATATCTTTGAATACTTTCATAATTATATAATTAAATCTCACAATAATCGCACAACTCTAGAACCCAAAGGTTTATTGTGTTTATATATTATCTATTTAGAAATATTATTGTGATCATTTATCCATAATCACACCATAGGTGATCCCTTCTATACATCCCATATATTATACTCATATTCATGACATGTGTAATGAAAAACTAAGAAAAGGGTGAGATAAAATGATCAGTAAGGGAATAATTATCCAGATTTCATCATGGGTAAGATCATAAGAAATAGAAAACCTTGTGAGGGGATAAATATCTAAATAAAATTACATGAACCAATAATATGATCCATGTAATAGAATGATATGTAATCTCAAATGATCAAACATATACCAGGGAATAGGAGTTTGGAATAGTGATGAAATACTCTTGTCTCATTGAGCCTAAAATTTTCATATATCATTTAAAATTTTCATAATAATACGAATAGGAAATTATAACATTATGATAAAACTGAATTATTCCCATGGATTATGTTTTGAATATAACAAAAATGTATATGTATAGGGCTGTGAAAAAATAAAAATCCCTTTGATTTGGGTATTAAGAAAAGTGAAATACTAATGGTTCATGTTATAAAAAATTAAAAAACCAAATATTCAATGTTTTGAACAAATAAAACTTCTCATGTATCATGCTTTATCCACATAAAAATTTCTAAGAATCATGTTATAAATAAAGAGAAATTATTAACCAAAGGAAAAATTCCAACATATCGTATCATTGTCTACAGAGGCATAAAATTTTAATCAAAGCATTTGAGGATAATATAGAACCCCACCCATCATATAACTATTATCCATACACATAATTTACATATAAAATCAATTTTATATCATATCATGAAGAACAGGTTGAAAAAAATTGGGTTTAGTGGCATTTCTAAAAGGTATCATATAAAATGACTTTAAGAATAAAATTGGTTGATACCAACAAATTAAACACTAAAATAGAATATTTTATAAGGGAATTTATTTGGGGATTCATTAATAATTACTCCACTATAGATAGTTATTTTGGAATTATATAATAAAATTCAGGTGAAAAATAAAATGAATTTCCCTAAATTTTTTTTAATATTTTTGAAAAAATAAATGATAGGGGCCAAATTCAAAAATATTTTTTTTTTGAAAAGGTTACATGGAAGTATTTTGTAAGAATTCCCTTAAAATAAATAACAATAATGTAGCATTAAAAATACCAAAAACATTTCCAGAGTAAATTTTTAGTGGAAGATGAAAACAAAAATCGTGAAAGGAAAAAATCTTTAATATTTTAAAATACCGTTACTAAAACTCACATTATAAAAAGTGAAATGAATATTATTTTTTATAAGGTATAAATCAAAATATTAATATTCTAATACATAATACCTATTTATATTTTAAAATAAGGAAATATAAAAATGGAAGGAATAAAAAATTGGGATATTGAGGGGAAAAGTCATTAAAGATGAGGGGAATTATTCGTAAGAACATTATCCTTTTAGAATAAATAAACTCATCAAGAAAAATGATATGAATTAAATTATAATTTTTATATAGTGAGTTAGAAATTATTATATAATAAATATTTAGGTTTGAATACACAAATCAAAAGAGAAATATGTTCAAGAATAAATCCCATAACATAATAAAGAGGAGTTGTGTTAATAAGAACCCATACAGCTTTGGTAAGATTGGAATTATAAGTATATGAATAAGAAAAAATTATATTAATACACCAATAAAATTTAATTTTATGATAATTATTATATAAATATATACATGAGAATTTTATACACCACCCAAAAGAAAATAAGATGTGAATTTGGCATATTTCTCAAATAATAAAAATTATGATAAGAAAAACACTTATCGCTTTTGTATTTCAGGAAATAAAAGAGTATGACGGAAGGTACCAAAAAAATATGTTAAAATACATTAAATAATCATTAATAATTATAATATAATAAATTGGGTATAACCTACACTATAAAATGGGAATAAGTGCATAATATGAAAAGAAAATGCAATAGTTATGGGAAACTAAGAAGAAAACCCTTTATTTTAATTTATGCTAGATCAGACAGCCATAACATCCAATATAATATAAATTACAATATTAATAACTTATTTATGAAATGTATTCATATATTCAACCTTTAATAAAATCTACTTATTACAATTATATACACATATAGTGGTTAGTTATAGTTTATTTTTCTCATCGGATGTTAATAATTTTCTTCATTTCATATGAGTTTTATAATGGTTACATTGATCCTATTTATTTTAAAATATAAATAAATAATTCCTAAATTGTTTTATTTACTAAAATATAAGATCATTATTTTTTATAATGTCCTGATATCATTCCATGGGCGTTTTAGTTGCGATTCATGAAGATAAAACTGGTAATGATCTTATTTTAGGTAATTTAACGATAAAAATGGATTAATTTATAATGATCTATGTTTTATGATCCATCCTCTCAAAAGCGTACTTGAAAAACCCAAATATTTGGAAAATTAAACTATATTCGTCAACATATATAACAGGAAACACTGAGCATAAACAAACCATAAAATATTAATATTTATGTATAGTTGTTATAAACTAGTCGTTCAATTGGTGGGTACATATATGATTAACCACATTATTATATATATATATATATATATAATCAATAAAAATGTATTGATTATTTTTTATGAAAAAAAAAAATCAATTTTTAATAAATTCATTTTATTCTTCAAAAATATGTTTTTTCAAAAATGATATGTATTCCCTACTTTGAGAAAATAATATAATTATATTTATCCCTATTTTATAAAATTTATTTGAAAAAATAAATTTTATTTCTGAATATATCATATTAAAATTATCTTACCGTGAGTTTTTTATAGTTTTTTGGAAAGTTTTATTTTTCAATGAATTATGAAAAATACGATTTTTATTTCTAACTATTTTAAATGCATAATATATATGATTTTTTTTTATTTAAAACAATATTTAATAATGGATAATTTAATATCAATATAAATATTATTTATCAAAGTAAATTAATTTAAATACATATAATTACTACCACTATTAATATAGTAAATATAAGATCATTTAATGCTAAAAAAATGTATTTATTAAAAAAATCAGTTTTCAATATGTTTTTAAGTTTAATTTTATAATTAAATTATTCCACATATAGGAATTAAGTTTGATAAAATTTATTCCATATTTTTTAATTATCATAATTAGTATTTGTTAATAAGTTGAACCTAATTATTTGTCATAATGAATAGTAAAAATAGTAAAAATGGGTTTCCACCGTTAAGGGTAAAATAGATTTATCAGGGTTAATACTAATGAAAAATTGCTATCATGAGCTAAAAACATATCTATTTTATATTTTCATTAAAAATAACTACCAAAACTCTTATAGTGTTTTTAAATATCCCATTTTTTATCCATTTTCCCTTAGTAGTGACATTTTTTTAAGTAAAGAAAACTCCAAAATGTCACTGTCATGATTTTAATTTCTTCAATTTTTTCATATAGGTGTAATGAAATATTTTTAATGATTATACAATCTTATTTTTAAAATAATTTTTTTTATTTTTTATTTTATCTTCTTTATAATTTTTAGTGATTCAATAATTAGTTTAAATGCTTATGCAATGCTAACATGGTATTTAGTCAAATTAATTGACAAAAAAATGACTAAAAATATGAAAATTAATATAATTTGAATGATTTTTATTGTCCCAATTTTCCTATAGAAAAAAAATTAATATGGAATTTTTAAGGGAATGTATTAAAATTATTTTTTGTCATGTTTTTGTCAAAAACAATTAAATGAATTGTTATATAATCGACATTAATGATATTTTTGTAATTAATAATATTTTATTAAATTCATTAAAAAATATTAAAAATGAAATAATAAAACTATGATGATAACTAGTACAAAATTTCACCCCTTTTCCATTTATGATCCAAATTTTATCTTATAAGTAAAATTATAACCCTTTTAGTTTTAAAAAGTTTTAACTCATGTTACGGTTAAAATGGGGTTTTGAGCATTACCTACAGTTGTACTAAATTTATTTTTCCAAAAACATAGGATTTTTATTTCATAAATTTGATTTCATATTTATAATTATGGGGACTAAATTATATAACAAGTCTCATTTTATTTTAAGTCTTAGATGATAAATTGTAAAGGTAAAACTAGTTATCATAGTAAAAAAAATATCATAAAAGTGATTAAACATAGTTTTTAAGTTAATAACTTGTTTAAAAAAATTATTCTTTGTTTTTAGGTGTTTTTAGACCTTATATTATCTCTAATACTATATTTATCAACTTTTTTATCACTTGTAATGATAGTGACTTCACATTATTGAATAGTTTTTTTTATTTACAAGAATGTTTCTCATTCTCACTCATAAAAGGGAACCGTTTATCCTCTCCAATACACACTAAATAATCATTTTGGTTCATGAGATACATATTTAAATACTTTACTTACTTCTCTCACCATGTCCTATAGTCTTTCATTTTACTATATCCCTCCTAGGAATGATTTTGGTGCACACCTAAAGAGGTTGTCTGAAAAAGATGTATCATTCTTCACCGAGTGTTTTTTATTTCTTATTCCATATAATTCAAATATTATTAAAGCATGATTATATAATAACATAATTATATTACATATAATTAGATGTTATTATGTTAATATAATTACCTACATTTATATCTCCTTCCATCAAATGGCAAACAAAACCATCATTCTTGTGTATGGCGGACTACTGCCTTAAAAACCGATGTAATTCATTTTCCATCATCACCTGTCATAAATATTTATAAAAATGGATTAAACATGTATATATTATAGTCATGAAAATTTTTAAATTATTTAAAGTTAATATGTCATATATATTTTTATCTTTCCATTCATTTAAAGTGATAACGTCATTTGTGTGCACTTGGGGATTATAACCTCAAGGAAGTGATGTGATTTGTCTTTTATTTCCTCATCACATGGATGGTATATATAAGTGTACTAAAAGAAATGATATTATATTTATCATATAATTATAATCCTGTAAATAGAAAATAAAACTTACCTTCTTTAAATTATTATTGTTAAAAATAGAAATATTACACATGTGTAAGTACGGCCTACAATCTCCCTGATTGTATAAGAGTCCAATTTTTATAACCATATTTCATGGTTGTTTCTAAAATTAAAATTGGTATATAAAAACTATAATTATTTCATTATTATTATTATTTATAGGATGAAATAATAATTTATTTGGCCATAGCCATCTAACCAAAGTTATTTTGGTCATATGAGTCGGATATCATCAAAACATCTAACTTTATGCTAAAGGATTTGGTTGTCGAATAAAACACTATATATATAATAAAAAGAATAATAAACTCAAAAAAATTAATAATAAAGTATATAAATAATATAATTTTAGTATTCATGAAGATATAGAACATATGTAACAAGTTGGACTCAAGGTAAGAGATATCTCTAAACAACCCTTTTCATCGGGTTATAACTATTCTCTCTCTAACTTTCTTAATCTATTTCTATATATCTCTTTAATTTTATGGAATGATTCAAAATAATTTATAAATTTCTCTCACATATATAGCTAGTTTATTATACCTTCATTTTATGGGGTAATACATTCTATATGTTCCATTCCCTAATGCATCGCATTTTGTTTTGTGGGTAATATTTAAGATTATGCCTTAAGATTGATATATTTTTGGGGAACACATATTCATATAATTTTTATAATGGGTATACCTATAGAGTTCACAAATTAATTGGTTAAATATTTTTCACATGAAAAGACATGTATGATATTAGGAAGTAAAACTAATCCATTATAGGACTTTTTCCACAATGGGATATTGTCTATATAGTTAACCTTGACTCATATTTATGTCATGATATATTGTGATTAATCATTACCTATATACCATTTTCTTTATGATATTGATCACACAGTGGTTGAGTATCCACAAATTTTAAATTTATAAACCCTAAAAAATATTATTACTATGGTAAGAAGGGTGTCAAACCAAAAACAAGGACATATGTTGTTCTAGACAAAACATAAAAAATAACAAAGAAAAAAATATAAAAAAAACTAAACTCAACAGTGATAAAGCTGTAGAAGAGGGTGTGAAAATGAAGGTAAAATTGTATAAGTCTTTATTTGAACACATAGAATACATTAATGATGAATTTGGGGTCCTCGAGATTCTTTGAACTCCTTAAAAATATATTCTCCCCTTCTGCTTGGTTTAATTCAATTACTCAATGCATAGAAAAATGGTGTTAATCCATTGATTTTCCAAATTAGTTGATCAACACAGCACAGTTAACTTCCAAGAGTCTTGATCTTTCAATATTGACACTTGGATTAATATTTTTAAATTAGAGAAGAGATAAATTGACCTTTTCTAATTCTCGGTACTTCAGTCAATGATCCACAGTGAAATGATTCACTACCATACTCGTTGATCATTATGTAATGTAAATTGATACAAAAAATGAACAAAAAAGAAAGTTGAGCAATGATATTTTACTGAACAATCAGATCAAAAAAGCATAATGGCTAAATGGATGGTCAATTCATTACAATCTGATTCCCCAGATCTATTTAACTACACTTTAAAATAGTAAAATAGATAGAAATAGAACATGAGTTAAGAAACATCTCTCGCGACATTTATCTTCTATCGATCATCTGCTTTGATGCTAATTTCCTAATCAATGTCTGGTTGTCTCTATTAGGTGGTGACATTGATATGATGATGGTTTATTGTGAAGAATCTATGGATGGATGGATAGAGAAGAATTGTAGGATGGAAGAATGGATAGAACCCAGGGTTATGTAATGACATCTGTTTTTTCCAAAATTTTCCCTCACCTACTGGACTGATGATCTGGAATGCTACTCACTCCTTTTAGAATACCCCCCCACTCAAATGACACGATGTACCATTCACTTATAAATTAAAAATGATTCCCCTATACAATCTCCATATGCAAAGGAGAAAAACCCAAATAATGCACGTGTCAGAAAAAGAAACTGACTACATCAATATAAATATATTAAAAATATAACTATATATAATTATAATTATAATTATAATTATTATATATAATTATATTTTACCTAAATTTTCATTGATGTAATATGTTTATTTTTTCTCACAGGTGATTTTTTCGTGTTTTTCTCCTTTCCACAGGGAGATAGAACATGGGAGTCATTATCAGTTATAAGTGCATAGGGCATCGAGTCAATTGGGCAAGGGGGAGATTCCTGAAGAAGCGGGGAAAATTCCAGATCATCATTCATGTAATCAGGGGAAAATTTATGGGAAATTACATGTCATTCCATCACCAGGACTCATCCCAAGTTCCATCGATTCTTCCATCCTGTAATCATATTACATCCATCTCTCGATTCCTTATGATCAGTCATCATTAAATCCATCTCATTATTGAATAGTATTAGAAATAAATCAACCATGAGATTTTTTTCAGAGCAGAACCAAGAGATAGGAGTAATCATGGGATAGATGATTCTTAACTGATTTTCTCTTTCTATCTGTTTTACTGTTTTAATGTGTAGTTAAATATATTAGAGGACTTAGGTTATAATGAATTGACCATCCATCAATCCATTCTGCTTTGTTGATCTGATTATTCAATGAAATTTTATTACTCAGTTTTCTCTTATATTCATTTTGAGAATCAATTTACATTACCTAACAACCGATGGGTGTGGTAGTGAATCATTTCACTACAGATCGTTGACTGAAGTACTGATAATTATGAAAGTTTAATTTATCGCTTCTCTAATTTAAAGATATTAATCTATGGGTCAAGATCGAAAGACCAAGAATCAATAAAGTTAACTATGTTGTTTTGATCAACTGATTTGGAAAATCTGTGGATTATCACCATTTTTCTATGAACTTATTAATTTAGTTAAACAATGAAGAAGCGGAGAATATATTTTTAATCACATAAAAGTAGCCAGAGGGACCTAAATTCATCATTAATGTATGATTTGTGTTCAAATAAAGCCCTTCACTATTTCCCCTTCATTTTAACACCCTCTTCTACTGATTTTTCACTATTTCATTTATTTTTTGTTGTTTTGTTGTTTTTTTAGTTTGTTCTTTCACAAAATAATCCCTTCTTTGTGGTTAAACAACTTTATTACCACATTTCTAGTATTTTTTAAGTTTTATAAATTTATAATTTTCACGTACTCAATGATTTCGCGGTCAAATTTTGGCATCGTAGCAGGGGTTTGAAAGAGGGCAGGGGTGAGGGATAGTGAATGGTGCCCAGATGGTTCAAACAGGGTGTGCGGATGGTAAGAAGGTGCATAGGGGGTGGAACTGTGGGCATCGGCTTGGAGGGATCCATCTTAGGGTTTTAGTGGAATCTAAGATGAGCTCGGGTTTGATGGACGACGTGGGCTAGCAATGCGGTAAGGGGAGGATAAAAGTATTACGACTCATCTTGTCTAGGGAGAGAGAGCGGCTAATATCCGGGGCGAGCAGGGGTAGGGATCTGACGAGCTCACGGTACAGTTCAATTTTAGTGGGAAACAGTTTGTGTATATCTAGAATTTATTTGTTCAAATTATTGGGTCGAGGTTTTTTTAATTGATTTCTGGATTGTTCTGGCATTGAAATTTCCTTCTATGCTAGTGATTTTTTCATCTAATTTTGATTTATGTTTCTACTATTGATTTATTGCCTCTGTTGTGTTGTTTTGGTTCGAATTTGGTTCCAATGTTGTGTTTTGGAGAGGTAATGGTGTTGGAAGGGTTGCAATGATGCAGCTGAAGAATAATGAGATGGGTGTGGAATGGTGCGATGTTCCACCGTTCTTGAAATGGTGAGACAGGTTGGAGAACAATGGAATTGTGATGGTGATGTGGGTATGGAACCATGAGTGTGGCACCATGAGGGTGAGTGCTACTCATGGTGATTGTGAGTGGAAATAGTGAAAGATTAAATGAGCTAACGGTGGCAACAGTCCCACCTTTAAAAAATACACCATTAAATTACATTAAATAAATCAATAATTTACTAAAAATAAAAGTAGATTAAAAAAGTAATTAAATTAACTAATAGAGTTAGAAAATAAAAAAAATAAAGTTATAAAACAAGAATAAAATTAATTAGTCATTATTCTAAAGAAATAATTTATTTGGATAAAAATTTATAAACAAATTAATTTAAAACAAAATAAAATGATTAAAGTCACTTGCTTAAATTAATCAACCAATTAATAAACCCAATAATAATTTATAGAATTAATTAAATTAATAGATAAAATTATTAAATGAATAAAATAAAATTGTTAAAACCAATTAAATTATTTATAGACTAAAATTTAAGGTGAGTTATTTATCTAGAAATTAAAAAAAATAAAGAATTAATTAAATTGATAAATTGATAAATTGACTAGAATGAAAAATTGTAAAAATAAATGAATAAAAAATAAAAACCAAATTAACAGGAAATTATTTAATTTTAGAATTATTTAAAATGAAAATAATGCACATTAAAACAAATAATGTAAACTAAAATTGATTATTTTACATAGCAAGGTACAAAAGCACAATAATTACCAATTATTTAATAAAAAACAACATTTTGGTACTAAAAATCCAATAAAAATACAAAAAATGATGTGGAAAGAATGTGAAACACTTCCACATCAGATACTATATACATCATTATAATATTCCATGTTATTACTTATGGGCCTTATCTTTTATGACTTCATGTTATACCTTTCACTCATATGATATAATTCTTTGTCATGTTTCTCCCCATACTAGTCTATTTAGTATACCCCTTTCTTTTATGTATTACCCAAGTTAACCTATGTACTTTTAGGAACATAGAGAGATTTATTATCCCCCCAAGTAAAAAAATTAAGATGTGGTGTTTTAGTTTTATTATGTTTTATGTATCTATTCTTATTAAGACACTAGGCTTTATGATCTTTTCATTACAATTAATGGATGTTTATCTTAAAAATCATGTAATAATATATATTAAAGGATTATGTCACAATAGTTGGTATAAAATAAAGTTCTAGTTATTTTTATGGATTAGTAATAGATAACTTTAATAAAAAAACAATGGTGATAAGTCAAACTAAAGGATCACATCATAAGGTTTTGTTAAGGAAGAGATTATGTTGTTTTATTTGCAATACAACCATGTCGAGATACTAAAAGTAAATGTGGATTTGTCATAGATGAATATTGGTTTAATATTACTGGAAATATTTGGTTGAGTATATCTCAACCATCGTTATGATGCACGGTGATATTGCTCTTATTGTACACCTTGATTGACAATCGTGGGGTATATTCTTAGGAAAATTTTCATTTCCTTTATGAACTATTGTTTTGAATGGAAGAATAAAACCTATAGAAACCGATGATATTCCATACTGATAAGGGATAAACCTATAGTCTTTTGGGTTTCTAAGTCTAAGTTTGATCCTAAATTTAAAGGCATATATTCCCCTTTTTATGTTTTAACTTATGGAATTCTTTAATAGTTAAGAGTATTTTGGGGAAAATTTATTGTAATATTACCATTAATTTTTGTAAATGTTTTAGTAAAATTTAATTTATTGTAATAATAATAACAGAACATTTATTATACATAAGTTTAAAGTTATTGGTATCTAGTAGGGATAATCATAACCTTGATGATAATTGGGGGAAAATGCTAAATTAGTCTTAGAATAAATTTTTGTTGAATCATTCTAATATATGTGTTTCAATCTTAGTCAAAAATATTTTTGATGAATTTTTAGGTTATTTAGTTATTAAACTATATATCTTGACCATTATATGTAATTATTTAGTCATTGATTATTAATTTTTTATATCAATATATCATGGATTATTCATTTTTTCCAATTATCTTACCTTACGCTAACCATTTTGGGTTTTCTTAATGTATAAATATAGAAGGAATTTATTTTTATACTTCTTTAGATTATTGAACTAAATAAATATTTATTTAAGTGATTATTGAATAAAAAATTTCATCATGAAAACCCATCATTTAGAGCAAAATATTTTATTGTTGTTAAAATTGATTAAATTATGGAATTATACTTTTCAAATAATTATTTTCCATTTTTTCTTGGTGTAGATGGTAAATTAATGTCTTAACTCTAGGAAAAGTATCTTGAAAAAAAAAATATTATCATATTACCTTTATTTCGGAGAAATTTATGTACTTTTTCACACCTTATCAATTTATAGTTTTGTGGTCATAAACATTCTATTGATCAAAAACTTACGTGCAATCAATGATTTCAATAACTCTATATAATTATTTGGATTTTTTTTTTTTCATGTCTATATTTTCACTTCCCACTACTTGTCTCCAATTTGGAAACTTACTTATGTCATGACCTTTATATTTACTTTTACCACTTTTCAAGAGAAATTTTAATTACCTTTTTTATGATGTGGGATTCAAAAAAAAAGAAAATGTCAATCCTTTACTCCAATCTATTTTTTTATTTTATTGAATAATCCAATTTTAAGGAAAATTGGAAACCTACAAAAAATCCACAAAAGACAGGAAACACCGAGACAAAACAAACCAAAAAATATTATTATTTAAATAAGTCCAGTAAAACCTATCAGTTGAATTGGTAGGTAAAAATATGATTTACCACACTACCATAAATATAACCTCAAAAAAAATTTACTAATTAATTCTTTGTAAATAAACACTTAGTTTTTAGTAAAGTCATTTTATTTTTCAAAAATAGGTTTTCCTCAAAAATGATTATTATTAATTTATTTAGAAAATAATAAAAAAAATTATTTTTATAAAATTTATTTGATTAAATAAATATAGTTTTTTAATTATTTATATTAAAATTAGATTAGTATGAATTTTTTTTTATTTTTCTAATGTGTTTAATATTTCAAAGAATAGTGAAAATTATACTTTTATTGAAAACAAATTTTAAAAGTATCATGTCATTGAATTACAATTAATTAAAAAAATATTTAATAAGGACTTATTTAAATGAAATTTACAGATTATATATCTCAATATATGAATTTAAATCCACATGTTTACGATCACTAGTCGAATAATTAATGTAAGATCATCTTAATCTTGAAAATGCATTCCTTAAAAAACTTGTTTTCGGCATGTTTTATGAGATTATTTTTAAAATTAAATTCTTACACTTCTATGAATTAAATTTTATAAAATTGATTCTAAATTTTTAATCTGTATAATTAATATCAATAAATAATTTCAACTATAATCTTGGTCATAATTTATGGAAAAAATTGTAAAAAAATCAAGTACCATGGTTATGAGTAAAATATGTTTACTAGGGGTTAAACTAAATAAATTAGGGTTATAATGAACTAAAAAATAGTATAATGTATATTTTATGGACATATTTATACCATATATCATATAATGTTTTGAAATTTTCTATTTTGAAGTTATTTTACCTCAGTAGTGGTATTTATATTCTTTTAATTAATAAAAATTCCAAAATCTCACTCTCTTGCTTTTAATATCATTTATATGATCATATAAGTATAAGAATATATTATAAATGAATATAAAATATTATTTTGAACATAATTAATTTTTTTTATCATGTTAATTTTTTTATATTTTTTTATTTAATAAATATCTTAAATTCTTATGTGACGATAACATTGTATTTATTCAATTAATATAAAATAGAAATAAATGTTTCTAAAAATAGTAAAAATAATATAATTTAAATGTGTTTTATTTTCCTATTAATTATATAGATAAAAATAAATTATTTTATTATTTTTAATGTATTTTGTTCGAATTATTGTTCTGCCAATTTTTTCAAAGACAAATTCAATTAATAGTGATAAAATTGACATTAATGATGTTTTATAAAAAAAATATTTTTTAAAATATTTTAAAGAATCATAAAAATCATGAAATGGAAAATTTATGTTTATTAAAGGTCTATAATTTCACCTATTTTTCATTTATTATAAAATTTTTATCTTATTAGTAAAAATAATAACCCTTTCACTTTGAAAAAGTTGTTACTACAATTAAGTTTAATGCAAGGTTTTGTGTGTCATATGCGCTTCTGATAAAATTATTTTATCCACACACATAAGATTTTTATTTGATAAATATAATTTAATATTTATAATAATTGGTTCAAAATTATATAATAAGGATCATTTTATTTTTAGTATTAAAGAATTTGTTAACTAGGAAAAAAACTAGTTACAGTAGTATAAAAGAAAATGGTAAAATTGAGTAACCTTAGTAATTAATGTAATAAAATATTTAAAACATGTTAATTTTTCATTTTTAATTTTTTTCAAAGCATTTTATTACCTACACTCCTTTATTTATCAATTTTGGTGTCTCTTGTATTGAGTGTGACTTCAAAATTATTGAATAATTTTTAATATTTACAAAAATGCCACGCCTCCCTTATAAAAAAGAATCATTTTCCATATTTTTTCCACAATAAAGAACTATTTGGTTTTGTTCAAAGAATACCCAAATCCAATTTTGAGTTTTCTTTTTATGTCTTAGATGACTTATTTTTATTATAAAATCTTCATAAGAAGGATTTTGGTGAAAACCAAAAGAGGTTGTATGAAGAAGTGGTATCATTCTTACACAAGAGTTGTTTTTCTTATTCCACCTCCTTGAAATATTATCAAACCATGATGATATAAAAACATTATTATCTCCCATACACTGAGATGTTATTATGTTAATGGAATAACCTACATACATCACCTCTTCCGTCAATTGGGAAATGAAACCATCGTTCGTGTGTGTGGCAGAATACTGCCTCTAGAACCAATGTAATTTTTTTTTCTGTCAACGCATATCAAGAATATTTATTATGATGGATTTATTTTATATATATGATATTCAAAAAATAGTTATAATTATTTAAAATTAAAATATTATATGTTTTATTACCATTTAATTCATTGAAAGATGATAATTTCACTTGTTCACATGTGTGGATTACCACCACCACGAAGGGATGTGATTCATTTTTTTATAATATATCCAAGATATTATATATAAGTATATTTATAAAAATTATAAATTATTTAAGTTATAATTATATTTATGTAAATAAAAAATAACACCTACCTTTTTTACATTATGATTGTTGAAAAATGGAAACATTACTTATGCGTGCGTACAGCCCAACATCTCTGAGATTATAACGTAGTTGATTTATCATAACCACATTTCACAATTTTTTATTGAATAAGTATTGTATAATATTTATAATTATTTTTAGATTATTATTCTTGATATGATGAAATAATTATCACTTTTACCTTAGTCAACATTCCAACGTGATTTTTGATATATGATCTGGATGTCGTCAAAACCTATAACATGAACATAAATTATTTGGTAATTTAATATAAAATGATAATGAATAAAAGAAAATGAATAATAAAATTAAAAAATGTTCATAATAAATTAAATAATTATCATAATTTTATTTTTCATGACGATAAATAACATATGTGATGAGTCAGACTAAAGGTAAGGTATCTCTCTAAACCATAATTTTCTTCGAGTTATTACCATTCTCTCTCTAACTCACTCACTATCTATCTCCCTCTTTAATATTATATAATGAATTTAAGTTTTATATATGTGTATATTAAATATATATATATATGTAATTTATTATCCCTTACATTTATTGGGTAATACATTTCATATGTTCTGCTCTCAAATGAAACTCATTTATTTCTATGGGTATTTTTTATTTTTAAGCCTTAAGAATGATTTCCTTTTGTGGAACACTTATGCATGTACATGTTCACATTTGTACACACATATAGTGCTCCAATTTATTGGGTAATGAGTTTTTCTCATTTGATGTAATTTGTAGGATTAGTTTGTAAACATTATCCATTATGTTACATTGTCCACCATGTGATATTGCCTAAGAAGTTAGCTTAGACTTAGGTTTATGTCTAGTTATATATATATATATATATACATGTATATTAATTCTACATAACATATTTTTCTATGATATTAGGATATCATTTTCTTTAATTTATTCTACCATGGTATTACTCATGTTCCTTCTCATTTATAATATTCTAGTATACCATTGACTCACATGTTAGGTTTTTTTAACATGTTTGTTCCATCACTAGAATTTTTAGATCACACATTTCATTTATGTATTCCCCAGTTTATCTTATATATTTTTAAGATCATAAAGAGACATAGGATCTCACTTAATATAATACAAATAAAGATGTTTTGTTTTAGTTTCTTCTGATTTTTTATATACCTCATCTTCCAAATATAGTAGGCCTCAAGATCATTGGGTAATAATTAATTGATGTTTAAATTAGAATTCATGTGATAATATTTTTAAAATGATTGGATAACTATACTATTTGTGACATATATCACTCTTTAATATCATATATATAAATCAAATAAATTTTTAGAATCATCCATGTAATGTAGGGATGAAAAAAGAAACATGCTATTTATTGAGGCAATAGTTTGGATGCATGCACGAGCGACATATTCATTTTTCAAAATATCAAAATAAAAGAATATAAATAATTATTTATATTTTAAAAGGAAAAAATACTTTACAAATATCATATTAATTAATTATATACATATTTATATCCACACATAAGAGATGGTGAAAAACAATTAAGTACATCTCTTCATGGTGGTGGTAGTCATCATGTACACAAAGAGATGTTTTTTTCCATTAAATGGATAAAAGGTAGATAAAAACTACTACATAAACATAATAAAATTTTAGTATACCAATTATACTACTTAGATTATGTTTTTCTGGTTATATAAAATTTGTGAGATACATAAAAAGAATGAAACTTTGAAAAAATGGTTAACACCTTAGCCACTTCTTTGGATATCCTACATTGTATTAAATATTAATATATCTTATTATAGAATTTTGGTGTGACCAAGACCCATAAAAATGGTAAAATATTTCAGAATTTCTTTTATTCGTGAAAATTTATATGTTAAGGGAATTGTGGTGGTGAAGGGATCCTTTTATAAGTAAAAGGGGACAAAGTTTTATAAATATTCATAGCATTATATTATAGATATGTTAATTTCAATAGAAATTCACTCAAAAAATGGACAACAATAGTGATGACAGAATTTTATATTGATCCAAATCTCAAAAACTCATTTAGGGACATGATTATACTTGTTTTAGTCCTTTTACCCCCTATATTTTACCCTTTTACCATTTTTACATTTACTATCATGTAAGTAATTTATTTTTTACATAAAAATAAAATGGACCTTATTAATTAATTTGGAAATTATGATCTAAATATAAAATACATTTTAAAAAATATAATTTCTAAAAGTGATTAAAGTTAATTCTAAAATAATAAAAGTATTATTCATTAAAATAGTATATTTTTTAAAAAAATAATATTTTTAAATTTATAATATTATATATAAAATAAATATTCGGTCAATAAAAAGGTTTCATAAATTTTATGTTATGTTTAAATCCTAATGATGACATAAAATTCATGATATTTGTAAAAATGGTATTTTTCACTATACAACTAAAAATTAATTTTATAGAAAAATCCCAAAATATTGTAGTAATATAATATTTTCTTCATGAGTCCTGAAATGAAGTTTATTTTTTCAAAATAAAATTATAAATTTTTTGATTTTAACATGTAAATGAAATCCTAGAATATAATAATTTTTTTATATGAATATTAATTTCAAAATAATTAACTTCACTTATTCTTAAATTCTATCAAATAAAAATTAAATTAATAATAATATGTTATTTATATCAATAATATACTTTATCATCCTCTAACTACAAAAAATTTGTAGTGCATTAAGAGTCATTTTTTAGTAAAATACATTTTTATACATAAAATGATTTTTTATTACTTTCCATGTTAATAAAATTCAATGGATATAATTTTTTAAATCATAAATATTATCAATAAATTTATTAAACGCATTATTTAGTCAGGATTAACTATGAAACCACACTTTTTAGAAAATTATTCTTTGAAAAAATATAATTTTTTATCCAATAATTTTCACAAAATATGATTAATTATCCATATTCTAAAATTTTAATACTTATATTCAATTAATATGAAAATATTTCTTTTAATTTTGTAAATACATTATATAATAATAATAATATGTGATGCATAAGAATATTTTTTTATTAAATAAAATACCATATATAAATATTATCTTTAGGTTTCATAATTTTATTCTCATAATATATTAATGTTTTTCTTGTATTGTGATATTTTATCTCAATTAAATTTATTGAGGTTTTGTTTTAGTTCATTGGTGCATGTCATAAAAGTTATTCAACATAGTATTTAATTTTTCGGATAATAATAGTAAAATCTAGGGGAATTATTATTAACTATTCCTTACCAAATATAATGTCAATGTTTTCATATCCATAATAAGAAAATCTCATAGATTATATAACCATCACACTACATGTTAATGGGATAGAAATGGCATCTACTTATTAACTTTTTATCAAATTATCAATAATCATATACACAAAGAAGATTCCTCTTTCAATCCCAATTGAGGCACTAATCCATTGAAAATAATGCAATACTAATATATTGTATCAAACTAATTATAAATAAGGGTAAAAGATATAATAAAAATATATTTCATCATAATATGACTATCTCCAACATCAGTAATTAACTTATCAGCCGCAAAAACTCTACCTAAGTCACATTGGGCACCCTATGGAAGTGACCCATGCCCTGGAAAATCAACTCTGCTCACATTTTACCCCACTGAGATCTGTTAAAAGGTGTTTAGTTTGTCCTAGTAGCTTTCCCACTGATATGTACTTGTGATGTCTGACTATACAGAGGTCATTATCTGAAATTCCATGAAGGAGTATATCTATAAAAACCTCTAAATATGACCAACCCTACAACAATGGAAACAACATTTCAACTCACATGGAAAATTATGCATGGTATTCCCTATATCCCTACTCAAATATCATAGTAGGAACGATCTTATTAGACATGTGGAAATAGAGACACCCCAAATTTGGATCTCTTGAATGATATCAACTTGATATGCTTCCACCCTTCCACACTTCTATCCTATGAAAGATACATGGTCTTTGGAAACCTGATCCTTTACTTCATCTATCCTCAAATCCAACCAATGTTGAGGGTCCCTCTCAAGCATAAATGTGGACACTCACTATTGATGTATTTCTAATATTTCAAAATTATTATTGAGGAAATAAATATGATAAATCTATTATTCCAATACTATTTTGGGTAATAAAATACCAAAAGGTTGGTGAAGTCTTTGTGTCAGATTATTCCCATTAGGGTAACCCTTTCCCCTCTATATAGAGTATATGATAAGGAACTCTCAAATATTGAAAGTTAATAGAGGTTCTTGTCAGGGGATCATGCTCACCGACATTATCTTACAGATGAACTGGAGGTTGATGTAGATTCATAGTCGGCATTAATTTGGATACTCACATCATATTCCATTTTATGAAATGGGAAATTTAAAATTCATGTCTATATGATGCTAATAAATTCATAAAATCATCCCCACTATCATAAAAAGTTTATAAAAATAATTATTTTATATCAAACAGGGCACTGTCTAAACATACAATCATGACAAGTAAGTAAACATATTAAAAAGGTAATCATTCAAAGAAATTAAATACACTATTCAATTAACAACATACATTGATAAAACAACCATTATACATTAATAACTTTTGTTCTCATAAAAAAACCTACTTTGAACCATGATTGGAATCTAATTAGGGTATATATCCACCATGTACACCATGTGTATCAAAAATATTTACTCAAATCCATCCTTTATGGAAGGAAATTCACACACACACACACACACATGTGTGTGTGTGTGTGTCTATGCGTATTTGTGTGTGTGGGTATTCATCTTATAAGGGAGGAACTATATATAAATCACTTTATCCCAAGAGATTACTTATCCCCTCCTGAGCAGATACTATATATAAATCATTCTCTCCTAAGAGGACCCCATCATCTCATAGGAGAAAAACAATATATATCTATATATATATTCAAATTCATATAACTATATACGATCCTTCACCTATAAGAGACCCATATCCTATTAGATAATTATTTATTATATATATATCTGTGTGAATATGGAGTTGTAATGTTCAAAAAATGTTAAATTTCAGGTATTCAGGAATGGTAATTTGGGTTAGATTTTAGATTGGTCCAGTGACATTGGACTTTGATGATTTTTCTATGGTGTTGGAATTTGTTGAGGATTGAGTCTCAAGAGTAAACCATAGTTTGAGGGATTATTTATTGGGAAATTATATTTCTATCACTATTTTATAATATGTCTGAAGGCTGGAAGTGAATTTTGGGTGTGTTTTTCTAAAAAATTTAAGTCTTGACATATTTGAGAAGATCTATGGAAATTATTCTAAATTGGGGTTTTAATTTATAGGGTATGGTTGGTGAAAGTTATTGGCTATAACTAATCTCATGAGTTGTAATAGGTGTCTACAAAATTAGTAACTCTCATAAGTAATGGTCACCATATGCAAAAGATACCTCATCAATGGAAGGAAGAAAATAAAATTCATCATGCATAAATATAATAGATAAAATATATAAGGGTATATTTGTTTGGAAAAATGTCTACGTCAAATACATAAATATAACCTAGATGATACGTAAGAGTTACTATATATTTTCCTTGTAAATATAAGAGTAACTCTATATTACTGGCAATATGTTTGAGTTTATTCATTATACATATGGGTCACCCTAGGATGCGAAAATAGGATATGTGTTTGGAGGCCCTGTAATATATATGGGTCATTCCCTGAGAAATAAGGTTCCACCCCATTAAAAATGAGTTAGGAGGCATTTTTGTATGTAAATATAATTTCTATTACAAATTATGATATGTAAGGGTCCTCTAGGGAAATACATATGGGTCACCCTTGTGTAATGGTCAAACAACGATTCATTTTGAATAAATTTCACAAAACAATTAAAAAATATTATTAATAAATGTATTAATAATAAAAAAGGAACATTTGTGTCATTTTAACCAGAATACATTTTGTGTTCCCTAGTTCTCATCTCTCTCTTATTCATACTTCCTTCAGATGTCTTCATTTTTCTAGCAAGTTATTCTTGATATTTATTAAGAGAAGCTAAGAGTAATGATAGATATCCCTAGGTGATTAATAATTGTTATTTCACCACTTCCTTGTTTTATATTGGTTGTGACTTAAATCATATATTTTATTATATTATTGGATCTCTTCTAATTGGATACATTTTGGATAGATCTTCATGATGAATGGAGTCTTAAAAACTCTATATATGTTGTTCCAATATATTTCATGTGTTATATATGATGGGATTCTTAGGGATATAAAAATACTTATTTAAGGGAGTATTACAATATATAACCTTAAAATACACTCTTTATATTGAAATTCATCAAATAGTATTTTATGACTTAATGTATGCTTCCTCTATAACTCTTTGCTAACTCATATTGTCATTGCATATACAAAATACTAAGAATTACATCATATTTAACACTTCATTTATAATATCAAATCAAGATAATGATTAATTAATATGATAAAAATGATCATTAATCTTATATGGAATATGATATAGGATACAGATGTCCTATATTATGATGTGTACATGAAACTACCTTATGAAAACCTCATATTATAACTTACAATTTTGAGAGGTTATAGAATATAGATTTATATTCATGCCTTCTTAAGTACTCTCAGTCATACCTTATGATGGATGATGGAATTATCATGATATGTTATTCAATTCCATTTAAAATATAGTTTATATCATAAAAATAATACACTCTATAATGCATGGAAAACAGAGTTTACTTGAAAGTTGAATCCTATGACTAATTATATTATACCTCGTGATATATCATACATATATTATACATAAATACAGGCTATTGGGTATAACTTCTTCAACCTACCAGTTTCACTATTTCCTAAAAGACTATGGAATTTTACATTATATACAATAAAATATGATAACTTACGAAATCATAACCTAAAATCTTTTGGGTATCTTCTGAAATAATTTTGGAAATTTTTCATCGTCTTCATTAAGTAACACATCACATAAAATACTTTATGAATACCCATCCAAAACAAATTTATATTAACTTTAAAACACTTTTACCTAAGCTCTATGAATCAAACCCAATATATATTCAATCAACAACAAAGTGTCATCCCATAATAATTTATAGCATTAATAAAACAAATATGAATATTTAAACCCATGAATGTAATCAAAGGGTAACCTCTAGAAAATAATCAATGCTACTTAATCTACAATGGGATATGTTATGATCTCTAACAAGCATGTGTATATTTAAAAATATTCCCACCAATTGAATCACATGCTAGTATTTATTCTCATAAATTCCAATTGTATAAGAAATTAAGTGACCACGGGACATAGAAATTTTAAATTCCATATAATTAACTCATATGTTCTCGACTCTCTAAGTAAAGACTGACTAAGAAAATGGATATGTCACATGTCATTCACAATTATGAATGTGCCCATAAAATTCCCCATATCCAATATATGATCACATCTGGTGTACCATATAGGTGTGATTTCACACTACCCATTTGATCTCAATAAAGGGACCAAATTACATAAACAAGGTGAAATAGAAAAAATACCATCTTGGTTGAACTCAAACCAATTACATGATCCTAAACATACCCCACAAATCCCTAATTAGATAAACATAAATGCGTGTATAAGAAAGGTATCATAGTATGATGGTTCTCTTTCTATATATCTCACAAACCTCAATTATACGGACTATATGATCCAAACTAACCTGTTATACCAAATAAATAATGTATGAAATTTCATGTGGTATACTTAGTGATCCATCTAGAAAAAAACACTTTTTACACCTCCAGATCATATTTTTTAGCAATATACAAGAATCCTACTCAATAATACTATAAATATTCATCATAACATATAATAATCCATGAAGAAAAGTTGTTTTGGATCACTTAATGTCATACTTTAGGAGGTCAATAATCATTACACTTTATTAAATTTATAATGTTGTATACATATATGTATCGAACAAGACGGAATGATAAAGTGGATGTTTCCTTTTATTTGATAAATTTTATATTCTTAAAACTATTTTGAAAATACATAACATACACTAACAAATTAACATGTCTATCATATAATGTATGATATGCAATTAGATCATCCATATTTTTGTTGAGCTTTTTGGGGGTATCATTAACTTATTTCTCCCATATATAATTCATATCACATCTCTATGTGACAATATAATAAAACACTCACACTAAACACATTAGTGAGTAACATATATGAAAAATTAATATTTTAAAAATGTTGGTATTTTGAAATCAAATTTATATTGTTCAACTCCTTGAATATAATAAAACCCCTTGGCATTACATCATCAAATGTTATGAAGTAATCTTTTTTTCTACTTATAACTCTTTTTTAGTAAACCATCATCATAATTATAACACTTTCAATAAAAAATTTACTTGAAATATATTTTCAAATAATGAAACTAATACTCTAAATAATTACTAACACTTCCTAAACTTCATTAGCATGATGTGACATTCACAATATTATAGATACTAAATGCAACTCTTTTCATTATTATTACCATAATAAACTAAAAATATTTTATAATATCAAGTGATATTTGATTTGTAATTTTAATAGTGCAATCCTTTAGAATAGTGATATTCACTTTATCAATTAAATTAAACATAACTCTTTACATATTTTCAATATCAACACATTCCCAAACTATTTAGCATATTGAGGGAAAATTACTTAATTTTTAGACGAGTATAATCTTTTTTTAGATAAATTTAAACTTATATAAATTCAAATATAATCTTATTAACCAATTATTTATTATATTCACTTAGTAATATCATTCCAAGAGTCACAAAATTAATTGTCTTTAGCATTGGATAATTATTTATTTTTAGTCGTAATATAAAACAAATAAACTATTCATCCTGGAAATTATTCCAAGTGATTGTAGAATGTTTCCATTAAAAGCAGGATTTATTCTTTATAATATTATAATAATGGGTGGTAGGAATATAATCCCTCATATTTTGAAAAAAATATATATAAATAGTCTATTCGAGATAAAAAAATTATACATGTATCCTTTTAAAATCATTTTTTTGTACCTCATGAATCATAAACAATGTGTATCATATCACTATGTTTGTAAGAATATGTTATTATAACTTATATTATCATATAAGAGAAATTAATATGCACATTATTTATTTATATTCATCTGATATTAATACATATTCATTTATATTGAAACATTTGATATAGAAAAACCTTTACTTATTACTATTAATGAAACCAATAAACTCTATAAATTATTAATTTTAGTTCAAACTTATGTATATTTAAAATACTTATAAAGTATACATTTGGTGTCTTGTACCCATCAAAACTATACAATTTATTTTTATAACACTAATAACTAACAAGTACATTCCTTGGATGTTCCAAAATCACTCTAGGTATCTTAAACAATTCCATCATATGAAATCATTAATCCTTCTTGACAACAAACTTAGGCTTCAATAACCATAACTAGGTACTTTAGGAAACATTATTAGAATCCATAACTAACATTAAATCATTTTTTAAACTTTTACCCACTTATATTGACTATATAGATCCAAATCCTGGACATCAAAATTCCTATTTTATCTATTATCAACACTTGAAAATATAAAGAAAATATATATTGAATTAATTTATCATATAATAACATTTCCTTTGATGAAAATATTATATATTCATTAAAAATAATAATCCTTAAGAAAAACTTCAGAATCACCAGGTCATTGAAATTTCCAATCAAACTGAATATATGAGTGGAGACTAAAAAATCATTTGGTTTTTTGAATCTATTGACTGTGAAGCAATAAGTGATCATTTTATTCTTCATAATCATCTAGATTTCAAGTATTTACCAAAATTAATAGTTTATCTATTCGTAATGGTGGTTATCTAACACATAGAATTATTATTTAAAAAATAAATATTCTTACGTTAACAATCACATAATTTTTTTAGCATTAATCTTCTCCTTCCTAAGAATTGATCTCAATGTTATATTTATTAATGATTATGATATTATGATAATAAAATATTTCATCATATGATTATCAGGTATTATTACTACTTAATAAGAACTTTTATTAAATGGGATCCTATAATAATGATGACCCATTTTTCAAAAATTGTATCTATTGGTGGTAATATATTAATACTTCACTAGAAAATGTTCCCTCTTTTTAATTCCTCTCACCAATTAGAAATTTAAACAAGTAAAAAAATATTATAGCCGTAGTGATGGTATCAAATACCATAAAATCTATGGTTATAACCATAGGGATATAGCTGTGGGAAAAGTCTATTGTTATAGTCATACTGATGTGGAACTTACTCAATAAAGTAAACTCACAGTTATGGGTGATACCAGCGGTTTTTTAACTCATGTCATGCACATATAATCTGTAATAGTCTCTCACTCATTTAACATCCTTTGGTGTATATATACAAAGAAATATATATACATATAATATTTTATAAGTATATTTTATTATTAGTATTATTAAATAAATTATAATTTTAGTCACACTATAAAAGGTTATAGACAAAGTAAAATAAACCTGTTGATAAATATCCAATGTGAGATGGTATATAATCAATATCATATAAGACCTTATCTATATGTGGTGATGTTGGAAGAACTATAACCATGGTTATGTTGGAGTATGGCTATATATGGATGGGTTTGAATAAACAGATTGATGTCCAATATAATAGTGTTTATAGGTGACTAGGTTCAAAGGTCTATAGATATAGTTGTATAGGACTATGGATACAGTTCAACTATATCCATGGTCATATAAGACTATGTTTCTAGGTTTTTAGGTGTGAAGACCTGTAGAAACATACATATTAGTCCATGGTTATAGGATCTTTCACATACCCTTCCAATACGAAAAAGACATTCTCATGGTGTTATCAAGAATAAAATATCACATATAACTATGGGAATTTTTAACCCATGGTTATATGTAGGATATATCCATATTTTATTCCAATTTTATGTTGGGATTCTTCCCAAAAATATTATATATGAATCTTGGGTAGTTCAACAGAGTACTCTTTGACCAATATAGAATATTAAAAAAAAACCAACTCTATTCATCTAGTGTTATATATCATAGGGTTCCCAACTAAGATTAACACAAATAAAATAGTGGTATTTGTTTACATGTCTCTTATTATTATCCATTTTCATTATGCCTTACACAGTATAATCTATGAGTACCCTGCTTTATTAGAACCTACTATATTGAATGATTGATGTATTATCATGTTCCATGTTGGATGTAATCTAAAACATAGCATTTAGAAGTGGATTTAATATCACCATATTATATCATGTTATTATCTTTATCTATTCATGATTCAAATAATTTATTTTGGAATCATATTCTCTTCACTAAATCTATATGTTCAATCTAAATTGATGTATAACTCTTTACACAACCCACCACTTCTGTTAGTCAGGAAAAAATAGAAGCCAAATAAATTTAAACATTTTAAAGTACATATTATTCATAATGTATATAAACTCATAATTTAATGGTATATAAATATATGGGAATGTGAATATCTATATGAGTAATCCTAGAGACACAAATAGTTAACCCTAAACTTTATAGAACAAGGAAAAAGTCTCTATACCTACGAAAATTCGGACTCAAAGTCCCTCAACCAGGGGATACTATACTCAAGATAAATTCAAATTCATCATAACTCTAACATCAAAAAATTATAAACTATATTCAAAAACTAAATTCAAGCTAATAAAATTAATCACAAATCAAGATCAACAAAGTTTAAAACTAAATCTTATATATTAAAAAATAGATTTTAATATAAGTATTGATAATTTTTAAGAGACGATTTAACAAATTAAGATAGAGAATACACTTATTAAAAATATAAAAAAAATTATATCAATGAATAAAAAAATTGGGAATGAATATTAAATAAATGAATAATTCAAATATTTCAAAATATAATAAAACTAAAAAATAATTCAGAGATAAAATCTAATTATAGAGACCTTATAATTTTAGTTATTCATTATAGAAATTCAAAAATATTGAATATAAACACTCTATATTCATTTAATAAAATGAAATCATTCATATTTTACACTATATAGAATTTAAATTCTAGATATATGATATTCTTTTATTAATAAACATTTTATAAACATATGTCTATTATGTAACATTTAACATAATCTAAATATCATATACCTTACATTATTTAATCTTAATCCAATTAATCACCATAACTCTTTTGATGAAGATTACAAAATATATAATATAAGTTCCTTAATTAGATTGATTCAAATTTAAAATTATATAAAATTCATAATTCAAATATAAAAAGTTTATATTTTGGACATATCTTGTAAATTATAAACACTTTATAATTTTTCATTATGATTTCTAAATAATAACATTATATATAAATCAAAAGGCATTCCATAAAATTCTGATAAATGGTATTTTAATAAAAAAAATTAATATTAATGAATATTTAATAATATTTATTATTTAATTATCAAAATCTTCATAATTAATTAATTTATAGACTATATATAAATTAATCAATATACCCAAAATACATTTTTAAATTGTTTATAGATGATTTACAATTATTAAAATCCATTTAATAATTTAATTTTTTTAAAAAAATAACTTTTTTACAATCAATCAAACTTTTTGTTTCAAAACTAATTGTAGAATATGATACAAACCATATATAAAGATCTAATAAAAATTATATGTTATGATTGATATCCAATTACACATGTCATCTGTCATACTTTACAACTAATGGCTACATCATATTTTATGGTATCATATATAATATTTTATTATATACAATGATATTGTATAGATGATACGGTACTCAATTCTTGAGATAAAACACAGTAAAATCATATTTTGTGAAAGGAATCTATTGTACACTACAACTAGTGAAAAACCAAGGATTTAACCCATGTAATAGATTGCAATATCCCATGGCATATGCCATAATACAAAACACGTAGAACAAAAAACCTGTTGTATTTTATGAAGGATAATATGATACACAAAACAGTATAGATATTCCTAATTTCTTTCTTGATTTCATAAATTTAAATTCATGATCATATCTAACACAAATATTGGGATTTATTGGTAGTTAATAACACTTATTAGAGGTAATAGAACAAATGAAAATAATCCTAACCAAGATCTCTATGAAATATTGAGAAAACCATATTTACTATTAATTAAGAACAATATATATACATAGTATTGTGTACATCCTACACTGAAGTTTCACATTATCATCCATCTTCAATGAATGATGATGATCCCACATAACAATCAAATTATTGTTCCCTCCATGGTGCATCCATGGGTAGTGCATGAATCATCTGTTGTATAGATGGAACTACACTTCTTATCACAATGTACTAACACCTCGTACAGGAAGACAAAAGAGGAGATGGATTTAGGTTCTAGGGACTCTCACCTGAGCATCGAGAAATTACAACACATTATATGATACTGAAGTAGTTTTTATGTAGATCTTGGCGAAAATCCGTGGGTTTGAATACATTAACTTATACATTAATAATAAATGAATTCATCAGTTATAACTCTTCCCCATCTCGGAAAACTATTTCATAAATAAAAACATGATAATTAAGTCATATATAACACTTATTTTATAATAGTAAATCATGGGATTTATTTGTTTGAATGATAAATTTTATCATTCATCCTATAAAGAATATTCCAAATGAAATGGAAATTTTATATTATGAGTTTTCAATGAAACTACCTTACAAAAACATTCAATCATAAATTATTATTTGGAAATTCTGTAGAAGGGAGTTTCATTTTCAAGAATTATGAAATAATCCCCATCATTGCTTATGATTGATGAATTCAGAGGTATGAAATATTTTTTTATTCTATTTACAATAAACTTTTATCATAAAAATGAGACACCCCATAATCAATGAAAAACAAAGTTTTCATGAAATTTATATTCAACAACTAGTTATATTTTAACTCATGATATATATTACATATAATATATATATATATATAAAGTATTTTAAGTAATATCTCCTTCAATACATGTCACATGTCTTCTGTAGTTAATAAGTGATGGTAGGGTTTTGAATATACAATTGAGAACGAAGACACTTGTAGTTTCTATTTTTCATAATAGATACTTACGGATAGTATCTTTTAAAAATTGATAGGATTAGACCATCATGGATTAATTGTGATTTTTTAGGGTTAAATAGGTGTGATTTTCTATTTTTAAAGAATTTATTTGTTTGATTTTCTAATTAAAGTGGTTCTTTGGGAACTTATTGAGTGTGACCCAATTATTATTGTTGATTTTGATCACCAAGAATGGGATCAGATGTTTTAATAATATGATTTGGATAATGCTAATAGTTGTTGGATGTGGTGAATATAGTCACCCAATATTAATATACAAATATACTACATATATTTATATGAAAATTCATTATATTACAAAAACATTTTCTCAGGGACTGGAATATTTTTGTGCCTTTGGAAACATGGAACACATTATTTTTAACTGTTGAAAGATAGTCAATATTTCCCACAAAGATCTTCCCCTGTAGTACTCTTAATTCAAACCTTTCTTCGTATCCTAGGGAAATTAATCATACGAAAGGGTGAGATTAGATGCTCAGTAAGGGTAAATAAAGAAGATATGTAAGAATTATAATAACATACGGGTATGAGAACATGATAATATGATTTGAAACCCATTCCTTTCAGATCATAATCATGAGTCATGGAATACATATTGGCAGTTAATAAGACTTGAATGATACGATAATAAAATAACCTGATCCATGATATCATAACATTGGAATAATACATATATTTGTGGCCTTCACATTAGCATATTAAATCATTACTGGTATGTTAGGACTCATTGTTAAAGATTATAAAGGCACATTGTGGGGGTTACACCAAATGGATGTGACACACCACCATTTCCAATCACATACCATTAATTATATTGAAATTTGTTCACTCAACAAATCATCATAATTGAAAAATTACCTTCCTTTAGAGGATTCCATCCCCATAAAACTATATATATTTGATGGTATATATAAATATTTATCCAATACATTAGGGGAAGATATAGGTCCAACACTTCACCAAATAAAATCATACATGTTTGTGGCACAAGATCATAAGAATTCATCATATCATATCCAATGAAATGAAATTGGTATTGTAATAATTTCATCATATCATAACCTTTGAAAAAAAGATTGGTTTTATAATAATTTCATCATAGCATAACCCATGAAAGTAATCATGTTTCATAAGAATTTTATCTTGGTAGAACCCATGTAATAGAAACAGGATTCATAAACAAATATTCCTCTTAAACATAAACTAATCAAAGAACGAATAAGAATGGTTTCTTTAAATTATATCCCAATTAAAGAATAAACTATATATAAATATTTAATCTTATAGGAATATATATTTTGAAAGATCACTTGGAACGTTTCCTAATTAAAATATACTTTCTTTAAAAATCAGTTTCATAATACATTTTCAAAATCATTTTCTTTGAAAAATTGAATTCGAAACAAATAATTTATCTTTTAAAATCATTTACAAAACTTCAAGAGAAAAATACAATTTATTCATAGAATATTTCTTTTTAAAACATAAAACCTTTTGAAAATAAATTATTTTAAAATAACCTTGAAAATTTATAAAGAGTCCTTTTAATACGACTTAATTTATTTTTTAAACATAAGAAAACTTTTAAATAATTTATTTTAAAAATAAAAATTTCATACATATTAAAAAATGTTTGAAAATCATTTAAAACTCTTTATATTATAACAAATTTTCGAAATCATTTTCCTTAAAATGTGATAAAAATATAATTTATAAAAAATTGAAATCATTTTTAGAAATGAATTTTTTTGAAGAAAATTTTATTCTAACTGAAGAGTGAAATAATGTCTGATTTTCATATAAAAAATTCTTAATTATATTAACTATGAGAGAGAGGAAAATGGAAACATTAAATTAAGGTTACATGAATAATAATATGTGAAGAAAATTCATTATAATTATTTATATATGGTTCATAATATTTCATAAATGGAAGAATAATCATAAATATTCTAGATAAATGATGATGATGTAGCAATAAAATCTTAGCAATTTGATAACATTGAATCATAATCCCCGTGAAAGAGAGTTCCTCAAATGTATATATAAATTCAAACAATTTTATATGGGAGAATAATAAAGTGAATTCATTGGAAGTATATACACCACATAGAATAAAGAGTTGGTGAATACAATATGGGTCTCACAAAATTAAAAAATGTTATTTAAAACCCTTACATTAGGTATCAACTCTCGTTGTAATCGTTCAAACCTCCAATTAATCATTTATCTCATTTTGGTTAGAACAAAAAGACTTAACTGGTTGGATTTATTCCCAATGTAAGGATTGTAGGATGACATGGGTGAATGTTTTAAGTTATTTTATCAGATCATGGTCGATCCAAATGGCTTGAGATGTGTGTATAAGTTGGCGAGTGAGTGTCATTTTTATAGTTGAGGAATAATGTAATTCCTATCAATACTCTAAAGTATTCTCCTTTATGAGGTCAATATTACCTCAATTTACATCAAAACTATTAATTAAAGTCATAGAGGTATGATATGTTCAACACACACCTACACCAATAATTTATACACATTGTATAAACATTTGGATCCTTCACTCTTATTTCCTTATTTTACCATTTTGATTTTCATTATATTAACTTGTACTCTAACCTAAGTAGTTCATTATTTAAGAATAAGATAGCTGATAATTATTAGATAATTTTGAATCACTAATTATAAATATTATATATAATTTATAAAGATTAAATCCTATGTTTATTTTTGGAAATTAACATTAACCAAAGCTCATGTAACGCGCAAAACACCGCTTTAACCAAAAACATGCAAACTGAGTTTTTTCAATTTAACCGTCAATATAAACATTATAATAGAAAAAAGGGACCATGAATGTATCCTAGTTTATATTTATTTATATTTAAGTATCAATTCACATAATATAATTTTTTTTTGAAATTAATAAAATAGCATTTATTATAAAATTATATTAATGTCAATAATGAAATTGTTAATATAATTTAAATTAAAAAATGTCTCAAGAAAAAATGAAATTATAATAAATTATTTTTAGAACAGTGTAACATGATATATTCATCAATAATATAATGTAACATAATAATTCAACCAACAAACTACACTTTTAATGTATTTAGTATCATTTGATTTATTTAATTGTTAACTAAATAATTCATGTGTTGGCATTTCTTAAGCATTTTATGTAAATATATCAACTCTAAAAAATTAAATTAAATTATAATGGTAATAAAACTAATTTATATACCAAAATAATACTTATAATTGAAATTAGGTAGTTTTTTCCTTATTCTAAATCTTTATAGAAATAAAAGGAATAAATGTGCATTTTTTGTTCTTTTATTTACTTAACATATTATATGGGTACCTTTAACTGAAATGTTCATAAAAAAATTCATAAAATTATGTAATAAGGGAAAAAGGTATAAATATGTCTATGAAATGGGTTTCTAATAAGTTTTTGTCATTCTTACACATTATATGTTATGCTTAACCACTAAGTAAACTCATTTTCCCTTAATCGTTATAATTAAGTTTAATTGTTTCCACTACTAATTTTAGCCAAAAAATAATTTTAAATTATTTTAAATTAGAAAATAAATTGATTCCAAATATTTAATTAATTTTTTCAAACTAAATTCATATAAGTGTCAACAATTAATTTTAAATTAATTCCGCAAACAGGATGATAAAGCATGTATTTTAAGTGAAAATGTTAAAAAGTTTACAAATTTGTATATCCAATTTCAATATAAAATTGGTTCCAATTACATTAATTAGATTAATATATTTATAATTGAACAAATTATTCTATAAAATCGAATTTAGATATAATTTATCTATATCAATAAATTACAATAAAATGTAGTTTTCTATCAAAATTCAGTATTTTTCACTGTTTATCCAAAAATAAGAATTCTCAAAATAATACCAAAAACTCACCCTAAGATAATTTTAATATTCCTATTTCAAAAATTATGATTATTTTTGTAAAATAAATTTTATAAAAGTGGTAAAATTTAATTTTAAAACATGTGCAACAAGCACGATTAACCCATCTTTTAGAAAACATATTGTTTTTTAAAATACATTTCTTTTTCTATTAAATTATTATTATTTTATTTATATTAAATATATAACTAATAAAAACTGAAAACCATAAAACATAATAATTTGGTAAAACCTATTCATTTTCTCCACTCCAATATGTTGGTGATAACTATTATATTAAATAATGATATTAATAGTATATTGAAGTTTGGTAAAACATGGTCTTCCAAGTAACACAACCTATAGAGGGAACTCAATATTATGTATAACACAAGAGAAACTTAGTTATGTGTGTACCATAAGATAAAATCAATGAGGTTTATAGTATAATATTAACATGTTGTTTTATACAAATAATAATTATCAGGGTTTAGTGTGCAATGAAATCCATCAAATAATTTTAATTTATTCAAAAAAAATCATAAAACTAACGGTGTTCCATTTTACCCTATTTATGAGGAACTTTTCCCTCAAAATTCATCTTCATCATTAAAGGTTTAATAAATGAATGTTCCTTTCATATAATCCCACATCACAAATAATATACAATTTACTTTACCATATTAATAATATATCTATCCAAATAGATACCATTTTCTAAGCATCAGGATCATATTAAGGGTTATCATCCCATAATCGTGTTGTTCCAAAAAAAGAGTTTCCATTTAATCAATTTTCTGAGTAATCAGTTCCATTAAATATATTCATTCATTTCCTTAACAAAAATCGCATACTTAAAAATCCTTATATATTTAATAATTCATAAAAAAATAAATTGTGGAGAGTATAAGAAGAGACCTCAATTATGTATTATGTCATGAATTTCCTAGATTTTTATGAATTTTTATCCAAAACTAGTGGGAGATGAGATATCCAAGGTGTGGAGATACGAGGATGGTTTATAGCATGCTATTAAGGAACAGGTAAATATCTTACGATTAGACTCACATTCAAAGGTGCTGAACCAAGTGATGATATCAAGGTGGAACCTAAAGGTAGGGATCATACCAAACCATATAGTAGAGTCAAGAAATACAGGTAGTGGAGATCCAAATAGGTAGAATCTAGGAATAAGGAGACACATTAGGGTGGTTAGAGAGTTAGTTTGATGTTGAAACCATAAAGTGTGTCATTAGTGAAGTGTTTCTATTTTCGAAAAATACATTGGGTTCAAGCCCATTGTGATCCACCGGTGAAATAATGTCTATCATGTGGCCAGATGGAACACCTTCAGCAGGTTTTTTCAGCAAAAATTTTTAGTGTGCATCCGAAGTCACTAGGCTCATACTGAACAATTTTTTTAGTCTATTTATTTGGATAAATATTCAAAATCGTATGATATAAACCCTATATTATTCAAGGAGATTATTTTTTCAAAAATAATTTATAATTATCTTATAAACAATAATTACCTCACTTGAAAATTCTTTCTTCATTAATGAATTTTATTGATCCTATTATCATACATTCATTGTAATGATGAACCAAAATAAATATTCCTATACTGGTATCAACACAGGATCCAAGAACCTTGGAACATCATAAATGGAACTTAGAGAGATATAATGGAGGTTTTTATCATTTTAC
Source organism: Viscum album (assembly GCA_963277665.1). NCBI lineage: Eukaryota > Viridiplantae > Streptophyta > Magnoliopsida > Santalales > Viscaceae > Viscum > Viscum album. The sequence goes on along the minus strand of OY728156.1, from coordinate 1,244,087,416 downwards.
ATTGTTTTATATTGATCAGAATAAGAATTCATTTTGGGCTGAAGAATTCCCTCCTATTATCTTAGTCTTCAGATGTTTGAGAATGATCATCTATTTTTTTTAGAACAATCCTGATATGTTCTCTCTCAAGAATGTAGATAATTTTCTTAAGTTATTTTTGGGTTATGCACAATAATTCTCTTACAGATTAAAATGATATGATTATGTTAATATACTTAGGGTTAAACAATTGATGATTGCGTAGAGGAGCATATCTAGTTATCAAATCTAAATAAAATTTATATCAAATAATACTAATATAATTAATATCATATGCTATGACATAAACTAAATCAAAATTAATGAAAAAAATACATCAATCAATGTACATTCAAATGAAATAAAATAAAATATATCATTTCTAATGGGCCCCATACATGGATCATCATTCCTCCTCATAGTTTTTTAAACATTGAATACTAAATATTTATAAAAAACCAATATCATAAGACCATTCATTAAATAAATATATAAACATATATAATATTCACTAACTAGAGAATAAATATTTATTTCATATTCAACATACATATATTCCAAACATTAATAACGGGTGATTGAATTTTTTAAATCAATATAATTTGAATAATTATCATTCCGCCATTTTTAGAATAATATTTATTCCTTTATTAAATTAAATTATTATTTAATTGTTATTATTGATATAATTAGTGTGTTGACCTCTAAGTCACATTTTTAGCGACATTAGGTAGTCTTTAAACAATTCCAATATTGGCATATAGTAGTGCATGTAACATTTTTCTACCTTATTTCTAGTACTTCTTACCCTTTTTTTGTTTTCCTTTTCATTTAACTGTGTTTTTTAATCTTTTAGAGCTTCGAGAAAATGATTTTTTTAGTAGTGAGTTGTGATGTTGTGTAAGCGATGTGTCTTGGAGAACCTAAAATATAGAATGGGAGAGGATACTATGGAGTAATGGTTTGATAGACAAATTTGGTCTGTTATTTCTTTTTGGATACCCTTCTATCATAGGGATTCATCTACACTGTAGAGCCTTGGGGAGGATATTAGGGTTCCTCTACCTTTTTGAGTGGTAGTTATGGTGTGGTGAATGGTATCAACCATGGTCACACCCCAAGTTTATAAGATTTTGGTGATGTTTGCGAATCTTTTTCAAGAGTACAGTTTACCAGTAGGGGTTGTGGCATATCCTAGAGTGGCTATATCATGACCTGGTGTATTTTTTCCACGTTGTTCCATGGTCATGGTTGTCTGAAACACGGTCTGCTATTTACAAACTTAAATAACCAAACACACAATTTCAAATTCCATTTTCTTACACTCAAACAACATTAAACATTTTTACTCTTGAAGGTTCCCAATAGTTTATTTTCACACTTCCAACACCTTATCTTGGCAGATTTAAGCATCGATGATCATGTTGGATCTCCTTCCAATGATTAAATATTCTCATTTTTGGGTTCTCCTTGTTCTATTTTCTCTTATTCCTAGTTGTGGATAGATCATCATATTATTTATGGTTCTAATATATATTTTTATGTATCTTGATTCGAGGCATATTTTCTTGATCACATATTCCATTATTCTTCATTGGAGGATCTCACTGGGGGTGTTGTGTTAATTTGATCATGTGATTAAAGGTAGGTGGTTCCATATTTCTTTTCGAAATACTGAAATTGTAATTTTTTTATTTATTTTAAATGAGTTCCTAAATGATATAAAAACAAAAATTTGACATTATTAGATGTGTGATTTAAAAATTGAATTGAGTTGTGAAAATTGTGGATTTCATTGGAATTTATATTGTTGGGTGCATTTGGGGAAAATGATATCTTGATTTGAAATTGAATTTTATGAAATTATTTGACATTATTATTGAAAAAAATATTAAAATTAATGATTATTCAAAAGGTTGTGATTTTATGAAAACCTATTATTTGGTTTTGGAATGAAAACATCATGCTAAAAATTAAATTTGTGAAATTGAATGGAGAATGATGAATTGATTTGAAATGAATTATTATCCCAAAAAATATTTACTGATTGAATCACATGTTATCCAAAATTGTTCATTCCTATTAGGATATTAATTCTTGTACCCTGAATCACTAGAAATGTTTTGATTGAAGAAACACTAACTAAACCAAGATCAATAGGATTTCTTATGATGGGTCCCCTAAGGGTGTGTAGATTTTTTTCCAAATAATAGATCCCCAAATGGGGTGTTTATATGAGTTTTCACACATATCTTTACCCATGTTGAAAAATGTTAAGTTTGGGGATACTATATATAGAAACTAACATACCTCAAAGCTTATTTACAAGGTTCTTATTAAGTTTGACTAGATTATAAATGTTATTGACTATTGAACAGTATTATTCAAAAAAACTATTTTATTTACATATTTTATATAAAATTTTCATTTAATCATGTTTTGATATATATTCCATTATTTTTAAATTGAAATCATATTTTTCTGAATATATTTAAATGCCTTTTCATGCTTTTTTTTTATTTAAAGTGAATGAAAATTTAGTTTAATTTTTATGATGATGAGTATGGAACACTTGGTGAGAACATAATGGGATTTATAGCTCAGAACCCACCTTTACCATCGAGAGGTTGTAGATTATATTATTTTAGGTTCAATTATAGGGAAATTTCTACTTGGAGGATGTGGGTGCACATGATTTTTTTGGCATTGAGTGATAGAAGTGACTGGTAGAGTTTTGACCCAACAATTACGTGTGTTTTTGTGACTTTTATTTAGTAGTTGATGTATCTATTAATGATGTACTATTTTTTTATTTGATTACATATTTTAGTTTGGTTCTATCTACTTGATAAGTGATGATATAATAACTTATATTTTTTATTTTCCACTGTTTTTTGGTAAGAACATTCCATTTTGTTTCTTCATATGATGTTAGGTTCTAGTCACCAACCTAAGGGGATTTCAAATACCCTTCAAGATATGTCAGATCCATCTTGGGTATCATTGTACAAGGGTACCCACACTAGTTTGAGATGGTACATCAATGCATAAATAATGAAAAAATTTAATGTTTAAGGAAAACTAGCTCATATGAATGCCAACTTTGTAATATAATCCCCCTGTCTCGAGATATCATCCAGTCGGTTACATAGTTGTGTCACAAACCTATAAACATCATATATCGTTCTTTGAGTACTTAAATTAACTTCTCAACAAACCAACATATACATAGACTTAATCAAATCGTTATATTTCAATCATATGTTCTCAGATATCAAAGTCCAGTCTTGGAAGGGACAAATCATTTCTGAAATTACCTATAAATTTTATGCCACTTTTGAAGCACCCATAATATCTTAATTCACCTTAAATATTTTTCATTTAGGTGTATTAAAGTTTATAAAATTATTTGATTCATGATATAAATTAATAATAATCTCATGTCTATGGATTAATATACTCATTCATAGAGAGGAATATCTAATGTTAGAAAACATGTGTAATTATTATTGGAATGTATGTGCTCAAAAAATCTCTTCTTACATATCCCAACTTATGAACATCATATGAAAAAATATCAATTAATTTTGAACCTCTGTAACAAAATAGTCAATAAATATCTATGTACAATAAAATAGACACAACCTAACAAAAAAAGTAATTAATAATAGCATCATAGCATGTCAAGGTTCTAATTAAAATTAGGAACTGGTATTAGCTTTTTATGAAACAAAATAATCTAAGGAAATTATCACGTTAATGTCACATAGAAGGACATTGATTACATGATGGTCAATTTATTAATTTTCATGTGTTTTAATATATATATGTAATTGAAAGTAAATTGGTAAATTGGTTCTAGGGAACCAACTTCAACAGAATCCCACTTACACTAAATCCAATTACTATAAATTTTTTATCCTGCAACCCTCATATGATTTTCATGATTCTCCTAAAATAAGACATTATTCACCAAGTTTATCATTTTCTATTTCATAGAAACTCAACTTACTTTGATGTCATACCTCTGAGAAAAATCCCTTAATAAATGATACCTTGGATGTATATATTTTCTCTATTTATGTGAACTTTACTCTATTAATATTGTAGGATCGAAATATAATATGAGGTGCTCAATATACAAGAGGGGGGGTGAATTGTATACTTTAAAAATTCCTTTGGAACCTTTAAAGTTAGTTATGAATAACTAGAGTTTCCTTAAGAAAAGGAAAGGGCTAAGTTTAACAAAGTTAAACTAAGTAAATTCACAACACCTCTAACACCGAACTAAACTTGGAAAGGGATTCCAAAAGTAGGTTCCGGAAATATGATTCCGGAAATTGAAACTTAACAAAAGTTATAATATGAGATTCTACCTTAAAGCGTATAGAATCTAAATGAATCAGAGTAAGTAAGGAAGTATAAGAAAGTTATACTTTCCTTAAGATATAAAATACAGCGGAATAGAAACAAGTAGTAAAACTACTAGTAACAAGATAATAGTCTTTTATCCCAAAGAGAAGGGTATCCAACAACCTTGGATAAAGGTCCCTTGATTTATACTTTCAAGCAAGTCTGTCTTACCCACACCAGGGTAAGCCCTCGATACGAAGATCGGAGTCTCTGTCTTGCTATCCCCGCAAGCCCTCAACTTCAAGGTAGTTGGCAACCTCTGTCTTTCTCAGCAAGAAAGCCCTCTAACTTTAAGGTAGTCGGCACCTCTGTCTTTCTCAGCAAGAAAGCCCTCGATCTTTAAGGTAGTCGGCACCTCTGTCTTTCTCAGAAAGAAATCCCTCGATCTTTAAGGTAGTCGGCACCTCTGTCTTTCTATCGCCGGAAGCCCTCGAATGTAATCACCAACATTCGGAGTCGCACGAAGCTTTGAGAGTTAATAAGAGACTCTCTCTCTAGAAATCACTTCAACAGCATGTAAGAACTTTTTCAGCAATCAGCTATCAGCCATCAGCATTCATCAGCACCGAGCACTTTCAAATGAGCTCCAATTTATAGGTAAGGTCGGCTCCTCCTCCAATGGTCATATTTTCCTTAAAGTTTGGAGGGACCTGTACACGTGTCACTTAGACAACGGTTAGTTTATAACAAAATTGACAACATCGTTTTATAACAAAGTGAGTGTAACAGAAAGTACGACATCGTTTTAAACTCTAACATAAAGGTTCGGAATAGAAACTTCAGAGTGAATAAATTCAGAGTGTATAAAACAATGATAATCAGATTCTTTTTAATAGGTGAATTCGGAATGAGAATTCGGAATAGGAATTCTTCATCAGAAATCGTAATGAGAATTCATCATCAGAATTCGTAATGAGAATTCGTCATCAGAATTCGTAATGAGAATTTTTTATCATAATTCGTAATGAGAATTCGGAATGAGATTTCTTCATTAGAATTCGTAATGAGAATTCTTCTTCAGAATTCGTAATGAGAATTCGGAATGGGATTTCTTCATTAGAATTCATAATGAGAATTCTTCTTCAGAATTCGTAATGAGAATTCGGAATGGGATTTCTTCATTAGAATTCGTAATGAGAATTCTTCATTGGAATTCGTAATGAGAATTTTTCTTTTGAATTCGTAACCTGATTCTGGAATAGAACTTAGTCAGAGTTCATATCCGGAATTCGGAATGAAACTTCCTTATAGTTCTTGTACAGAATCCAAACCCTAAAACAGAATGCTTTATATCAATGTTTCAATGATTCCGAGAAAATGAATCCGAAACTCATACTTAAGAAAAATATGAATGAAAATATGATAAGGATAATTTTTCTTATAAAAGCGATTTTCCTTAAAAAGCAATTTTCCTTATAAAAGTGATTTTCCTTAAGAAAGCAATTTTCCTTAAAGATAAGGTGTTTGTGATTTTCAAAACAAGAAGGAATGGAAATGTCATAAGGAAAACCTTATTGACTCAACAATCTCCCCCTTTTTGGAAAGCACAAACATCCTTACGAAAAAGCTATTCCGAGAAGAAAGAAACACATTAAAGCTTATCTCCCTTGGTTTAAGGATATAGATGAATACGACTAACTCCCCCTTAGGCTTTGAAACTCTAAGGATCGTATTCATATTTCCAGAGTGATATTTCATAAGAAGGTCTTCTTTAAGAAAAACTCCCCCTTAAAAAAACTCTTATTAGAGTTCTTTTTTCCTTGGGTATTTTTCTTTCTCCCCCATTGATAAACTCTTATTAGATTTCCTCTTTTTCTTAAGGATATTTTCCTTCTCCCCCTTTGTGATTTTCAAAAAGAATTGGAGGGAATGGAAAAACATAACAAAGTACCTGAAAAATTAGTAATGACAACAATAGAAACAACAAGCACGACTTTCATTAACATTGGAATCTCGACAACAAAAAAACAACAAAAAGATCGGATTGGTCATTTCGGATCTTTCTCCTTCGACATCATCCCCTTAAGAATCGTCTTGATCTTCTTTAAGTCTTTGTGATCTTCCTCTGCTTGCTTCTCTAAGACGACTATTCTTGCTGACTGAGCTTCAATTATTTCTTCCTGAGCCTTCAACTTTTCTTCCTGAGCTTTCATCTTCTCTTCCTGAGCCTTCATCCTTTCTTCAAACTCGATCCGATAATCCCTTTCATATTTCCAACATTGATTAACGGAATTGAGCTTTCCATTCAGATCTCTCACTTCCCGAATCCGAAAGTTCTTTTCCTCTGTCAATTTCTCTTCGAAGGATGCAGTCAGCTCATTAATCTTCTTGTCTTCGGTCTCAAAGGCATCCTTAACATTATCTTGAAACTCATCAAGCAACCTCATATCTTCCACATTCATCTTCGACCAGCTCGTCATCCTCTTACAAGATCTTTTATGAGCTTCGTAACCAACAAAGAATGTTTTGAACTGAGCTTCAATCTCAACACACTTATCCATAACCATTGATACGGAGTCGGTTTTCTGATTCAACGCATGTTGGAGCATCTGGCATCGTGAATCAATGCTAGAGAATGTTGGAATGGTTCCCACCAACTTCTTCAAGGATTGAACAACAAAATCGTGCCCCAACGAAGATGACTCCGAATCTGAAATCTTGCTAGGAGAATTTTCTTCCTCAATAATCTCCAACTTCCTTTTAGAATAACTACCAGCTTCCTTCCTCATCTTCTTTTCTGAACTCGGGGTATCAGCAAGAATTTGTTTCCCCTTATCTTTTTCTGGAATAGAAACCTGTTCCGGAGATTTCTTCTCGCTATCAGAGACTTGAACAATATAATCTTCCTCATCAGCAACTTCTACATTTTCCTTCTGAGCAGCATCAAGTGAAAGATTTTCTTCTTCTCTCAGACAAGAAACTTCTTCTTCACCTTTCTCTTCTTCCATAGTCGGAGTAACAAGCTTTGAAGATTGAGCTTCAGATGTTCGGAGCGACAAGTGTTCCGAAGGAGTTCCCTTATATTCATCTACTTGTTTGAGCACATCTCCTGTCTCACCACTTCCTTCAGCAGTTTCTTCAACTTGTTCCACTTGCTCTTCTTCCTCTGTATTCTTAGCAACATTCTCTTCTGAAGCAACAAGATTTCTTCCTGGAGTCTCAGGTAGAGATTCCAGAGAGAAAGATCTCGGAACGGGAATGGTTGCTGAAACCATTTCGTTGAACTTTAACAATGTTTGCACAGCCTCGGCTTCTGACATTTTCTTCTTCAGTTTCTTCTCCTTTGCTTGTTTCTCAAGCTCATCAGCGGCCTTCTCTTTCAGAGCTTTAGCCTCTGCAGGATCCAATCCGAACTGCGGATCCCCTTCTTTCCTCTTCTTTTTGTCAGCTCTCCACTTTGCTGCAACCTCATCAGTATAGGTTTTCTTCTTCTTAGGCTTAGGAGGTGCGGAGTGGACTTCCTTAGACTTGGGTTCCTCAGCTTCGACTACCACTTCTTTCAGCTTCCTCTTCCTTACCGGCTTAGATGATTCCGGATCAGCAACTTTCGGAGCCACTTCTTCTTGAGGAGGTAGATCAATAAACATTCCGGACTTCTTGTCAAAAGCAATATTCATCCTCTTAAGAGTTCCATCACTGAGAAACATGATCTTGCAAACTTTCGGCTTAGAACTGCAAGCTACCTTGAAAGATTCTAGGCACCGAACTATGAGCTTTGATAATATTGCTGGGTACATAACGATTTGAGCTCTCAGATTCCCCTTCTTCAAATTTTCAATATTAAGAAGAATATGCTTCATCAATTTAAACTTTATTAGATTTATCAAGAAATCTAAGATATATATCTCGCTCTTCTTCAAGCTATCCTTATCACCTTTTCTCGGTACGATAAGCCCTTGCACCCATAATTCAAGAATCCGGAAGTTTGTAGATAGGCTTGCAATTTTCAGAGCCTTGTCATCATCCAATCCGAGAGTTTCGAAGGCCTTTTCCTTGCTGAAACTACCTTTGGAGTCTGGAAATACGTGAGAAATAAACTCAGCTTCACCTTCATAACTTAAGCCTACCAAGCTTGCAGCCTTGGTGTAAGAAAGCTTATATGTCTTGCCATACGATTTGAAAGAAAATTTTTCTCTATTATCTTCCTCGAAGAAAGAAACTGACTCATAAAACTCAACAAGCAAATATGAGTACACTTCATCTTGGTTGCCAGTTTTTGATACCGCAACATCTTCCCAGCCATTCAACTTGATATTCTTCGAAATGATAGAATCGTAGTTGCTGAAGAAAGTTGGATGAACTAACCTTTCTCTGTAGACTAACCACTGAGAAATGGGCTTGGTTGAAGACATTTCTTGAGAAGCTAACTCTGCAGACATTCGGATCTGAAGTCTCTGAGAAGTTCGGAACTGAGAAGACTGAAGTTCGGAGTGGAGAAAACTGTAGTTCGGAACGGCCTTAAATCGGAGAGTCAGAGCTTCAGCACGCAAAAGCTTGTAACCGATGTGGGACTAGAAAATAGGGTCCCCTTTATATAGGAAATGGGATGACGGTTCAACTTCCTCGGTTGATCTAACAGTTTAGAATGAACTGAGATCAAATCTGACGGTTCAGAGCTCGAATCCGATCTTTTTGAGGTTTTTATTAAAGTAAAGAATTAAGAAATTCAAAAACCGAAAACAAAATATAAGAAACTTCCAGCAAGTAAAATATGATTACGAAAACTTCAGTAAGGAAATCATACCTTTCGGATTAGCTTAGGAAAGTTATTCGTAATAGGTAATATAAATATGACTACGAAAAACTAAATACGAAATACTCAATACGAAAAAGTAAATAAAAACTTGTTATGGAAGATTCAGTACGAAAGTTCCGTTATGAAAATACTAGTACGAATGTTTTCCATTCCGGAAATTTTCAATACGAATACTTCCATTCCAGAAGTATTCTATGCGAAAATATCCTTTCTGGAAAATTGTCATTCCGGAAGTTTTCATTCCGGAAATCTTTGTTCCGAAGAGTTTGAAAACAAATTTTGAAAAACTTTGTTAAATAAACAATCAAATGTACTCCCCCTATGAAAAAAAGTTTATTACTGTAAGGAGATTTTTTTTAACAAAAAGTTAATTAAGGAAGATTACCTTACGGTTATCATTCCTAACTTCTGTTTAATATATTCAAATCTATCAGAAGGCAAAGATTTTGTGAAAATATCAGCAAGTTGATCTTGCGTTCCGATAAACTGAAGAATAATATCTCCTTTTAGTGTGTGATCCCTAAGAAAGTGATGTCTAATATCTATGTGTTTTGCACGAGAGTGATGTGCAGGGTTTTTACTTAGGGCAATGGCACTTGTGTTATCACACAAAATTTGAGTTTTAGTAAAACTCAAGCCATAGTCTGTGAGTGTGTGTTGCATCTACAACACTTGTGCACAACAACTTCCAGCTGCTACATATTCAGCTTCAGCAGTGGAGAGTGCAACTGAATGTTGCTTCTTGCATGACCAAGAAACTAATGAATCTCCTAAGAAATGACAAGTTCCGGATGTACTTTTCCTATCCATTCTACATCCACCAAAGTCAGCATCAGAAAAACTTTTTAGAACAAAATCATTTCCAGAAGTATAAAATAATCCTAGATCCATGGTTCCCTTAAGGTAGCGAAAAATTCTTTTTACTGCCTTTAAATGAGATTCCTTAGGATTGGATTGATATCTTGCACATAAGCATACAGAAAAAATTAAGTCTGGTCGACTAGCTGTTAAGTAAAGTAGACTTCCAATCATACCTCTAAAAGATGTTTGATCTACTGGTTTCCCAGCTTCATCAAGATCTAAAGAGTTTGAGGTACCAATAGGAGTACTTATACTCTTAGTGTTTTCATAACCATACTTTTTAAGAAGATCTTTAATATACATATGTTGAGATATGTAGGTTCCTTCTGGTTTTTGAGAAATTTGAAAACCAAGGAAAAATGTTAACTCACCCATCATACTCATTTCAAACTCAGATTTCATTAGACTAGCAAAAGAGTCAGTCAAAGATTGCTGAGTTGAACCAAATATAATGTCATCAACATAAATTTGAACAATAAAAACATTTTTCTTATCTTTCTTTATAAAAAGGGTTGGATCTGCATTTCCCTTAACATAGTTATTTTGAAGCAAAAATCCAGTGAGTCTATCATACCATGCTCGTGGGGCTTGTTTAAGGCCATACAAAGCTTTGGTAAGTCTAAAAACATGATCTGGATGTTTTGTATCTTCAAAGCCAGGTGGTTGTTCAACGAAAACTTCCTCTTGAACATAACCGTTAAGAAAAGCACATTTCACATCCATTTGATAAAGTTTGAAATTAAAGAATGCTGCAAAGGCAAGTAGAATACGGATAGATTCAAGTCCAGCTACTGGAGCATAGGTTTCTTCATAGTCTATTCCTTCTTGCTGATTATAGCCTTTAGCAACAAGTCTAGCTTTATTTCTAACAATGATTCCATTTTCATCACATTTATTTCTGAAAACCCATTTTACTCCAATAACAGAAGTTTCCTTAAGTCTTTCAACCAAGGTCCAGACTTTATTCCTTTCGAATTCATTTAGTTCATCTTGCATTGCTTTGATCCAATCATCATCACCTAGAGCTTCATCAGTGCTTTTAGGTTCTAATTGGGAAAGAAATGCTAGATGTTCTACTTAATTTCTTAAGGAACTTCTATTCCTTACAGGTTGATTTACATCACCAATGATACTATCACTGGGATGATTCTTATGAAACACCTGATTTGGGTTTTGTAAAACCTGTTCATCAACATAGGGTAGAAAGTCTTCTGGGGTAAATGTTTCAGAAGTATCTTCTTGAACAATTTCCTTATCAGAAGGTTCTTCTATCAAAGGTTGATAATCAGTTTTTGAAAACACATCTGAAGATGTAAGTTGAGATGGTTTAAAAACAAAAGGATCAGACTCATCAAATTTTACATGTACTGTTTCCTCAACAGTACAAGTGTTTTTATTAAAAACTCTATAAGCCTTAGAGGTTGTGGAATATCCTAAGAAAATTCCTTCATCAGACTTTGGTGCGAATTTATGTAAGTTATCTTTAGTATTCAAAATGAATACTTTGCAACCAAAAACCTTGAAGTAGGAAAGTCTAGGTTTTCTACCATTCCATAACTCATAAGGAGTTTTATTAAGAAAAGGTATAATCAAAACTCGATTTATAGTATAACAAGCAGTACTTACAGCTTCAGCCCAGAAATGTCAAGCAATAGAATATTCACTCAACATGGTTCTAGTTACCTCTTGAAGAATTCTATTTCTTCTTTCAACTACACCATTCTGTTGAGGAGTTCTAGGTGCTGAAAAATTGTGAGTAATACCTTTCTTACTACAAAAAGTTTCAAAATCAGAATTTTGAAATTCTCCTCCATGATCACTATGAATATTTTTCAATGGAAGGTTTTTCTCATTTTTAACTTGAGCTCTAAAACTTTTGAAATAGGAAAAAGCTTCAGATTTCTTTGCTAGAAAATAGACCCAAGTAAATCTAGTGTAATCATCAACTAGAACAAACACATAGTATTTGCCTCCAATACTTCCAGTTTGTGTTGGACCAAAAAGATCCATGTGCACCAACTGTAATGCATCAGTTGTTGAGACTTCACCGAGTGACTTAAAACTAGATTTATGTTGCTTTCCATATTGAAAAGGATCACAAACTTTAGAAGAATCAAATCTATGCTCCGATAGATCCTTAACAAGTTTCTTCTTAGAGAGTTTACATAGGTTTCTAAGATTACAGTGTCCTAGTCTTCTATGCCATAACCAAGAATGATCTTCCATTGCACTTAGGCAAGGTAAATCTTGGCTTCTTAGGTCTTCTAGGTTCAAAGTGTAGACATTCTCTTGCCTATTGGCTGAGAGAATAAATTCTTCCTTGGAATTGTGAACTAGGCATTTATCATTCCTAAAATTCACAAGGTAACCTTCATCACATAACTGACTTATGCTAATGAGGTTGTGCTTAAGACCTTTAACAAAAAGAACATTTGAAATCAAAGTTTTACCCAAAAGAACTATATTACGAATACCAATAATCTCTCCCTTAGCATTGTCTCCGAAAGTTACCTTTCCTCCTTTCGTTTTGATAATCTTTTCAAAAAAGCTTTTGTTACCAGTCATGTGCCGGGAACATCCACTATCCATGTACCAAATATTGTTCCTGGAAGTTCCTTTATTTTCCTGAAATCCAGAACAAAGTTAGATATTCGAGAATCCCAACTTGTTTGGATCCGAGATTTCCAGACAATAAAATTTTAGGAACCCACATTTTCTTAGAAAAATAAGCTTTGTGAAAACCTAAAGATTGGGTTTTGTTTAAGGAACAATTTTTTGCCCAGTGACCACCACATTGACATTTAGTACAAAATGGGGCACTTTGAGGAACAAAATAATTGTTACTGAAAACTGGTTTCGCATGGGTATAACCAAATCCGGATTTATTTCTTAAAGGTCGTATTTGAGAATACATCTTATCAAAATTTTCTTTACCATGGGTAATGTTTGACAAACACTTCTTTAAGGAAAAGATTTCGGACTTGAGTTTTACAACCAAGTTTTTATCCTCAAAATCATTAGTTTTTGAACTAGAGTTAGGCTCGAAAACATTTTTCTTAGAAATTACTTTTTCTAATTCTTTAGAAAGTTTATTCTTCTCAGAACATACTTCCTCAAGATTTTTTGAAATATTTTCAAAATCAGCATTTTTCTTATCAAGATCTTTAGAAAGATCTGATATTTCTTTAGTAAGAATAGAATTCCTAGAATTTGCCTTGTCAAGTTTCTTGTTGAGTTTGGAATTTTCAATCTCAAGAAGTTCAGCAAATCTAGAGACTTCTTCATAAGTAGGTAAAGTATTTTCCTCATCAGAAGATGATTCTTCATCAGAAGAGTTATAATACTTACTATCATTAGAATTTAAAGAAACGTTGGTCAAAGATTCAGCATTTCGTACCTTAGCCATAAGACAATGATTAGCAATAGGTAATCTGGCTATAAGACCAATATTCTTCTGTCCTGAAGATTCATATTCAGAAGATTCATCTGAAGAGTCACCACCACTGGCACTCCAGGTGTCATTAGCTTTCAGAACTTTCTTAGCTTTGGCTTTGTAATACTTCTTCCTGTTCCTGTCTGAATGTCTTTCCTTTCTTTCTTTCTTTCTGAGCATAGGGAAATCTGGTCTAATATGTCCAGCTCTTTTGCATTCATAACAAGTTACTTCTCCATCTTTCTTATCTTTCCTGTCCTTCTTCTTATACTTGGATTGAAAGTTTCTCTATCCAGCTATCTTGTTCATCCTTCGAGCAAGATTGGCTAATTCATTTTCTGAAACTTCACTCTCACTAGATTCGGATTGGAAAATAACTTTCTTAGACTTGGATCTGGTTACTCTCTCAGGAGTCTTAGCTTTCATCTGATTCGAAGTTGTAGTAAAAGCAACAGTACCATTTCCATTCTTTTTCTTGATTTGTCAGCATCTCTCTTCATTCTAGTTTCATGTTGTAGAAGTGTTCCAAATAATTCATCAAGAGTAATTTGAGTACCCTTCTTGTTCTCATCTATAGTTGTTCTCTTGGATTCCCACTCATTGGGCATAATATCAATTATCTTGTCCACAAGAGCTTCATCATCTAATCCTTTCTCTCCCATAGATTGTAGACTGTTGACGATAGTCATAAATCTTTGTTGAACTTTACAGATAGGTTCTCCATAAGGAAAATTGAAGCCATGATATTCAGCTCTAAGCATAGCTCTTCTAGTCTCAATCACCTTAGAAGTCCCAAAGTGTGTAACCTCTAACTTCTTCCATATACAATTAGCTGCTTCACAAGAAGATATTTGGCTATATATATTTCTAGTCATTGAACATAATAAAGTGTTGCGTACCTTATAGTTGAGTTGATATTCTTGCTTTTCCTGGTTAGTAAAGGTTCTGACTTCCTTGTCAGGAATTTTGTAATCACCAGTAAGCATCACAAAGTTGTCTACTCCTGTATTGATAACAAATGTCTTCATACGATCTCTCCAGTATTCATAATCATTACCATCAAATATAGGTGGTCTTGTAGGATTCAGATTGTCAATAGATCCAACATTAATTCCTGTCATACTAAAAACAACTTGGATACAAACTTGTTAGTAGCTTAGAATCATAATAACAAGGTTCGGAATGGGAAAAGTTCGGAATGGATAAATCGGAATGACAAAGTTCGGAATAGAAAAGTGAGCAAGAAAAACTTGTATGTGAGTACAAGTATTTTAGTAACCTTGGCTCTGATACCAAATGTGAGAATGGTATAGAGTAAGATGTTTCCAACCTCTGATACCAATTGTAGGATCGAAATATAATATGAGATGCTCAATATACAAGAGGGGGGGTGAATTGTATACTTTAAAAATCCTTTTGGAACCTTTAACGTTAGTTATGAATAACTAGAGTTTCCTTAAGAAAAGGAAAGGGATAAGTTTAACAAAGTTAAACTAAGTAAATTCACAACACCTCTAACACCGAACTAAACTTGGAAAGGGATTCCAAAAGTAGGTTCCAGAAATATGATTCCGGAAATTGAAACTTAACAAAAGTTATAATATGAGATTCTACCTTAAAGCGTATAGAATCTAAATGAATCAGAGTAAGTAAGGAAGTATAAGAAAGTTATACCTTCCTTAAGATACAAAATACAGCGGAATAGAAACAAGTAGTAAAACTACTAGTAACAAGATAATAGTCTTTTATCCCAAAGATAAGGGTATCCAACAACCTTGGATAAAGGTCCCTTGATTTATACTTTCAAGCAAGTCTGTCTTACCCACACCAGGGTAAGCCCTCGATACGAAGATCGGAGTCTCTGTCTTGCTATCCCCGCAAGCCCTCAACTTCAAGGTAGTTGGCAACCTTTTGTCTTTCTCAGCAAGAAAGCCCTCGAACTTTAAGGTAGTCGGCACCTCTGTCTTTCTCAGCAAGAAAGCCCTCGATCTTTAAGGTAGTCGGCACCTCTGTCTTTCTCAGCAAGAAATCCCTCGATCTTTAAGGTAGTAGGCACCTCTGTCTTCCTATCCCCGGAAGCCCTCGAATGTAATCACCAACATTCGGAGTCGCACGAAGCTTTGAGAGTTAATAAGAGACTCTCTCTCTAGAAATCACTTCAACAGCATGTAAGCACTTTTTCATCAATCAGCTATTAGCCATCAGCATTCATCAGCACCGAGCTCTTTCAATTGAGCTCCTATTTATAGGTAAGGTCGGCTCCTCCTCCAACGGTCATATTTTCCTTAAAGTTCGGAGGGACCTGTACATGTGTCACTTAGACAACGGTTAGTTTATAACAAAATGGACGACATCGTTTTATAACAAAGTGAGTGTAACAGAAAGTACGACATCGTTTTAAACTCTAACATAAAGGTTCGGAATAGAAACTTCGGAGTGAATAAATTCAGAGTGTATAAAACAATGATAATCAGATTCTGTTTAATGGGGGAATTCGGAATGAGAATTCGGAATAGGAATTCGTCATCAGAAATCGTAATGAGAATTCATCATCAGAATTCTTAATGAGAATTCGTCATCAGAATTCGTAATGAGAATTCTTTATCAGAATTCGTAATGAGATTTCGGAATGAGATTTCTTCATTAGAATTCGTAATGAGAATTCTTCTTCAGAATTCGTAATGAGAATTCGGAATGGGATTTCTTCATTAGAATTCGTAATGAGAATTCTTCTTCAGAATTCGTAATGAGAATTCGGAATGGGATTTCTTCATTAGAATTCGTAATGAGAATTCTTCATTGGAATTCGTAATGAGAATTTTTATTCTGAATTCGTAACCTGATTCTGGAATAGAACTTAGTCAGAGTTCATATCCGGAATTCGGAATGAAACTTCCTTATAGTTCTTGTCCAGAATCCAAACCCTAAAACAGAATGCTTTATATCAATGTTTCAATGATTCCAAGAAAATGAATCCGAAACTCATACTTAAGAAAAATATGAATGAAAATATGATAAGGATAATTTTTCTTATAAAAGCGATTTTCCTTAAAAAAGCAATTTTCCTTATAAAAGCGATTTTCCTTAAGAAAGAAATTTTCCTTAAAGATAAGGTGCTTGTGATTTTCAAAACAAGAAGGAATGGAAAATTCATAAGGAAAACCTTATTGACTCAACAAATATGACCACTACTATAGTATTTTAAAAATTTAGTGTGTCATGATTTTTTATTCATACCACCACATAAGTCTACTAGATTAATTTCTATATCCAAACTACTTATTCAGCAACCTCAGAATCCATAATATTCTTAGATTATTCTATTGAATTTCAAACCACTAGCTTCATTGATCTCTTCTTTATTATAGAACCTATATTAATTCATAATATAAATCTTGAATATTATTTTAGATCATTTTATTTTATTTGGAAACTATCATTTTTATATCCCCAAATAACTGGTTACTCATATCCTTCATAAATCAGAAATGTATCCTTAGTACACCTCAAATACATTAGGATAGTCATTATAGTAGTATAATGTTGCTCTCTTTTTTTTCTTGATTTCTTCTTACTATGATTAAGGTTTTAGAAATATAAATCTTGGTACAGATCATTTCATTATTGATAGATCCCATCAATGAATCATAAGGAATCATACTCATCCTCTGTATCCACTTGTGTCTGAGGATACATTTTCTTGGATAAATATATATTAGGTGACATTAGAAATAATCCTCTATTGGATTGTTCCATTCAAAATCTCTATGTTACATTGTCAGTTTACGTTCCCTTACTAATTTAATGGATATTCTTAGATATATCAAGATCGATATAGATCAAAAAATGTAAACTTATTCACCGTATTTCTTCATGGATAAACATTTTTTTAACCACACATTAATATACTATAAGACTAGTATCTCATTTCCAATTGGTAATATATCATCAACAAATACTACTAAGAAAATGATATCACTCCCACTAAACCTCATCTAGATACCAGGTTCACATTATTTCATTATGAAACCAAATTTCCTTACGGATTCATAAAAATGAATTCTTCATGATATCAAATCATTCTATATCCCATAAATGGATCTATGAAACATTCATACCTTATTGGAATCCTTTGGATTAGAAAACCCTTCTATTTAATTCATATATAGTTTTTCCATATGATTCATGTTAAGGAAATATTTTTTGAAAAACATTTTACAAATTTTATAATCATAGTAATTTTCTATGGAAATAATAATTTTAATATATTTTAGTATAATGATTGATGAAAATCATTAATCATGGTATATAACATGAAATTTTATAACCACTTTAGAAACCAGTCATGCCTTATTGGTACTGACATTAAAATTCATGACTAGTTTCTACTCAAAAATCCATTTTCACCAAAGGAACATTACATCCATTGGAGGACCTACCAAACCCCAAATGTGGTTATTCTACATGAAATATATCTCCGAATTAATATATTCTTTCTAGTTAAATTCTTTATAGCTTATTACTACTTCCATATAGGACATAGGTTTATCATTATCAGAAAATAATGAGTCACCATCCTTTGTTACTAGAAAACCATATTTTTGATGTTATATAAGCTCTATGTTACTCTTGTGTAGTAATTGTGTCTCTGGGACAACCTATTTAACTAGGATTTGTGGAATTGTTTCATGTTCCAAATCCTTTATATCTTAAAAATCATCATTACAAAAAACAATCTTGCATCCACTATAACTTTTCAAAATTTTCTTCCTCTCAAAAAATTTGGATTGTATTTCCTCTAGTACCTTTTTTTATAAGGGGTTAAATATATAATATCCCCTTTTTTGTGCGACAACCTATAATGATACACTTTTTTCTTCAGGTTAAAAGGTATTTTCCAAAGATATCCTTACCATACCCTTTTCATCCCCATACATATAAATATTTTGAAAAATATCTCCTTTGATACATCAAATCATATAAAATAATATATTATAATTCATTTGGAACATTATTAATATGTGCATTGAATTTTCTAATGTATATCCCTGATAGTATAATAGAATATTCATATGAATCATCATAAACCATTGAATTTCAAAAAATGTGTGGTTCATCCTTTCATTAGAACAATTCCACCATAGTGTATATAGAATAATGATTAATGATAGTATCCTTAACTCCCTCAAGTAGTTGATAAAATCTAATTTAAGATACACTCTTCCTAATTATAAATAGAGTTCATTTTCATCTTAAAAATCTGATTCTCAACTAAATTCTTATAATCCTTAAATTTCTCAAAGGATTCATACTTATAAATATTTAATTAGATATTTCCATATCTATTAATACCATTATAAAAAGTTATCAATTAATTGTATCCACCCCTATATTCAACTGGAAAAGTGCCACAAAAGAATTTATACATTAATTCAGGATTTTTTATATCCCTTTTACCTTTTCTATTAATAGATCTTTATTGATTTTACCTTTCAAACAACGATGACATATATCCAAAGGGTTTTAGTTAAATAAAAATATAAACAACCATCTCAATATATATTTATCATATAATTATTATTTACTTGTCAAATTCAGTTATTCAACAACAAGATGTGATAAGAGTCATGTCAACTTAATTCATTATCATTTTCTAACACATGGTTTTTTATTCTAGTATGTAATGAAAATTATTAAGATGTTTCATCCCATTAGATATGTTATCATTATAAAACAATTATCTCTTATATTAAAAATTAAAAATAAATCCATCTATATATAAACTATACATGAATATACTGTTTTTTCTTGCACATGGAATATAATAACAAATCTTAAAAATAAGAAATAAAATTATTGGAAAATTAATATGGAAATATTTGTAATCTAGTATAGATATCCTTTCTCTATTGGTTTCTTGAATATCCACATCACCTCTAGAAACCATCTTGAATCTATTTGGTTTCTATTTTTTGATATAAATGTGAGCACATAAAAATACATGAAATACATAATTTTTCAAAACATAAAGATAAAATTTTATAAAAAACACATTTAAAGATTCCATTATTTCTTCAATGAGTATCATTTCTTTTTCCAAGGGATCTTCTTCCATATGAAAAATATACTACATCGTGTTCCATATCTTGCCTCTTGATCCTCCATCTCTTGGTTGGGTTATGTGAAGTTACCTTAGAGTTTTTTCAGCCTTTTGGTTTTTAATTATCATCCTATTTTTTACCGTATGTACTATTTTTTTATGTCTCGTGTCCTTATTCACCTATTGAATAAAATTCAAGCGATCTAGTAGATAATTATCAACATTATTCATATTTAAATTCAAAATAAAACTAGATAATCTCTAACAAAGTGTGGTGAAAACATGGCTTATGCATTGTTCCTTGGGTAGATAGAAACACATAGTTTTTAGACTCTAAATATATTCATTCATCTTGAATACATGATACCTAGATCATCTAACTTCTCTATGATTTCACAAAATGACCATCTTGGATATATCATTCCTCTTCTAACTTTCTTTATCTGGATAATGTTCACTGAGATGTTAAAATATACATTATACATCCATGAATACATGTATCTTGTAAAGATCATTAATCATAGAAGAAAACATATGGGGTTGAAAATACAATGCATCATCTATATATATAGATAAGTCATTATACTCTTCCACACATACCTTAATAGAAGGTGCTTTAGGAATTAGGGACTCTATCATTTAAAAATATCGATCCTGGAGTACTATGTTAGGAATCTTACTATACCACTCTTGGAATTTCACACCAGTTTGGAAATTTTATTCTCCAATATCGATAAATGATAAAATGTTTAGATCTAATCACATTTAGTTTTATAGAATAAGTAAATGTTTAATTTTAATAATTTATCATGATTTCCAAAAATTGTGATATAAAAAATTTCATATTATCAATACCCAATTTATTTTAAAAAATCACAATAACCCTCCCTACTAGATTCATAATATATGGATTTATAGATATTCTAGTTTATATGATCCATATTTCCCATATAATATACTAGATTAAGTAATTACTAAATAACATTAAGGTATTTACGTTGGTGGTATATTCACCAACATTATCTTACAGTTCCAGTCTTTGTTGAGTGGAATCCCAAATAATAAAAACATAATTGGAATTTCCTCAACACTTTCCCGCTAGTTGCACCAAGTCTAGTGAATCCAAACAACCATTAATGCCAACTAGGTTAATTTGACCCCAATGTTTTTTCATATCTCCCCAACAATTGAAATAACACTTATAGTGGAAGTAAAAGTACTTTGAACTATAGTTACATTCATAAATCATGTAATAGAAGGATTTTCTCTCTCAATATTACCGTGAGGTATTTTTATTTTATATATAAATATTCTTTAATTTATGATTTTACATGCTTGTTAATATTATATGGATTTTATATAATTAATTAATAATATATTGCTAAAATAATTAACATATAACATATTTATTTTATTATGTCATAGCATGCATGTTATTTTATTTACCTTGTGTTATCACATTTAAATATCAAAAAACATTCATTTCATAAATAAATAAATAACCATGTACTTTTAAAAATAAAATAAACATGTAGCATGATCATGAGCATTAATGACTAGTTGATTTATCGATTGGATGACAAAACATCCTATTTACCCTATGGGATAACGCCTTGAGGCTGTAAAGGCTTTAGTTATATCATTCCACATTTAACCTTTGTATCTCCTTGGTCGGTTTCACCATGGATCAATCTTTACCTATTTTCTATCTCCTAGTATATTTCTCATTTATATACTCTTACACACACATGGTTGGGGGGAACAAGGGGTTTAGGGTTTCATAAAAGAAATTATAGACACATGGTCCCATACATAATAAGGAAAAGGGGATGATAATAAAGGATATCATATTTAATTAAATGATAAATTTTTCACAAAAACCTAATCAAAAAAGAATTAAATTAAATAAAAACCTAACACATACATAGGTCAATTTTTATCATGATCATACATGCATGAAATGACTATATATTCAAAACAAGATATCATTCATTTCAATCCATTTTTTATTAATATAAATTCCTTGAATTAATAATTAATCATCATATAACTTAATTAATTATATTAATTATTTATCCAAATAGAACTTGATATTCCACCCTGATTTATTTATTACAAAATAAGGAAATAAATTTTCATTAAAATTAATTATGTACAATATTTTTACTTGATTTGGCACAGTGTATACCCTTCTTCTTCTCTTTAAACATATTTCTGGAGATTAATTACAAAATGGAATATTCCATTACATGACATAGAATATGAAAAGTTTGTTGGATGGTCCATTTCTTTTAATATGTACTTATATTACACGTGTTCCTACACAACATTTCATGATATATGTGGTGTATTGTTCTATGAGTCAAGTCATGTAGTCATTGTAACATTAATGACTATTGGTAACAACTTGAATATACGTTTATTGTACCTTTTTAAATTCCCAGGAAGTACATAGTATATATCAAAACCGTACACCATGTGTATCTACCAAATAACATGTAAATAATTAAAAAATCATTAATATATCACACGACCTGCAAAATTACTCGGCATGCAGACTATGTGAAAAACATTTTCACGCAGCGTGTACAACCAGCAACACAATGTGAATTATAGTTTTTCTATAATTAATTAAATTAACTTGTGTCTTGACTCACCAGATGTGCTGATCTAAGTGTCTTTCTAGTGTGAGTTGGATGGAATTTCATGGTGTGTAAAACTAACTACACAACATGGAATTCATTATTAGCCACATGTATTACATACCCAACGACTCGACAAGTATTAAATGTGTTTTATTATATATCACATAAAATTTATTCCCCCGTACACATATTTTAATTTTTATAATGTTGAATTTCTCATCTAGTGGTCATTATATGGAATATATAAATTTCATGTCTCATACATTGACCACAATATATTTGTGATTTACATCAGGTAAATCGAGTAGGGGTACAAGGTGTGTATTCCAACTGCACAAAATTTATACCCTATCATATTTCATTCCAACACACATTTAATAGCCAGTGTGTAATAACATATCCTATCAAAGCCCCACAATATATGTCATATTTTTCACATATCAACCCGATGTGTTTAGACATGGGAACAAAACATTACTTTTTAGATATATGTTGTGTAACTGTGTCTGTTGGTCAAAATCCTTGGCACTATAGGATGGAAAATATGAGAATTCATAATCTTTTCTTGGTCTATTCTTCATCATATTAAATAAAATGATCATATTACATCAACATTAAAATTAAATTACAAAAAATAATTAAATAAAAAATACTAACAATCAAATATGTAATTAATCAAAAAATTATAAAAAAATTATAAATTAATATGTTTTTATTTTAATAAAATATTAAGGGTCTTTTTCATGGTAAATTCATATTTTACCATGTAAATAATTTTTTTTAGTATATTTCTTCACATAAATCTTTATAACATGATGATAACAACCCTAGAATATTCAAAGAGAAAAAAATTTTCACAATTAATTCATAATTAGTTTGTTAAAAACAATTAACCTCCTTGAAAATTATTTATTAATTGATATATTTAATTGAACTTATTATCATGCCATTATTGTGATTTATAATACCAAGTAGTATTCCACTCTAGGTATTCAAATGTTCTCTACAAATTGTAGAACCTCGCCAATGAAACTTCAGGTATTAGAGTAGAGGTTCCCATCAACTCTCATTTTACATTAATCATGATGATAATTCCTCTAATATTGATGAATTATTTCATTTTATATTATTCATTAGAGGTATAAAGAGGATGAATATCTCTTGTTCTTGTGTGTGTTCTTGAGAGTTTCTATCTTGGGATTTGAGAGATTTTTTTATGAGAGATATTTTTTTTCTGAAAACAATTATCCTAAACATCTAAAATTAAATAATATAGATGATATACTTAGGGTTAGAAAATTTATTATTGTGAAAATTCTCTATATTATTTTTAATTGTAAATAAAACCTTATGAATATTAAAAGTAATATAATTATTATTGTATTTCATGATATGCATTGACTAACGAATATTGAAAATCCAATAAATATATCAATATTTATTTAAATTATATTAAAATAAAATAAGTCATTTTAATGTAGTCCTTCAATCGGTCCATGAATCATCTTCATCTTTTATTAAACCATGAATTATAAATTTTAATTTTATAAAAAATATCGTGATATATTTTTTTGAATAAAAAAATACATATTATATTCAATAATTGTAGTCTAAATATTTACTCAAAAATACACTCACATATATTCCATACCTTTATAGATGGAGGATGGATTTATGTGATCATAATAAACAGAATAATTATTATTACTCAACATTTATATTGATATTTATTCATTTATTAAATGTTAAAATAATTTAATTAGGATTTTGGATAAACTTAGTATGTGGCCCTCAAGGCCTCTTTCTTAGGGGCATTAAGCGGTTTTTCCTAAAGTTTTTTATTATAATTTAGCAACATGTCAAGAAAAAAATAAAATATCAGCTAATTTCACAATTATAACTACCTCATACAAACATTTACTATATAATATAATCCATTTTTTCTAGATAACTTATCAACTAGGTTGTGTGCTGTTATCATCAACCTATATGATTGATATTTTATTCTTTAAATACCTAAAATAAAATCATTAATATATCCCCATTGAAATGGACTTAGTCATATGGTTTCATTTTAATCAAAGGGATTGAGATGTCATCATTTATTCCAATAAAGGATAGATCATTTTTTGACTTATATATAAATTTATTGCTACTTATGACACACCTAATATATCCTATGTCACCTTGAGTATATTTTATCATGGTTTTAAATAATACATCCAAGTATATTATTCATGATATATATTAATACTAAATTTGATTTTATGGATTAATATATATGTCCATAGATCAGAATATCTATGGACACATAACATCTGGAATTCCTATTGGTGGGCCCTTCCTCATAACCTCTCATCTTGGAGATCGCTATGTGTGAACTTTATGAGAAGAAGTCACAATTTATTAAGAAAATCCATCACACTATATTCCAACATCATCCATGTATCATAACATAGATATCACCCAATCATAGGATATATTTAAGAATATTTTCATAAAACATCAAGGTTCTCATTATAGTGGGGAACTATTATATCCTTTTTATGTGATAAATACTAAAGGAAATTAACACATTATTATTATGAAGTGTTAATCATGTGATAAGATATTTATTAATATTCAATTATTTTAATATACATGTAATTGAATGTATAAAGTACGTTGGTTTTAGGGAACCAACTCCAACATGAGTGACCACACAGTCGGTTAGGGTCATGGATCTTGTTTGCCTTTAGTGTCTGAGGTGGGATTGAGAATGTTTGATGGTTTGGATTCATTAGAAAGCGGGGGATAAGGTAGTGGATGGGAAACTAAAAAGTGGGGATTTTGTTCAATGGTGAGTGTGACTCTGTAGAGAGGATAGGTATTGGGAAGTCAGACTATAATTTATCTGCATATATCAGGCTGACTCTCTTGAATCATTTCAAGGGGTCGATGATAGTTATAAGTATTATATGAGTGTGTTGGATTTTATTTTTTTATAACAGTTATGGTTGCATGATATGTATGTATGATAAATGGAATAAAAAATGTATGTTGAGGTACGAGTATCATATATGATGAGTGATAAGTATGATAATCATAGAAATCAGGTATAATGTGGGATGATTATGAGAATTATGTATGATATGGGATGAATGTGGGTATCCAATACTGTATGGGATGATGGAGAGCACAAGTATGATATAGGATCATGATAATTGTTGAATGGTGGAAATATGTGGAAAGCTAGTGCGTGCGAGATTCATGATAATATGCATGTATGATACAATCATTGTGTAAGTAACTTTGATCAACATAGGACTGAGTTGTTGATTCTTATAGGGGGAATTCCCATAAAAGGGATTATTCAGTATAATTTGGATAACCTAAGGGGTTGAAAGGATATGATTTTTTTTGGCACCATCTTAGTGTTTTGGGAGTGGAGTGAGTGAGATTATCGTATTGTGGTAAGATTAGGTTAGTGTGTGGACTATGATAGCTCAAGGATGATATATCATGTTGTGGGGAGATTTTAATGTTTTGGGTATTCATGAATAGTAATTTGAGTTAGGTGTTGTATTACTTATGTGGTATTGGATCTTGTATAGGTGTAAGGAGTGTTAGTATAAGTTGGAGATTGAGTCTTAGGAGTCAGCCTATGATCAGGGGCTATGTTGTTGTGAAATATATTATAGGAATATTTTGGAAGAATCTCGGAGATAAGAAGTTAATTTTGCGTTCATTTTTCATAAAATCATGATGCTAAAAATATTTCGAATGAATTCTATAAATTCTAAGAAATAGGGGTTCTAAGTCATAGGGTATGAATGGTGTTATTCATAAGCTAAAACTATCCTATGTAGTTTCAATATATGGTTATAAAATTGGAAAACTACCATACTTAAGGGTCACCTTAGGTAAAATTTTCCCACTAAATGTTTCTAAAAAATGGAAAAGTTCCATGCATAAGGGTACCTGAGGTAAGGCTTAGGGGTCATGGTTTTTGAAAAAATAGTAAGTGTAATATGTAAAGGTAACCTAGATGATATATAAAATTAATTCTAGAGTTTTCCTAAATAAATAAGAGTAACAGTATAGTAAAAGGAATTTGTACGCATAAATATTTCATTCATTAGGGTCACCCTATGATGCCAATACAGCTAAGTATTGGGAGGCCCAATGAAACATCAAGTTCATTCCCTTAGAATAATGGTTCTCGTCCCCCATATGTGTGTTGGAAGGACTTGTCAAACATATGGGTATTTTATATGATAAATTATGTTACATAATGTTTCTTTGGGTCAATATGTAAGGGTAACCCTTGCATAAAGGTCAAACGTGAGGATCCCAATGTCTGTAAAAAAATTATTTTGATAAAAAAATCTAGATTTTTTCCAGAATGAATATTAAATGAATTATTAACAAAAAAGTTAAATTTATGCTATTTTTTTAATAATAGAGTTTTTTTCTAAGTTCTCGTCTCTCTTTTATTCCTCCTTCCTTTTTGAGAGATCTGTATTGATTCTTACTAGTAATTCATGACATTTTTTTCATGTATTGTCCAAGGGTTAGTCTAGATACCCATGGGTTTATATTAATTTCTTATTTAACCATTACTTATTTTTTATAGATTATTATAGAAATTAATGATTTTTTTAGATTATAGAATATCTTCCAATTAGTGTTTAAAATATTAGAGTTTTCTAGTTAGTGGATTCCTACTAACATTAGGTAGGTGGTTCTAAGATATTACTTGTGTTAAACTAATGGGTTTTATAAGATTATCTAATGGCAATTTTTAATGGAATAAAAAATGAACATAGGTTGATCTGTCATCTATAACTAATGCATAAATAATACTATAAATAGCGTACCTGAAAATCAAATGTTTCATCATCCCTTATCTTATCTTTATAAGATAATGATTGAGGGAGGTCATGAGAAGTAGTGAATATAATCACCCTTCCTCTAAGATGATACACTAGAAAAATAAAACAAAAACTTTTTCTAAGGATACTTGAAAACATGAAGGGGTTCTATAACCCTATCAAAGTAGACAAACCATGTTTCAGAAAGAAAATATGTTTCCACAAAGGCATACAAAAATCGTACAATGAAAACCCCAATAGAAGAGGGTCTCATCCTTCTATATAGCCAAATCCTAAGGCAACATGAAGTCATAACATGTCAATTAATTTCTTTCTTTTGGGTATAATTCCTCAAATGATTAAGATAAATTAAGATAAATCCTTAAATAGATTATAACTGATGAAAACCATCAGAAAAAATAATAATATTTATATCAGATATATATATTATTCTTTGAATCACATGCATGAATAATTCATTCATAATATATATATATTAAATTTACCCAATATATAATATCCATTATATTATATATAAATATATCACATTAATCATATCCATGTGTACATGTGGCTAAAGCATGTAAATTTTTCGTGAACATCCATAAATCTACAAATTTCACTAAAATGCCATAATTAATTTATGTAAAACATAAAAAATATCTTTGATTCCAACAAAACTCTTTTGGATATGGTCATTCATTAAAATATCTTCATTTTGAATATATATTTTATCCATAATTTTATCCTAATTCAATGGTATAACTATGTGACCCTATAGTCCTTAGAAGTGTTGACAACAACTATGAATTATCTATTTCCTAGAAGTAATTAAAGAGTAGCCTCTAGAAAAATGCCAGTAATACTCAAGATACTAATGTGTTTGGTGTGATATCCATGGAACAAACTCAAATATCTATATGAACATGTAAACCAAATTATGTTTCATATATATTGTATGGATCTTATATAATAATTTTTTCAGGATATCAATCAACACTTATACATGGAACATTAAAATATAGTATAGGCCTCTCATGACTTCTTTATTCTCTGAAAAATACTGACCAAGTAAATGAAAACATCACATATCATTCATATATATTATAATAACATCAAATTTCACATATCCAAGTAGTGTAACGAATAATATGTGATACAACTAAACATGTCCATGAAATTCATCAGTCTATTAAAATCAAGTTCTGGATGTCTACTATTGTCATACAATTGGAAAAATCTTATTTTGGTTGCATTCCATGTGATGACATGACTAGCAACATACCTAACCATCCCTTGATTATCTAAGTTCACATATTGACTGGCATTAGTATGTTATTAAGTTATGAAAGCTCTCATTCTAGCTATCTTCCCAACCTTAGGTAATATGTACTGATAATAAACATACTCCCTTAAGTATATCTATGACCATATGGAATTCTATGAGATATAATTTAGTGAATCAATCCAAGTAATAAGTATCTACCTATTGGATCATGAATCTTTTCTTTATACCTCATATATAACCCTTTTCAAAAAATAAATAAATATATTCAATTTAACCATATCATATCATTCCAACCCATAATGCACTATATGGATCATTGGTTAGGGATAACTCAAAGTCATACTTTTATTGGGTATTATCATTCGACTATTTATGTAAAAGAAAATATTAGCACACATGATTGAATGATATTTGGATATTTCATTTATTACACAAACATGATACATTTATCTTGGAACTGAAGGTTTTCAAAGTAGGAAATGGATTGTAATTTGGGTTTTTATTCAATACACATAAGGTTGTCAAGGAGTTCACAAGACAACTGATCTTATGGTGTAAGTGGCTCTAGTGTTGAAGGTGGTTTATTTTCCCAGTGTGGGAAATTTCTGGGGTCCAAAATTTGGAGCATGGATAAAGTTGTCCTTAGAAAAAGAAATATTTTCAAACCAATACAATAGTTGTGTTAAAGGTAAAATGTGGTTTGTATATTTGTGAGAATGGGAATATTTTTTGCCCATCACATCAAAATTTGTAAATGGAAGTGTTTCATACAAGTTAAGAAATTTTTTGAAAGTCGGTGTTGCAAAAAATGTAAGTGCTTCAATCACCAAAGAAATAGGGGTGATGTTTCATGAGTGTGGTGAGTAGTGTGAAAAAGGTGATGTCAAATCATTCCAGTTCAGCAACCATAGAAATTTTCATGCACAATAGAAGTCATTCATGGTAGTTTTGAAAAGGGTATACTATGTTTATAAATAGGTGGATACCTTCTTATTTATGTGTGATTATATCAATTAATATATGGAACCTTCTTTTCATGAAAGAGTTGTGAAAAGTATATTTTTGAGAATAGTGTAACTTGTGTCTATCTAGACCAAGTGATGTCATGATAACAGGGATATTTCACAAAACTAAAAAGTTTCATGAAAACTGAGGGTCTACATGAATGTATAAATTTGTGTAAAAATTGAGGTGCTACATAAAAGTAAAAAGTTTCTTGAAAACTGTGATGTTGGGTGAAACTAAAATGTTCCGTGAAAAGTGAATATTTTTATGAATGTAAAAAAATTAAAAATGTGAAATATTTTCACAAACAAAAGGTTATGAACATATTTTTTGAATAAAAACTCCATTCAAGAGCATCAATTCTAGACAATTGTACAAGAAAAGTCACATGCTAATCAATGAAAATGACTTACGTATACAATATATTGATGCTACCATCAAGTAGATAAAATAAGTAATACTTAACTCAAGGTAGTGAGATTGTGGAATTAAATAAAATTGATCCATTGGAGGTACAGTGTTATCCCTAAAATTCTTGTACAGGTAATATACCTCGAAAGGAGAAACAATGTCAAATATTTTTTTAATCCATAATTTCTAGTGACGATTAGTGGATTGAGGTATTATTGAAACACTATGGGTGTATGCTCCTTAGAATATCCGTTAGTGGGGAACCTAGTAAAATGGTTGGGTTGTGTTTTAATTTCTACATATGGATGTTTAATAATTCCATTATACTGGTTTAACATGTTCATACAAATTTGCGGAAAATATTTGTCTCATTGGAAGAAGAAGTTGACACCCACATTCACCCATCCCATCTTAGGTTGTTATAGGGTTTTATAAGCGGTATCAAAGCATATAGGTTATAGGTGTTAAAATGTTTCTCTGTTGTTTATTTCATGCTGAATTTTGTGAATTCTTGGGGAGTTCCCCTTTTTATGGAAGCAACCTCCAAATTTGGAATAATAGAATTAGATATAATGTAATATCTCTTGGGATAGTAGTTCTTTTTACCAAAATTTTTGGGATTCAGGTTAGTGATGGGGTAGGTCTTTCTAAGATGAAAAACTATATAAAAATTATTGATTCATATTTCAAAGATCAAAATTATCTCACAACCGCACTATTAAATAAAATCTATTTGAAGGTGATGATTTTCACTATATCTCATTCTATGTGGCATTAATTGGGAAATATATACAAAAGTGATAAAATGTGAAGGGGGGAAACTTTGAGTTTTGAATAATCAGTTTAGTGATCTGAAAATGCATCAAGATGAAAAGGTGGATAGTTTCTTTAATCACATTAGTGAATTTTCTAGATCTATTTGATGACATGGGGAAGATATTAAGGATACTAAAATTTTGAATAAAATATTGAGAAGGCTCCAACCTCTGTATAATCCAAAAATTGTATCCCTTCAGGACAGAGATCTACCTAAGATTTTTCTTGATGATCTACTAAGCAGTATGGTGTCTTATGAAATGACAGTCAGACCAGAAGATACAAAAAATAGACTAAGAAATAAAATGGATTTCAAATCCTTGTACAGACAAGATATTTCAAATTTTTGTAATAATGGGGATGATGTGGATGATAAGATTCTTCATCTTTTTTGCAAAAAAAAATCAAAAGAGGAAAATGGATATTTGAAGGTAAGATTCTTTTGTCTTGTTTTCTGTGTGGTAATGAAAGGAACATTGTCGTTTTGTGCTTAAAGAGAATTTATGATGCAATAAGTGAAGATTAAATCATGTAGATAATCTTAGGAGGTTCCCACAAAAGGGAGTCTTAAAATTGTAACATAAATTATCTAAAAAAATCTTCACCAATAAAAAGGAACAAAATAATATTGACCTTTTGGAGGATGTAAACTAGAGTTTAAATATGATATTGAAGATTTCATGATTTCTATAGTATAAAAGTTATGACTAATGAAAGATGAATATAATCATTAAAATGGTGTTATAGAGCTCAATGTATAAATCGATGGAGATCTTGATGATATTTACATTAAAATAAAGAAAAATAGAAATATGGTAGATTTTTTTAAAGAGTAATCAAAGTATGTGGATCAGCATGAATTAGATATTGATTTACTCTAAGGTGAGGTAGAAGAACATTTGAAAACTCTTGAATTCTTTGAAGAGGATGTGGAGATTAAACATATTATTTAATAATAGGATAAATTCATCAATGAACTTACAACGAGACTGGAGGAAAAGGATAAGATAGTTGAGGGCCTTGAAGAAGAAGTTGTTTCTTTAAGAATTAAATTGAAAACTAAATCAAAATAAAGGGAAAAAATAAGAAGAAATTATCGTTTTTATAGTTTTTTTAAGAATAACTTTAAGAAAGACTAAAACATGGTTTCAAAGGAGTAGAGAAAGCCTTGAATGATTAAAGATCTATATTTATATGAAAATTTGGAATTATTAGTGATATAGAAACATAAAATTCTTGAAATGGGATGAACTAAAGAAAACAGAAGTAGAAAGTTTGACATATCAGAAAGACCCATGATTTACAAAAAAAGGTAGCTTCAAACCAAATAGATACGTGAGATGAAATATTCCACAATTATCTATAGAGGATAACTGATAAAATGGGTCATGACCCCCTCCATACAAAGATATTATAATATGGGGGGATAAATAATTACCCCCGAGTCCTACCTCTAGTAAGCCCTATCTTGGCGACTAGAAGTGAGGGTATAAAAACTCATGTATTAGAGGCATTACCCTATATAATAATATAGGATCATGAGATAAAATGAATAATCCATAGGAAACAACATGGCATGATATAAAAAGAATCCTAAATCATCCCACAATGAATGTATAAATAATACAGATATAAATAAAAGTCCCAAAAGTAAATTCCTAAAAGAAAAGATAAAGTAGTGACATAATAGATACCCAAAGGTTCAAGATAGTAATGTTCAGCACGGTCCTCTTAATCCTTCTAGATCCCAAAAATTATTCTATGTACATAGGGTGATCATACAAGTATAATCATTAGTATGTCTCTCAAGAACATGTGAAAAATGCATACTAATGTGCCTGTGAGAAAACAAATGAACCAACAGAACCTAAAAATGACAAATAACCACACCCAGCCTCACCAAGGCACACTCCCCAAATAACACAATCCATGTAATATAATATAACAAGGATCATATAGATAAGGTTACCCTAAACTACTTTACCACTTGTATGAAACTCTCACACCCCAACATCATACGTCCTAGCGCTTCCATATACATCATGTCTACAGACACCTGGGCCACTGAACCACAAGCACATTCACATATCACTTAAACCAAATAAACCTGGGCTAAAACAAATAAAAATAATAACCAGAGTAGGAGGTTGTCGAGAACATGTAGGACATCAACCTCATGTCCTCCACCTACCATTCATGACCCCCACCAGAAGCTTCCCCACAAGCATAGACATATCACACCTAAAAAACCTTGGTTATCACGACCACCATCTAATGCACTAACAGACCACCAAACATCACAGCCTACGAAATACATACCAATATTTTAAGAGATAGTGGTAAAGAGTGGATACCCAGACATACTTCCCCCACATAGGATGTCAAGAAAATCCCTATGAAACCTCTCATGTGACTTTGAGGGTGTCAGAACATAGTTATCAATGTTGGTGTGGTGCGTATAGAAATCGCAATAATATTAAATTATATTCATATAGATACACAGACAAGCCCAACCTATAGTTTCACAAAAAAACTCCAACCAACTCACAACATCCCCACTTTCGCTGCCACCACTAAATGTATAACACTACAGAATAATCCATAAGTCACATCACTCACCAATTTCATTTAGTCATCCCATTCATTTCATTATTTACCATAGACCATATTTAACCACATAACCCGTCATTTAATTATTCCTTATTAATTCCCAAACGATTAATCAAAAAAATCCACATCCATTTCAAATTTTATTGGAAAATTATTTCTCCAATCACTACAAAGGAATCTAACCCAGAAAAACTGCAAATTATAAGCAGTTCAACCTTCCCATCATACCATCACCCCACTGCCCTATAAGAATGGATAAATAAAAACGTCACCACCCTAAAATCACTGCAAAACAACAACTACCTCGCTACCCTAAAATCATATCCCAAAAATAACCATCTTTCATATACTCCCTAACCGCAAATATCTACCCCATCAGCATAGTTTAGCATCACAACACATTAAGATCATTTTACAAATTTATAAAAGGGGGTTTTGCACATTACACTTTATTTTAGGGGCGTTATCACAAAAACCATTTTCCCAGGGAAACAATTTCACTATAAAAATATAATTAGTCGATCCATTTCCATTTTAGGGTGATATCACAACAAGAAAAATAGGAACAACAATTACAGGACACATCATCCACAAAAAATAAACCCCCAAATGACCACAATTTCTAGTCGGGATTTAATCCCATACAATCACAATATCACAATCATATCAAAGTCATAAAAACAATAAAATCATACCCATTTACCATTCATTTTTAATTTAACATCCTATTTATCATTTAATTTTCCATCATAACAATAACCCATAGGTAAAAAAAAGCAAACCCCTCCATCATGAAACACAACAAATAAAAATGAGGGATTCCCTACCTGAATGAAGCTCTCAAAATCACTACACACTATAACGTCAAGAATAACTACTTGGAAATAACAACCACCCAATGATGACCCAGGGATCAACCAACACTTCCCCCACAGACCATCACAATGAATCCTAATGGACACCCCAAACCAAAACAATGTGACTGTAGTGAATCCAAGAAGAATAAAGGAATAAAACCCACCAATAATGATATGGGAACATAATACCGATTTCCAATAGTGATGTACTAGAACCAATGGAAAAACAAGTTGAGAAGAGGTTCATAAGGTCTCCTTGGGATGCCTACGGTTCTCCAAAAATGAGGGGAAGTAGACTCAATAGCATAATGAATGAAAATTTGGCCGTAAAATAACTTAAAACCTAATAATCCCATAGGTTTCAAATCATGTAACTATTAAATATAATGATATACATTGGTTTCAATAAATTTCTAACTTTCACCAAAAATCATGTTACCCCGAGGGATTTTTCACCCAAATTTATTACACATCATGAAACCAATATAAACAACATGTACCATTTTCATGGACTACCCCATAG
Source organism: Viscum album (assembly GCA_963277665.1). Taxonomy (NCBI): domain Eukaryota; kingdom Viridiplantae; phylum Streptophyta; class Magnoliopsida; order Santalales; family Viscaceae; genus Viscum; species Viscum album. The sequence continues at coordinate 1,244,052,827 of OY728156.1, read as the reverse complement.
CCAGGAGCAATCCATGAACTACCCGAATAAACAATTCAAGAACCATAATTACATGTTGTATAATACATTTTCCTAACACGTATTTCCTATAGAAACTCTGGTGCAGCTCATCCTCTATTGAACACTCCTAGAACCTCCTCTGAACGCCTCTAAGAACCAAAACTAAACAATTAATGGATTTGGAAGGAAAAGACTGTTATATCAGATAACTCTAAAATTATTCTCACCCTAAAAAATCCAAAATCAATACTAGAATGAAAGCGGTCTGAACAGCCACCCCATGAGATACCTCTCAAGGATATCATGATACCTCAAATGCTATTATCATTCAAATCATGCAAAACCAAATAGTAACAAAACATCTCACACAAACTCATAACCACACTATTATAATAAAATTCATGTATTCCAATCCAACAACCATATTAATCAGCTAACCAAATCGTTTTGAATACACAAATCAGGCATTTTCATCCTCCATGTCAAGATACTATATGTTCTGGGTCGCACAGACTCACCTGCACTGGTTTAATCACATCAAAATTAATTCAAATCAATGAGGAATTAAGTCCTCTTATTTTCATATATAAATACTTTATCACACATCAATAAAGAAACACTTCTCATAAGGAGAAAGTACCAAACATAACACAAAATAGCTTCATGAACTCAAATCAAGAAATTCACTTTCCCATGTACTGATATTACCCAATTTTAGGGGCACTGAATCTCTCACACAGTTTTAATCATATCAAATTATAACATCATATAATTAGGGATTATATTTCCCTATATTTTCATGCATGAAATTTATAATCACACATCACACTAGAAAATATCATAAGAACAACTACACATCAAGAAATAAGCCCAAAAATGGAAAATTAATAACAGAGCATAACGTAAATGATCTATGGACCCTCTGGTGCCACCGTATCTATAGTATGAAACTGGAAATTCCCATCTCCTCTAACTCTTTACTAATTCCCTCTTATAAAATAATTCTATTTCATGGGTCCCTAACCATGATAAACATCCTGAGGTCACCCTGTACCTACTACATCTTCCCTCTACATAGAATAAGCCTTCATCCCCTTCTATTGAAACAACCTCAATTAATTTTTTGTCGAAACTACCACTAAAACTAACCACCTTCACCAAAATATGCTTGGGGAACTACTGGGAACTGGATCTGGTGATGACCATGGCCTCAAAAAGAGAAAAAAAAAACGAGAACTAAAATTTTGAAGAGGTTAGAAAGGATGATATTGAGACCAATCCCCGATGGGTTGAAACAAAGAAGGTTCTGACACCTAGGACCTACCACTAACATATCTACTATTCCTGGAACCTCGATAGATACCCTCTCATAGTAAACCTCATATTTATTGTAATTGGTCGATCACATCTAATTTTTTTTTGAACCGTTAAATATGTTGGAAATTTAAAATGGGTAATTTTATATTGTATATAAGGATGGATTTCCTCTTCAAGATTTATCCCATGAGACTCCACATTTATAAAATGATCTGTGGAAAATACAGAAGTTCTTTGAACATGATTCCCAACTCTCTCATAGATATACTCTCCTAATAAAGATAAAGAAGCTCCTACCTCATTACTACATTTATTTTGTATGAAAAGAACTATTAAATGAAATATTTCTAAAATATGACCCAAAAAACATTTACCTCCTTACACTCACAAAAATATAGTGCCCCCCAATGACGTACAACACCCTGCATCTGACTAACAGCCAAAGGGACCCAGTACTCTATCAGGTCCCAAATCAAACTAAAGGTAATATCAAAAGCCTCCATCCATGTCCCTAGCTCCATATCTAAAATATTGTTCTGGTACATCTCCAATGCTTTCCGCTAGAATGTATGAAACACCCTCCGACAAGACTCATCTTCCTCTATCGGATCAAGCCTACGATGATCAACTGTATTAGCCTGCTAAAACTCAATAGCCTTAGCCACACATGGACGGTGAATGGAATACATAATGAAATAAGAAACAAGTATTCCCTAATCCTAGGTATTATGAAACTTTATTAATATTAATTCTAAATTATTTATTTTCTTATTTTGACCTTCCCAAAAATCAAATTGAAATAAGACTTCAAGTTATATAGATGCATGTACCTCTCCTAGTACTCTACCTTGAAAATAGGCAAAGCTCACCTGGTCATTTAATCTATTAAAATTCCATGAAATGGATCACGAGGGGCCCTAAAATCATGTTTCCTAGTTGGTATCCCTAGTCAATGTCATGCAAAAAGGACAACTGGAAGTGTTTTCATTCCAACCCATGAAATCCTCAATGTTCCTAACCCCAAACAACATCATATCCTTCAACCATCACCTTTGATACCACTCTATAATGACCACCTCCCCACAAAGATACCACAATAAGGGGAGAGGGATAATGATTCCCTGATTCCCACCTCTAGTAGGCCCCAAGTTGGTGAATAGAACATACTGTAAAATTATATCATGTATGGGAGGTGTTACCCTCTATAATAATATATAATTGGGAGATAAGATGAATCATACATAAGAAACACCATGAAATGATATAAAAATAAATCAAAACCATCCCACAATGCATGTATAAATAAAACATATACAAATAAAAGTTCCCAATGTAAATACCCAAAAGAAAAGCTAAAGCAGTGACATAGAAACTATCCATAGGTCTGAACTAGTAATGTCCATCACAGCCCATGTAATCCTCTTAGAAAATTGAAAACAGTTTACATTCTTAGGGTGATAATGCAAATATACTAAGTAGGAAACCCAAAGTATCTCATGCAAATGTCAAACAACAATACTAATTCACCTATGAGAAAATAGAATAACCAACAACACCTAAATAGGTTAACTAACCACACTCAACCTCACCAAGGAACGCTCACCATGTAATTCAATCCAAGTAATATAATTTAACAAGAAGAAAATTGATAAGGTAACCTCCCACTACATTCCCAATAGTATTCCACTCTCACACCCCAATTTCATACATACTAGAGATCTCATTTATTATGTATACCATACCAACCCAAAAGCATGGTCACAATACATCACGCTCAAAAACACCTGGTCCACCATCCCACAAGCACAATCACAACTCTACATTACCATATACACCTAGTAAAAAACAAATCCAAAAATATAACTAGATTAGTAGGGTATCATGAACTTTTAGAACATCAACCTCATGCCCTCCTCCTACCATGCATGATCCCCACCATAAGCCACCACACAATCATGGTCATATCTTTCCCAAAAACGCATGGGCTATCACAACCACCATATAATGCACTAACGACCCTTATTCCATCACAACCTATGAAATACCTACCTCACCTAGAAGGGAGAATAGGAAAGAGTGGGTACCCATTCGACCTTCCACATCATCGAAAGTCAGAAAAATCACCCCTTTTAAGACTATATGTGTGTTGGAACATAGTGATTGATGTGGGTGGGGAGCATATATGAATTATAAGAATATAAAAGTATGTAAATATAGCCACACACACAATCCCACCCTATGGGTTCAGAACAAAATACTAACCAGCTCACAACATCCCCACTTTTTATTCCACTTATAAATGCCAAACACCACACAACATACCATAAGTCACGTCACTATCCAATTCCATTTAATCATCCCATTCGTCTAATAATTTAGAATCAAAAACATTTAACTTCACTAACCATAATTTATTTAATCATTATTCATTTAAATCTCTTTAACAAAACCAAGTCTCCTATATTTCATACATTTTTAAAAAAAATATTTATTCCATCACTATCCAGTCATCTAGACGAAAACAACCACACATCACAAGTATATCAACATTACCATTGTACCGTCACCCAATCGGCCCACTACAATGGCCAAACAACCACCTCACCACCCAAAAAATAATGACCAAACAACTGCCTCATAAATACCCCAAAAGAATAGCCCAAAAACAACCATCAATCCCACATGACCTAACCACAGTTCTCTGCCCCAAAAGCACAACCACACATCATAACACATCAAGATAATTTTATAGATTTACAAATTGTACTCTATCACATTACACATTATTTTATGAAAGTTGTCACATGAACCAAAATCCTAGGGTAGAAATTTAATTATCCAAATATAAGAGGTTAATCTATTTTTATTTTAGGGTGATGTTATAATTAGCACAACATGAACAATAGTTAAAGTGCATATCATCTGACCCAAACAAAACCCCCAAATACCACAATTTTCTATGGGGAATCAATCCCATACGATCATACTATCACAATCATATTAATGTCATAAAAGCAAGAAAATTGAACCCATTTACTCTTAAATTTAATTTTAACCAATTATTTATAATTAATTAATTTAGATCAACCATAACCCATAGATAAAAAAATCAAACCCCTTCCACATGATACACAAAAAGAAGTTAATTGAAGGATTACCAACCTCAAAGAAGCTTTCCAACTCACTACACATCACAGGATGAAGAAGAACTACTTGTAAACCAAAATTGCACCATTGGAAACCCTAATTTAACCTACACCACACCAGGATACCATCAAAATGAAACCCAAAACACACCCAAAAACCAAAACAACATCACTGCAGCAAATCCAAGAACGAATAAAGGAAGAAAATCAACCACGATGGGAGAAGAAACAACCACAGGTTTCAAATGGTGATCTTCCAGAACCAACGGAATAGAGTGGGGAAAAGAGGGTCATAAGGACTACTCAAGGCACCTAGGTTTTTCCCAAAAAAAGAGTAAGAATAATCTATGTATGAATGAATAAAAATTCAGCCGAAATAGAACTTAAAAACATTAAATATCATAGGTTTCATGTTTTGAAACTATTACATGGCGCGTAATCCGTTGGTTTCTGAAAATTCCCTGTTTTCACCAAAAATTAAGTCACATCGATGGATCAGTCACATGAATTTGTTACATGTTGTGAATACCACTCACATGATGTCTAGCCTTTATATAGGATACATCTAATATGTGTAAAATCCAAAAACCACCTAGCTACATAAGCATTGAACCACCATTACACATCATGTAAAACATTTACATGGTGTGTATTTTCTATAGTAACTCTGTTGTAGCTCAACCTCAAATAAAAAACCCTGGAACCTCCTTTGAAAACCTCCAACCACCAAAAATAGCAATGTAATGTACTAGGAAATCACAAATTGTTACAAAATTATGAAAAAATAAGGGTAAGTGTGGATTAATAGAAGTGAGAATATATTTCCACTTATGTAAAGTCAATTTTGTGGCTTTCTAGGTTATACCATGTCTTACTATAAAGAGGAAAGGAGAATTTGTAATGGGGTATAACTTGAAAAAAAAGGATAATGAGACCATTTCTTTATTTATATAGAAGAAATAATTTTTATGGATATTCTTTTCCATTGTTCTAACATTGGACATAAAGTAAATCATTACAGGAATAGAAAAGGTGGGGAAAATAACTACATAACTCCAGTTAATATCAATATTAGTTAAATAAGTAAAATATAACTTAGAAATATGTATTCTCATTTATAATAATAATATGAGTATTATTAAACCATGCATATTTAATAGATATTAGATAGAATTTCTTTTTTCTCCACTCAATCAAGAATCTCATTGAAGGGAGAGAAGAAGAATGAGAAATCCAACATGGCAGAAATCCCTTGAAAATCAACAAAGAATAGTAAAAGGTTGATTCTTGACAGTTTATTCACATCCAATATGAAGGAAAATTAATCTTTCTTGAATAATTTTATGAAATGGGTTGATGGAATAGCCAGATTTGGAAATGATACTACCTTAAAGATCGATGTCAGTAGAAATACAATATAATAAAATGAAGACATTATGAAAACATAATAACTCTACATTGATGAATTAAATAAAAATATCCTTAGTGTGTGTCAACTCTGTGATTGAGGATAGGTGGTAACATTTAATCATATAGGGTGAACTATTAAAGTAAAAATGACTAATTATCTCATGAAAATATGTAGGATAAATGCTAATTTATACTAGGTGGATAGTAAATAAAAATTATCCAAGGTAAATTTTGTTTTCAAAATTCGCATTATGAAGTGTGATCAAGAAAATACATGTGATTCTTTCATATGGGGAAATATGGTTTGATATTCTTATCGTACAATCTGCACAGATGTGTGTGGTCTAATGAAAATGGTTTTCACATGAAGAGAGAGGTACTTGATTCTTTTTGTTGATGATTATAATATAATGGAATTTATAATGTTTATGCATTAAAAAATGAATTCATTTAATGCATGAATAGATATCTCCAATGTTTTGAGAATAAAAGTGGCCACACAATCAAGATATTACAATCTGACAGTGTAACATAATACACATCCATTGAATTTGAAAATTACCTTGAAAAATATAGGATTAAGAATGAGGTGTCTTCATTGATAACACCTACGAAAAATGGGTTCGTTATACATATAAAATAATAGGTGAATAATATCTCCACAACTATGTTGATTGTTATTTTGGTCTCTCATCATTATTGGAAATAGGTTGTTCCATTTTTGGTGCAGAGTCAAAATCATACAAGGCTATCTATAAGAGAGTACATGACAGCATATGAGATATAGAATGAAATGAATCACTCACTAAAGTGTTTTTATGTGTATAGAAGTAAATTTTCCATCAAAAACAAAAAACAATCATGGTATGTATAGTGACATTATAGATGGAGAAAGGTTCCTTGGATACTCAATGAAGAGTAAAGCCTATTAATGATACAATAATCATCTTAGAAATATTGTGGAGTGTAATTATGTCTTGATTATTAAGGTTAAAAGTATGAATAACTCAATTTTATCATAAGTTGATATTATTTAAGATGAATAATTATGTGGAAAGTGGATATACTCCAATAAAAGAATTTTGGAGGGATTTCCCAATAATCATGGTTCTCAAAATGATGATGATTTATTGGTAGAATTGGGAGATAAAACCACTTCTTAAGAAACTCTACTAGATCCTCACATAAGAAATAAAAGTGCATAAGTTGATCAATACAACATTATTAGGTATTATACCACATCTAAACAAACATGGAGAATGGGTAATTAAAAACATTCTTATCTCCAATTTATTATGGAACCAACCACCATTGAAGAAGTAGAAAATCATGAATCATGGGTTAAGTACATGAATGTAGAATGGGATAAAATAGGAAAAACCCATTATTGGGATCATATTAAGAGACCAAAATTTTGTTGGAGCATCTGGCATCTTGAATCAATACTTGAAAAAGTTGGAATGGTACCCACCAACTTCTTTAATGACTGAACAACAAAATCATGCCCCAATGAAGATGAATCCGAATCCGTGACTTTTCTTGGAGAATTTACTTCTTAAAAATTCTCACCCTTATTCTTAGAAGAATCACCAACTTCCCTTCTCTTTACAACCACTGAGCTCGAGGTATCAACAAAAAGTTTCTTTCCCTTGTCCTTTTTCAGAATGGATTGTTGTTCCGGAGTCTCCTATTCACTATCAGAAACTTGAACAACATTGTCTTCATCATCAGCAACTTTTTGAGTGCCATCCTCTATGTTCTCTATTTGAGCAACATCATGTAGAAGTTGGTCTTCCTCTGTATGATAGGCTACTTCTTATTCTCCTTCATCCTCATCCTTCCCTGGAGTGACTAACTTTGATGATTCAGCTTCTAAAGTTCGGAGCGACAAATGTTCTGAAGGTGTCCCCTTATAATCATCTAATTGCTTCAAAACATCTCCGGTCTCACCAATACCTTCATCAATTGCTTCTTCCTCTTCCACTTGTTCAATCTGCTCAATTTCCTCAACAGGCTTAGAAACTGCCTCTTCCGGAGCGACCAAGTTTCTTCCTGGAGTATCAAGTATAGATTCCAAAGAAAAAGATCTCGGAACGAGAATGTTTCCAGAGTCCATCTCAGTAAAATTTAATAAAGTCTGAACTACCTTAGAATCAGACATCTTCTTCTTAAGCTTCCTTTCATTCACTTGTTTTTCTAGCTCATCCTCTGTTCTTTCCTTCAAGGACTTAGCCTCCGCAGGATCCAATCCAAACTAAGGCTCCCCTTGCACTCTTTTCACATTGATTTCTGTCCACTTAGAAACTACCTCATCAGGGTAAGATTTCTTCTTCTTCAGTTTTGGAGGTGCGGAATGAACTTCCTTAGATTTGGGATTCTCTGCTTCAACTTCAACTTCATTCAACTTTCTCTTCCTCACTGGCATAGAGGATTCAGGTTCACCAACATTCGGAACCACTTCTTCTTGAATAGATAAATTAATAAACTTACCAGTCTTCTTGTCGAAGGCTACATCCATCCTTTTGAGAGTACCATCACTCACCAACATAATCTTGCCAATTCATGGCTTAGACTTGCAAGCCTCCTTGAAAGACTCAAGGCACCAAACTATAAACTTTGAGAGGATTGCTGGATACATTATGATCTGATCTCTCAAATTACCTTTCTTAACATTTTCAATTGTAATAAGAATGTGTTTCATCGGATTAAACTTCCTAAGATTTATCAGAAAATCTAGGATATAGATCTCGCTTTTCATCAGACTATCTTTGTCACCCTTTCTCGGTACGATAAGGCCTTGTCCCCACAATTCTAGAATCTGAGAATTCATAGACAGAGTAGAAATCTTTGGAGCCTTGTCATCTGCCAGTCCGAGAGTTTCAAATAATTTTTACTTGTCGAAGCTTCCCTTTGAATCCGGAAAAACATGAGAAATGAACTCGGATTCTATTTCATTGTTCATCCCTACCAAGCTGGATGTCTTGGAATAAGAAAGCTTATATGTCTTTCCATAAGACATAAATGATAATTTCTCCCTTACATCTTCCTTATAGAAGGAAACCATCTCATAGAACTCTACAAGCAAATCCGAAAAAACTTCATCTTGATTCCCAGTCTTAGACACCGCAACATCTTCCCATCCATTAATCTTTATATTATTGGATATAAGAGAATCATACTTGTTGAAGAAATCGGGATGAGACAACCTTTCTCAATATATTTACCACTTTGAAATTGGTTTAGATGAAGACATGTCTCGAGAAGCTACTTCCACAGACATTTGGATCTGAAGACTTCTGAGAAGTTCAGAACGGAGTTAACTAAAGATTGTAACAGCCTTAAAACAGAGAGGCAGAGCTTCAGGATGCTGGAGCTTGAAAAACCAATGTGGGACGACCATTTGGGTCCCCTTTATATAGGCAACGAAAAGAAGGTTCATCTTCCTCGGTTGATCGAACGGTTCTAACAAGCTGAGATCAGATCTGACGGTTGAAATCCAATTCTCAAGAAAACGTGAATCCGATCTTTTGAGGTTTTTATTAAAACATGTATTTAAGAAAACTATAATCCGAAAACAAAATATAAGAAAATACCAGCAAGTAAAGTATGATTATGAAAACTTGAGTAAGGAAATCATACCTTTCAGATTGGATTTGGAGGATTATTCGTAATGGGTAATATTTGAAAAGAAAAAAAATTAACTAAGAATGAAAAAAAATCTCAAAACTCACTACAAAAAAAAAACTCATTACGGAAAACTCAGTACAAAAAACATTATAAGGATTTCAATAGGAAAATTTCACTACAAAATTTTTAAAACGAAAAGCTCATTATGAAAGACTCGGTGCAAAAATCTCATTATGGAAATACCAGTACGAAATTTTCCATTCTGAAAGTTCTCAATACAAAAATTTCCACTCTAGAAGTTTTCTATACGAAAATATCCAATCTGAAAAATTTTCGTTCCGGAAATTACCATACCGGAAATTTAGTTCCAAAAAGTATGAAAAACTATCTTTGAAAAAATTTAGTTACTCTAACAATCAAATGTACTCCCCCTATGAAAAGGAGTTTATTACTGTAAGGAGACTTTTTCAACAGAAAATTAATTAAGAAAGATTAACTTACGGTTATCATTCCTAACTTCTGTTTAATGTATTAAAATCTATCAGAAGGAAAAGATTTTGTGAAAATATCAGCAAGTTGATCTTGCGTTCCGATAAACTGAAGAATAATATCTCCTTTTTGTGTGTGATCCCTAAGAAAGTGATGCCTAATATCTATGTGTTTTTCACAAGAGTGATGTCCTGGGTTCTTACTTAGGGAAATGGAACTTGTGTTATCACACAAAATTTGAGTTTTAGTAAAACGTAATCCATAGTCTATGAATGTGTGTTGCATCCACAACAATTGAGCACAACAACTTCATCCTGCTACATAGTCAGCTTCAGCAATGGAAATTTCCTAAAATTCACAAGATATACTTCATCTCATAACTGACTTATGCTAATGAGGTTGTGCTTAAGAACCTTAACAAAATGAACATTTGAAATCAAGGTTTTTCCTAGAATAACAATATTACCAATACCAACAATCTCTCCCTTAGCATTGTCTCCGAAAGTTACCTTTCCTCCTTTCGTTTTGATAATCTTTTCAAAATAACTTTTGTTACCAGTCATGTGCCAGGAACATCCACAATCCATGTATGATGTTTTGCTGTTGGTACTCTCTTTATTTCCTGAAATCAAGAAAATAATTAGACTTTTGGAATCCAAACTTTTTTGGATCCGAGATTTCCAAATAACAAAATTTTAGGTACCCACATCTTCTTAGAAAAGTAAGCTTTGTGAAATCCTAAAGATTGGGTTTTGTTTAAGGAAAAATTCATTGCCCAGTGACCACCACATTGACACTTGGTACAAAATGGGGCACTTTGAGGAAAAAAATAATTGTTACTAAAAATTGGTATTTCATGGGTATAACAAAATCCATATTTATTTCTTAAAGGTCGTATTTGAGAATACAGTTTATCAAAATTTTCTTTACCATGGGTAATGTTTGATAAACAATTCTTTAAGGAAAAAATTTTGGACATGAGTTTTATAACCATTTTTTTATCCTCAAAATCATTAGTTTTAGAACTAGAGCTAGGCTCGAAAACATTTTTCATAGAAATTACTTTTTCTAAATCTTTAGAAAGTTTGTTCTTCTCAGAAATTACTTCCTCAATATTTTTCAAAATACTTTCAAAATCAGCATTTTTCCTATCAAGATCTTTAGAAAGGTCTGATGTCTCTTTTGTAAGAATAGAATTCCTATAGTTTTCCTTATCAAGTTTTTTATTGAGTTTGGAATTCTCAATCTCAAAAAGTTCAGCAAACCTAGAAACTTCTTCATAGGTAGGTAAAGTATTTTCTTCATCAGAAGAGGATTCTTCATCTGAAGAGCTATAATACTTACTATCATTAGAATTTACAGATACATTAATCAATGATTCAGCATTGCGTACCTTAGCCATAAAGAAATGATTTTCAATAGGTAATCTGGCTATAGGACCAAGATTCTTCTATCCCGATGATTCATAATCAGAAGATTCATTTGAAGAGTCACCACCACTGGCACACCAGGTATCACTAGCTTTCAGAACATTATTAGATTTGGCATTATAATACTTCTTTCTATTCCTGTCTGAATTCCTTTCTTTCCTTTCTTTATTTTTTAGCAAATTGCAATCTGGTCTAATATGCCCATCTCTCTTGCATTCTTAACAAGTAACGTCTCCATATTTCTTATCTTTCCTATCCTTTTTATTATACTTGGATTGGAAATTTCTCTGACCAGTTATCGTGTTCATCCTTCGAGCAAGATTTGCTAATTCATTTTCAGATACTTCACTCTCACTAGATTCAGATTGAACAACCATCTTCTTAGACTTGGATCTGGTTACTCTCTCAGGAGTCTTAGCTTTCATATGATTTAATGTTGTTGTAAAAGAAACAGTACCATTCCCATTCTTCTTTTTGATGTTGTTCGCATCTCTCTTCATTCTAGATTCATGTTGGAGAAGAGTTCCAAATAACTCATCAAGAGAAATTTGAGTGACCTTCCTGTTCTCATCTATAGCAGTTCTTTTGGATTCCCACTCATTGGGAATAATATCAATTATCTTATCCATAAGTGCTTCATCATCTAACCCTTTCTCTCCAATAGACTGTAAACTATTGACGATAGTCATAAACATCTGTTGAACGTTACATATTGGTTCACCATAAGGAAAATTGATGCCATGATATTCAGCTCTAAGAATAGCACTCCTAGTCTCAATTACTTTAGAAGTTCCAAAGTGTGTAACCTCTAACTTCTTCCCGATACAATTAGCTGCTTAACATAAAGAAATTTGGATATATATATTTCAAGTCATTGAACAAATTTAGGTATTGTGTACCTTATAATTGAGTTGATACTCTTTCTTTTCCTGGTTAGTAAAAGTTCTAACTTCCTTATCAGGAATTTTATAATCTCCAGTAAGCATAACAAAGTTGTCCACTCCAGTATTGATAACAAAATTCTTCATTTTATCTCTCCATTACTCATAGTCATTACCATAAAATATTGGTGGTCTTTTAGGATTTAGATTATCAATGGAACCAACATTGACTCCTGCCATACTTAAAATAACCATTGGCACACAAACAGGTTAGTAGAAAAAGTTCGTAATCACAAAGTTTGGAATGAGAATTCTTCATCAGAATTCATAATGAGAATTCGTATCTGGAATTCGGAGTATAACATTATTACAATTCTCATCCAGAATTCGGAACCTAAAACAGAATGCTTCATATCAATGTTTCAAATGATTCCAAGAATAGAGAAATGAATCCGAATCTTATACTTAAGAAATATATGGATGAAAATATGATAAGGATAATTTTTCTTACCAAAGCAATATTCCTTATAAAATCAATTTTCCTTTTAAAAGAAATTTTCCTTATAAAAGCAATTTTCCTTATAAAAGCGATTTTCCTTATAAAAGCGATTTTCCTTATAAAAGCAAATTTCCTTATAAAAGAGATTTTCCTTATAAAAGAGATTTTCCTTAAAGATAAGGTGTTTGTGATTTTCAAAACAAGAAGGAATGGAAAAGTCATAAGGAAAATCTTATTGAATCCACAATCTTTCCCTTTTTGGAAAGCACAAACATCCTTACGAAAAAGAAAGTCTAAGAAGAAAGAAAACCTTAAGGCTTATCTCACTTTGCTTATGGATGTTGATGAATAAGACTAACTCCCCCTTAGGCTTTGAAACTCTAAGGATCTTGTTTATTGGTGAGTCAATAAGTTTTTCCTTATGACTTTTCCATTCCTTCATGTTTTGAAAATCAAAAACAACATATCTTTAAGGAAAATTGCTTTTATAAGGAAAATCGCTTTTATAAGGAAAATCGCTTTTATAATGAAAATATCATTTATAAGGAAGAGTTATTTTTTAAGAAAAACTATACTTATCATATTTTCATCCATATATTTCTTAAGTATAAGATTTGGATTCATTTCTATATTCTTGGAATCATTTGAAAATTTGATATGAAGCATTCTGTTTTAGGTTCCGAATTCTGGATGAGAACTGTAATAAAGTTCTACTCCGAATTCTAGATACAAATTCTCATTACGAATTCTGATGAAGAATTCTCATTACAAATTCTGATGACGAATTCTCATTACGAATTCTGATGATGAATGCTCATTACGAATTCCGATGATGAATTCTCATTACGAATTCTGATGACGAATTCTCATTACGAGTTCTGTTGACGAATTCTCATTCCAAATTCTCATTCCGAATTCACCTATTAAATAGAATCTGATCATATTTGTTTTATACACTCCGAATTTATTTAGACTTCGAAAAATTATTTTTGTTTACACTCCGAACCTTCACTCTGAACTTTTGAGTTAGACTTTAAATCATGTCGTACTTTCTGTTACACTTTTTTAATTATAAAATTATGGTGTCTATTCTGTTATAAACTAACCGTTGGTTAAGTTACACGTGTACAGGTCCCTCCTATTTTTAAGGAAAATATAACTGTTGGAAAGGAGGCCAACCTTGCCTATAAATATGAGCTCATTTGAAAGATCTCATAACTGATTAATAACTTCTTCGACATTGTGCATACATGCTGTTGATGTGATTTCAAGAGAGAGAGGCTCTTATTAACTCTCAAAGCGTCATGCTACTCTGAATGTTGGTGATTACATTGGAGGATATTCGGGGATAGGAAGACAGAGGTGCCGACTACCTTGAAGTTCGAGGGCTTCCTTCCTGAGGAAGACAAAGGTTGCAAACTACATTGAAGTTGAGGGCTTGCGGGGATAGCAAGACATAGACTCCGATCTTCGTATCGAGGGCTTAACCTGGTGTGGGTAAGACGTACTTACTTGAAAGTATAAATCAAGGGACCTATATCCAAGGTTGTTGGATACCCTTCTCTTTGGGTTAAAGGACTTATATCTTGTTACTTCTAGTTTTACTACTTGTTTATTTGCACTGCATTTTGTATTCTAAGGAATGTATAACTTTCTTATATTTCCTTACTTTTATTCTGATTCATTTAGATTCTATACGCTTTAAGGTAGAATCTCATATTGTAATATTTAGTTAAGTTTAAATTTCTAGAACCATATTTATGGAACCTACTTTCAGAATCTCTTTCCAGTCTTAAGAAAGTACATAGAACATTAAGTTTACAACTTCATTCCTTATTCTTGTTTTCAATTGGTGTTAGAGGTGTTGTGAATTTTCTTAGTTTAACTTTGTTAAACTTAGATCTTTCTTTTTCTTAAGGAAAACATAGTTATTCGTAACTAACATTAAAGGTTCCAAAGGAATTTTTAAAGTATACAATTCACCCCCTCTTTTATGTTGAGCATCTACATCATTATTTTGATCCTACAAAATTCATAATGTGATTGTAACAAAGTGGATCTTTAAAAAATAAAATTAGTTAAGAAATTTGATCAGTAACAAAGTATGCCTAGTGTATAAAGTCTATGCGTAGATTGAAGGCATTGATATTGAAGAAAATATTTCTATAGTATATTTACTAGAGTTGATTAGGCACTTTATAATCGTGGTGATTCAAAGAGGGTAAAATAAATTTCAAATGAATCTTAAATCAACATTCTAAAATTGTATTCTTAATGAAAATGTCTAATTTTAAAAACTAGTTTGATTTCTTATTGAAAATGATGAAAAATGATTATAGATTAAATAAGGATAATTATGGTATGATCCAGGCTCCATGATAATGGTATTCATGAGTAGACACTTATTTTATGAAGATAAAATTTAAAATAGGTGGTGTTGACCATAATCACTATGTAACTAATTCACTATGATATCAATTTATGGTTCTTGAGTGTGTGGATGATATTATATTTTGCGGATGTATTAATGGATCAGTGTAATAATTTTCGAATTTCATGAAATAATAATTTGAAATTTCCAAGATTGATATACTCCAATAATTTTTTGGGCTTTAGGTTATTCCAAATAAGGAATAAAATTTTATTTCTTAGGTAAAGTATGCAAGAGTGATTTTGAATAAATTTGACATGCATGAATCCAAAACAATGTCGACTCCAATTACGGTCAGGAAAAAACATGGAAAGTAAGAGAATGGGAAATATATAAATCCATCCTTATATAGGAGGATCATTAGAATATTATTATATTTGACTGGAACATGACCATATATCATCTTTTTAATATTTTTAGTGTTTTTATTCCAAATTACACCTAAGGAAGAGCATTTTTCAATAGTTAAAATAATCATGAGATATATTCAAGGTAATCTCAACACTGGATTATACTTTTCATAAGGAAGATATAATGAATTATCATAATTTTTTAATTTTGACTGGGATATAGATTTGGTGGATCAAAATTCCACAATTGGGGGAGCATTCATCATTGTAAATAGATTTTAGGGGTGGTTGAGAAAGAAACAAGAAAGCGCTTATCTTTGTATGGATGAATCAGAGTATATCTATATGATAAATAAATGAACATGGCTATTGTGTATGAAGAAAAAACTTTCTAATATTTTTGATGAGGTGAAATAGTCAATGGCGATACATTGTGACGACAATATCATGATTTAGATTATGAAAAATCCATTTCAACACTCTCATACCAAACATATTGTCATCATATATAACTTAATAAACTTAAAAGTTAAAAAATGTGTGCTTAAAATAGAGTAGTATTAAACTAATGATCAAGTTTATGACATCCAAACTAAGGATTTATAAGCACCAATGTTCAACAAACATCGGTTGAACCACAGTGTTCAACCACCTCTCGTTTCTTGAGTAGGTTACAGTTTAACCCCTATACCCATTTTTGTTAAAAATTTTAATTTTTTAATGAATGGGCTACCTTATAGAATTTCTATACAGAGTTCGAACAAACCAAAATTTAGAGATTGTTGGAACAAATAATTTTTACATCTAGAAAAAAATTATATTTTATGTTTTTTTCAGTCCTAAGTGGGTTGATCAAAGAGTTTTCATGTTAAGTGATCTTACGAAGCATGAGTTTTTAGTGTTGAAGGTGGTGATGCTTCTTAGTGTTTTCCAAATTTTGGGGGTCTAAAATTTGGAGGATGGAGAATGTTGTTTTTTCAAAAAGGAAATATTGTCACTCAAATAAAATATTTGTGTGAAAGGGTAAATGAAGATTCTATAATTGCACACATGGATGATTAGGGGTCATCACATTAAAATTACGAAAAAGAGAGTGTTTCATACAAGTTATAGAACATCATAAAATTTAGATTTTTGTGAAAACTGAAACATTGTGCACGAAAACAAAGTAAATGTGATGTTTTAGGAAGGTAGTTATTTTCATTATAAAGGCTACATTGAACCATTAAAATTCATAGCCCAGGGAATGTTTTTTCCACAATCAATGTCACATTAAGATGTTACATGAAGGGTAAAATATGTATTTAAATAGTAATCTACCTCCTTCATTCTGTGTGACTCTATCAACAAATATTCGAAACCTCTTCTATGAAAAATATTTTTGTGAAGTATAGTTATGTGAAGAATTTAACATTTTTCTATAAAGACCAAGTGGCTGCATGAAAACTAGTAAGTTTCATGAAAATAAAAAGTTGTGTGAAAAAATAGGTGTTTCACGAAGGTACAAGGTTTCATGAAAACTTAGGTGCTCTATAAAAGTAAAATGTTTCATGAAAACTGGTTTGTCATGAAAAACTACAAAGATGTGCGAAAAGTGAATTGTGGTGATAAAGTAAACTTTTTTGTGAATGTGTGACAGTTGTGTGTACAATAGGTTTTGACCATATTTTTTTATTAAATGGTGCATTCAAAAGAATAGGTTCTAGAATATAGTGTGATTAGAGTCTCCGAATAATCAAAAACAAAGAATTATGTACCCAATCTATTGAAACCACCTCAAAGTCAATTAACTCAGTAAGACATCACACTAGGTAGGGATAAAGGGGGGGGGGGGGTTGACGGAAGTTTTCTGAGGGAGGTAGTGTGTTATCCCTAAAATTATTGTAATATAAGTGTTCTATAAATGTAATGACTATGTATAATCTTTTATAATCCAAAATATGTTGTGAATTTTCGTGGATCCAGGGATGACCGAAACACTATCAATATATTCTCCTTAGATTATCCCTTAGTTTTGAACTAAGTTAAACTATTATGTTGTGTTTATATTTCACCATATAGGTGTCTAATTATTGCACCATATAGGATGATCGAGTTCCATGAAACACGGAGACAAGATCTATATCATTGAAATAAAAAAGTTAACACCATGATTCACCCATCCTTTCTCAATTTTTTGTATTGTTTTACAATTTACAACCAATACAACTAATCAATCATTTTTATAAGGCCTATATACTTTACATGACCCTCATGTTGTTCCAGTGATAATGGTTATTTGTACACTACATCCAAATGTATTTTTCATCACATCACAATGTGGCCATCTGACCAGATACTCCCATAACCACTTAGGGAGTAACATTTACAATGCAATTTATTTTGAATAATATTGATACTTAAGAATCATATACCTTAAATTAAACTGTTTAACCTTATATTGAAAATCCTTTACTTTATAACATAAAATTTTATAATGTTTTATTCTTTTTTATACTTATAACTCTTTCAATGTGCATCATCATCATCCTTATAATACTATTACATTAAAAAATTACCATGAAAAAATCTAAACTCTTACAAAATTGTTAATTAGACCTCTTAAACTCATAGGATAAAGTGTAAAACACTTTTATATGATAAAAAATTGTAACTCTTATAGATATATTTATTTTCACATCCTAAACAATTTTAGTATAATGTGATAAAACTTTGTTATGGTAACTAATGTAAGTATTTACATATTTCATTACCACCACATCATAAACTCTTTTAGGATATAAAGTGTAATTAACCTTGGATTTCATAGGGATAATCCTTCAAGATGTTTTTTTTTGTTTTTTTTTTCATGAAAACAAAATATGAATCTTTACATTATTATTTGTCATTACATATCATAATTTTTTAAAAAAAAATTTATTAAAAAATAAATTATCTTTGACTTGTATAACAGTGATATCTACTTTTTAAATGGTAACTAGATAAAACACCTTACATTTTTCTTTACCATCTCATCTCCTAAACATTTTAGGGTATTAAGTTAAAAACAACAATAACTTAAGATTGGTGTTATCCTTTATAGGTTAATTTTGATCATAAAAAATTCCAAAAATAATCTCACTAGCCTCTTAAATACAATATTCTTTTCATAATATTTTTTAAGAGACACAAACCCTTTTTTATTAGTAAATAAAGTTTATTTATTTTCAATAGGAACATTTAACAAATAAACTAGTATTTCCATATCATATATAGTGTTATATGTGTCTAGAACATTTTATTTTCAAAGGAATATATTATTATAATATAACATCGATGATTTCAAGGAACAGTTTCCCATATATGTTAACAAATATTTGAATAAACAATTTATCCTGGATTAAAAATTTTATCGAAATATTATTACAAAAATATTATATAAATTGATGAATCATAAAACATATATATTCATTTAATTATCTAATACTTGTTCATAACAAATCTATTTTATAAAACATCTTCTATTATCACATAAAAGAAATTAAATAAAGACACACGTCATGTACTTAGATTCATATGAACTTGACACTATCCATCACATTCAATAGTAGCATCTCTATTCTATGTGAATGTGAACTACAAGATCAAATAATTCTTCCTATGATTTTGAACTCCAATATTTTTAAAAAAATTGGGAAATATAATTTTGGTATCACACTCTCTTCAAAAATAAGAATTAATTTCTATGACATCAATGCCCGATATGGACATTCTAGGGAGTTTTCTAAACACATTTAGGTATATCTTAAATAAACCAATCAAATTAAATTATTTTTATTCATTCTTGAAAACCCTATGTTTCTATGATCATTATTATATTATTTAACAAACAATATTAAAATTTTAATCTATGTTTTATTCTTCATATTTAAACTTTTACTCACTCGTATTGTTCAAATAGTACCAGAATCCAAACATTACAAAGCCAGTTCATCCATTTTTGAAAATTTAGAATATATTAGGTAAAATTTTCTTAAATTCATTCAATATGTAGAAGAATTTACATAGATAAAAATAGGTTAAAATTCATATCTATATCATTCCATTTTTTTCTCCTTAAAATATATTATTGACTTAAAAAAATCATAAACCATATGTATTATTACTCTCATCCCATTTCAATTAAACAAATATTGTTGACACACTATTCTCAAGAGCTAAATGAGATAAAATTCACATCTTATGAAGATTTTATCTAATCTTGAAAAATCTATGTTTTCATTATAACAACACAATTTATCCATTACATGAAAACCAGTTTCAAGAATCAGTTCTTTTCTACTTCTGACCATATGTATATTTTCAACACTTTTTAAATACAAAGGTTGATGTCATATATATGTCATAATGATATAATTGAATTATATAACGAATAATTCTTCAAGTAAACTTTTATTCTCACAAATTCGTTACGAATATTAAAAAATATTGAATATCATTTTACATACCTAATCAAATTGAGTATATGAGAGTAAGAATAATTTGTCTATTTAGCTTCTAATGTTATTGGAACCTGAAATGAATCACTATATGCCTTAATGAGAATCTAAATTCACTTTTTGAACAATGTAAACAAATGGTTTCTATGGATGGAACTATCCTGACACATGGAATTCTTTTTAGGAAAATTTCTTAAATTACCAATATTTTTTAATAACTTTTCTTAAGTTTCCATCCTAAATACATACTTACATCGAGTTTCTCTTTTTTATGAATTAATGAAAAATTTTATATTGAAGATGGAGAAGATGATATTATATATAATAGAATCTTTTACCAGAGTAGTATCATGTATTATTAACCATTTAATAAGAACTTTTATTAAATGTTATACCACTAAAATAATGACCCTATTAAATTTCAATAATGTCTATTATTAGTCCAAGATCCAAATTTCACTAAGAAATTAATCTAATTTGGAATTTATTCTACCACTTAGTAAAATAGGAAGAGATCCATACCAATCATAATAGGAATGATTTTTATAAATTTGAGTGGATAACCTCTTATCCAAATCCATCATATATATTCTCTCAACTCTATTCCACCAGTAAACTAATCTTATTAAGGTCTCCTGGCTATTGTAACCCAAAACAAGCACCCTGAAAAAGAAAAAAAAAATTCAATACAGGGGAACCCAGCTTTGTTATGACCTCCATAGGAATGTTTCAGTGTCACATATCCATTCTTTCTTTACAAAATATAATATAGTGGTACCCACCTTTGGCATGACCTACCTGATTGATGATTAAGATCATGATAAGTGCTGATTTGGAAGTAATCTTACACTTAGTATTTAAGGGGTTTTATTTTATGGTCTGACCAATTTAATATACATAATATTCATATTATATTCATTACTATTAAATCTTATGTAATACTTATATTTTCATGTTTTTTTTGTATGCATGATTCTGATAATTTTTTTTTGGGATATCTATATTCATACCTCCAAATTAATGTATTTACAATAAATTAATGTGTAACTCTTTACACAATCTATAATTTTTTGTTAATCACCAGAAAATAGAAGTAAATTATAATCATACGTATCCAAATTCATCATATGAATAATGTACATGGACACTTATTATAAAGGCACAAATTTATATGAGATTGGAAAGATCTACATGAGTAATCCTTGCGGGTAGAGATCCAAACCAAATCCCTTTCCTAGCTAAGGAAAGCCTATAAGAGATTAGGTAGTCTAACCCCAAGTCCCTATACTTGGAGATACATTACTCAAAAAAATAATAAAATTCATGAAAACTATAACACCTAAAATGAACAAACAATTTCAAACAACTATTTTGATGCTCATAAATAAAAATACAAACTGATGTCCTGGTACATGAAAATAATGTTATATGATATCAAGCACAACATGAAATTAAATGATAGATCCTAGAATAAATTTATCATATAAATGAGAATACAGAATATTAATATTTCATATATAATTTACTAAACAAGAATATCAAATAAATTTAACAAATATATGAAAATTTTATTTATTTTCCAAAACATGATACATTTATAAGTTATTCATAAATAAATTATAATTACAAACAATTAAGAAGTTAGAAATAAATTAAATATTTTATTTTAAATTAAATATGAACACCATTATATTTTTTTATTAAATAAAAATTATATTATATTTCATGAATTATAAATACAGTAAAATTTAAAATCTTTTGTATAAAAATTTTATACAATCTATATATAATATATTTTGAAATTGAAAAACACTTTATAAATAAACTCTTATGATTTTTAAATAAACCATTTATTTATATATCATAAGGAATTCCATTTAATTTATCAAAAGGTATTTAAAATATTAACCTTGTATATTTGGGAAAATGTTTCATAAACATTTATTTAATTAATTATAAAAAATTATAAATAATTTATTTATTTATAAAACCCATATAAATTAAATATTCCCAAAAAACATTTAACATGATTTATATAAAATTTATAGACCTTAAACATCTTTTAATATGTTAAAATAATTTTTTAAATAGTATTATTCTTACCCTTATGCAGTAACCCTATTATACATAAAGATATCTCCTTACTACTCTTATGTATACACCTTGTGTAAGGGTACTGATGCTTTTAACTATAGTATAAAGGTCATATGGAGAATAACTTTATGTATATCCATGGAGTAATGATATTACCTTTATAAAATACATTTTTGTAAATGTAATACTCCCTTACATAAAGTTATTACACTTACGCAACTCCTTTGTGTAAGGGTACATCGAATAACCATTTTCATAAAGGTAATTCTCGGGTTACCCTTATACGGACCTGCATCATAATGGAACTACATTATCATAGCCTTTTTTACCATTACACATAAGGCTAACTTTCCAATGACCCTTGCCTAAACCCTGTTTTTTAAGGGTATTGTGCCAAAGACCCTTACATAAACCCCATGTCATAAGGGTATAGTGAGGTTACCCTTATGTAGACCTTCTATATAAGGGTACCATGTATGGGTAAAACATTTTTACCGTTATGCAATGGATAATTTAAGGTTATAAACTTTACATAACCTATATATATAATGGTATAATGTAATGGTAAAACATTTGTACCATTACACATGGAATCTATTTTATGAAAATTTATTCTTTGTTTCTAGTTCTGATTTTCTCAAAAACTAGTTATCAAAAAATGTATAATCCTCAATGAATCTCTCTCTAATGAAACTTATGGTTTTTCTAATATCATCTCATGACCATTTTTAGTGGAATAAAACCAAATCATGGCAAGTTATATCATTAATAATTAACATGTAAAAATTACTATAAACAAGGTACCTAGAAATCTAATGTTATAGTGGTTGTTATATTATCTTCAGTGGATGATTTTTGGGAAAGATGTCAATGAGAAGAGAATGTAAAGATCATGTCTTCAAGGTGATAACCTAGATAATGGATCCATGAACCCTTCATGAGGATAACACAAAAACTTGCGGCGTTTTAGTGCATTATTAATGGAGATAAATGATGTTTTAGGAAGAATAGAGGTTTCAATAAAGCCTTACAAGTATTGCACACTATACACCCCAAAGG
Organism: Viscum album; assembly: GCA_963277665.1. Lineage (NCBI taxonomy): Eukaryota > Viridiplantae > Streptophyta > Magnoliopsida > Santalales > Viscaceae > Viscum > Viscum album. The sequence continues at coordinate 1,244,029,616 of OY728156.1, read as the reverse complement.
AAGAGGACCCAATCCTTTTATATAGTCGAAGCCTGGGGATCCTTGAATTTATAATGTGACAACATTTTCGTATATTTTGGGTATAATTCATTGGATTATTTCAAAGAATTAATCGAAAACCATTAATATATTGTAACTAATAAAAACCATCAGGATAAATAATATAAATATAAATATATATATATATTATTTCATGAATCACATGAATGTATAATGCATGCATAAAATGCATATATTAAATTTAAACTATGTATAATAACTAATATGTTATATAAAATATATCTCATGTATAATATATATGTTTACATGCATCTTATGGGTGTGCATTTTCAGTTCACATCCAATATATACATGTGGTATGTGTCATGTGATAAAAGAGAAAGGGTAGAGTTGTGTATGTGCATCCCGGAATAGATATTCTTGTGGTTTTCATTATTTATAAGTGATTCCTAGGGGTAGTCTCATGTGTAAAATGATAGGTTTTTTCTAGTATAGTTTGGTTGTGTTGTTCTTCAGTTTAATAGTCATGATCTCGTATATAGTACAGAAATTATCCATGTGATAGGTTGCTTGAAGTGATTATTTGAGAAAATGATGAGTATACCCTATGTGACTATAGGTGATGTTGATCACTAGGAAAGGGAGAAATAGTTTTCTAGTATGATACATATGGTGTTGACCATTATTATAGGTAGTTAAAGAATATTTTCTAGGGGAGGAATTGCGATATTTGTAACATCGTGAACCAGATTCTATTGAATGGTTCCCTAAGATGGTGGGCCACATGGCATCAAGTGCATATCCTCATGTGTTGGAGGCTACATTCTAGAAGCAAGGACATAGGTGTGTATATTGTGAGACTATTCCTTCATGTTAGATTGTATATCATTGGTAATGATCACAACAGTCGAGTAGAAGAAGAATATCAAATAACGGAACAACAAACAGAAGATAGCCATCGAGAAGACTATAATAATAAATAATCTGAAAAAGTGTCATGCACAATGTGATGGAAATTTCATATCTATATACAAAAATTTAGGCAATTAATGGAATAAACAATACCAGTACAATACATGTATCATAATAAAAAATCCAAAAGGTTATATCTCCATCTAGCATCATGAGCATAGCTCATTCCTATGCTCTCCAACTCCTAAAAAATGATCAAATCAAGCATCGTCTAGTGGGTGGTTGACTCGGTCACTACCCACATCAATGAAGTATATATAGGAATCCAATGGAATCGTGAACATGGTGTTAGATAGAACATAGTAGGCCACCATTAATGGATGTCTATAACAAATAGAGCATGTCTAATATAAATAGAATAATTGTGCATTATATAACAGGTATAAGAATAATAAAAGTAAAGAGTCAAATAGATGTGATCCAGCATCTCCAAATATGGATACCTATGAATGATAGTCAATTAACACTAATCAAGGGATATTTTAAAGAATAAAAAATAAGTGTGATACTCTCTAGTCTAACAACTGAAATAAGATGCTCATACCAGGGCTATCTGTAAGCATAAAAAATTTCTATAGTTTCCACATCATGTAATAAAGTGTCAACATCCATAATGGACTACACCATGTAATCCATTATTAAACCATAAAGGATTGGATCCAAGGTATAGAATTCAGAGGAATCCTCAACGAGTCGTTAGATCATCTATGTGGAAACATGGTCACAACTTGGGATGATTCCAAGTAGCATATCAATAGACCATTTCTAATGTATGTCCATGAAATCCAGATCCATGGTGTAGTAATTCATATAGCATCCAATGGATTCAAGATCTAAGGATTAGAGTTATATAAGGAATCCACTAACATAATAAATATAGATCCATGGAGTAGAAATTTTCATGTAATCCAATTGAATCAAGATCCAAGGAGCTCATTATAGGAATCCACTACCATTATCAATTCCCCAATCCATTCATTAATCATTTTCAACCAATGAGTTCTTACAGCCCATTCAACAGTATATATATATATATATACCATTTTTCCATTTTAATTATATAGATAAACAAAGGAGGCCACATCCTTCTCCTATCAATTCTATTCAATTTAATTATCTAATTTACAAATGAACTGGTAAAATAAGGTTATCAAAAAATTAAACAATTCATATAACTGTCATTAAGGCTACCACTAGAATTGGTGATCTCACATGCACCCAATGGGGTCATAAAACAAGATAAATATACATAAATATGATTTAAAGGTGCAATGGCTGGATCTGAATGACCTCTAACTATATAATGGTTCTGGTGGGAATACTAAACAAGTACCAAAGAATATAATCAAGGTTCCCAATTAAATTTAGGGGAAACAGTGAAAATCTTGGAAAGTGGGACAACTAAGACAAGATATAAAACAACCAAAATATAATGGAAAACGTATTGACCACCTACCATATATCCGAGGTATAACACTTGTCCTTTATCTACTCCTAACTAGAACCACATTGGAATAAATTAGAGAAATTGAAAATTAAATTGGAAATAGTGAAATTTATCTTTCACCAAAATAACTCTATCGATATGAATTCAAATGAATAATAGAACAATATAATTGAAGAGCATACTAGTGTACATCCAACAGGATGAACGGTGTTCGGATCTGAGTCTGGATGATAAATCCACACCAAAACCTAGTATTTGGGTTTCAAAGATCTCCAAAATGTGAGGGGTATATCTATTGGAGGAATATAGAAAAGTATTTTAAGTTTTAAGTAAATTTAAAATAAAAATAGTCATTTAACCTATTTTAATAGGGTCGCATAGTTTGGTCACACGGTTGTCCAAATCAAGAGCCTACTGTGCACCCTTCTCAGGCTCAAATGAGACCCCACATAGTTTATTTACATATCCTTAAAAACCATTCACAAACTTCTTTGAATGCATATGCTAAAAAATAAAGATGCTCATAAATGGTCATGAGGCCCTGGGTGTATAGTTAAAGAGAATTGTGCGCCCTTTTATTCTCTCTTTCTTACCCTGCATGGGAATGTGGCCCCATTTGTACGGTTTCCCTCAAAATGTGCAACTTTGGATAGAGGTGTATACCAACTCTAATGGTTTCATCTAGTCATGCATCCTGGGTCGCATGGTTTCTACTAATCGTGTGGCTCGACTTCCTTTCTCCAAAAGTTAGTTTTCAGACTCCAAAAAAGACATAGACACCCCCCAAAACTACCATGATCACATTATTCACTCACATTAGATAAAAAACAAGGATTTAAATTGAAAACAACAAGATCCATACCTCATAGAAAAACCTAGACTATTACAATCATCCCCATTAATGAAATTTCTCTCTGAATTGTCCTTCCGAGGGTGGTCAAGAAATGCATGAGAAAAAATCTAGCCATTGAGCAGGATCATTAGCCTCCCTCTATCAATTCCTATTCTATAACCATTTTTACATCCATATCACCCATGATATTAGAACTAACTAGCCTCAAAGAGCCTTTGTGCTCCTATCATCAATATGAATAGGACACTCCTTGAAGGATGAATCTACCTACATATCAAACACATAGGGAAGAATATTATAAGACAATTCTAAGTGATAATATCATATATAATATATAGATAATATTTTTTGAATGGCTCAATACCTATGAGGAAACTACAACTGATAGGCTACTAACATGACTCTCTCTAGAATCTCAAACATCCTGACATATCATGGTTAAATCTTACACTATATTCTAAACCACCTATGTACCAACCATGGTGATATATGTGAAAAGACCATATCCCTAACCGCAAACTATATAGCTCATCGATCACAATTATTTTAAGATTTATTTCTATAATGCTAACCATCCATCCAATTTTTGATTGGTTAAACCTTCTCTAAAGTCTTTCGAACAAGATGAGGTCCAAGTAGCATTGTCTCTCCTACCTCTAATGAATACAAAATAAATTGTCATGGAATTCAATAAAAATCCAAATAAGGTGTAATCTATATAGTCTCTGTATAGATATTATTGAAGGAAAATTAATCTAGGGGTATATACCTATACTAAGAGCCCCCAAAATCAAGAACGCATTATCTAATCATGTACTCAAGCACCTAAATCATGTGCTATGACTGACCATCAGTCTGAGGGTGGTATATTGTGCTCAGAAGCACCTGTGTCCCTAATTCCCTCTATAAACCTTTCCAAAAACAAGATGTAAACTGGGAATCCCAAACCAATAAAATGCTCTAAGAACTCCGGTGAAGGCACACAATCTCAAGGATGTAGAGTCTCCCAAGCTCATCAACTAAGATGGTTTCCCATATAGGAATGAAATTAGTGACCATCATGAGATTGTACAAAACCACACATATAGAATCACTACCTTAATGTGACCTCAGCAACCCAGTCATGAAATCATCCCATTTCCACTCGTGAATAGGTAACTGATGTAAAATCCTAGCTGGTCGCTAGTGTTCTTTCTTCACTTTTTGACAATTGGAACACCTCGTAGAAAAACTAGATACCTCATGTTTCATCCCTGGCCACCAACATTTACAACACAAGTCATGATACATCTTGGTGAAATTGGGATGTACTACCAAAGCTGAGGCATGAAACTCCACATTTACTTCTTCCATATGTCTGCGAGAACCAAAACATGTTCATGAATACATAGAATTTCATCCTCACCCACATTCCTACTAGGAGGTGGGTCCTCACTTTCCACACTCTCATGTCATAATGAGACTATAACATCACATAAATATCTTATCCTCACTCTATCCAGAATTTTCGATGTCGCATAAAAGGATGAGAGAAAAGTTATTCCTTGGTTATCCTACACCTCTAAGTGAATCTCTGATAATAAGGTCGTAATCTCCGCTCACTAGTGGCCTCCTAAACTACCTATATCTAATTCTTCTTTCTGAGTGGAACAAGAAATGCATTTCCCTTTTTTCATATATATTCAATATCAAATTCAAAATACTATAGGTATTTAACCCACCTCTATTTCCTCAAATTCATGTCATGCTACACAAACTTGTACATGAGGCTTTTTTGGTCTATATACCCCAAAATATTCTCTCCTAGTAAATAATGCCTCTAACTGCATAAGGCATGTATAAAAGAGGCTAACATGTGATCATGTGTTTGGTTTTTCCTCTCATGTGGGCTCAACTGATGATACTTGTATGACAAGACTCTCTCCACCTAAATCAGAACTATTCATATCATGATACCCGATTCATCATTATATACTACATAGCTTCTACACAAGTCTAGAAGAATTAGGTTCATCACTGAAGTTAGTATTCCTTTTGTCTCCTGAATACTATCTCACTGGTATTTGACCACAAAAAATTCACACCCTTCTTCTTCAATCCTGTAATAGGTGCTACTAAGCATGATAAGTCCTGTATGAAATGTCATTAATAACCATATAGCCCTAAGAAACATCATATATTAATGATGTTGTTGGAATGTTACCAAGAAAATATAAATATCCCCTTCTCTAGGTCAACTAATACTCATATTTCTAAGATTATATGACCAAGTAAGTGAATCTTATCCATCCAGAAGTGGCACTTAGTGAGCGTATCATATAACTGAATCCCTCACATTATATCCAAGACTATCTCAATATCAATAGCATGGTCGTGTCGATTTTGAGAATACATCATGATATCATACCTTAATACTAGCACAAATTAAACTAAATAAGGATGGAAAACTCATTTCATCGGTTCCATAAATACTACTAGTGCATTTGTGAGACCGAGCGGCATAACCAAATACTCATATATACCATACCTGTTATGAAAAGAATCATGAGGTGTGTATTTATGTTGAACCCATACTCAGTGATAACCTAACCTCAAATAAATCAGCGATAATACCCAAAATCCTCAAACATGTTTGACGAGATCATCCATCTATGTCATGGGATATCGGTTCATAACCGTATACTAGTTAAAATTTCAGTAATACACACATAGCTAGATGGAATCATCCACCTTTTCTTAAAAATGAATAGTGAACCCCATAGATAAGTATAAGTTCATAAGAACCCCTTTTCCTCTAAGTCCTCCAACTACCTATTCAGCTCCCACAACCCTATAGTAGACATCCTATAATGTATAATGGATATTGGTGCACCTCCTAGAACTAACTCAATAGAGAACTCCACATCTCTATTAGAAGGTAAACTATAAAATTCTTATAGGAAAATATCCCTGAAATGATCAACCACTAGACTAAATACTATCTGACATGTTCCCAAATCTTCTAGATATAAAATAGGGATATGAGTTTTCATTTTTCCCATCCTAAGATGCTTAGGTCCGGATCTACCTACTTATAAATTCCACTTAAATTTTTGAATATATAATTCTACCTCAATTTATTTGAAGGTCACCCTTAATAATAGTAATTGGCATGGGCTTGATAAGAAACTATCTAGTACATCCCAAGTATAATTTCAAACTCGGTTATCTCTAAGACAAAAAAATCTCATATGAAGTGACTCCCGCCAATCTCAAGGGGCACTATCGGCACCAGCATACACCCTTTTTAATGTTCACCAATAGAGTATCCAAAATCATAACACTATCTGAAAACTAAATAGTGATCCTATAAATCTCCAAAATAGGTACTTGTATGAACAAATTAGAAGGACCTTTATCAAGAAAATTAGATACTATAGTAGAGGCTACTAATATTGTACGTCTCTCTATAAATGGTATGGAAATTTGTTCCTTAGGTTTTTTCAATATAGAATATAACTGGCATGAACTATGGACTTATGAAACAACCTCACAACCTAGAGTAGGTTCATTTGGTTTTTATTGTACAACTCGTGCCTAGCTACCTCAGCCTTGACCACCACCTCAGACTGAATGATCAGTACTTCTCCAGATCCCATCCTTATGTGGAAAACTAACTCCTACTCCTAAACCAGCAATCAGAGTTGACCCCCATCCAATGAATAATGGAGGGAAGGTATTTCTTAATCGATGTAAATGGACTATATATTCACATGTTCATCACTTGACTAGGTCTCGGTCACACAAATTCCTCATATGTCCTCACCTACCACACTAATGAATAAAGATAACACAACCATCACTAATAGCCTAGCCTATACTCCCTTCATAAGGAGCCTCAAAATGGTACTTCCTGCTAACTATCATTGAACCACTAGGTCGAGAAGATAAACTTCTCTAATTTACTCCCCCATATTCTCTCAGGTTCTATTTCGTAATAAGCACCTACTTCACTATATCAGTAATATTTTTCAAATGTAACATAATGACCTATGTTCGAAAGGATTTCTTGAGTTATTCCTTGAAGAGTATCTCCCTTGATAGATCATAATCAAGATAAAATGATTCAAACTGAAAAAGCATAGTAAGGTTTATTGAATACTCCATAATAGTTATCACACCCTACTCTAAAAACATAAAATAAATGGCCCCTTCAGCTCTCAAGGTCTCAAAAAAGAAGTAATAATAAGACCTGAATTGGAAATACCTATAAACCATATCTTGAAGCGCATACACCAATTTCAAAACATCCCACCAATTCTTTGTTACTCCCTAAAGAATATATGTCATGATATTCACTCTCCTCTTAAGAGGTTTCTATAGATGATCAATGATAGAAAATATATTATTAAACCACATCTCAGCAGCCTATGGACTACCACCTCCCGAAAACATTGTAGGATACTACTTCTAGAAAAGTTTATTTATCACTTCTATAAATGAGGCAGGTTACAGGGCACTGTGAATGGTATGCATAATGTGTAGAAAACTCTCATGGAACTCATAATCATTACCCATATCTGGTAAAATCACTGGTGAAAAAACTATATCTACTATAGTTTCTACTAGTATCGTAGGGCCCACTATCTCTAGACCATGGCCATCACAACCCTCTGGGTGCACAACTATAGGTCATATTGGTGGCATGTCTCTAAAATTCCAAAACACACACCTCATAAATTTCTCAAGCAGTGACCATATCAGAGATATAAAAGTGTTTGATAATTCAATTACGTCCAATAAATAGGACACATGATTATTCATACTCGTAAATCAAAAACCTGTTTGTAGAAACAATCCTGGAAGCACAAGAGACACTTCAAAATTCTCACTCTAAGGTCGGTTCTAGGTCAAGATCCCTTATTTCATAATTTTCATTTCATATAAATTCACATTTAATTTCACTTTTCTTTAAATGGTTGAAATAAATGGGTCACTATATATGATATATAGGGGCCCATACACATCATGAATCATATTGTGGCCTCCACTTAATACATACAATAATACATTCCAATCCATGGGACCAATCTTTCATGACTCAATATTCCATAATTTGATTCTTAGGGTATTTATTATAGCCTATTCTGGAAAATACAATTTAGATTATGGAAATCACTCTAAGTGTCAACTATGTTTCTCAATTTTATGTATTAATAGTTATGAGATAACAATTCTATAACCTACGGAAGGCATAATAAATGTCATGTGCTCAAGAAATTCATCATATATGGAATGGAATATATATAGAATTTGAATCCTATAAATTTCCTAAAATGATGGATGAGATTTAATTTCATCATCTCTGAAAATTTTTAATTATAATAAACAAAAAACCCAAAGTGTGTCACCCCTTTGTGGAATCAAATACACTATAATAGGAAAAAAAATTATCAATAATTCATCGTTCTAGGAAATTTGGATTTTTCATATGTGTGGGTTAGCTACTCCAAAACACATCTCATTACCAAATCCCAATTCATTCCTAATATCTTATATATTGTCTAAAAATAGTAAATCCAAAAAATAAAAATGTTATGATACCACTTTGTAACATCCAGAATCAGATGTCATTGAATAGTTCCTCGATCTAGTGGGTCACATGGCCTTAAGTGCACCTCTACATATTCTAGAGTATGCTGACTACCAGTGAGGCCCTAGGGTGTTTCTTTGGGGAGACTACATATTCATGTCATAATATAGAGCATTGGTAATAATTATGAAAACCAAGTAGAAAATTCAGATGAAATAACTAAATAGCAAACATGAGATAACCATCCAATATAGTTTAATAATAAATTAGTCAAAAAAGTTTAATGTAAAATATTATTATCATGTCATGTATCTATGAAGAAATTTAGGAAATACAAGGAAACAAGAATACCCGAATAGTACATGTATCAAAATATAAAAAAAACCCAAAAAGGAAATATCTTCATCTTGCATCAAGATCATAGCTTGGTCTTGTACTCCCCTGATTCTATATAATGGTGAAATTAAGCATCATATTATGAGTTCTTGACCTGGTACCCACCTATATCCATGATGTCATTCTTGGTACCCAACGATATCCCAAACAAGTTGTGGGATAACACTCAGTAGGCTATGACCAGTAGTGCCTATAACAAATCCAGTCTTTATAATATAAAAAACGAGTTTTCAATATATCATATGTATAATAATAATAAAAGTAAATATCCAAATAGATGTGATCCGCTCTATGAAATTATGGATCCCTCTAAATGATGGTCATTTACCTATAATCAAGGGATATTGTAAATAATAAACCAATTAGTGTGATACTATCCATTCTAACAACAGAAATCAGATACCCATTTTAGGGTTGCCTCTAAGCATAGAAAAATATCCACAATGGCCATAAAATGTAATCAAGTGTCAAAATACACAATGTATTAGGCCTTATAATCCAATTTCAAGCCATAAAAGGCTTTATTCAAACTATTTAAGACTAAGGAATCTTCATTGAGTCTATGGAGAATCTTGATGGAAACATTGTAATGACTTGGGAGGAGTCCAAGGAGCATGTCAATAGATTATCTCCAGTATGAGTGTAATAAATCTATATATAATGGGAATTAATGGACTTGTAATAACACAAAATCAAGATCCAAGTTGTATAAATGTCCAAGGCATCCACTAAAATAAAAAATACAGATCCATAGAGTATAAATTTCCATTTCATCCAATATAATCAAGATCCACGGAGCTCATCCAAGGAATCCACCACTATTATTATTTCCATAATATATTCCTTAATCATGTTCAACCAATTATTTCTTCCAACCAAATCAAAAAAATTATATATAATCAATTTATCCATTTTAACCATATGCCAAAAAATGAAAAGGAGGTAAAAAACATCTCCTTTCAATTAAATTTAGTTTATTTCTTTAATTTAAAAATTAACATGTAAAATAAGGTCACAAAAATGCTAAAAATCATTAAATTATCATTGAGGATCCCACTTGAATTGGTGTTCTCACACGCACCCAACAGGGAGGTACAACAAGGTAAATATACATAAATACACCTCAAAGGTGGAATGAGTAGAGGTGAATGATGTCCAAATGTATAATAATTCTAATGGGAATCCTAAATAGGTCTCAAAAAATTTAATCAAGGTTTCAAATTAATTTTAGGGGAAACTCTGAAAAGTCTGTCATGCAGCACAACTGAAATAAGCTAAAAAAGAACCAAATTGTAAGGGAAAAGGTATAAATCACTTATCATATACATTTTTTAGAACACTTGTCAATTATCAAATCCTAACTCATACTATATTAGAATAAATTATAGAAACGGAATATTAATCTTGAAATATAGAAAATTAGATTTCACAAAAATAACACTATTGATACATATACAAAAAATAATGGAACAAGATGATTGAAGAAAATTCCAGCATGGATCCAATGAGATGAACGGTGTTTTATTCCTAGTCTGAACAAATAATACTCACAAAATCCTAGTATTTGGATTTCAAAGAGATCCAAAATGTGAGGGGTCCTTCCACTAGATGAACAGAGAAAAATAATTTTAGGTTATAAGTAAATTTAACATAAAAATATTCATTTCACTCTTCTTAATTGGGTCACATGGTTTGGCCACATGGTTTTCCGAACTGTGCACCAATCATGCACTCTTATCTTCCTCAAGGGGGACCCTACATGGTTTATGTGCGTGAATAGGAATCTATGCACAAAACATGTTGCATGCCTCTACTAAAAATTTCAAAGATTCTCACATGTGTGTGTATCCCTGGGTTCACAGTTAGGGAAAATCATACGTCCTTTTCTATTCTCATTTCATCCTTATACAAGCATGCATCCCCTTATTCACAATTTCCCCCAAATAATGTATCCCTAGACAAAGGCATGGACTACATTCCATTATTTCATCAAAACATGCATCTTTGGTCGCACGGTTTCTACTAACCATGCATCCCGGCTACCTTTCTCAAAATGTCGGGCTCCTGGCTCTGAACAAGCCCCACGCACCACCCGAAACTTCTATGATCACATTAGTCACACACATGAGGTCAAAATCGAGTATTTAAATTGAAAACAACATGATACATAACTCATAGGAAAACTCTAGATCTTATAATATTGGTCATGATGAGCACCATGGGGAAGAAGAAATTAGGGTCATGCACAGACAAGATAGGGCCCATGATGGGGTTTTTACCACCCGTTATTGTTAGTAATATTCACAGCTTGAGAGACATAGGGGTGATAGTGTTAATAATTGTTATGGATGTGGGATAAATTGAAGATGGGTATGGGGTTATTTTGATGAGTTAGACTTTCTAAATAGAGTGTAATTATTAATATATATGTGGGATATGATTTGGTAAACTAGTGGAACTAAGAAAAGGATGGGTGTTCCCTTGCCTTGGGTTTCATTAGGATATTGACCAGGTGATTTGTAAAGGGTTCAGATGATCATGAGACTTATGATAAGGTTTATATACATTTCATTGGTAAACTAGTATTACATGGTATTATTAATGGTTATGGTTAAATTTATTATGATAGGTGATATTAAATTGGTTTTAAGGACAATGATATAACTATTAAGACAGTCTATGGAGGTATTTCTCCAATTCGACACAAGATAAGGTTGGTAAAATCTCACCCATTTCTAGTTAATCATTAGTGGATAATTTTGGGTGGTTTACCATGGTTTCTTTCATTACCCTTTTCATAAACTAGTATGTGCATACATATTAGCTCAGGACACTATTTTTTGGCCTTCTTAGATCATACTCACACCATGCACGATCCCATTGGGATGAAAATAGACTTTATGTTTCATGAAACAAGTAAATTTAAGGTTTCATCATCAGGATACTAGAATATATGTGAGTGCTAGATGTGAATGGGATATAAACCATGGTTTTGTAAATTAAACAGGTGGTTCCTAAGTGTCAGTTATGTAATAGCATCAATACGTACTTTCAGATCTGGTTCTAATAAACATACTCTTTACATACTTTCATTGACACAAAATAATGTAACCCAATTTTAATTATTTTTAATTAGAAAATCAAAATAAATTATTGAGTCACTTTCATACACAATACATTTTTGGTTTAGAGATATAGATAATTAAGAAAATTATTTTCTTAACAAAAACGATAGCTTTACTATCCAAGAGTCATTTTTCAAATTATATATAGATTCTATTTATTTTATAACAAGTCTTAAATATCTCCCATAAAATTATCCACACATGATACCCATATATATATCATACATATTAATATTTTTTATAAACTGGGTAAATGAAACATAAATGTTCATCTGAATGCTCGGTAAGGGAAAGAATACAATCAAATCTATTATAAATAAATATAGCATAAAAAATATGGAAGAGTGAATAATAATTACATATTAAACTTAATCAATAACTTCCGAAAAAAATTTAAACCATGGAAAATAAAAATGTTCAAATTTTTTAATGATGTAATACATAATTTCATACATTTAAATATTTCTATCAAGGTTGATCCAATAATATTTAAATATTTTGGTGGGAAATACCCAAATAATACATAAGCCATTTCAAAAATAATTATATCATTAAACATACTAACGCATCAAGGGGATATATAATTTAGGACTCTACCCATCACTTTCATATGTCCCATGCTTTATATATATATTTAATGGGTAATATAATTCATCAAAAATATGCCTTAATAATAAATAAATGTTTGTATTCAATCAATAAATATAAAATATCAATATTTTTATTGAAAATAATCAGTATTATTTAGTATTTAATAATCATCTCCATATAACTAATAAGTGTACAGAGTGTAAATACTTTCGCTATTCAATAACTAAGTTATATTTCATGGTTAACATGACCAATATAATTTTTCTAAAATAAGGTGTTCAGACCGTATAGAGTAATGTATTTATGTATAGTTCAATAATATAAATTATTTATAATAAATACATTTTAATAAATAACATGGACATGAAGTATAAATATAATTTCAATAAAATAATGGCAATTTATAGAGAATATTACTACAAAAAATTGAGAATATTTTATGTGTGGAAAAATATGTATAAATCATAAATCAACACTACATGAAAGAAGGACATAAATTCATATAAAATTAATTTTTTTAAGTAAATAATATTATTTTGGGAATTATATAATAAAATTAATGTGAAACTTTGAAAAAAAACATTCTTACAAAACTATAACTTTTTTATAAAAAAAAGTTATAAATTGCTTCCAAAACGTTTTTCAAAATGTGTCTGGGAGATTTTTGAAACATTGTATGAAAATTTATTTTCAAAAATGGAATATTTAAAATAATATATGCCTATGTAGAAAATATATTATAAGATAAAAATATTCATTGATAAAATAAAACCATTTTTTAAATCTTTTTAGAAAATAATATCCCTTTATTTTTTGCAACTTTTAAAAATGATAGTTCCTAGAATAATGGGATTATAATTTTATTTGAAAAACATGGAAACAATTAATAGAGGATTGATAATTAATGTTGTCTATGATGGTGGGAAATTGTGGTTAAGTGGTTAACATTAAAAAAACATTCTTTTTATACTTTTGTAATGGAAGTTGAAAATGAATTATATAGAAAGCCTAAAAATTATTCCGTTAATAATTTGTAATATAAACTAAAAGTTAATAGAATTTGACATTAATAAATCTTTGAATTATGAAAAAAATCATTCTATAATCAAAATAATATATATTTATATATATGGATGAAAAAGATTTTCATCTGAAAAGGATAAATAAGATCTGTATTTCTTACTAAAATTATTCTTGTGTTATTCACTACCATGTTAAGTGGAAATGAAAATAATACGTGAAACCCCCTAATTAATAAAATTAGAAGAAAATTGCATGGTTTTAGGAAGGAAATATCATATAATTTGTGATTTATTGACCCGAATGCCACTCAAAGGTGCCCCAAACTAGTTGGTCAAATTGGCCTCAAGCATACCTCCCCATGAACTAATGGATTCCAACTAGCAGTGATGGTCTATGGTGTGTCCATGGGGAGAGTATGTCTTCTTGTCCTAGTAACACAGTGGTATAATCAATAAATAAATAACATAAGCAATATAAATAAAGTAAAATATATTGTAAGCATGTAAAACATTCAAACACTAGATAATAATCAAAAGCAGTAATCTGACTCAAATACAAAAGATGATGATGTCATGTCTCTACAAAACAAAGAAATATTTATACAAGGTAGTAGGTAGTAAATAAATTACATGATATAAAAAATGGACAAAAATACCAAAATCTATCCGAGTATCCTGATATCCAACCCAATCATTAGCTACCAAGCTCTCATCCTAAGTCATGTAAGAAGTCATTTATTCTTAAGTGGATGCATACCCTTATCTACATCGGCAAGAATATATACTACTTGGGTACCAACAACGTCCCCGATAGGGTGTGTAATAAAAATAGTTTACCACCACCAATGGTTTCTATAAATATCCAAACAATTCATTTAATATGGCAGTGTGTTGGTAATAATGGAAAATAGTAATGAAAGTTATAAATGGGATCAGCTCTAGTTCTAGGAGGACACCAGACTTACAGTACTTACTTTAGCCTAAACTATATGATCTCTAAACAAGTAACCTGATGTATACACCTATATGTAATGTATACATAGTGACGTCTACAAACATATATGTGGATACTATAACTAGCTACCACCAGAGGCATAAATCAAAAATTCATAGTATGACTGTCACAACTATCAAGTCTTGTCATTCCAAATATCATATGATTGGGGGAATATATGCCTAGTATCATATCAGTAAGGTTCACCATTATCATGTATCACAATCATGGTTTTTATTCACATATATCACAATAATAAGGGTCTCCATTCTAGTCACACATTTATAATGGTTCTCCATGTTCGTATAAAATTTATAAAGGGTCACCAAGCCCGTAACAGCTTTATAAATGGTCTCCATTCCCATATCATATTTATAAAGGGTCTCTATGCCCTTATATCATTTATATAGACTCTCTATGCCCATAAAAAATTTATAAAGGGTCATTATTCCTGTGTATCAAAATAATTGAGGTTCGCATGCCTGTATCACATTTATAAAGGGTCACTATGCCCATAAATCATAATAATTGAGGGTCACCATGCATGTGGGTCACATTAATAGAAGGAAAATCATACACATAAATATATATATATATATTCATAAGGGTTTTCTATTATATTTACCCAAAATTATCATGGGTCACTATGACCATACATCAATAGTGATCGGTATTCATTGGATTTAATATGAGCCAATGGATAATTCATAACTCATAAACATTTAATAATAGCATGGGTGCAACCATTTTTTAACTTAATGAGATGAATTCTTCATACCCCTCACCCCTATTCAATACATTTTCAATTGATAAGTGTGTTATCCATGATATACCACAATGAATATATAGTTCATTTATGTTATCATGATTCAAAAGTAAGACCAAACACACCCACATGTGTTTTGGTTATATAACTAAGAAATATAATTATTCATGTAAAGGGAACACCCATAGGGGTGCAATAAAATGATTTTAATGACCTTGAATGTGTGTTGAGATCTAATAAGGTCATTAGGTTCTTGAACGATGGAAAAATTATTACAGATTTAATTTAGGGGAAACCAATTGCAAAATCGGCATGCGGCACAATGTACCATATTATAAAACAACTCAACATTTAGAGAAAAGAACTATAAACCTAACTTATGTATTTATAATAGAACTCATGCAATATAAGACTTTGTTTAGGTCCAAATTGAGTGGAAATGGAAAAATAGACAAATGACCTGAAAATAGGGCATAAGATCTTGCACTAAAAAAACACTTTTTAGGGAAAGATGCATAAATAATGGCATGAGATGAAGGAATATCAAACTATTGTGTATCCAATGAGATAAACAGAGATCTAATTGAATTCCTAGTTAGATAGTTATCCATGAAGCAAAATGGTACCATGAGGTTTCTCAATGAGATGAAAAAGAGCTCCATGTACGATGGAATTAAGAAAATAGAAGTAGGAGTAAACATATAGCTAGTTAAGGGATAAAATGTAATTTTACCCAATTATTAAGGGTACACAGGGTTTGGGAACATGTATGTAAAAACCATGTGACAATTATTCACCCAAATATACCTCAAGATGGAACCTTCAGGGTTTGGTTGCATGGTGTGAAAACTCATGCACTAACCATGCTATATACCACTGCTTAACATTTCATAAACCATGCACATTCATGGGGATTTTGTTGAACGGTTATGGAAAATTAGGCTCCCTTATTTTCCCTCTGAAAATACCTTCATGGTTAGGATAAACTATGTGGTTTGGGTGGCACAGTTTCTATTAGTTGTGTGGGCGAGTTCTTTCTTCCACCGGTTGGGGTTCCAATCTCCGAACTAGCCCCGGACACCAGCTAAACATACATAACCTCATTGGGAATCCATAAAATGTCCAAAAATAGATTTATACTAAAATTTTAAGGATCCATACATCATATTAAAATCATGTTCTTACATTCTTCCCACCTAAATTGATATATCCTCAAATTTCTCTTCCAAGGTAAATGAAACATTGTTTGAGAACAACTCTGACCACTGAGCATGTACATTGGCCTCCCACTCCGAAGTCGCATTATGTTCATGGTAGTTTTACCATATCACCTATACTAAAGTGAATGACCGACCTCAGAGAGCCTTTATTCTTAGATCAACAATTTATATAGGATACTCCTTATAGGAAGCATCTGTATTTAACTAAACATCCTTAGGATAAAAGGTATGAGATATGTCTTTATGATATCAGTGGATGATTACATTATGAATGGAATGGTAAATATGAGGTAATAGAAATTAATGGGCTACCATCCCGAGTCCCTCCAAGATCTCAAAATGCCTGATATAACAATTTCATAGCTTTCCTTGCCTCTATATTCAACTATTCACTAGTCTGGGTGTTTCTGGTAAGAAAACATGATCCCAAACATTGAACTCCATAGGTCATCGATGATGATTGCAATAATATTTATTTTTTAACTTAGTAGTAGAAATCTATTTCCTAATAAAATTAACATTATATGGAGTCTCCATAATGATTCATGGAAGAAGTAGTGCTACCTATCCTACATCTAACCAGAACAGCGGTAAATGACATGGCCTACCCTATAGGTCTCATGAGGTGCCATATGAATTTTCACCTGAAAATTGTTATTATAGGATAAAAAATGATACGGGTATCATTTTTCTAAGAAATTATGATATCGAGAACACATGCCCAATGCATTTCCACTAACACATGTATGGTCCACTCTGATTGTCCATCGATCTGAGGTTTAATGTTTGTGCTCAGAAGCACCTATGTACCCATAACTCTTTATAACACCTACAAGAACCTCGATGTAAAACAAGAATACCTAACTAAAATGACAGAATGAGGGGCCTCGAGTAGATATATGATCTTCTGGATGTAAATTCATCCCAACTCATCAAATGAGAAAGTATCATGAAAAAGAAGTAAGTGGAGTAATTTCATTAATCTATTCACAACTACCCAAACTGCATCGCTACCTCATGGAGACCTCAATAAGCTGATGACAAAATCCACAGAAATATCCCATTTATATTCCACGACTATTAACTGATATAGAAAGTCAGGAAGTCAATTTGGCTCTTCCTTCACTTGTTTATAGGAGGAACACCTAGTAATAAAACATGATATCTAACATTTCATCCCTGGTCACCAATACTATCAGCGCAAATCATGATACAACCTGAAGATACCAGGCTGAACTTCCCACTTTGAATCATGCAACTCACTCATAAACTCATTTCAAATATATGTGTGGACCCAAATATTCTCTTGTATACACACGATGTCATCATGATCGATAATCCAATCCGTAGGTGGGTTCTCACCAGAAATACTTTTCTGTAGGACCAAGACTTCAGGATCTAATGAT
The DNA here is from genome assembly GCA_963277665.1 of Viscum album. NCBI lineage: Eukaryota > Viridiplantae > Streptophyta > Magnoliopsida > Santalales > Viscaceae > Viscum > Viscum album. Next base: position 1,244,011,252 of record OY728156.1, on the reverse strand, counting down.
TGCATCACCTTCACCTTATATATAATTAAAGAGGCCACTGATAGTGATGAAAGTACATAATATCCATGTAATTTCTTTACCTATACGTGAATCTCAAAAAAAATTCATACTCTACCACTTCCCACTAGTATCCTGAACCATCTGTTTCTAAGTCATCCTTGATAGAGTTTCCGAAAAATCCTTTCCTTTTATAGTGTATAGGCAAGATCGATGTCAGAAGACTGCATGTATTAAAACCATCATCACCACATAATATTCAAGTCATTTTATGTAAAAATATACTTGGAGATTATGTGGTTAGTAAATACCACAAATTTCTCTCCAAGATCTTAATCCCTCAACCAATTCAAGTCATGTACAACAGCTTCTAACTCTAGATCATGTGAAAGTCATGTACAACTTGATCTTCCTACGTTTGAACTACTCCAAGATTGATACTTAATTCATCATAATAAAATGAATATTTATTTCCTTGATAATTAATAATCAATATTGGTGAGTAAGTAAAACTTATTTTTGTAACACCTCAAACTTCCAAATTACACTTCTTTTTTAAATAATTCAACAGCGTGTGATGTACGCAACATTGAGTCCAAGCACACCACGACCAATAAAACTACCCATTTAAAAATATTATATGAATAGTATTAACCATATATCGAATTATATATATATAATATAATTTTAACATTATATTTTGGGTTTCTTAGAAATAATATAATTACAAATTAGATTTTTCAGATAAAAGAAATCTTTTTAAAAAAATGCAGTTCTTCCGCCTTTTAATGGTGAACCATTTTTAAATACAATATTCGACTCGTTTAAATATTTAATATGATGAAATTAAATTCTTATTTAGAATCGGGACATAAAAATTTATTTTGAATAAATTTATGGTACTTTTCTGATACCTTTCTTATTTTGATAAATAGTGAAAATACTAAATTTTAATTGAAAACATAATTTTTAATCGAAATAATTTATAGTGTTAATTATATATTTGAGTGATTTTAAAGTATAATTAGATTATATTTTTATCATTTAATATAATGGAGATCATTGGATGTAATTTCACATTTAAATTGGACATAAACCCATGTCAATATTTTGATAGTTTTTACTTCTTAAAAACACACTTTTTGGTTTTGACAACTGGGAATTAATTTTAAATTAGTTACTACAACTTCTCTATTTTGGATTTGTAAAATTTATACCATATTTGGAATTATATGTTCCAAATTTTTTAAATAATTATCTTTTATTTTTTGACATTATGGATAGTAATTTTGGTAACTATTTTTATTTACCATGGTTAAAGAATAAATTAGGTAAATAAGGGTAAAAAATAATATTATAATAATATAAAACTCCCCTAACACGTGTAAAAATCCTATAGGATGAGATATATTAGACCATGACCGTCCTTAAGAAGAATTTATGGAATTTAGGGACCACTTGGGTGTGATAATGACATGTTATAAAAATTAATTTAAAGTAATGATAATTATAACATAAACATATATCTTTTACTAAATCGATTTTAATATTGGGAGATATAACTGATCTCTATGTCTATAAGAGTAATTAGAAAGATAAAAATACTTCATACATCATGGTATTTTATTTATTATTATTATACATTAGATAAATATATTTATTTATGACATATTAAAGGTGTGGTGATTACCTTATTAATGAATGATTCAAATAAATGAATTTATAAATATTAAAAAATGTAATTTGAAAATTTTTATGCCCTCCACAAATTTCCTGGATGACATCGACTTATTAGGGATGAGTTAATTCATTTATTTAGGAGGAATAAATTTGTTATAAATTTAACAAAAATAAATTACTAAATAGTATCAAAATTGACATAAATAGGATTTTAAAACAAAAACTATTTTATTAAATGATATAAAAATAAAAAAAATCAAACGTTAAGATAAAATATATGGATTGTGATATAAATGTCATAAATGGTCCAATTTAGGTTCTCTAGGAATTTTATAGTAATGATATTAACCATATAGTGTAAAAATACAAGAGGACATGGTAAGAGTTGACTTTTTTTACAAAGGGTTTAAGCTAAAAGATAAGTTTAATTTTGTGACTTAAACATGTCTAAAACCTATTAGATGAGAGTTTTTAGACCCAAAATCATCTTATATTCTAATTAAATGTGATTTGGGCAATTTTTTATCGAAGTTGAATTTATAATAAATTAAAATTTCTAGAGTTTCCTAAAGTGACCCTCCCCCCTCATATAAAAGGGCACCAACTCTACCAACTTATTCACACCTACAAAGCCCTTTGGATGGGCCAAAACTAGAACAAATATCCTTACAACTTCCCTCAATTATTCATAGAGTCAACCCTTTGGGATGAAAACCAACTTAAGGAGTCCTTTTGTGCAAATCAAAATGAGACACCCGAATAAGAGGTAATTGTTGAATCCCTTCTTTCAAAGTTCATTTCTTCTTATGCTTACTCTTACTATATGGTTACGATACTAAAATAATAAATCCAGCATCTAATATGTTCTTATATGTTTTTATTATTATGAGACAAAAATATTCCTCTTTTATCCATCCAATAGAAAACAATATCACCATGTGTGTGTACGTACAACTTACCGTCTCCACGTCGTGGTGTAAATAGTTATTCATCTATACTTTATTTAGATGGGTATAATGATGAATAAAAATGAAATAAATAATAAATATAACATTATTTTATTTTTTTACAATTGAAATTACATCCAGAAACCATTCCATTGAACCATTAATGAAATGATATCATCGCTTGTGCATACGTAAAACTTACCGTCTCCACGACGCGATGAGTCTCATATTCCATGTTCACCATCAAAGAATGATTATATGAATCAATTTTATTAATAATAATGAAATTTATGAAATTTATGACATAATAATTAGATTAGGATGATATATATATACACATATATTTTATTCACTTACTTCCATACAATACAAAAATGGAAATAGCGTTAATGCGTATGTCCGGCCTACCGTCTCCATGAACAGTGTATTCAATTTCATATATATATTTATATTTATGAAATATAAATCATATTAAACATTTTTTTAATTCATTAAATCATGTTTTATGTAATATTATTTAGAATAACATGTCAAAACATGTATGATAAACGAAGCGATATTACCCGAAATATTGCATTAACATGGAATTGTTAATAAAAGGGTAATATAAAGTCAGAAAAGAATCATATATGATATCATAAATATTATTTTGATTCATATATAAGTTAATAATATGTTTAAAAACATTATATAGGAGTTTCAGACATGTGTAGAGAGTATTGGATCAAAGGTAAGGGTTAATTCTTCAATATCATTATTATCTGAGATTGTTTATGTGTAAGTATCTACTCGGACATCATTATAATCCATGTCCATGTTTAATAAAAATGTTTTTGAAAAGGATATTTTATGTTTTTTTGGAAGTATCTCTTTAACTAGATCATCAGTTTAACTATTTTAATGATTTATTTTTCTAAGTCTATTTAATCAATGTCCATGTTTTCAAAATGGTTTTAAGGATTTATTTATATGGACATAATTATATTAAATGGTTAATTCCTTTAAGAAGTATCAAAGTGTTATAGGATACTTTGATTCAAAAATATCTTTTAAATTTCTTCCTTTATAAATTTTGTTACTTTTAAATGTTTTCATGAAAAAGGGATATTTCTCTAAAAGTGTTTTACTAATCATTTTTGACTTTGTCAACATCTTTACTGGATATTATTCATGATTGAGGTAGATTTATTATAATAAATACTTCCATATATTTTTGAATGAGTTATGGGATTTTTGAAAATGGATGTGCTATTTTTATACCATTCAAGGTTTTTGGTTAAAAGTATTGACATTTCATATGATAGTTTTAATACGAATGTTTATGTTATGTTTCACCCTTTTCATAGAGGAATTCATGGGACTTAGTAAGTGACGTGTGGGGCCCATTATAGCCCCTTTTTTCATTGGTAGGTCTCATGAGACAAACTAGTGTCTTGGTAAAAGTCCTTGACAGAATATTCATTAATTGTCTTGGCAAAAGGCCTTAATGTAGTAGTTATTATGTTCAACATTATGCATTCCCTTATTATGAAATTAGTTATTACATGTGATTATTCGACTAGTATAATATCTATGTGCATGTTTATTTGGTAATTTTTTATTTATTTTTTCTATATTATGTTCATGTTTTTTATTAAATGGATTCTGTTTTTATTATATATATTTCCATAAAAGTTTATAGCTTCTGCTGAATTATTTACCCTTACTAAGCATCTGAGCTCACCCCTTATGGTGTTTTATTTTCCCAAGATGCCAAGAAGTGTATTATGATTTTATATGTAGGGTTAATATAGGTGAATAATTTAATTCTCAAATTATTACTTGTGATGTGTTTTATTTTAGAAATTTTAATATTATGTTCTTATATGTGATTTATTTTATAAGACTGGTAAACTGATCAGTCCTTCGGGACTTGATTCCTAGCAATGATGGAAGTGTATTAAAATAATGCATCGGCTCCAAGATTCTACATTTAGATAATTACAATTGGTATTATAGGAATTTTAGATACATCCGTGGAAATAGATATTTAAAACTTATATTAGGGATCATAACCCAAAGATATACTTTGAGAATAAGTATAGAATAACACCCTATATTTTTGGTAAAGTAGGTATTATGTGGATATTTGAAGTAGTAAATTTCTATCTGGATACTATATGTGGACATGGTTTAGAAATAGATGTGCCTTGGGGTTGAAGACTCCAACAAGGAGTTCCAGTCTTGACTCGAGGTAACCTGGTACCCGACAACGGGCCTTACTGCACACCAGGTTTGATACTCTTGGGGGATATGATTAAGATAATTCATATTTTATTTAGAAACCATTATGTAGAATTTATGAGTAAATATGTTCTCAAAGGAACCATATTTTTTTATTATGGATTAGGTATGCATAAATTTTTCAATTTATGTTAATTATTTTACATATTTGGAATTATGTATTATGATTCATAAACAAATATAGTGTATTCTATTGTTTTGAAATGGATCCTAGTGGAATAAATATAAAATGTATCAATCCACATAATCCATTTAGGGATTTACTTCCTTTGAAATATAATTATAGTGGAGATGGTCAAACAACTGGTAATGAACATCTTATAACCATACTGGGACAGTTGACTTATGTTATGAATAATAACCTTACCCGTATAGAGCATCCTGATCCACAACCCTGAGGATCAATGTTATACCCCTTCAAGAGACAAAAAACTACACATTCAATGGGACTACAAATACTTCTGTAGTTTTTCATTGGATAAGTTCCGTAGAGAAAATATTTATTTGTTTGGGGAGTAACAAAAGGGAAAAAGATTTTATGGAAGTCTATCATCTTTTAGGATATGCAGATCATTGGTAGTCATTAACTCAAAGCACCAATGAGGATGAAGAAGTATGAAATATGGAATGGTAGAGTTTATAGAACTTTTCATAAATGAATACATTCCTCATGAACAATGAGCTGATATAAAAAGACAATTTATTAGTTTGAGAAAAAAAATATGATGATAATGTTGCAAAGTATGAGGTTAACTTTACAAAGCAAGGCACACTATAGACTACATACATAACCCAAGAAGTATTATTGATAGATTATTTGATGGGTTAAAACCTTATCTTTAATAGTTATTTCTCTCATAATCTTTCTCATCATAAAAATATATTGTCTTGTGTGCTATCAAAATGGAACGTAATTCCTTAAGTCTTATAACATTAAACTAAAGAAAGATACTTAGAGAATGGTGGATTAAGAAACAGATAAAGGGAAAAAAGGGAAATAAGATTTTCCATTTTGTGATAAATGTGGGAAGAAACACCCAGGTATTTTCTTAAAAGAAATGGATGTTTTTTAAAAATGTAGAGAAAAAGGCTACCAATCTCATGATTGCAAGGGGAAGAATGAGTATGTCAATGTTCAACTTTGGATTCATGAATTATATTCTGGTTATAAGAAGGTTATGATATAAATAAGGATTGTACTAAAGTGCATTTTTTCAATAAGGTGTTAATATGATGAAGTTAATTATATTTTCATTATGTGACAATAAGAGAAAATTTACGTTGTTTGGGGAATCTGATATTACAATTGATTTTGGAAATTTAGAGACTATTCAAAGAGAGTTTGGATAGAATTATTTTGGATAACTCTAAAGGTTGGAATTGATTATGTTGAGCTTTGGATATTATTGTTTAAGGTTAAAACATTTATTAAGATTATTTTTGGAATGTTATAATGCTATAATTTTAGAAAAAGGATAACATGCAGGTCAGGCGATAACATGTCGCTTCAAAAAGAGCTGCGGGAATCGAACCCACAACCGAATGGGACAAGGATTTATTTCCTACAACTGGCCTACAATAAGTCCCTTGTTTTTTTTATCATATCTATTTATTTAAATGGTATATTTTTATATTTGTAACCTTATACAATTGAGATAAATAAAATATTTTTTGAGTTCAATATTTTGAAGAGAAAGATGAGTTTGTTGTAGGAATTAGTGAAAGGATGAAACTCTAGATATCAATTATGTATTATTTTAGTCTATGAAGAAAATTAATTATAAAACACTACGAAATGGATCATAAAACCAAAAAAAATACTAGAACAATCTTTTGTGATGAATCAAATGGTTCTTTAGATCATCACAAATTTATAGTTTTCTAGTTGTCAACATTCTCCTAATAATATTCTCTATCACTCTCCATCGGAACATGATGGTTATTTTTCACTTCCATATCTACGTTTTTGTACATTGAAACCTATTATGTGTTATTTTTGGTAACCTTTATAGCTACCATTATTTATTTTAAAATAGAGTTCTCATTATACCACTTTTTACTGTGGAATTTCTAATATGATATTTTTGAAATATCAATCCCATAGTTTTCAATCTTGAGTTTAGGTTGCAAAGATGATATTTATTGAATATGTGGATAATGTAACACCTCAAACTTACTTAGTATGCTTCCTTTTTTAATAATTCTATATCATTCGATATAAGCAACACTGAGTCCAAGAGCACCATGACCTATCAATCTACCTATTTAAAAAAGCGATTATGAATAGTATTATCCTCTTTTTGAATTTTATATATCCCATATAATTTTAACATTCATATTTTCTTTTTCTTAGAATTAATATAAGGAAAAAAATTTATTTTCTATATAAAATACATCGTTTTCATAAAATAATGTTTTTCTACCTTTTAGTGGTGAACCCTTTTTTAATCCAATATTTAACCCTTTTATATATTTAATTCGATGAAATTAAATTATAATTTAGAATCGGTACATAAAAACTTATTTTTGATTAATTTTTGGTACTTTTCTAATAACTTTTATATTTTGATGAATAGTGAAAAATACTTAATTTCAATTGAAAATTTTTTTTTTAATCAATATAAATTATAGCGTTAAATAATAGATTTTACTGGTTTTAATGTATAGTTAGAATATATTTTTATCATTTAATATAATTAAGGTCATTAGAAGTAATTTCACATTTAAATTGGACATAAACACATGTTAATCATTTGATAATTTTTAGTTCTTAAAAATCCATTTTTTGGTTTTGACAACAAAAATTAATTTAAAATTAGTTACTGCAACATCTGTGTTTTGAATTAGAAAAAATGGATACCATATTTGGAATTATAGGTTACCATTTTTTTTAAATAGGTACCTTTTATTTTTTGACATTATGAATAGTAAATTCAATTATTATTTCTATTTACCATGGTTTACGGGTAAATTTGATAAATAAGGATAAAAAATAAAATTATAATAATATAAAATTTCCCTAACACATGTCCAAATCCTATTGAATGAGATATATTCTACCATCTCCATCCTTAGGCCGAATTTTTGGCATGTAGGGACCACTTGGGTGTGATAATGACTTGTTATAAAAATTAATTAAAGTAAATATAATTATAACAAAAATATATATATTACAAAAAATCAATATTAATAGAGGGTGATATATTTGATATCTATATCTATAAATAGTCCTTATAAATCAAAAAATTATTCCCTATATCATGGTATTTTATTTATAATTTTTATACACTATATAAATATATTAATTTATGACACAATTATGATGTATTGATTACCTCATTCATGAAAGATTCAAATAAATGAAATTTTAAAATATAAATAAATGTAATTTGAACATTTATATTACCTATAAGAATTTTATAGATTACATTTACATATTAGGGATAAGTAAATTCCTTTTTTCTATGTAATCAAATTTTTATGACTTTAAAAAAAATTATAAAATAGTGTCAAAATTGACATTGATGAGTTTTTAGAACAAATAATAATGTATTAAATGACCTAAAAATCATAAAAATTTAATGTTTATCCAAACTACATGCATAGTGATAAAAATTTCATAAATATATACTTTAGGATCACTTGTAATTCTATAGTAATGATATTAACCATGTAGTATAAAAATACAAGAGGGCATTGTAAGAGATAACTTATTTTATAAAGGGTTTAAGATAAAAAATAAGTTTAATTTTGTAACCTAAACTTGTCTAAAACATATAGTATGAAATTTTTTTGACCCAAAAGAATATTATCATTGAATTAAATGAGTTCTGGACCATTTTTAATCGATATTAAATTTATAATAAATTAATATTTCTAGAATTTCCTAATGTGCCCCTCCTCCCTCTTATAAAAGGGAACCACCTCTACAAACTTATTAACACCTCCAAAGCCTTTTGACTCAGACAACCTCTACAAAAATATCCAACCAAATTCCCTCACATATTCTTAGAGTCAACCCATTGGGTTGAAAATCAACTTAAGGAGTCCTTTTGTGAAAATAAAAATGAGATACTTGAAGAATTGGTAATCATTTTATCCCTTCTTTAAATGTTCGTTTCTTCTTCTAATTCCCCTTAGTAAGTTGTTACCATAATGAAATAATAACTCCAGAATCTACAATATGCTGATATGTTGTTATGATTATGGGAAATAGTATTTTTCTTTTACTAATCTTATGAAAAACAATAGAACCATGTGTGCATATTTATGAATTAACGTCTCCATGTCATGCTGTAAATATTTTTTCATCTGTACATTATTTAGATGGGTATAATGATGAATAAAAATGAAATAAATAATAAATATTACATGATTTTATTTATTTAAAATTTATATTCCATCTAAAATAAATACCATTGAACCATAAATGATTTGATATCGTCGCTCGTGAGTATGTATGGCTTACCGTATCCATGATGCGATGAGACTCATCTTCCATGTTCACCTTCCAAGAATTTTTATAAGAATAAATATTAATAATAATTATGAAATATATGATATAATAATTCTATTTGGATGATATATATATATACACATATATTTCATTCTATTACTTCCATATGATACGAAAATGGAAACAACGTTCATTTGTATGTACGGCCTACCGTCTCCATGAATGGTGTATTCCATTTCATATATATATATGTTATATATATTTATATTTATGATATATAAATCATATTATAAATTCTATAATTAAGTAAATCATGATCTAAGTAATATGATCTAGAATAAAATGTCAAAACATATATGAAAAACACAACGATATTACCTGAAATGTTTCATTAACTTGGTATTGTAAATAAATGGGTAACATAAAGTCATAAAAAACTATATATGATATCAAAAATATTAATGAAATTTTTTTATAAGTTAAAAATATGTTTAAAAACATTATACATGAGTTTCAGACATGTACAAAGAGTATTAGGTCTATGGTAAGGGTTAATTTTTCAATCTCCTTATTATCCGATATTTTTTATGTGTATGTATCTACTGGGACATCGTTATCATCCATTTACATGTTTCATAAAAATGTTTTTAGAAGTAATATTTTAAGGTTTTATCGAAGGCTCTATTTAACTAAATCATCATTTTAACTATTTTAATGATTTATTTCTCTAATTCCTTTTAATTAATGTCCATGTTTTCAAAATGATTTTAAATATTTTTTTATATGGAAATAATTGTTTTAAAATTTTAATTCCTTTCAAAAGGTTCAAAGTGTTATGGGAAACATTTATTCAAAAAATATCTTTTAAATCACTTCCTTTATAAATTGTGTGACTTTTAAATGATTTCATGAAAAATGGATATTTCTCTCAATGAGTATTACTGGTCATTTTCAACTATGTCAACATCCTTTACTGGATATTATTCTTGATTGATGTTGATTAATTATAATAAAATATTCTATATTGTTTTGAATGAGTTATGATATGTTTGAATGTGGGTGTGGTATTTTTGTAAAACTCATGGTTTATGATTAAAGTATTTACATTTCGTATGCTAGTTTTAATATGAATGTTTATATTATTTTTTCCCTTTTCATATAAGCAATGAATTTGGACATTATAAGTGACAGGATGGGCCCGTTATAGCCCCTCGATCCATCGGTAGGTCTTATGACACAAACTAGTTTCTTGGCACAAGGCCTTGACAGAATATTTGTGAATTGTCTTGGCACAAATCCATGATGTAGTAGTTATAATTTTGGGAATTATGCATTCCTTCGTTTTGAAATTAGTTATTACATGTGATTATTTCACTAGTAGTATATCTATGTGCATGTTTATATGGTAATATTTGATTTATTTTTCCCATATTATGTTCATGTTTATGTTTAAATGGATTCTATTTTTATTATAAATCCTTCTCTAAATGTTTTTAGCTTCTTTCTGAATTGTTTACCCTTATTCAGCATCTGAGCTCACCCCTTTTTATGTTCTATTTTCCTAGGATTCCATGAAATGTAGAATGATTGATATGGAGGGTTTAGTTAGGGTTATAATTTCATTCATGAAGGATTTATTTTATTGTTTTTTATGTACGAAATTGTAGTGTTATGATCTGGTATGTGATCTATTTTCCATGACTACTAAACTGGTCAGTCCTTCGGGAATTGATTCCTTGTAATCATCCCGATTTATTAAAATAATGCACTAACTCCAGGATTCTGGGGTCAGAGTGTTACACCTTTTATCCTATGAAAGAATTTCTTGTCAGATTCAGACCATAGAAACTTCAAACCCTTCTTAGTTAAGCTCGTAAGAGGTGATTCTTAAAAATAGAAGTCACATGTAAAATTCTAATAATTTCATGCTTTCCATAATAATCTTCATATATCAAATACAGTTCTAGGATACTCTCAGGTAACCATAGAACTCACCTTCTTTTTGTTAACTGATACACCTTTCTCTATAATGATATGAACTGAGATGTGAACCTTACTATTATAGAAGTGATATTTATTATTCTTAGCATATTTATTTTTCTCTATTAGTGTATTCAAAATAATCTCAATATATATGGAATGGTAAATTTTAATATGAGAATACACCTATATTTCAACTATGAATACCCTGAAAAAGGAATCCAAATGGGGATGTAAAACCATATTCATAAAATCCATGAAAATCGTAGGTGTGTTCGTAAGACCGAATGATATAATGAGGTGCTCATATAAGCCATACCGACAAATTAAAGTCATACATGGAATATCACATGGAATGACTTAACCTTGTTGATAACCCAATCTCAATTTGATCTTTCAGAATACTCTTGATCCTCTAAGTTGGTCGAAGAGATCATCTATATATGGGAAGGGAAACTAGTTCTTCATTTTAATCTAAATCAATTTTTGGTAATCCATGAAAATTATAAGGGTTATATATTCCTTTTGGGAAAAATGATTGATGAAATCCAGGGAGAAGTACTAGGGTCATATAAAACCCTTGGACTCTAAATATTTTATTAGCCTCTTGATATCATTCAGCTCATTAGTATCCACCCTATAACGAGTAATGGATATCGGTGTAGCTCCATACACTTGCTCAATAGTATACTCGAAATCACTCTTAGGAGGTAGTTTGTAAAATTATTCGAGGGAAACATCCCAAAATAAATTGATTATATGAGGGAATTCAATCTAATGTAATCCTTGCTCATCCAAAAAATCTAGAAATTTGGGTGGACATCCCACTCACCGTTTTGAATATAAGTACCACACTCTAGTGATTTAAATGATACCCTACAGTGATTACAGTTTACATAGTCATGATTGGGGACTAACCAGTCCATCCTGAGAATGATTTTGAAACCTCACATCTCAAGGAAGAAGAGGTCCCATAAGAAACAATGACTACCTACCTCAAGAAGATAGTCCATGCATTGGAGTAGACCCTTTGATCACATACCCAAAGGGGTTTCAAGTATAATAAATCCACAATTGTACTCAACATGATGCCAAAATATCTCTGTAATATATTTGGAGATAAAAGAGTGTGACACATCTATATCGAAAAGGGAAGAAATTATAGTGGAGGATGATTGAATAGTACCTCAAACTATAGATGGTCAGGCACCCTACTCATCAAGTATGGGATTCATTAAATAGATATGGCATAATCCTGGGCCCTATGTTGCACCCTAAAAATATATAGTGGGTACAATATACTGGTGTTGTATATCTAAAGTTTGGATACCTCATCCTTGACCTCCTCAACTCTTGTTTGGTTAGTATTACCAGAGCTACCATCCTTTAAAGGTGATACTAATCATTATCTTGTAGGTGGATCTAGCATGAACCCTATCCTACATGGAACATATAAGAATTTTCTCTAGAAACATTGAATATTACCTAATATTAAACAAAATCGGAAATTGATGGGATCTATGGGACACTGGTGAATCTTATTCCCAGGATTCCCACATTGGTTAAAAACACACATAACTATCAACAAGTGTCATCTGGCTACCTCTTCTCGTGCATGCAGTCTTAAGGAATCACTTCTGATCACTAGTTTATCAAGTAACCTCTCTCGGTTCTGAGCTGACCTAGATCACACCATCAGCCTCTCTTAGGTTTTTCTCTGTGATTAGGTCCTTGTTAACTATTATAGACATTTTAGTCAACCATAATACATTTACATGATAACAAATGGGAAGATTAAGTCCATCCTTGTATCCTGTTACATTGTCTATCTCTTCAGCGGTATAGATATGATAAATTCACTAAAGATCTATAAAATGATCTGAATAGTCCATAACTATCATAGAACACCCTACAGGATCAAGAACTCCCTAGAATGATCATCCCATAGGGTCTCAAGAATGAAATAATTATAAAATCTCAACTGAAAATCCCTCCATGTAATTTCCCTTTACTGACCTACCTCATTCAAAACATCCCACCAATATTTGACAGATCCATGTAGCATATAAGTAGTGAACATAACTCTCCTCTCTGGAGGTGTCTCAATATTCTTGAAGAAAGATAAGAATATATCAATCAATTAATCTATAGAATGGGGCCCACCATCACATGAAAAATGAGAGGATGTTGTTGTGGAAACTCCTGGGTAACATATCCCACGGAAAGACAAGGTCAAGGTTCTACCTATATCATCTAAATAATCCATATAAACTCCCCTTCAAATTTAACATCATCTCCCACATCAGGAATAAGAATAGGTTCTATAAGTGAAATTACTGGAGGTATCATTGGTGTCTCAAGGCCTTCCACCTGTTGAACATGGTTTTCACCACCCTCCTTGCATACAACTAAAGGATGTCATGTTATAATTCCTCTACAAATTCCATGAACATGCCTCGAATAGGATTTAACAGTGATAACATCGTATATACACAAATATGATAGGTAAAATCCTTCCTTTGTAATAGTCACACCTCTCTATTTTCTCAAATAGTTAGGTCTTGGTGTTAAGATCAATCTAATAGAATAAAAGAGATGTTACCTATTTCCCACAACTAAGGTCGGGTAAAGGTCATTCATTGTTTTATAAGTCCAAGGTCCCTATTAAACGGTGGTCGTTTTGTTTTAAAATCATTCTTCTTTAAAGTTCATTGTCATTTGTTTAAAATTTATATTTAAATTGTTAAACCAAATGTATTCCCACTTCCAATATATAAGGGCCCATAAACCTTATAAACTAATGTGTAGAGTCCATTTTTGTCCCAACCGAAACATGTTTCACACCATGGAACCAATGGTACCTGACTCAACATTCCACAGTTGACTATATAGGGTGTCTGTTTTAGCCTATGCAAGAAAATAATATTTAGGATACAACAATCACTCTAAGTACTAATTATGTTTCCCAATTTCTTAGAAGAGTCATTAGCTAATTACAATTCTATACACAATTCATGAATAATAAATTTATTTCATTCATACACGTCATTATCTATGGTCTGTCGTATTCATGGAATGTTAATCCTATAAGGTGACTAAATTGATGCTTGATAAATGCTTTCTTTACCTCGTATCAATAGTCCATGGATAAAAATTAAACTCCTAACTCATAGAAAAAATAACATCAAAATTCTTGTGCATCACTGAAAAATGGAATAAAATCATCTTTAATAAGAACAATAAAGAACATCGTTTCCTATCCCAGCTAATTGGGACTTTCCTTGTATGTGGGTTAGCTACTCTCAGGCACATCCCGTTAATAAATACTAATAAAATCAAATTATAAATTATAATATTCAAAAAAAAAAGAATACCTCTGATACCACTTTGTGACATCCCAACTCAGGTTCCACTCAGAGGTTCTTCGAACTGGTGGGTCACATGGACTTAGGCATGACTCCCCGTATACCATAGGCTACTGACTTGAATCTAGGGATAAGGGTCTATCAGTGGGGAGTCTATGTCCTCTAGTCATAGTAGTACAATGGTTTTATCAATAGATAAATAAGGTAATCAATATAAATAAAGTAAAAGATAGTGGAATCATGTAAAAATGGTGAAGGGCTATATAATAATTGAAATAAGTAATCTGAATCATATACAAAATATGATGTTTTCATGTCTCTACAAAATAAGGAAATGTGTATACATGGTAGTAGTTGGTCAATACAGTATATGATATACAAAAGAAACAAGAAGGAAAAAATATAACCAAGTATCCCGAACTCCATTCCAAGATTCTACTACCAAGCTCCCATCCTAATTAATGTAACAAGGGAGGAATCTAAAAGTTGATGATTCCCCTTATCTACATCTGTAGTCATATAGTCTACCCAAGTATTCCTGGAGGAACGAATAGGGAGTGAGATATGATTAGTAGGCCACCAACAACGGTGACTATAAATATTGAGATAGTGTATATAATATGGTATTATGCACATAAATATGGAAAATAATATCAAAATTTCTAAATGGGGTTGGCTCTGGTTCTAGGAGGACACCAGGCTGACAGTACTAGCTTCAGCCTAAGTAATATGATCTCTGAACAAGTAACCTAATGCATACACATATTTGGGAAAAATAAATAGTGATAACTAAAATCATATATGTGACTGCTACCATAATCCTGGACCTGAGTCCTAACTCTAACATCCATAAGTTATAGAATGATTATAACAAGTATCATGGGATGCTATACCTAGTATCACATGACTAAGGGACACCATGCCCAGTATCATAATATTACAGGTCCCCATGGTCATGTATCATAATAAGGGTCTTCATTATTTTAAATCACAACCATAAGAGTATCCATTCTCGTAATGCATTTATAATGTGTCACCATGCCCGTATCACATTTATAAAGGGTCACCATGCTTGTATCACATTTATAAAGGGTCTTCATGCCCGTATTACATTATTAAAGGGTCTTAATGAATATATCACATTTAAAATGGGTATACGTTACCATATCACATTTATAAAGGGCCCCCATACCCATTTATCATAATTATTTAGGGTTAACATGCCCGTATTTAATTATAAAGGGTCTTCATACCCATGTATCATAACAATTTAGAGTCACCATGCTAGTGGATCACACTGGCAGAAAATATGTCATCTCATATATATATATATATATATATGAGAAAGGGTTATCATACCCATCTTCTTAAATTTAACAAGGGTTTCCAATCCCATACAACAATAGTGATAGGTAGTCATTGGCTTTAATATGATCTAGTGGATAATTCATAACTCATAAACATTTTATAATAACAAGGGTGTAACCATTATTCAATTTAATTAGGTTTTTTGGTCATACCACTCACCTCTATGCAATACATATTTAATGGAAAAGTTTTTTAGTCATGTTATACCTTAACGATTATCCATTTCATTCATGTTATCACAATTCATAAGTAAAACAAAACACACAGACATTTGTTTGGGTTATATAACCAAGAAAGACAATTATTCATGTAAAGAGAACACCTAAAGGGGAAACATACAATGATTTTGAAGACCTCACATGTTTCTTGGGATATAATAAGGTCGTTAGGTTCCTGAACAGAGAAGCCAATTTATGATAGATTGAATTTAGGGCCATCGCACGGTGAAATCGGTTTGCGGAACAACGACACATAATATAAAACAACTCAAATTTTATAGATACAAACTAGACAACCTAAATTATTCTTGTATAGGATATCTCATCCAATATCGACCTTTGGTTTGGTATAGATCAAGAAAAATGGAAAAACAAATGAACACTCTTTAAATATGGAATAATAGCCTGCACCTAAATAACTCTGTCAATATAAATACAAATGGGAGAAGGATAAGGATGAATAAAGATCTTACCATCATGAATCCAATGAGATGAATGGAGATTGAATCATATATTCGATCAAAATTGCATCCCCAATCCAATATGGAGGCTTAACGTTTCTCAAAATGAGTAAAAACAGCTCAATGTACAAAGGAATGAATAAAATAGAAGGAGAGGTAAATATATTAATCATTAAGTGTGAAATGATAATTTTACTCAATTTTTATGGGGGTTCATGGTTTGTCTTCACGGTAGGCCAAACCATGTTCCAACCATTCTCTAGGTTCTCCCTCAAAGGGGAACCCCTATAGTTTCACTACATGGTTTGAGAAACTATGTGATAATAAATCTATATTCTTTGGTTAAACATTACAGACAACCTATTTAGTCGTACCGCCCTTGGTGCACGATTAAGAGTAACTGGGTTTCCCAATTTTACCTTTTAAAATACCCTTAGGGTTGGGGGAGAATGTGAAAGATGGGATGCACTATTTTGACTAACCGTGTGGCCCAATGCTTCCTTCCATCGATCAGGGTTCTAAGCTCCAAATATGACCGGGGAACCCCATGAAACTTCCATATCCTCATTTAGAATCTATAAAAGGTCCAAAAAAATATTTATACACAAATTATAAGGGTTCATATCTCATATAAAAACTAGGATCTTACATAATTCCTCTAATGGAAATCTAAACATAACAATCCTGAATAAAAAAGAGATTGTAAAATAAACTCTTATGGCTTTAGTAGATTTAGAATAAAAACTAATTAAAAGTTAGAATATTTTATAGTTATGTAAAATCCTTGAATAAACTAAAATATAACATTAAAATATATTCATTGGGTATTAATTACACCATATAAAAAAATTCATGGTTCACACCATGAAACCTATCACATGGAATCAAAATTGAGACCATGAACCCTTGTGAATTTTATAACACTTGAATCAAAAACTCTGAAAAGTGATAAATTTAAATGTAACATTAATTAACATGATTAAATTGTGGATAATGATATAATATTTCAAATATATAGCAAATAGTGGATATAATAGAAATGAGTGTGAAATTAAAAGTATGTATCAAAGGAGGAAGTTTGAGATGAGAAACTCTTACCTTGGATACTTTATTATACTAACACATTCCTAACTCTTATATAATACATTTTTATTTATTATTCATCTATATCATATCCATATTGATTTCAATATTTCTAGATATCACTTATTAATAACATCATTTTACATATAATTCTTTGTTAAAAAAATCAATTATTCTGGTGTTAATTATTTCGTTTCTCATCCATGTTTTG
The DNA here is from genome assembly GCA_963277665.1 of Viscum album. Taxonomy (NCBI): domain Eukaryota; kingdom Viridiplantae; phylum Streptophyta; class Magnoliopsida; order Santalales; family Viscaceae; genus Viscum; species Viscum album. The sequence goes on along the minus strand of OY728156.1, from coordinate 1,243,993,203 downwards.
ATTCGGTAGTTCTGATCCTTACACCTTGATCACTGTTTCTAAGGTAACCCAAAACAAACACATAGATATCTTACATAACATTTATAATATATAAATTAAATTTCTGAATTAATAGCATTATCCTAAATATCAAAGGTTTTTTTATTTGAGGACTAGATATAAAAACAACTTATTTTAAAATAGTTGTTATCATTTATCGATAAATAAACCACACTAAACCCCAATCTATACTCCTCATAATATATACTAATCTTCATAACCTATGGATTGGAATAATAATAAATGGTTGATCTCAAACAATTAATAATAGAAAACTTTTCAACATCTCATCAAGGATTAGATTATAATAATATTAGAAAATATGATCATGGGAGAAATATCTTATCAAAAATTACATAGAACAATAAGAATTGTCCATAAGTTATGATAGTGTAATATATAATCACAAATAATAAAAATTTACCATGTAATTAGAGTGTGAGATAATAAACATGATCCATAAGGTAGAGTCCTAGGCATATGACATAGAAATTTGGCATGTCATTTCCAAATATCAATACAACTAATGGGAATATTCCATAAATCCATATATTTGTATATAATATATATATAAGAAATATCACATTTCATGACAATTATGAATATTTAGACCCATTCATTTTAATATTGTGGGAAAATGATAAATAGTTATTATTTATTTACTCTCTCATAAAGGCTAACATTAAAGGAACAGTTAGATAAGATGTAATGTATCGGTGTTCATTCATTCATTTGATATGTGGAGTAAGATATAACATTTATTCATGTGTTATAACACATGAATAAATGAAATAGTACCTAATTATTTTCCATCGGTGATCTTATTTATAATTATTTCTAGGAGATGATAGAATAAATATGTGATAGCTTTATACTTTGTTGGACCTAACTAGACCTCAATGATCTCTTCACATTCATCAGACAAAGATAAAGTTGATGTAGTGGCTTATCTAGCTCTATCAAAACCCTATAGTTATATTAGAGGAGTTCCATGATTTTGGTATTTTAAATATTTTTTTGAAATGAAGAAATCAAGAAGAATAGTGTGGTGTATTTGAGGTTTTATGAAAATCTTGAAATCGGTTTTACCATTATATAATTGGGTTACATAAGTTAATCAAGGTCTTACCATTATACAACTAAGATGTGTAAGAGTAACCATGGAATTACCCTTACTCATGAATGGATACCCGAGGATTTCATTTATTTCAAATATTTTTCTAAAGGTATTATATATAGTAACCCTTATGTGAATGGTTTTTTGTAAAGGCATTATGTAAGGGCATGTTGTTGATTAAGCTTACGTGTAAAAGTATTGTAAGATCATATTAGGGTAACATGTCTATTAATAATTGAATCAGAGTTTTTCCTAAGGTTGTGTAAAGGTAATTGGTCACTTACCCTTATATGAAATAGGGCATCATAAAGGTCATACCTTTATATAGTGGGTCTATATAAGGGTAGCCTCCTTTTATCTTTACACAAACAATTTGGGTAATGGTTGTAACATAATGTTTTGGTACCTTGTGTCAAGGTAAATTCAAACTTACCCATATGTTAATCATTCAATTGAGGTTAATATGATTTTTACCATTATGCAGTGTAAGGGTCACTAGAATATACCCATATAAAAATAGTCAACAAAATACTTGAAGGAAAATTACCTTTACGAAACAATACTACATAAGGGTTGTGAGATGATACCTTTAGACAGAAACTCCAAAACTAGTTTACCCATACATAGAGTGTTTATATTAAGGTAAATAGGGGATTATCTTACGAAGGAATGGTTTCCTATACAAGAGTTACAAAAAATGTTAGAATTTTTCTTAATGATATTAACTTTTTTAATAGTTTGTAAAATTTTTATAAATCATTATCAAAGGTATTTTAGGATATTTTATTTTTAAAAATGGTTAAAATTAATTAATTATAAATTTTTTATAATTAATTAAATTTCAATGAGACATTTTTATTCCAAAATATTAAATTTTAATATTTGAAATACATTTAAAATTATATGTAAATTATTATGATATATAAATTTAGAGGCTTATTTTGAAATCATAAGAAATAATTTATGAAGGGTTATAAATTATCAAATAAGGTTAAAATATAAAATTTTTATTTATAAATTATGAATTGTTCATATTTAATTAATTTAAATTGTTAAAATTAAAGGGGCTTTACTTGGATACTATTTAAACCTCATCCAAATGTGTTTCGATAATTAAAACGATCAAGGTTTAAATAATGATCAAGTACATGATATTTTGATTATGTAATTTGTTTATGTAATAAAAAATGCATTGTAAATAGATAATAATTCATATAATATCTTATGTTTTAAATGATATATTCCAAATAATAACAATATTAAAATAGTACATACTGAAATGATTATAAATTTTTATATTTATAATTATGGAATGTTCAAAATCATATATTGATAATTTATAAAAGGATTAAAATTAGATTTAATGTATAAATTTTTCATAAATATTTATATCATGTTCAAATATTTGAATTATATATTTATTTAATGTTTATTCCCACCTATATTCATGTTTATTATATTCTTTATGAAATCTTAATATTGAGTATGCTTTAGTTTAAAATTTTAAACTACTTCTAGGATAAAGACTTTCATTACATGCTAGGATTGACTCCAAATGAATTTATATTATCATCTACATTGACCTCTCTTTTTATTTGAATTTATTGTCTAAAATTTAGTTATTGAATATAGTTTGTATATATTAAGTATTAGAGTTATGCTGAATATTATTCTCTCTTGAGTAAATATAAGGCCCTAGCCTTATACAATAATTAATCTTGAGTTAAGTCAATAGTTTGACTTTATTTCACATTAAGGATCTTTTCACGTTTAGATATTTAGAGAATTATTCCATAACTCATACATAACAACATAAATATTACATATTAGACACTTCTACTCACTATCTATCTTTTTAATAAAACTAAAAAACGTCTACAAACATTTTTTTTCATTTCATGATTAAACATCATATCTTTTACTTGATCCCATCCTTGACTCTATTATTATTTAAATCGTATGAGAAAAATTTCAAAACATGGGATGATCATAAAAATATCAGAAAGTGATACATAAAGAAAGAAAACTTTTAGTATTTTGAAAACATGTCAACCAAGAATACTTTATCATAAATTAATAATTTTCAACTTTAAGAAGTACTAAATACACTTCAAGGAATATAAGATCATTTATTACCATTTTTATAATCAAAATATTAGCTTAAAACCTGTATAAAGAAATATATAACATATAAAGGTAACTTAGGACATAATCATACTTAAATGGAATAACCATACGATCGACTTCCGCATATATCACTAAATGGAATACTCACACGACCAACTTCCATACACAATTAATTGGAGCTAATAACATAACCATCCATCCTTATTTTATCACGTAACCACCCATAATTGGTTTATCACATAACCAACCATATTTGATTTATCACATAACCACCCGTCAAAAGTCTAAGTAAAGTTATACAATCATTTCACAAAAAATATTCCAATTATCAATATTTCACTTATAAAATCTCATTTGAAATCACAAGAAATAATTCCAAGATATTGAAATAAAAATTCCATTTCCATAAAAAAACATCAATACAAAAATAAATTAATAGGTAATATGGTATTTATTTTTCTTTTAAATCATTATGTCTTATAGAGGAATCCAAATATCAAATAATGGTCAGAGAGGCGGAAAAGTTGTGTTGCCGTGTACGTTAAAAAACATTCATTTTTCATTTATTAATTCACTTCAAATAAAAATATTACATTAGAAAATAAAATTAATGAAATTAAAATTAAAATGGAATATTTATACTCTATATAAATATAATGTGGTTTTTATTATCGAAATATTCTCTAATGAAAGGATATTGAGACAAAGTCCCTCAACTCGAGTTTGAATCATCTTGTACGTTATTTATCATCCTAAATATTAAACATAGGTTAATTTATAATTTATTTTGAATCATTTTCATGTTAATTATTCTTTTTATATCACCTATAACCATTTGATAAAAATTACATAATAATTTAAGTTTATGTCGGACATTTTGTTGATATCTGGTACTTAAGTCGAAAATAAACTTGGTTCGATGTTAATTGTCCATATGGACATAAGTAAGTCATCACTATAATACTATTAATGAAATTTTTAAAAAAATTATACATAAATTATACCTTAAAAAAATCATAATGTGTTATTATGAAATATGAACAATGTTATAATCATGGATAGGGTAATTCATACGTACACATGAGTAACATTTTCCATTTTTTCATTGATCATTATGGAGAGAAGTTAAGTATTATTTTATCTTTCTAGAATGATCATAACATAATTAATATCATATTAATCATTTAAATATACTTATATAAATATCATACAAGTGATATAATGAATAAAAATGAGTCACATCGCTTCTTGGAGATGATAGTGCACACATAAGCACGAACGACATTATCATTTTTATACACATAGAAAGTAAGAACGTAATTGATATATTATTATATGATAATAATTAATATGTCATTAATATCACATATAATCTATAATTATATTATTATAACCATCCATGAGACACAGTTATGAAAAAAAAATTATATCAGTTTGTGGAGGTGATACATCACACGCACACACGAAAGATTAATTAATTTCCCATTTAATGGATGTGGATATAGATTTAGGTGATGATATTATCGTTATAAAATCATAGAATATTGAGGATAATGACGTTATTGTTTCATCTAGTAAAAAAATATTTGAAGAAAGTGGAAGACAAAATAAAATAGAAATACTCAAAGAAAGGGATACCTCTTCTTTAGTTGATCACCTTTGAAGAACACCTTAATAGCTGTAAGGAGGGTTTTCTACCTAAATAAAGGCTTAAAATGTGGGTAGGGATTATATAATGGTTTTTGGGTATATCGTGGACAAACTAAAATATTTTGGATGTTTTGAGTAATAGAGATGAATGGGTTCCTTTTTATAGGAGAGGGGATGGGCACCGTTAAAATTATTAAAATCATTAAATTAATACAAATTCAATTTTGATTCCAAATGGGTAGAAAATAATTAATTTATAATATAAGATTCTTATGGGTCTAAATATAATCACAAAATGATATTTATAAAAGTTTTGAATAATTTTTAATCCTTATCTTCTTATTTTAACTTTTTTTACTCTTACCATTTTATCAAGTTAATTACACTTCCAGAGTTAAAATAATTACCAAATCATGCCACATGAACTATAAATGAGTCATTAAAGGAATGTTTTGAATTATATTAACGTTTTCTGATCAATTCATTGATTTTTATTAGTTTTATATCATTTAATTAGATATTTTATATTTTAAGTTATAAATTATGTTAATTTTTGACACTATTCATTACATGACTTTTCTAAAAAATCTTAACAACATGATTCCTTCCAAAAAATAAATTAAATCATCCATAACATGTCAAATTTTTCTAGATAATTTTTTGATGAAATAAATATTTTTAAATTATATTTATTTTAATATTTTTCTTATGATTTATTTGGTTTATTTGATTCCTTCTTTAATAATTCTATTACCACATCATCTTTGTTTCATAAATAAATTTAATTACTTAACTATTAAAAATTATATATAAATTACCAAGATTAAGGTAATATTTTTATATTTATAAAGACCATTTATAGTCAAATATATCACTTATAGAACCCAATATTAAAAAAATTAGTAATAGGAAACATATTTATAAAATCTTGGCCTTTATATTAATTATTATAAATGTCATAATCATACCCCAGTGGATACCAAAGGTCACAATTTCGTCCAAATAATTTTTATGGTCGATAATAACTCATAAAATAATATTACGAGAAGTTTTAGGGTAATTATAATATTAAATTTACCTTTAATTACCCTATTTTCCTCTAACTGTGGAAAATAAAATACTAAAGTTACTATTCACAAAAAATATTATGATCCTATTAAACCAAATTTTTTTCTACTGATTACAACAATGTATGTTTGTTTTTTAAAATTCAATTCCATTAAGTGGTTAAATTAGGTTTAACACAACTCTTATTGATGGATTGAAAAATGAATTTTTTATGGAAAACTTTCAATAGCTCAAATAGTTTTTTTATTTCATTATAATTTAAAATTGAATGCAAAGAACTAAATTGGATTAAATGGTAAAATTCATCTAATTATACATTAAATCTTTTTAAAAGGATAATCTAACAATATAATTAAATTATATTAAATTGAAGTTTTAATTAAAATACTGTATTCTTCATTATTCATTAAAAAAGAATATTTTCACAAAAATAGAAAAAATTCAATAAAAGTAAATTTTGTTGTATTTATTGTCAAGGAAAAGATTATTTTTTCAAATAGAACATATAAAAGTAACAAAAACTATATCTAAAATGGTTTCTTTATAAAAAGGTTGTAAAACTACCTATAAAAATATTAGAATATTTTACACTTAAAATTAGGCTTATTCTTAATTTACGCCTCTAAAATTTATTGGAAGATAGTAAAAATATTTAATAAACGTTTTTAATAATAATATAGTTAGTTCTATTCATTCCATCGAATCCAATGTCTAGTCGATAACTACCACTTAAAATAATAATATTAATAATATATTATTTTTTAGTATAACCAAGTCATGTGTTCAACAAAGGATTTTGGAGAAACCCACTGTTGTGTGTTGAGTACTCTATCGTACATATCATTCTCTTAAATGGAAAATTAATATCTAATTAATAAATATTAATAAATATAAAAAGTTATTATTCGATAATTAACTAGTATGTTACATCCTTCCCCATTTTGTAAATTGAGTCCTCTCAATTTTTATTCACTTATCAAATAAGTGGGGGTAATTCTCTCTCATAGAATTTTTAGATTACCATGTTTCTTATTCAACCATTTGGTTTTTCCAAAAAACATTAACCTAATGAATCATCATATTTCACAACAATTTCTCTCTATGGTCAAGAATCTGGATTGGTTGTTCCTCCTAAAAAATATTATATTCCGAATAAACTACTTCTAGAATAAGAACATGAGAAGGATCAAGAATATTCTTTCTTAACATTGAAACATAAAAAACATTGTGTACCAATGATAAACATAGAGGTAAATCCAATTTGTAGGAATTTAATCCAACTTTATCAAGTGAAGGCAGAGCATCAGGTACCAGTAGGCTTATTTTAGCCTTTAGAGGTCCCAGAGTGGAAGTGGGATAGAATATCCATGGACCTCGTGATAGGACTTCCACGTACATCTAGGGGTCATGATTCTATCTGGGTGATAATCGACCAACTCACCAAGTCGGCCCACTTCCAACCGATCATAGATCACGGTTCAGTAGAGAGCTTGGGATGCCTCTATATGTAGGAGATTGTGCGGATACATGGAGTACTCTCGATGATTGACTCTGATTGTGTTGCATGTTTCACTTCCCAGATATGGAAGGGGTTGACTGAGGCTTTCGGGATGCAGCTTCGTTTGAGCACTGCCTTCCATCCGCAAATGGATGGCCAGACTGAGAAGACCATTTAGAACCTTGAGGACATGTTGCATGCTTGAATCATTGACTTCATTCACGGCTGGGAGGATCACTTTCCATTGGTAGAGTTTTCATACAATAACAAATTTCAATCCACAATTGGGATGGCACAATTTGAGGCTCTATACGGCTGACTTTGAAGATCACCATTGTACTGGACTGACCGAGGGGAGTAAGCACTCATGGGATCAGAGATGGTATGTGATACCACGGAGAAGGTGTAGATCATCCAAGAATGGATGAAGACTGCACATAGTAGGCAGAAGTCTAATGACGGTAGGAGATAGAGACCTATTTAGTTCGAGGATGGTGACCACATCGTTCTACAGGTCTCATCCCGATGAGGTTTGTGGATATTTGGACGGGGTGACAAGTAATCTTCGAGGTTCATCGGACCCTTTCAGGTCCTCAGAATAGTTGGCAAGGTGGCTCACCGCCTAGCACTTCCCTCTCACTTGCACTGGGTGCACGATATCTTCCACATATCATAGTTGAGGATATACGTTCATGAACCTTCACATATCATTGACTAGGGAAAGCTGGACATTGATGATGGGGCGACATTTATGGAGGTTCTAGTAGAGATTGAGGATCGATAGGAGTGGGTTCTTCATGGGTGGTCCATACCTATAGTGTTCTTTCATTGGCATCACAAGAACCTCTAGGATAGAACATGGGAGCAGGAGGCTCATATACATGCACAGTACCCCCACTTCTTCCCTTCGTTTGATTTGTGGCTTGTGAGGATGCAAATCCCAAAGGTGGGGAGAATGTAAAGACCCAGATTTTTTTCATTAGGAGAATGTAATTACCCGAATTTTTTTCCATGTAAATTCTTTATTTTTAATATATGGGAATATTACGAGTCCATGAAAATTGGCGGAGCATGATTCTGAGGCTTGGTGTGCCCGAAATGAATTTTTGAACTTTTTTTAAGCACGTTCAGTAAACGTGGGAGTGGGTTTATGCAACTTTTGAACCAGTGATCGAAATTGAAATATGACGGCACCATTGAACTCGCAGCACCGATATTCGCTTAAGGATACCTTCACCATGACCGCAGTAGGTTGATGGGGAAAGTTATTTTTTGTGATTTTCATAGGATAAAATAAAATAAAGTATCTTTATTTTATTTATGGAATTTTATCCTCCCAATTTGAATTCAAAGGTGGGGACCACCTGACCCTTTAAATCCCTCTTTAATGAGAGAGGTGACTCATGATTTCTTCTCCTATTTAATTAATCATACAACATTGATTAATTAATAATATTAATTTATTAATTTGGCATTTCGCCTCTTGGTTTGAGGATTTCTTGGAAAAGGAGAGATTGGGAGAATTGTGGGGAAACAATCTCTCCAACAAAGAACTCCGTTGAAGGATCCCTAATGACGAACGTTTTCAAAGAAGATGAACCAACATTAGTCCGTTCCTCTCCTCACTAATTTCAATGAGAAATCGAGGTAGGGAAGGTTGTTTTGAATACCCCTTACCCTGTTCTAGTCAATCTTCTTGATTTAAGAACAATTATGTTGCTTACTACCATTCTAAAGATGAGGGTGTGTGACAAACAAACACGACCCTACCTTTATGAAACCTTTGTGGTTTATGATGGTCTTGAATCAATGGAAAGGTTACGAGTTGAGTGTGGGGATTTTTGGAATTAATAATGGTCCACCAGGGCACTCCTGGTGCCTGAGGAACGTCATTGGAAACCCGTGTCGAAAATGGGAACCGGTGGGGCTCGAGAGCCGCAGCAGGCCCTCCGGCTAGCCGCGATGATGTCTTCAGCACGACCACACCACCGGAGAAGGGACACAGCCGAGAAAGGGCAGCAGCCGATCTGCAACCGCGCTGCCAGGCATGTAGGAGCTGTGACACGAGGTCGTGGCAGTGAAGGAGGGAGACCAGCTCGCTGTCGGCCGCCGGTGGTGGCGTGGCATGTGACCGCGCCACAAAGGAGGGATGGCTCTCTGGCCAGTCGAGGAGCTGAGAGGGACCCGAGGTCCCGTGTTCTAGCTGTCGGTGCCATGTGGTGTAGTCCGGTCGGCTACCCAACCTGAACGACCCACTCGTTCGGGGTACCCAGGGGGCGCCTCACATTGGGTGTTGGCAAGGGCGGACCCCACTGTGGGGCCACCCATCCGCGAGCCGCGCTGGTCGGCCGTGCCGGGCCCAGTGGGGCAGGTTGGTCCCAGGGCCAGTCCCGGGTCAGCCCAGGCCAGATCGGGTCGGGTCGGTCCGACTAGGTCAGACCGGACCCGGACCTGCTTCGACCCTTTTTTCGCTATTTTAGCCATAACATGAGCTACATGTATCCGTTTGACGAACCATTTGTGGCACCAAAATCCTTGGATCAAGATGGTATATTTGGTATACACCACATTAGATTTGGATAAATTTTTTGTATGGCAAGGTTGGATCAAACAAAAATCCAACCAGGCCCTCGAGACTAAAAGGCCAATAACTTTCAGGCAAGGCATCTGATTGACGCACCGTCTGTTGCATTGAGACCCCTATTAAATGAAGGTTATTTGTGATAATTCTTTGTGGGAATTCATGGTAGTTGGAGTATCAACCTGTGGGTTGAGGATCAGACCCTCCCGGAATCAATCGAGCTTAGTGTGGGAACCCTGTGGCTGGCAGTAACATGAGAAAAGGATCATATGTGGGTCTGTGCTTTGGGATCCTACGTGGGTCTATATTTCAGGGTCCCATATGGATCCACTCTAGGAATCCACATCGGACTACTCTAAGATCCTACGTGGGTCTTCTGTACTAGGATCCTACTTGGGTTTGATGATTTAAGATCCTACGTGGGTCTTCCTCTCAACAGATTAAGATGATTCAGTAGTTACATCTAATCATCTATATTACCGTACCTAAGTTATACCTGGTGTGAGATGAGCCTTTACTATTGTCTTGATCATTTGGGTGGCGTACCTTTTTAGTGCATACCTTCGTGTTGATATCTTTTTGGTATTCTTCTGTGTGGTGTTACCTCTGTTGTACTTACCTTCATGGTGTTACCTTCGTGGTATTCTTTACTTCGTGGGATAGTTGAGCTTTGGGATTTTGAGTTGGAGTTTGGGTTTCCTCATGATTGTGATGGGGTTACTCAAAAACATAGGTATATGTATGGGAATATAACTAAGTAGGGATGTCAGTTGTTTTCATGCTTTTTGGTTTATCCTTTGTGGATTTTGTGAAAACTTTGAGGGTCTCGGGCTCCCTACTGATTATCGTTATACTCACCCCTGCAAAGTCTATGCCTGCACCTTATTGTGTTTGATGCAGAAGAAGCACCGTACTAACTGAGGACAAGAGTACCAGGACTTTAGGTAGCTCAGAGGTGGAAACTAGATGTGGCGTACTGCAGACACGACAATTCGAGAGTTGTACCTACCCTTCAGGTACGATTCTTGGCGGGGGTTTTCATGAGATGTTTTTAGTTTTACTTGTACTTTTCAGTTAACTTGTACATTTCAGTTGGACTTGTATTCTGGTCCCTTTTTCTTTCTATACACTCCATGTTTACTATATCATTTTAATTTTTGATTGTATACTGCTTTGTTCTTAGTTGTGGGAGTTTACAGGTTATAAAGGCAATGCCTTCCCATTTTTAGGGAATATGGCTTTTGGTGCTAGTCGCCAGCTCATGGAGTATGGAAGGCGGGCATGGGGTTGTCACGGCACGGGCCCCAGGGACAAGTCGTGATAGGAACTATCTCATCAGTTTCATTTTTCCTTTTTTAGGTTGGGACATATTTCTGGTTGGGTGTGTATCATTTCCATTTAATTTTAAGTATACTCTACCATACTCTTGTTTTTTAGAGGTTTATGCATGTTTGTTTTACTCTGTAACAGTGTTTCATCATTTCTTCTTTCCCTCTGCACTTTTACATTGAGTTTTTTGTGTGTTTCTGTATATAGGTTATTAGGCAAAGGCCTCCCTGAGTTAGTTTTCCTTCAGTCCTTGTCTCCAACCCCTTTGTAACACCTAGAGGTTTTTATGAAATATTTTCTTTAAAAAAATTTAATTCTTCAATATCATTAATTTCAACCAATCGTGAGTATAAACGAACCATAGAAACCCTTTCTATAAAATTACCATTATAACCAAGCCTTTATCTTAGGGAGAATAAATATAACTAACTTATAAAAATGTATGGTGAATTCATTGGCTAACAATTATTTATCAAAAAATATAAATAAATTATATATTTGTATTTATATAGTAATAAATTATGTGAATTAAAATTAGTAAAGGAAATTAATGAAATATATATGTTATATATTTAATAAAAGATTTTCTATATTTATCCAATACATATTTTACTCTTAGGGTATGAATAAATGATATTTCATATATAAAAACCTAATTTTTTACAAAATGGAAATTTTACCACCTTTTAATGGAGAAAAATAATTAAATTAAAATTTTAAAAAATTAATTATTTTTATAGAAAACATAATATTTTTAATTTTAAGTGGGATAAAAAATTTACATTGGATTAATTGTTTATGTTCTTTTGATAACTTTCATGTTTTGATAAAAAGTAAAAATATACTAAATTTAATGTGAATATTTTTTTCATAAGAATAATTTATATTATTAAATAATATTATTTAATGGTTTGAAAGTATAATTAAAATATATTTTTATCATTTAAAATAATTTTGTTCATTGGAATGAATTTTACATTGAGTTTAGAAATAAAAACATTTCAATCATTTACAATGTTTTAATTTTTAAAACACGTTTTCTCATTCAAAAAAAAGATGTTAATTTTAAATTAATTAATGCAACTTCTGTGTTTTGAATTTTTAAGAATGGATTCCGTATTAGGAATCAGTAGTTCCAAATTATTTAAATAAATTTCTTTTGTTTTGGGGTTTATGAATAGTAACTTTAATAATTTTTATTAATATGGTAAAAGGGTAAATCAGGTAATTAAGAGTAAAAATAATATTATAAATTGACCCAAACTCATTTCATAAAATCATTTTATGAGTTTATTTCAACCTAAATCATCCTTGGTTATAAATGTTATCCTTTAGAAGCCACATGTATGAGATTATGGAATATAATTTATTTAATTTAAAGAAAAGTTAAATATGTATTAATCAAATTTTAATAACTATATCATTTTTAATATAATGTTATATAGAAGATAAATTATATTTTAAATAATATTTATAATTCTAAATTTTTTATATTTATCATGGTAATTTATTTGTAATTTTAAGGAAATAAATAATAACCATAATGGATTTTATATTTTTGATGCAGAAATTATTTCATTGATGAGAAATCAATAAAATAATTTTTTTTAAATGGTAATAACCATTAAAAGAAGAAAAAACTTCACAAAATCTTATTTTAAGAGTATATATCGAGAAAAATCATACAGGGATTGATTTATTAACAATTTAGAGGTATATATAAAATATTATGACACTTATAATATTTTCTTTATGCTGGTGTTAAATTTTCCATATTCCTGTTTTAATAAATATAACATTTTTTATTTGTATTTTCCTGAAGATATATTCAACTAGAATTATTATTATGAATTCTAGATTATTTATCTTCATCTTAGTATTTTATTTTTATTTCTAATTCAAAATCTAATTATATTATATAATTACACAAATTTAATGTAATAATTATTTTATTAATGGATATAAAAAAATGTGATTAAAAATAACACAAAAAATTAATTTTGGATAATTAATATATTTAAATAATTTTATATATGACACTGACTTCCTAATAATATAATAAAAAAATTTAAGTTAACTTGTTATTTTATTATTTTTTTAAATTAATTAATTGGATAATGTCAAAATTAACACTATTGTTTGATTATCAAAATAATTTTTTATTAAATTATTTAAAAATCATTAAAAAAATATATAATAATTATTATATGGTTTAAAATTTTTTAATTTATTTATATATGCTCAAATTTACAACAAATAAGTATATATTTCACCCTTTTAATATTGAAATATTTATTACCTTAATTAAAAATTAAATATAATAACTAAGTGTTAATTAAATTGATAAGATTTAAAATGATAGAAAAACATATATAAAGATTATTATTTTAGTATATTACAACATTATCTCATTTAATCAATAAAATTAGGAACATTTTCATGTTTTGGATGTGGTTTGATTTTATTATGAATTAATATTTTTGGAGATTCCATGTGTACCCCTCAACTCAATTATAAAAGGGCAGATCCTCCCTAAATTATTCACTTAATTTTAAAACTTCAAGATTATCCATCCTTAACCAATTTCCTTATCAACTTCCCATGTCACATTCTATAGGTTTTTTTCTTCTCCAAACACCAACCCGAGTTCTTTAAGAGGTGTTCTATAGGGAGCATGTCGAAGAAGAGTTATCTCCTCTACCAATTCTTTCAAACATGTTTATTCTTCTACTTAATCTTAATTAATTCATTAAATTATAAAGTAATAAATATAATATAACTTATATACTGATATTTTATTATTATGGACAACCATATTCCACCTTCTATCCATCCTATGAAAAACAAAATCATCATTCGTGTTTACGTACGGGTTACCGTCTTCAGGTCATGGTGTAATTTGTTTTTCACCACCACCTTACATGGATTGGTATAATGATGGAACTAATAAATATATGTGATTATTATAACATGATATAGATTGTTGAATAAAATATATATCATCCACTTTAGTACCATTTTATAATTACGAGATTGATATCGTCGATCGTGCGTACGTATATCCTACCATATCCATGATGCGATGCGATTCATTCTACATGATATCCATTAAATTGTGATTATATAAATTTCTATAATGAATAAATATGGTATATATTATGTTAATATCATTTTTTAATTTTAAAAATATGACCTAATAAGTACAACTGAAACTTATTCGACAAAACATGTATAAGAAAATGAAGCAGTTAATACTCGAATGATGACTAATAATGAAATATTATTATGAAAATGATGATTATATGATCATATATGATATCATAAAAATAAATATAATTCTAGAATAAATCAATGAAATTATTTTAATCATTATACATGAGGTTCAGATACATACAAATGCTATCGGACCTAAGGTAATGGATAATTTCGCAATCTCATTATTATTCAAGATTATTTATATAGAATTATATACTAGGGTATATTTATAATCAATGTCCATGTTTCCTAAATATGTATTCGAATTTTTTTTTCTATTCCTCTATATTTTTTTAAAGTCAATTTCACCCATTGGTGAATTTTTATTCAATGTTATGAAAGGAATCTTTTGTCTTTTTCGATATGTGGTACTTTTTGACTTTCCAAAAAAAGTACGAGAAGACTATTTTCCTTAAAGTTATATGGAATGAATGAATTTTTATGTTCTCATAAATCCTTATTACCATAAATCTTATTTCACAATATTTTATTTTTATCTTATAATAAATTCTTTTCTTTCCCTGTATATTGAAAAAAGAAAACATTATTAAAAGAAGAAAGGATATTTTCCTAAAGAATTAATTTCAAGTTTTCTATCAGAATTATTTTCCATCTAAGATAGAATTATATAATAGGGTTATGTTTCAAGTATATTATCTATATTGTTCCGATTATTTGAATATTTTTTTTATGGGATGCTATTTATGAAATCCATTTGTTTTACGTGGATATATGTTATGATAGAAAGATGTTTAATAAACCCATTTAATTCTTTGGGATATACTATGATTTATGATTTATGTTTTTGCGGAACACATAAAAATGATTTCATTATGAGATGGTTGGGACCTATATTTCCCTCCAATGAATTGGGTAAATATTTATATCTCATGAGATAGATAGGGCTGGTATGGGAAATGATCTTTGTTCAGTAATACAGGGATGGAACGAGGACTGTACTCGGTTCAGTAATGGACTTTTTCTGTTATAGTGGTATTGGAAATGAGTTTGGAATAATAGGAAAATATTTTATATGCTTATTTTTATGGCAAAAAAAATCATGTCTTATGTTATGACTTTTGGGATTATGTTCATTGGATGTTATGAAATTGTATGATTTATCATATGACATTATATCATGGTCTTTCATATGTAAGATAAGATTTTTAAATTTTATGTTATTATGCCTTATGATTATGATATGATTTATATATCTATTATTTACCCTTACTAAGCTTCCAAAATCAACCTTTCGTGTGTTTCTTTTTTCTAAGTCATGAAGAAGCGTATATATTATGATTTGTCAAAAAATGGTCTAGTTATGAATGAATAGTCGAGAGATAATGTTGAAGTCTTATGAACCAATTGTGTATGTTTCCTAGTTTCTGAAGACACTAAACCTATACGGTCCTATCATATTTTTTTTATACTTTATAATGAATATTCTTCAATTTTGAATTAATATCTATGTATGTTAACTGTGGGTATTTATAGTCGGTATCAGAGCCTGGTATAATTATCCTTTTGAATTTAGGATGATAAAACCTTAGTAAGAACTCTAAGGATATGTCAAAGTATAGGTTACAATATTAGTATTTTAGAAATTACTATAAATAACCTAGTATAAGACCTAATGTGTACTAAATGTAAATTTTAGTCATGATTATATGGTTTTCTCATTATGATTAGTGTTTCTCACACTATGATTCTTAGTTTTAGTCAATGGCTGGAACCCGAAAGAATCATGTTAATACTGAATGTGACGGGAAATGCAATGACTGCCCTCCTGGGAAACCAAATGTCATGGGAGATCGAATGATAAATCTTGTATCTTGATCACACAACTTTATCAACCTATGAACCATACAGGGAATCCAAACAATCAATGGAGGAAACAAAGTTATATTGGGTCCTTCATGAGGGAGAACCTACATTCTTTTAGTGGGTATTGTGATACACTAGTGGATTAAAAATGGATCAGTACCACTAAAAAGATATTTTTAGTTCTCCAATTTTAATAAATAGAGAAATTAATCTTAGAAGCCTATCATTTGGAAAGAGTGGTTGGTCCATGGTGGAACCCTATCAAGAATATGAGTCAAAGAGATGAAATTGAATCTATTAAATGGGATGAGTTCAAGAACATATCTTTCAATAAGTACTTTCCTCATATTATTTAAAAAAATATGGATAAGGCGTTCTTGAGATTAATAAAAAAGATAATGAATCTGTTGGTATCAACAAAGTAAATTTCCAAAGACCTTCAAGTCACATTTCGATAATTATTATGTAACATGAGAGTAAAATTTAATGATTATTTATTTCTATAAATACAATTACCTTAATTGAATTATCAATAGGGGATAAAAATAGATATGAAAAAATCATTTGATGTGATCTAAAGGTTGACATGGAGATTTGAGTAACCCATCATTCTTACGGGTTTTATAAGAATAGAAAAAACTAATTCATGGAAAAATCTAAATACCACACTAAAAACAAGATGAGTTTTCTCTTATACTCAAAGTGTGGAAGAAAACATGGAGGATGTTTTCTTAAATGGGATAGAATATTTTTTAAAGTGTTGGAGATAAGGTCATTATGATGTTCAATGTTGAAGTGATGGGAAAAAGACGAATAAGGATGTGAATAAATAAATGGCAACATAGAACGAACTCTTACACATTAATGCTACAAGTATAAGGAAATTGGGAATTATTCCAACTAATTAACTAACCCATGGTTCATCGATGATGATCTATGTTAGAAAATTATTAAGCACAAAGATAAATTCAAGTCACATGGGATCACTATCGATGATGTAGAATATGATAATGAAGTGGATAAAGTTACACTTACCATCAAATCTAAAGTATCAAATGTTTTATTTGATTCTGGATTAACCCAATCTTTTATTTATGAATAATTTATTCAGGGTATCATGATATTAACTCAATAATTAGATGTTGTGCTAGCTGTGAAAACTCTTAATGGAACAATGGTCACATCAAAAGTTTATAATTCTTCTCCATTTGAGGATTGCTGTAAGGTGCATCCAGAAAATCTTGTTATCCTTTCTTTAGTAGAATTTAATTTGATTATTGACATGGATTGTATTTCTCTATGTGGATCTCATATCAATTTCTAATTAAGGGAAGTCATATTTCATATTCTGGATAAATCTATGATCATCTATTGATGCAAGGATGAGTATGACCTTCCAGTGGAAATATCTTCCATCTTATGGGTATTGATTCCTATAAATTATCGTTTTCTATCTAAAATGTATATGGTGAAACTATAATTTAATAATACACATATTTCATGAGTGTTTTTTTGATTTCTTTCTCGAAGAATCTTGAGGTCTTCCACTGAATCGTGAAATTGAGTTTTCAATAGAACTCATACTGAATGTTATGCCTATTTCAAAGGCACCTTATAGAATGGAACCATATGAGTTGCAGAAATTGAAGAATAAATACCAAAAGAATCTTGAAAATTTATTCATATGCCTTAGTGTTTCATGTTAATGTGCGCCTATTTTTTATATTAAGAAGAAAGATGGATCAATCAGAATCTTCATTAATTATTGAGAACTTAACAAGATAATTATCATGAACAAATATCATATTCTCTACATTTATGAATTATTCAAAAAACTATGCGGAGCTCAATAATTTCCCAAGATTGATATTCATTCAAAATATCATGAATTAAGGGTAAAGAAGAAGGATATTCCAAAGACAAAATTCTGTATAAGGAATTGACACTATGAATTTATGGTGATTCTTTTTGGTCTTATCAATACCCCCTCTACATTCATGGATCTAATGAATAGAGTATTTAGTGAATATCTTGCTCAATTTTTGGTAGTCTTTATAGATTATATTCATGTTTTTTCAAAGAGAAAGTAATAACAAGAAGATCACTTAAGAATTGTACTGAAGACCCTAATAAAGGAAAATCTTTATGAATAATATACCAATATGAATTTTGGCTTCATAAAGTTTAATTTTTGGGTCACATAATCTCAAGATAAGGGCTATTTGTAGATCTAGAAAAAACAAAAGTTATTGAAAGTCGGACAAGACCAAAAAGAGTAACTAATATATGATGTTTTCATTATTTGGTTGGATACTATCGACCATTTGTGAAAACTTTTACACAACTAAAAATCCACTAACCATGTTGACTCTAAAATGAGTTAAGATTGTGTAGATGGAATAATGTGAAGTGAGTTTAAAAGAGATAAAAATAAAGTTAACCAGTGCACTTGTTCTCACACTTCCTTATAGGGGATAAAGAATTCTGATCTACATTGATGTATCCATAAAGGGTTTTGGATGTGATCTCATGAAAAATGATATGGTGAAAGATTATCCATCACAAAATTTGAAAATCCATAATAAAAATTACCCAAATCGTGATTTGGAGTTAGCTGTGGTGATATTTTAATGAAAGAAATAGTGGAATTATCTTTATGGTAAAAGGTGTGATATGTATTCTGATCATAAAAGTTTAAATATATTTTCACCCAAAAGGAGATGAATGTGATCCAAAGAAGGTGGTCATAGTTGATTAAATATCACGAATTCTCAATAAATTACCAACCTGGAAAAGAAATCATGGTGGAAAATTCTTTAAGTAAAAAAGATCATGCTAGCCTATCCATGATGAGGATAAAAAATATCTAATATTGATGGGTCTGTGAAGTATTGATCTTGAAATTATAAATCAAGGATAGAAATATTATCTTTCTCAAATGGATGTTCAATAATCTATACAAGTGAATATTATGGAGGTGCAGAAGGGAGATGTAGTGCTACAAAAGAAGGTGAGAAATGTTCCTGAATATAACCTTGATTGTGAAGGAATAATAAGGTTCAAGAATCAGGTATGTATTCTTCCTATACCGTAATTAAATAAGGATCTTTTAGATGAGGCTCATAGTTCTTAATTCTATATTCACCCAGAAAGAACAATGATGTATAAGGACCTTAAAGAGTTTCTTTCTTGGTGTGGAATGGAAAGAGATGTTGTTGAATATGTATCTTAGTACTTGGTTTGTCAACAAGTTAAGGTTGAGTGATAGATATATAATTGAATGTTACAACCATTTCCCATACTGAAATAGAAATGGGAAGACAACAATATGGACTTTTCATCAGACTTCCCAAAACATCTAAAGGCTATAATTATATATGGGTTATAGTTGATCACCTTATTAAGTTGGAAAACATCATTGATATTAGTGATTATTTCTATCTTGATAATCTTTCTAGGATATATATAAATGAATTGGTAAGATTTCATGGAGTTCCAATTTCCATTATAACTTATCAGGATCTGATAATTACCATGAAGTTCTGGGAAT
The DNA here is from genome assembly GCA_963277665.1 of Viscum album. Classification (NCBI taxonomy): domain Eukaryota; kingdom Viridiplantae; phylum Streptophyta; class Magnoliopsida; order Santalales; family Viscaceae; genus Viscum; species Viscum album. The sequence continues at coordinate 1,243,973,165 of OY728156.1, read as the reverse complement.
GTTTTTAGTAGGATCTGGATACAAAGTTAAATTTCATCACTACTTATCATCATCAAATATATGGTTAGTCAAAGAGAACAATTAAAACTCTAGAAGACATGTGGAGATCTTTCCTGATGGATTTCAAAGGAGGTTGTCATCAACACCTACATTTGGAATAAGTTTATTAAGAAAATATATTTCACTCCTATATTCATATGGATCCTTATAAATCCTTCTATGCAAAGAAGTGTAGAACTCTAACTTATTGGGATGAAGTTAGGGAAAGAAAGATATTATGACCTGATCTTGTTGATGAAGTGGTAGATAAGGTCACATCTATTCAGTAACACAAAAGAGAAACCTAGAGTTGACAAAAAAGTTATACAGACAACTGAAAAAAAGGCCTAGAGTTTGAATTCAGTGATATGGTGTTTCTTTGAATATCTCTATGAAATAGAGTAATGATATTTGGAAAGAAGTTCAATTTTATCCCAATCTATATCGCTCCTTTTGAAATTCTGGATCGTGTTGGGAAGGTAGCTTACTGATTGGAGATTCCACTAAATCTCTCCCAAGTTCATGATGTGTACCATGTATCTATATTGATAAAGAACATACACAATCCTTCACATGTACTAAACCAAGAAGCAATACCATTGGATAAACATCTTTCTTATAAATAACAACTAATAGAGATTCTGGATCGTAGAAAAAAGGTTATAGGAAACAAGAACACTGGAATTGTTAAATTTTTATAGAGGAAACACTAATTTGAGGAAGCTATGTAGGAATATAAGGATGTGATGAGGTAGAGGTATCTTAATTTTTTTTATCTAGTTGAAAAATTTTTGTAGGAAAATTCAGTTAAATGTGGGTAGAATGTAACACTCAGATGTTTTTATGAAACATTTTCATTAAATAATTTTAATTCTTCAATATCATTCATTGCACACAATCATGAATTTAAAAGAACCGTGAGATGCCCTTGGAATAAAATCACCATTATAACCTAGCCATTAGGTTGGCAGGAATAAATATAACTAACTTGTGAAAATGCGTGGGAAATTCATTGGATAACAATTATTTGTGAAAAATATAAATCAATTATATATATTACTATTTTATTTTATTAATAGATTAATTTAATTATATTTAGTAAATGAATTTAATAAAATATATATGAAATATATTTAATAATTTTTTTTATATTCATCCAATAAATATTTTAGTCATATGATATGAATAAACTCTATTTTATGTATAAAATCTAAATTTTTTCAAATGGTAATTTTAACACCTTTTAAAGGAGAATCCTTTTTAAATTTAAATTTTGAGACCTTAATAATTTTCATATGACAATATAAACCTATTATTTGTAAGTGGGATATAATAAATTATTTTGGATGAAATTTTTATATTCTTTTCATAACATTCAAGTTTTTCTGAATAGTAAAATATACTAAATTTTATGTGAACACAACTTTTTTCATTAGAAAAATTTATATTGTTAAATTATATTATTTCATAGATTATAAGTATAATTAGAATATATTTTTATCATGTAATATAATTTAGGTCATTTTCATTAATTTTAAATTTAATTTAGATATAAAAACATTTCAATCGTTTGCAATTTTTTAACTTTTAAAACATTATTTATCATTTTATAATGAGATTAATTTTAAATTAATTATTCCAACTACTATGTTTTGAATTTTGAAAAATGTATTCCATATTTTTAATAATTATTCCCAATTAATTAAATATATTACATTTATTTTTTATCATTACAAATTGTTACTTTGGTAATTTTTAAAATACTGTTAAAGGGTAAATCATATAATTAAGTGTAAAAATAATATTATTAATTTACCCTAACACTGTTCCTAACCACATTATTAAGTTTTTTCGACCTAAATCATTCTTGGGTATAAATGGTATCCTTTGTATGCCACTTGGATAAGATTAGAACATTTAATTTATTTTATTTAATGAAAAGTTAAATATGTCTTCCTCAAATTTTAATAACTATATCATTTTATAATATAATATTATATAGAATATAAATTAGATTATAAATACTATTTTGAAATCTAATATTTTATTATTTTTCATGGTAATTTTTTTAATTATTATGAATTAAATGATTATCTTAAATGATTATACATTGATGATGTATAAATTTTTTGATTAATGATAAATCAATAAAATAAATTTTATTAAAATGAAAATAATTATTAAAAGACCCAAAAACATGACCAAATCTTATTGGTTGAGTATATATCAACCATGATCATCCAAGTGTCGAGTTATTGAACATCTTAAGCTTTATGAAAAATATTATTTCACTTATAATATTTTATTTAATTTGATGTTAAAGTGGTCATATTCATGTTTTAATAAATATAACATCTTTTTTAATTTTCTAGAAGATATATTTTACTAAAAGTATTATTTATGAAATATAGATTATTTATATTTGTATTACTATTTATTTAATTCTTATTAAACGAATAATAATATTAAATAATTACACAAAATTGATGTAGTAATTATTTTATTAATGGAGATAAGAAATAAATGTGAATAAAAATATTAAAATAAATATAATTTTGGATAATTAATATATAAAAATAATTTTATAGATGAACATTACCTCATGGGAATATAATAAAATATTTTTTTCTAAGTTAAATTGTAATTTTATAATTTTTAATAATCTATGAATTGAATAGTGTCAAAATTGACACTATTGTTTATTTATCAACATAATGTGTTATTAAATTATTTAAAAATCATAAAAAAATTATAAAATATTTAATAATTATTATATGGTCTAAAATGTTCTAAATTATTTATATATAATCTAAATTACATAAAATGAGTAAATATTTCACTCTTTTTATTATTGAGATATTTGTTACCTTAGTTAAAAATTAAATAGAATAACTAAGTGTTAATTAAAATGATACAGTTTTAATTGATAGAAAATATTCTCTAAAATTTAATTGTTTATTGAATTACAACCTTATATAATATCATCTTATAGATTAATAAATTTTGGAGGTTTTTCTTATGTGGTTTGATTTTATTATAAATTAAAAGTTTTGGAGATTCCATGAGTGCCCCTCACCTCAATTATTAAAGGGAGCATCCTGACTCACTTTTTCACTTCATTTTGAATCTTAAATATCACACATACCCTACCCATTTCCCTTATCAAATTCCATATTCACAATATAGAGTTTTTGGAATTATCCAAAGACCAACCCTGGTGCTTTAGGAGTTGATCTTGAGGGAGCTTGTTGAAAAAGAACTAATCTCCTCAACCTATTCTTTAAAAAATCTTTCTTATTCTACTTAATATTCATGATTTGAATAAATTATAATGTAATAATTCAACAATAAATTATATGTAGAGATTTTATTATTATTTACCGACCATATTCCACCTAATATATATCATACTAAAAACAAAATCACCAGCTGTGCATACATACGGCTTATAGTCTCCACGTCGTGGTCTAATATATTTTTCACCACCGCCTTACTTGTATGGGTATAATTATGGAAATAATAACTATATTTGATTATTATAACATGATATTGATTCCACAATAAAATATAACCCATCAAATTTTATACCATTTCACAATTATGGGGATGATATCGCTACTCGTGCGTACGTACGGCCTACCGTCTCCATGATACGATGTGATTTATTTTGCATGATATTTATTAAATAATGAATATATTAATATCTAGAATGGATAAATATGGTATATATGATGTTAATATAATTTTTTAATGATAAAATTATGACCTAATAAGTACATGTGAAACTTATTCGACAAAGTATGCATAAGAAAATGAGGCAGTTAATACCCAGATAATGAGTAAAAATGAAATATTATTAACAAAAGGATGATAATATGATCATATATGATATCTTAAAAATGAATATAATTCTATAATAATTCAATTACATTATTTCAATCATTATACAAGAGATTTATATATGTATAATGTATATCGAACCTAAGGTAAGGGATGATTTTGTAACCTCATTATCATCCAAGATTGTTTATACGTAAGTATATATCGGGATATATTTATCATCCATGTACATGTTTCCCAAATATGTATTCCAAAATATTATTAATATTCCTATAAAATTGTTTAAATTAAATTTTACCCATTATTAAATTTTTTAAAAATGGTATGTAATGAATATTTCCTTATTTTTGATACAAGGTGCTTTTTTATTTTCTGACAAAATTATAAGAAGAATGTTTCCTTTTAAATTATACAGCCTGAACAGATTTTTATGTTTCTATAACACATTATTTACATGAATCATACTTCATAATATTTAATGTCTTTTTTCAAAAAAATTCTTTTCTTGCATGTCATTTTGAGAAAAGAAAACATTATTAAAGAATAAATGTTATTTTACTCAAGAATTAATTTCAAGTGTTCTATCAAAATTATTTTACAAAAAAGATGGAATTATTTAAAAGAGTTATGTTACAAGTATACTATCCCTATTATTCCTATTATATTATTATGTATATTATTTAATTATTTTTATAAAACCCATTTGTTTTACATGGATTTATGATATGTTGGAATGATGTTTAAAAAACCCATTTTATTCTTTGGGTAATGCTATGATGAATGATTTATGTTTTTGTGGAACATGTAAGAATGATTTCATTATGAGATGTGTTGGACCTATATCCCCATCTAATTCATATTGTAAATATCTATATCTCGTGATATAGATAGTTTTTTAATGTGAAATAATCTCAGTTCAGTAATACAAGGCTGGAATGAGGAGTGCACTTTGTTTGGTAATGAACTTTGTCTACAATGGTGGTCCTGGCAGTAAATCTTGAAAAATATGAAATGATTTTATAAGATTGTGTATATTTCAAAAAATTGTGTGTCTTATATTATGACTTTTGGTATTATTATCATTGACTCTTATGAACATTTATGATTTATCCCATGAAATGATATAATGGTATTTTATATGTAGGATAAGATTTTTCAAATGTTATGTTATTATGTTTTATGATTATGATATTATTGATATATCTCTTCTTTACTATTACTAAGAATCTGATATCACCATTTCTTGTGTTTATTTTACCTAGGTCATGAAGAAGTTTATTAAGTAACGTATGTCAAAAGTGGGTCTAGTAATAATGGAATAAGTGGGAGGTAATATAGATTTCTCATGAATCAGTTGTTTATGTTTGTCATTTTCTAAAGACACTAAACCTATATGGTCCTACAGTGGTTTTATTATAAATTGTAATTAATATTGTTTAATTTTCAAGTAATATCGATGTATGTAATGTATGGGTCATTACACCCTAGCCTATGGAGGCGGGCTTGGGGTAGTTGTGGCTCGAGCCCCCGCTTGGGTTGGGTCGTGACAAATAAAATGGGTTTCATATCATTAAAAAATGGTATCACATAATGTGATATAAAAAGTAAATAGGTTGATATCCATAATTTAATCACCCAAATAGAGTATTTCCTAAATTAATTTATCGGGTGATCCATAAAATATAATTCCATATGAGTAATATATTTTGAGATAAAGAGTAAAATGGAAGTAAAGTCATGAAAATAAATTTTTTAAAAAACATTTACCTTATTGTAAAAGGGAGAAGTTATAAGTCACCTTCAAAAATAATTTTCAAAAATTAATATAAAATCATGTAAAATATAATTTTAAAAAAATACAAAGAATTAATCCTAAAATAATACAAAATTTTCTTTAAAAGAAATGTGGAGTATAAGAAAAATATAAGATCATGAAAGTAAAAAAAATATTAAAAATACATTTATTGAAACCCAAATCATTAAATGAGTGATACATTTTTCACATAAAATGAATTAATCTTGTAAATACCAGGAATTTCCGTGGAAATTTTTTTCTTAAATACATGGGAATTTTTCGAGTCCGCGAAAACTGGCGGCACGTGATTTCAAGGAAAGGTGTGCCCGGAATCAATTTCTGAAGTTTTGTTTGGGTACGTTCAGTAAACGTATGGGTGATATTTTATAACTTTTTAATTGGTGATCAGAATTGAAATCTGAGGGCACCATTGAAATCGCAGCACTGGTATTCCCTTAAAGAGACTTCCACTTTGATGGCAGTGGGTCGAGTTTTAAAGTTAGATTTTGGGTTTTCATGGAAAATAATAAAATAAAGTGTGTGTCGGTTTATTTTATTTGATCCGCCAAGTGATTTTTGGGTGGTTAAAACCTCGTCTTGGAAGATGGAGGAGGGGCCACCACACCGTAACCTCCCATGAGAGGTTATGGTGGTGGGGCCCACCCGAACTCAACCTATCATGTGAGGATAAATTAGGTGGGGACCACTCGGGATCTTAACCCCTTGAAACTCCCCATTAAAGTGGAGAAAACTCTCAGATCGGGCTACCACCAACTTAGAGTTCGAGATGAGGATGTGCAGAAGATGGCCTTCAAGTGTCGGTATGGCCACAACAAGTTCTTGGTAATTCCCTTCAATGTAACCAACACTCCAGTAGTGTTTATGGGACACATGAACACGATCTTCCATCTATACCACAATTTCTTTATCGTAGTCTTCATCGACAATATTCTAAGCTACTCGAATACGGAGGAGGAGCATGCCTACCATTTTCGGGTATTACTGGACACACTCCGACAGCATCAGATTTATGGTAAGCTCTCGCACTGCCAGTTTTGGATCCAAGAGGTTCACTTTTTGGGACATTTCATCTCAGAGGCTGGAGTTGCAGTGGATCCAAGGAAGATCAAGGTGGTACATCTTTGGGAGCCACCCAGGAGTGTGACGGAGGTACGGAGTTTCCTGGGTTTGGTTGGTTACTACCAGAGGTTTGTGCCATACATTTCCAGAGTTGCAACACCACTATCAGCCTTGACGAAGAAGGGGAAACCCTTCGTGAGGTTGGAGAGATTCCAGCAGAGCATTTAGGAGCTGAGACAGAGGTTGAATAGTTCCCCCATATTGAAGCTTCCATAAGAAGGCATAGGGTACGTAGTCTAATGCGATGCATCAGGGACCAGACTCGGGTGTGTTCTGATGTTGGAGCGAGTAGTGATCGCTTATGGTTCTCAGTAGCTGATACAACATGAGCAGAACTACGCTACCCATGACCTAGAGTTAGCAGTAGTGGTCTTCGCCTTGAAGATGTGGTAGCACTATCTGATGGGCAAGCGTTTCACAGTCTACTTCTAACACCATAGTCTTAGGTATATGTTCTCTTAGAAGGACCTAAACCTGAGACAACAAGATTCGCTTGAGTTCCTACAGGACTATGACATCGAGATAGTCTATACTCCTATGAAGGTGAACATTATAGCAGATTCACTCGGTAGGAGATCTGGTATATAGTTGCTAAGCGAGGTGAAAGAGGAGCTAGAATCTTTACATATATTCTTTGTGGATCGAGACAGATCATCCATTCTTCATTATCTTATAGTCACTCCCCCATTTCTTCAACGATTCAGGGAGGCACAGTGTGGAGATGCTGACTGCGAGACATGACGTGCTCAGATATCCATAGGGTAGACTATAGTCAAAGGTATGTCATGTAATCGCACAATCTCTTGCACATAGAGGCGCCTCAAGATCTCCACTGAACCCTGCCCTCTGATATGTAGGAAGCGGGCCGACTTGCTGAGTTGGTCGGTGATCACCGAAATCAAGTCGTGACCCTTGAATGTATGTGGAAGACCCGTCACGAAGTCCCTGGATATCCCATCCCACTTCCACTCTGGGGTCTCTAAAGGCTGGACAAAGCCTGCTGGTACCTGGTGCTCCGACTTCACTTGCTGACAAGTGAGGCATCAAGAGACAAACTTTGCTACCACCTTCTTCATACCTGACCACCAGTGCTTTCGCCAAAGGTCCTGGTACATTTTTTCCACTCCTAGATGTACCGCTCGATGTGAAGTGTGGAACTCCCTCAACACTTTCCCTTGAAGTACCACTTGTACCAAGGTATGTCCTATGAAGAGGATGACAAGCTCCCCACCTTCCTCAGACAGATGGTCAAGCCTGGTGGACTATTCAGACCCTCGAGGACATGAAACGTTCTTGTGTCCTAAACTTCGGTCGTGGCTAGGAGGATCACTTACCTTTGGTGGAGCATTCATACAACAACAGTTATCACTCCACCATCGGGATGGCACCTTTTTAGGCCTTGTATATTCGACCTTACAAATCACCATTGTGCTGGACAGACCTAGGGGAGTCAGCACTAGTAGGACCAGAGATGGTACGAGCTACCACAGAGATGGTGCAGATCATCCTGGAGCAGATGAAGACTGCACAGAGCAGGTAGAAGTCATATGCCTACAGGAGACAGAGACCTCTTGAGATCGAGGATGGGGACCACGTATTTCTATGGGTCTCACCCCGACGAGGTTTATGGATATTTGGTCAAGGCGGCATGTTATCTCCACGATTCATCGGACCTTTTTTGGTCCTTAGCAGAGTTGGTGTGGTGGCTTACCGCTTAGCTCTTACACCTCAGTTGCACCAGGTGCACGATGTCTTACACGTATCTCAGCTGAGGAGATACGTGCACGACCCTTCTCTCATCATCGACCATGTAGAGCTGGACATCGATGATGGGGAAACATTTATAGAGGTTCCAGTGGAGATTGAGGATTGAAAAAATCAGGTCCTTCATGGACGGTCGATACCTCTAGTGTGCATTCATTGGCCGCACAGGAACCTCCAGGAGAGCACATGGCAGTGGGAGGCTCAGATGCGTGCTCAGTACACCCATTTGTTCCTTTAGTTCAAGTTATAGCTTACAGGGACGTAACTCCCTGAGGTGGATGAATTTAACGACACATAATTTCCATGGAAATTTCATTCTTAAATACATGGGAATTTAACGAGTCTGGGAAAACTGACGGAACGTGATTCTAAGTCCCGGTTCGCCCAGAATAAATTTCTGATGTTTTCTTCGGGTACGTTTAGTAAACATATAAGCAAGATTTAATAAATTTTGAACCGTTTCTCGGAATTGAAATCTGAGTGCACCGTTGAACTCGTAGCACCGGTATTCACTTAAGGAGACATTCACTTCGATTGTAGTGGGTCGAGTTTAAAAGATAGATTTTGGGTTTTCATGGAAAATAATAAAATAAAGTGTGCATCACTTTATTTAATTTGAGCCACCAAGTGAGTGTTGGGTTGTTAAAAGCTCCTCTTGGAAGTTGCTGGTGGGGCCACCACACAGTTACTTCCCATGAGAGGTTATGGTGGTGGGTCCCACACGAACTCAACCTCCCATGTGAGGATAAATGAGGTGGGGACCACCTAGGCTCTTAACCCCTTCAAACTCCCCATTAATGTGGCAATAACTCTCAAGCTCCAATTAATATAGGGGAACCTCTTCAACTCCCCTTTATTTATTTGTGCCAACCCTTCACATTAATTAAGGGGAGCCTGCCTAATTAATTAGTCAATTTGAATAATTTTCCAACAAATTAATATGAGATTACAATCAATTATTTTGATGGAATATTCACTTTGGTGGAGCTTGGAAAGAGGAGAACATGGGAGAAAAGGAATTCTCCAATGAAGAACGCCCCTCCCAATGAATAATGAAGAATGAAAGAAGTTGATCCTTCTTCGACTTCCTCCACGATGCTTCAACCCTCATGAGACGTCTTTGAAGACCAACTTATGTGACTACGTCAATGAATGACGAATGAAAAATCAAAGGTAGGTGCATTAAATTAATTTGTGTGCCTTGTTCTTCCCTCATTTTTGGATAATGGTGGTTGTTGAGCTTCGTTCTTATGAACCATTTGCTATCACCATAAACAAGGAGGATACGGGCCAACCCTACATGGCCTGACATCCTCCGTCTATTTTCCTTCTTGTGGCATTCTTCGGCATGGCGACGTAACAACAATGAGGCGACGAAGGCGGCGATGACAAAGGTTGCGCTACCTACGGCCACTGCGAATCATGCCGCCCCCACGGTGCTCTGGTGCTCCACGTAGTCCACTGGTGAACTGGCTGAGCAACCCCATCCCACACTGCCACCGGCCTGCACGCATCCTCTTGCATGCCCACCGGCCTACACACGGCCTACCGCGCCCTGACCAGCCAAACTGCAGCCTCCTGTGCGACCTGCCAGCCTGCCCACGGCCTCCCGCGTGCCCTTCCTAGCCTACCCATGGCCTCTCGCACACCCCGTCGGCCTACCCGCAGCCTCCCGCATGCCCGGCCTGGCCTGCTCGCAGCCTCCCCCGCACCCCGCCGGTCTCGCCGGTGCCCTCCCAGCCGCCTTTCAGCCAGCCCCGCGCCCTACTGGCCTGACCAGGCCACCACCCAGCCTGCCCTACCACCCATCCGGCCTCCCCAGGCCGCCACCCGGCCACCCCCGCCGGCCTGCCTAGGCCACCACCCAGCCTACCTTGCCATGCCGTCGGCCTTCCCAGGTCGTACCCGGTTCTCGGCCGAACCGGTCGTGCCGTGCCGGCATCCCGAGGAGGCCCGCGGCCTCCCTCACGGTGCTTCTGACCGAACCATCTCGGGCTCGCGGGCCGAGCTGCTTTAACTGAACCGGCCTCGCCCTCTTGGCCAGGCCTCGCCCCTTAGAGAGACCACTAGGCCAAACTGCCCATGCAGACTGCTGAGCTGGGCCCAGTGGGCTAGGCCGAAGCTAACAGGCTGGCCCGCCCAATAGGCTGGGCCAAACCCAATAGGTCTGACCGGCTCGACCCAGACCGGGTAGGCACAGACTAAGACGGGCTGAGTTAGTCTGACTGGGTCAGTCAGGTCCTGGGCCCACTACCAGCCTTTAATTTTTTTTGGCCATATCTCTGGCACCGAATGACCGTTTGATGAACTGTCAATGGTGCAGGTATTATGAGAGCGCGACTTTCTCTTTGAGAATACCCCGTCGGAGTTTGGGGTTCAGTTGAGATACGGTCAGGTTGGATAGTGCATGAATCCAACTGGGCCCCGATGACTAAAAGGCTAATAACTCAGAGAATGGGCGTCCTACTGACGTGCCGTCTGTTTTTTGATACCCCTATAACGAGGCAGACCTCTGAGATACTTCTTCATGGGACTTTGTGGAAGTTGACGTATCGACTCTTGACTTGAGGAGTAGACCCTCTTGGAATCAAGCATGCTTTGTGGAAACCATGTGGCTGGCTGCGCTCTGACTACTGTTCCTGGATCCTGTGTGGGTATGATAGCTCTGACTATTATTCCTAGATCCTATGTGGGTCTAATAGTTCTAACTTCTATTCCTTGATCTTGTGTGGGTTCGACAGAATAGCTGTTCTTGGATCCTATGTGGGTCCGATAGTTCTGACTACTGTTCCTGGATCCTGTGTGGGTCCAACAGTTCTGACTTCTATTCCTAGATCCTATGTGGGTTCGACAAAATAGCTAGTCCTAGATCCTGTGTGGTTCTGATATCTCTAACTAATGTTCCTGGATCACATGTGGGTCTGACAGTTCTAACAGCTTGTCCTGGATCCTGTGTGTGTCCGACAGCTTAGATGATTCAATGGCTATATCTGATCATCTTTATCTATCTACATAATTTGTATACCTGTGTGAGTTGAGTTAGTGACTTCTGTACTTTACTCATGATTGAGATGGATTTCTAGATAACTTAGGTATATGTATGGGCATAGATCAAAGTGGGGTTATTTGTTGATATCATACCTTTTGGTATATCCTTGTTTGATTTTTTGAGACCTTGAGGGTCTCGGGGTCCCTACTGAGTATCATTATACTCACCCCTGTACGGGTTATCCATGCACCTCATTCTGTTAGATGTAGACAACGGACAACGCTGACCGAGGCTAAGTGTACGAGGACTGGACGGTACCCGGAGGTGGACCTCAGGACGAGTCGATACCCAGAGTAGATTGACGGACGTGGAGTGTTAAGAATGTTATTTGTACCTTCCCTTCAGGTAGTATCCGTGGTAGATGTTCCGGGAGCTACTTTCAACTTTTATCCATTTTGTCCCTTTTCAGTTGTACTTGTACTTTCAGTTTCCTTGTGCTTTACAGTTGGGCTTGTATTTCTGGCCCCTTTTACTTTTAGCACTCTTTTGTTATATAGTTTATTTTGTGTTTTGTATCTAGTTGTGTGCTCTGTTCGGTTTTTTTATAGTTCATAAAGGCAACGCCTGCCCAGTTTTAGGGGATTACGCCTTTGGTGCTAGTCGCCAGCCCTTGTCCTATGGAAGGCAGGCCTAGGGTAGTCCCGGCGCTGGCCCCAGGGGACGAGTTGTGACAAATCTAAAAATTTAGAATCACCATAAATAAAAAAAATTGGATTTCAAAATAGTAATGGAGAATATTGGTGTGAAGAGTGATTATGGACATATAAGAGATAAAGCTCACATAGAGAGGATAGGAATTATTCCTAACATCACCAAAAAATATATATATTTTATTGTGAAAGATTAATTTTCTCAAAAATGAGGAATAAATAAGATATAATATCATCATTTGATAGAATAAAATTATCTTTTAAAGTCATATTTATAGAAGAAGAATTATAATTCAAGAAAATAAGTTAAATCTAGAAAATCCCTTTCCGCGGATTCATCCTCGGTTGAACATTTTCTAACTTTATATATAATAATTATTAACTCATTAATCATATATTAAATAAAACCATTAACTTTTATTTCATTTTTTAATAATATTTTATTATTTATTATTATATAATTTTCAAATGTTTTTAGTTAATATTAATTATTGGTAATTAGAGGCTTTAACTGTTCCATGTTTTTTTGTATAATAGTTCTAGTTGTTATTCTTTATTTACATGTAATTATATATATAATGATCAACCTACTTGAAATATAAGTTCCATAATGATTTATGAAGTACCATGTGCATCCCGTAGAACTTTGAGGTATGATTCATAAAGATAAATATAAAAAGTGTCTGTTTCTCTAACCTTTGTCATAAAAAAGGCTACCCGTTAATATGGATTTTTAATATTAATATTACCATTATAGAAATAAAAACAAAAAATATATATTAATAAGATATATTAACATAAATTATGTTTCCATAACCATCCAAGATAAAAATTCATAGCATTTTTCATTTAGGCAGTTAAACAAACCCAAACGAGAACATGCTGGAATTAATTGGATAAGTATGATTATGGAATGACTTTACTAAAATATCAATATTATAGAATTATGAGGAAATAAAACAAATTCATCATTTCTGTATAACATTTCTAGTATTTAATATTTCCTACTCATTCATGATGTAGTAATTATAACATCATTCATATTACGGTTAAAACCAACCCATGGAGGAGCGTTATATTAATGTCTAAACAAATAAGATCATCCCATTTAATAATGATTATATTAATTTTCTAGAAACTTAATGATTTATAAAACATGAAAATGTTGTTTTAAATAATATATAATAATTGTTATAAGAATAATAAATGAATAATAAAGATAGAGGAGAAAATAATTACGTAGTAGAATTTAATATTCTCTTGGAAACCTTCTTGATTTTGAAGGGGTTTGGGAAATTTCTAGGGGCCAAAATCTCAAAAATATAGGATAGGGTTATTTTTTAAGAAATTTATTCTAGGTATATGGTATAATTATAGCTTTTATAGCAGATTTAATGGGGTGGTGGAAAGATCCTTTTATAAGTGAAGGGAGTGACATCTTTGTAAATTCAATTTCTTAATATAATATGAAATGTCATCTTTAAGTCAAATAGAACCAAATTTGATTATAATAGAATATAATATTATTTTTGGTGTATAATAATCTCTTAAACTTATTTAATGATAATTTTTTGGGATATTTAGAAGTTTCACTCCTTTACGTGACATTTTTACCATTTGTAACATATACTATGGTGAAAATTTTCTACATAAGTAATTTATTTTTTTGACTAAAAATGAAATTGTCCGTTTAACCAAATTTAAAAATGATAAAATAAAAATTTAAATAAGTTTTTATATATTAAATTTCAAAACATGAAAAAAATTAATTCTCAAATGATAGATGTATTAATCATTAAATTTTTTTTATAAAAACATATTTTTAAGCATAAAATGAGTTTAGGATAAAATTATAAAGGTTATTGATTTTAAAGTAAATAAATAGTTTTTTAATAACCAAAGTAGATTTATTTAGATTTTAAAACAAGCAAAAACTTAATTGAAAATTATGGATACATAGTTAATGGAAAAGGTCCAAAAAAAATTTATTAGAGTAAAATAAAACATTGGTTTCAAAAAATCAAGCATGGGTTTCCAAATTCAACATAATAGTTCTAAATTATTTAATTTACTACATAAATACATTTTTTAATATAAAAATGTTTCATATATTGTTATTTACTATTTATATCATAATGAAGCCATAAAATTTACGGTATTTGTAAAAACTATATTTTTCACTATTTACCAAAAAATTGTCCATTTCAAAAAAATCCAAAAAATCATGAAAAGTTAATTTTGAAATGATGACATAAAAAATTAAATTTATTATATCAAATTAATATTTTAAAAGTGAAAAAATTAAATTAAATTTAAAAATATATAATGTGGAAATACATTTTATAGAAAAAATAGTATTTTTATGGTAAAATGAATTTAATATTATTAATCACCAAGAAAGGACCATTATATGAATGATAAATGTTTTACTTATATATATTCTTGAAAATTATATAAATAATTTTTTATCAGTAATTAATTTAATTTATTGGGATGAAAAAACATTACACACATAATTCAGTGTTATAAAAAATATATCTTTTAACCATCAACTGATATTATCATTATTTATAACCTATATATAAAAAGTTTATTAATAACTATTGATTTTTTATATGTGTAAACAATATATTTCAGAAAATTTAACAATCTTAATAAATGTAATTTATCTTTTAAATGCATTATCTACAAAATATATTTAGTACAACAAACTTTATAGACTATGATTATAACACTATGTCAATGACCATTTTACATTTATAAATCATAATAAACTTTTATTCAATATAGAATATTATAAATATGAGTAATTAATTTTAAAAATAAAAATATTAAATATTTCATTATGTTATTATATTATAAAACATATTAATTTATGTAATAAAAGTGATTTTTGGAGTAATAAATCATGTACATAAAAAATCATAAAAACAATTTAGAAAGTAAATAGAATATAATGTAAAGTTAAAATTCATTATAAAGTATCATTTTTATTAGAATGGTATTTTTTATACATCTTATGTTTCATATAAAATGTTATAATAGAAATTTTAATAAGTTACCACTTTAGGACTATGAAAATGTCATGACCTTACCCACCGATCCCCACCAAGGCCGGTAGTAAGCTGTTTGTGACACCATATGCCCACCTCCAAGAGAAAAAGTTCAAGAAAATTGTACTAAGAAGATATTATAGTCAATTGGAGGCCTTAGCCTAAACATTCTATAGTCAAAAAACCCATCAATCCAATAAACCATAACAATGTGGGATATACAAGTCTAACTAGAAATTATAATATGCATGGTTACCTCTTAAATGGATAGGAAAAGAAATATTACACGTCACACAATCTTCAATCAAAACTAATCCAACGCTTGAGTACTCCTGACTCCACCAAGCTCTGTCTCTATAGTAACAAGTTTGTAAGGTCGCCAATCTGTACGTCGTATGAACAAACAAAACTTGTGTCGATCCAGGGATCGTGAATAGGTGAGTATAAAAATACCTAGTAGGATGTCCCATAAAAAATGGGCAATAGGTTCATAGGTCAGTATGCTATTAGGTCCGAACCGTATTACTTAAACACATATTCAAACAAAACACAGGCTAAGAAGAACATCACTAGAAACCCCCAAACTCAAGGTCCCCCAATATGGATGTGAAACCAATGCTAACATCAATGACTCACTCAACCACACCATAGGGACACTCTAAATAGGACCCACAATTTAAAGGAATAAATATACCTCCTCAAATTCATCCAAATACAACTAGACCAATCAGCCTTATCAAAGGAAAAACCTCATAAGGCCATCAGGACACCCTAGGGAAATTAAATGTGATCCCTAGAAAATGATTATACACTAAAAAATGGTCCATATTTTCTACACCAAAACCATTATTTACTCACGTGGAAATTTATCATGACTATCATCATAACGTTTTTATATAAATGAATCCCCAAAAAATAAAACTCAACAAGGTAACTATCCAATGGCACCCAGTACCCTCAGCATGTTGAAGAGAAGTCCATACATCATACCACTAGATGGAAGAACCTGCAGTAGGAAACTGAAAGAATGTCCAACCTCTAGAAAGTAAAAAATTATGAGAACCAAGTGTACCAAACACTCTATAGGTTTAAAGGAGAATCATTGAATGAAGATTAGTCATATTTGGATCTCAATCCTCTCAAGAAGTGAATTCAGAAAAAAATAATTGAAAAACTCCACACTCCTCAGGCCACAATGGGTACTAAAAACCATATAAGTCAACCACAGACACCACCAAGATATGTATTAATAAGTATTTCATATGATACACATTCCATGCTAGTACAAAAAACCTAAATAAGGGAGTACCAACCCCAGACAGTTGGCATTATCTTCCAAACAACCACTTCTAATCTGAATAAACATTGAGACCTTCAGGGATCCCACACCATGCTAACGGGTGATATCAAATATGAAGAAAACTATAACCTTCCATGAAATAACATCCCACAACTCACAATATGAACCACCAAGAGAAAAAATCCTATAATGGAGGAACCAAAACCTTCTTGGGAAGGCAGTACCATCTCCACTAACTAAGAGTACTATTGAACCCTCGACCAAGAATGAAGTCTCAAGGAATGTATCCACACATAGATACCACATTGAAACCTCTACCTCATCATCAACCCTAAAATTCCAATGAAGGATACCATAAAGAAACTTTTTCAAATGATACTTAATCTCTATAGATCACAACTCAGCATATGACATGAGAGAGAGAGAGAGTACCAACCATTGAATGAAGACTTTCCACAAAGGTCTTCATGACTAAGAAGCGAGTATCTAACTCCTACATCCTTTAAAACCAATTTTTCACTAGTACCAAATTTTTTTGGCATGAAGATTATTATGTTTTTTAAACAATTTACACATATAACTGACTCCCATTACACAATGCTTTGCTGAAGAGAATGATTCTCACGCATAGTCGAATACTGGAATCTGTGACCCTTTATCCTTCAAGGAACCCATAGACACCAACAACTCTAGGAGGGGTACTGACCTTTGAGACCACACAATTATTCCCACACCTGAATTTTTATCATTCCATGAGGAGTCCACAATCCTTACACCTAATCTACTCCATCATCATTATTTTTCCATCATCTCCATAAGATTAGGAATTTCGATAAAAATCAAGCCATATCACCGACAATCTCAAATAAAAAAAATATCACCCCCATCATCATGTTCTATGTTTAATGATACTCTAAATTGGATAATAAGTTTTTTAAAATTATATCTATGGTGATTACGTGTACAAATCATATAAAATAGGATATTACATGACATTTACTCAGAGTACATTGTATGTACACCCAAAAACCTCACTATGGGTGTGTCTTTGAACAAACCTATTGTATACTTCATTAGTACATTGGATGTCCCTATACTAAATAAGTTTTGGTGGTGAACAGGTACATGTTTGTGTACCCCACCTTTGTTCATGTTGTGTAACTTGGTATGCCATGTTAAAGTACACATTCATGTACCACACATGGGAAACTTGACTACTACATTTCTAAACCTCATGTCATGTCCTTAGAATTCCACTCATCAAGTAACTTTGAACTACCTCAAGTTTAGACCAAAAATAATTACTTAGGTTTTCCAGGTTCTATTTTTGGATATTGTGTGGATTATTTTCAAGACCACGAACGGAGATGGTGTGAAATTCTGAGGCCTAATGTTCTTGGAATAAATGTTTAAAACATATTAAATATTTTAAAAAACACTCACATATAGTTTTACTAAAAAGTGTAATAAATTATAAATGGGACCTAGATTAGAAATATGAGGGTACCATCAAGTTCATAACATGGGTTTTACACTAGGTGTGTCATAACCTTTTTCGGAAATGGGTGTATATAGAAAAGTGTTTTTGTGCGTTAAATGAATAAAAATAATTAATTATTATATTTCATAAATTTTGGAACCAAAACACTTCTATAAATAAATGGTAATGGAAAATTCCTAGGTTTTGGCGTTAAAACCTATATATCCATAGGACTGTTGGAGAGCCTTTGAATGAGATTCCATTGGCAGAAGACAACCTGATCAAATATTGATTACCAATCTGAGACAAAATCATATGATACTTCCAATGATCACAGTATGGATATGATCTTCATTAAAGATCGTTCCAAATCAACAAAGTAGATTTTTTTTTGGTTTTTATTCATTCCTCATTCTTAATTTCTATGAAGAACTTGAATCAAACAACCAAAAAATTGATCCATTGTTTAGTCATATTATAGGAAGGGTACATTTTCAGTGTTTTTTGGGAGTTTAGATTTATTCTTATTGATTCTTATCTTTTATTTCTACGATAAATGGATTTATTCCAATCCAAATATTAGCTTAAGTATGTTTCTTATTTTTATGGATGTGCATTTCTCCTATATTGCATCATTAATCATGGTTGTTCTTCATTGACCTGTTGTTCAACATCCACCAAGAAATCAATTTTTTAACACTTATTTATTAGTAAAACAATTTTATATTGTAGATCTTGGATTGGCACGACATAACGGTGGTGCGATAATGGAAGAAACAATAGATTAGATGGGTTTTTTACCCAATTTTTTGTTCTTAGGAAAACAATAAATAATGAATAATAACCCATTTTTTAACTAATCTAATGGCCTAAATCTTGGGAATGTCCATGGAAAGGTACAGTCAGGGTAGATCCTCGATTTTCCCATTATTATGATTGTGACATACCTTTATACTATTTATCATTGTTGAATATATCTGGATATTCTTTTTATATGTGTTGTATACATATACATGTGTAATGTTGGTTGTATTATTTTGTTGTATGCTTTTGGGTTTTGTGGTGCCTAGCTGGGTATTCATTATACTCACCTCTGCACGGGAGTTTCCCACATGTGTCATGTCTTGTGTATATAATTGACCATTTGATAGAGTCCTTTAGGGACTAAGACTGCGTAGAAATTTTATGGACCAGAAATACCAAGGTGAGTTCCTGTGATATCTTGATAGTATTCCACGGTTTACTTTCAGGTTGGACTTGTTTTCATACTCTATGGTCAGATTTTATTTTTCCCTATTTAATTTTCTTTAATTCTTGTCATAATCTTGTTGTGGAATTTAGATGTTTTCATGAATGGTTGTTTGGTTGTTATAAAATTTCATCATTCTATGGACTCGGAGATGTGTTTGTTCGTGTGTGTGTACAAGTACTTAGGCTAAGGCCTTCCATGCTAGTGATATGTCTACTTGGCGATAGTTTACAGCCCTTGGCCTATTGGAGGTAGACTTGGGGAGTCACGAAATAGACCACTTTGGGATGGGTCACGACAGAGTGGTATCCGAAGTAGTCAAATATACCTTAAGACTATAGTCTATGATATTGGTTTTGGGCAATAGTGTTATGTATTTCATGTTTAGCTTTGAGATGAGGGACTCCAGTTTTGTTTTAGTGGTTGACATATCCATAATCCAGGACTCTAATAACCTATATTTTTACTTTTTTACATAATAACACTTATTTTAGGGAAACAAATGGTGCATGCATCATGTAGTAATGGGTTGTGGTTTTCAGTTCCTTCTTGATTAATCACTCTATATTTTCTCAATGACCTTGGTACAACTTTTTTACTTTCACGATGCCTCTGTAATGTATGCCATCTAGGATTCAGCATCAGGATCATGAGGATGATCCCCTCAGTGATGAGGCGTCGATATAGGCACCAGTTCTCGAGTTGTTACTTATATGTGGTGCACCAGCTATACCACCACCCATTGATCTACATATAATACCTGCAGTACTAGAGGATAAGGTCCAAAATATGAGTGCACTTCATTACTTTTAGAGATAGATACCCCTCAGGATATGAGGTGAGACAACTCATATTAAACGGATTAGTGTCTTTAGGTGGTGTCCAAAGATTTCTATCTGGTCATGACACCAGTATATCGGATTGTGGTCCGGGTGGTGAGCCTTCCTCATAGATCAGAAGGACGGTGGTGGGATTTTGTGATGCAGTCTTACAATGAGGAAATGCTATAATGGTGAGAGTTTTATCATCTCTTCGGAGAGGTTTACTCTCCATCTATGCTGGGGGATGTACATATTCAAGTGATTTTTTATCCCCAATAAGTTAGCTAGATTGTACTTGGGCATTCATCGATGTTGAATAACCTCTCAAAATACTCGATGAATATGGTTCATGACCATTACTTCAGTTCTCAAACCTTTGAGCATGGTCTACAAAGAGACATTCAATCTAGTGTTATTCGTCTATGCATTCCTACCTATGATGGGGGTCTTGGGTGAGCTTTTGTAATGGAGATTTTCTTGGTTTAGTAGACACTACTAGTGGTTACCGGTAATGGGAATATAGTAGTAGATACCTTGATACCTAGAAGCCAATATCAGTCTTAGGGACCTGGATGTGCGATACATTTCAGGAGGAGGTGCCAGGATAGAGGTTTTGTGGTCCAGAACTCTCTGGATGGGTCCATTCATCCATGGGAGAGGTGGTGTAAATCATGTGATGGTATGGGACATCTTTCCCAAGATTTTCTAACACACTATTCAATGGATAGGGAAAACGTGGATGGGCCATCGAGGAGGAGGATGTGGAAGGAGAAGGAAATTACATAGAGTGGTGGATGTGGAATAGGATATGGGATAGAAGATAGAGGTGGTAGATGATTTGACTTGTTACTACCACCACCCCTATGTGGTAAACGCTAGGCTCAGAGTGTTGGAGATAAGGGTGGGGAAAACTATAGGTGGTCAAAAAATAGGACTCAGAGTCTGTGGGAATGATAAATGTTACGATTTTTATCTTTTATACCTTATATGTGGCACTGATAGACATAGGTTCTAGTCATTTCAATGATTCCACCTATATTATTCGAGACTTAGAAATTCTAGTTGATCCCACAGCTCAAACCTTCCACATGGACACTCCTAATAGAGATGACTCAACATTCACACACTTATGTAGATAGTGTGACATGACTCTTGGCAATGATAGTTTCTATTGGGATCACTTTAGAGTAGAAATAAGGCCTTGTGATGTCATCTTAGGTATGGAATGGTTATCTATAGTTCATGACCAGATTGACTTTTTCAGGTATAGGATGTGGTCTGTCTGCAGTGATGGAACTAGGTTCTTCTTTGTGGGTGAAAAAAAATCCAGACATAATATATGGAATCATTCATTGTAAGGTGAATCTGATTACTCATCAATTCGATTACCTGAACCTTAGTGCAATGGTGTTATGAGTTCCCATTTTCTTGCAGTGATGGTGGAGTGTGAGGACACATTCCCTATGAATATTCCTTATTTTTCTCCCCACTGAGAGATAAATTTATATATTTATCAACACCTTGGGATGGAACCAATATATGTATAATTATATCAGATGGCTCCTAAAGATCATTGTATGTTGAGGGTGCAGTTTTAGGACTTTCAGAGGAAGGGATTTTTTAGACCTGTCATTTCACCCTAGGCATCCCTAGTTTTGTTCACCAAGAATCTATAAGGGAGCTTGAGGTTATGTGTGGACTACCTTATCTTGAACCAGGTGACCATGAAGAATAATTATCCACTAAAAAGGATAAATGAACTCTTTTATCAGTTGATAGGTTCTCTATGGTTCTGAAAAGTTGACGATAGGTCAGGATATCACCAGTTTCGAGTACAGGATGAGGATATACCAAAACTGAATTTAGATGTCACTAAAATCACTATGAGTACTTGGTGATTCAATTTAGATTTGTGAATTACCCATTAGTGTTCATGGGAATCATTAACTGGATATTTAAACCATTCTTAGATCATTTCATGTTAGTCTTCATAGATGACATTCTTGTTTACTCAGCATCTGAGGAGGATCACTTGAGACACTTGAGGATGGTTTTGGACATACTATGAGAGAACTAACAATATGAAAATCTCTCAAAGTGTTAGTTCTATATACATAAGATCCACATTCTAGGACATGTTATCACAGAAGATGGAGAATAAGTGGATCCATCCAAGGTCGATGTAGTTTTATCTTGGGAGCTACCCAAGAACGTGAAGTAGATGTAGAGATTCTTTAGATTTGTAGGCTTTTACTAAAGATTCATAGGTAATTTCTTCAAGATATCATCACCCATAACATCTTTGACTTGAAAGGGTTATCCTCTCATTGGGACATAGAGGTTCTAGAAATATTTTTTATAGTTGAGGTAGAGATTGATGAGTGCTCCCACCTTGAGATTTCCAGAGGAGGGTTTCGAGTACGTAGTTTTCTGTGATGATTCAAAAATAGGTCTTGTGTGTGCTTTGATGTAGAGTTAAAAGCTAATTCTATATGGTTCACATTAGTTGATATCAAGTGAGAAGAACTATGTGACCCACAATCTTGAGTAGGTAGTGGTAATCTTCTCACTCAGTATGTGGAGACACTACTTGATGGTCGAGCAGTATATCATATATTCTGATCACAAGAGTCTATGTTATAACTTATCAGAGAAGGACCCTATATTTATATAGAGGTGATTGTAATAGATCCTTCAGGATTATTAATACAACATTTTCTATACTCTTATGAATGGAAATGTGTTATTATATTCTCTTAGAAAGAGATATTTTTCATATTTGTTGAATGATGTGTTAGAGTAGTTTGCCTCATTGCATTTATCCTTTGTGTGTGGAGATAACCCAGCTTACTTCCAGTCAAAGGTTCTTACCCCTCTTCTCTTATAATGATCCAAGGAGGCACAACTTAGGGATGTCAACTTTGATACCTGAAGTACTCAAATATCCACTATACATACTCTTGAAGGATTTTATTAAGGTGGTGAGCATGTCCTTCTCTTTAGAGGATTAACGATGGTACATGTGATGTTGTGGGAGGTGGTTCTAAGATATATTTATGAAAATCATTTTGTGGGAAATCCAGGTGTGGAAAATATGTACCAGGACCACTAACATTAGTTTTGGTGGCCAAGAAAGAAGAATGGAGTTGCAAAGTTTGTCTCTCAATGCCTCACTTTTTAGAAAGTGAAGGTTAAGAACCAAGATCCAATGGGTTTAGCTCAACCCCGTGAGGTGAAAGGGAGGAAGGGGGATGGGATATCTAAGGAATTCATGATGGGATTACCACATATGTCCAGGGGAAAATATTCCATCTAAGTGATCATAGACAAACTCACTAATCAATCCACTTATTATCCATTCAGGATTGGAGTTTAGTATAGAGATTTGGATGACACAATGTGAATTATATATTCTAACTCCATGGAGTTCCCTCGATGATTGTTTCTGACCATGATTCACACTTCATGAATCGGTTATGAAAGGGATTGTAGGAGGATTTAAAGACTTAGTTATGATTGGGCATTGTGTTTCACCCCAAAACTAATAGCCAATAGAGATGACCATTCAAGTTCTAAAGGACATGCTGCAATATTTCATGTTAGACATTGGTCGTAGTTGGGAGGATCACCTACCGCTGGTGGAGTTTGCTTACAACAACTACTAACATTCCACCATTGGTATGGAACTATTTGACTCTTTGTATGGGTGACCCTATAGGTCACCACCATATTGGACTCACCTAGGATATTCAGCACTTTTGGGTCCAAATATAGAGTGAGCTACTACAGAGAAGGTGTAGATCATCAAGGAGAAGTTGAGGACTGCACAAAGCCATCACAAGTCTTATGCGGATAGACGATAGAGACCTTTGAAGTTTGATTATTAAGACCATGTGTTTCTAGGGGTTTCACCTTAACGTGGATTGTAAAAATTTGTTCAGGGAGGAAATCTATCTCTAAGATTCATTATCCCTTTGTAGATACTATGTAGTGTTAGTGCGGTGGCGTACCTCTTATCTCTACTTTATTATTCAGGTTGGGCTCATGACCTCTTCTATGTGTTATAGGTGATGAGGTATGTGCATGACCCATCGCATGTTATCGACTTGGGTAAGCTAGACATTAGGTATGGTGCTACCTTTGTTGAGTACTTGGTATAGATAAAGGATCATCGGGAGAGGATCCATCATGGGATAATGGTTCATTTAGTGCATGTCTAGTGGAAGTATGGGAATCATCAAGAGATCACTTGGGAATGGGAGGCTCAGATTTATGTTTAGTACCCACATCTTTATTTCTAGCCCTTTTTTTCCTTTTCAGACATAAATCCCCAAGGTGGGTAGAATTTAATGACTTGGATTTTCCATGGACTATTTTATGAAATTTTTGTATTATTTTTGAGACCAGGCGCTGAAACAGCGTGCAATTCCAAGACCCACAATGCATGGAATGAATTTTTGAAATATATTAAATATATTAAATATTAAACATGCTTAATTTTCTTAAAAATGTAGAATAACTTATTAAAAGGGTCCTAAAATAGAAATATGAGGGAACAATTGATTTTAGAATGCAGTTTTTACCCTAATCATTACATAAACCTGGAATCATAGGACATTTGTAGGAAAGTCATCCTAGGAATAAAATGAATTAAATAATTAATCATTTTATTTTATTTCATTGCATTGATGCCATGACCTAACCTATTCTATAAATAAATGGTTACAGGGAATTCATTGGTTTAGCTGCTAAAAACTAGAGATCCAAAGGACCATTGGAGAACCATTGAATGAGATTTTAGTGGAGGATAACAACTGGATCAAAGATCAATAACTAGAGTTATATGAAATTAGAGGATCTCACGAATGATCATGGAACAACTTTGATCTTCTATAGTGATTGATCTAAATTGAGGTAGGACATTTGTTTTGTTTGGATTCTTTCCCCACTCTTAATTATTATGATGAATGTGAATCAATCATCCAATAGATTGATATGCAGTTTGGTCTTCTTATAGGATAGATTTATTGTGGGTATATTTTGTGAGTTTTGATTGATTATTATTTATTCATCACTTGTCATTCTAATGTAAAAGGATCGACGCCCACATGAACATTGGCCATGGTTCATTCCTCGTGTAAATGGTTCTGAATTTATCCCATATTTTTTCATTCTCAATGGGTGTTCATCATTAACCTTTGGTCTGAAATCCACTAATAAATCAATATTTGCGCACCCATTTCTTGGAAAAACAATAAAATATTGGATATATAAGATCATAAAAACATAGAAGTGGTGTAATGATAGAAGTGGAGGTGGATTGGATGGTTTTGGATACCTAATTTTGTGTTCTTTTGCGTGAAACGAATAACAAAGAATGAGCCCATTTTCCAAACTAATTGAAGGGTTTAAATCTATCGAACAACCATGGAAAGGTTCATTTGAGATATATCCTCTATTTTCAGCATGATTGAAGTTGAAATACAATGTGACAGCAACGTGTTCACATGCGGAAGGAATAACCATATGTTCTGGGAAAAACAGTTTGTAAACCATGATTATGTGTTGTGTGGTTCCCTCCCAATAGAGGCTAGGTTTTCGGGAGAAATTTAAGGATCACATGGTGTGTGACCTTGTCACACAGAATGTTTCCCTTTTGAAGGCCTTCAAATATGATTCATAGTGTACATTAACCCAGTCTGGAGAACATGGGTATGGGCATACCATATAATCACACACAGACACATCTTGCAAAAATTTTATGTGGGTTATGTTGTGTACTGATACACAGAAATAAGTACACAGGTAGAAGCATGTTGTGTACTTCCACACAAAACTGGACACATGCATTCTTACATGGTCATGACCTATGGTCGAAGATACATGGTGTGTAACCCTACTACCTGCCATATGCTCCTTTAAATTTGGATTAAATATCTTATCCTATATATCTTGGACATGTTTCTTTAGGGTGTATTCACCATATTTATTCCGTGATGGTTTGTATATAATCACCTCCTACACACAAGACAATGATCCCTTTAGTATTACTTCTTTTATAGAGTAGTTGGAATCCTTCTGTGAGCCCAGGAGAGAAATCCTCTATTAATATTTTTACCCAAGGTGGAGTTCTTGGTATCATCATGACCAATACTATGTGGGAACCGATCCTCTATATAGTGGGTTAATCAAGATTGAGTTTTTGGTATATCCCATGTCCTTGAGATTGATCCTCATATTTGAATCATATCTTCTCATAATTTTAGTGTATACATCCTATGGAGAGACCTAATGGACAATACCTCTTAGATAGACTTCATCAGTGCTATGAAAATCATGGAGTGTATTCAACTAAATGAGTGCTATGTAGAACCTTCGAGCTAAAATCCTTGGTTGGTATTATGCTTGTGAATTACCTTTAGACTACGTTTCATTTTTTTGTATATATATATATTATTGTTATATGGTTTGTATGCATAAACTTTTGTAGTGCTGATTGTATTTTTGTGTTGTGTTCTTTCCTATTTTGGGGTGTCCTACTGGATATTGAATTACTCACCCATGAACAGTCATTGCCCACACATGCTGTGTCTTGTGCAGATGAATGAAATTTTTATAGAGTCCATAAGGGACCAAGCCCAGGTAGTGCTTAGTGACACCGGACATACTGAGGTCTGTTCCTACGCTATCTTGAAAGTAGTCCCCAATTTTTCTTTTAGGTTGGAATTATTTTCATACACTTTTTAGCAGGATTGTATTTGGCCTTGTTTAAATTACTTTAATTCCTATCAGAAACTGTTTGTGGGATTTATATGTATGCATGCATGGTTTTTAATTTTTTTTTAACATTTCAACATTATATAGTCTTGGAGATGTGTGTGTGTGTGCAAGAACAAAGGATAAGGCCTCCCTTGTTAGTGATATGTCTACTCAATGCTAATATCCAGCCCCTATAAAATTGGAGGTGGTAATGGGGATTCATAGAATAGACCCCTCTTGGGATGGTTCATGACACCCCATCTCTAACCTATGGTGAAAAAAATCGATACACATTGTGTGTTCTTGATATCACATGTTGTGTAGTTAGAAATTCTTGATTAATATGGCATGTTATCTACCCAAATCCATGTCAAACATCTAGATTCGAATCAGTCCTAAAAAGAAAATGAAAAGTAGTCAATCCATATTCAGAAATTAAATCAATCAATAGAAATTAAATAAAAAATGGTGAAATGTGAAATAACGAGGTTTTCCTCCTAGTGGATCATCAGATCTTCACAAGCATGCATTTTTGATTCATGATCCATGGTTATTTCATACATATCCACATTTTAATCATCCCAAGATGAAAATTCCTCCCTCAAATGTCATCTCTCATCTCTACATAATCAAAGGGGATGCAGATAGCAGCATTCCAGTATATACATTGGGGGGATGGGAGGGAGTAATGTTTAATTGAACCCCTATTTAACTAAAAAATGAAGACCCATCAAATGGGCCTGGCCTAGGCCCCAAACCTGAATAGTGAATATACCACACCTAGGTAAACCCCATCCCCACCCCCATTTTGGAACTAAACATTTATACATAATTCTAATTCATAGCTTAGTTTAAGATATATTAACATTTTAACTCACATAATATAATTAATATTTATTTATTTGATATTAAATACTTAGACTAAAAATTATGACATGGAATCTCACTAACCTCCTACCATAGGGTAAAAGACACATCCTGGAGTAAATATAACCATTGAGAAATATTATATGGTTGGTAAATAGGATTAAATTACCATTTTACCCATAAAATCCATCTAGGGATTCAAAACACCAAAATGCACAAACACTACCACATAGGAAAACTCAAATCAATAATTCCCACCACTTTAAGGTTTTTCATCCTCAAAAAGGAACAAACATATTGACTCTACAATAATCCAAAAATATTTGTTTTTGTGTGAGATAATCACACATCCATATGATCTCCTCTAGTATTGTAAGTTATTACACATAGGGATCCCAAACAGATCCCACTTGGGAATGAATCACGTCCAAAAATTTGTTCTTGGATTCTACTAAAAATACTTTCAATATTGTTTTATTTCCAAGAAATCTCAACCCATTTAAAGGGATGGTTTCAAACCAATCGCAACATTCCTTACAAATAACCTCCAAGGCTTCCAACTCGATGACCTTTATCTTCATATAGAAGGGACATACAATGATCCCAACATGTTACAACGCCATGAAACCAAGGTATCTATCAGATGTGGTTTCTCAAGGAACTT
Organism: Viscum album; assembly: GCA_963277665.1. Lineage (NCBI taxonomy): Eukaryota > Viridiplantae > Streptophyta > Magnoliopsida > Santalales > Viscaceae > Viscum > Viscum album. The sequence goes on along the minus strand of OY728156.1, from coordinate 1,243,944,695 downwards.
ATTTGGGGTGTCACACTCCCTAACATAACAAGGGAAACCCTATGAATATATTTTAGAGATAACCAAAATTCATCAATATCCAATATCATCCATATAAAAAGGATCTCCACACCCCACCTCCATAGTGCCGCTCTAATAAACAGCATCCAAGTGTACACATATCAATTCCGACTATTTTAATCCACCATAATAATATCATTCCCCTCATCCAAACCTCAAGAGTAGTTGAAAGGTGCCATGAGAACAAGAGTATACTCAACCAGGTCCTCTCCCACCATATAATAACTAATATGTTCACTCAAAAACTCTTCGTAAATTCCTTCTTGCCTCCAAACTCATATATACAATCCTATGAAACTATCAGTAAAACCCAAATCTATAGGGATTCCATCAAGAAACTCAACTCACCTTTCACATCTCTAAAGGGAAATAAAAAACAAAATGTTTGTTAGATAATTATCTTGATACTTAGGTCATCTAAAATTTCATAATCCACATGCCTCTTTCCAAGTGCATAATAAGGACCAGTTTTAATGTCCTCATATGTTACTATGTTCTTGAAAAACCGAAACATCACTCAAACTTTACTTCTACCACTAAAAACCTCTTAAAGTGGTTTATAGACAAGGACTCACTCTTAAACTACTTCTTTGTATTGAGAACACCACCAAGGGTAAAAGAAGATATCCCCTTTATCTAGAGTTGTTGGTATGTTCCTATAAAAACCATAGTGTATGAAATCAAACTCATCATCTTACAAAGGTATTCGTTTAATCCTCCAAGGGAATGTCTCACTCACTAGCTATTTACTCCTCCCTAAGGGGAAAAATATGACCTATATGCCTAATCACTAGGATACCTCAAAAAACCAATCAAACACCCAAACTATGTCCAAGGGTGACTATCCATTTATATGAAATCGCTAATAAGTCTCTCCCCACCATAATGATATCTAAAGAGGGATCTCGATCCAAACCATATCTCACCATCGATCAAAACATGGATAAACATTCACTTCCTTAGGCACCTCCAACCTGATTTCACTTTTACAAATTCCCTATAGATATCTCTGGAACACAGATTAGAAAAATAAATATCAAGGGAAAAGTATAATACATGGGTTTTAAAAGAACACATGCACCCAAATATGGATCATAAACCACACCACAGTCATTTTTGGCCATTCTTGGTATTCCCATATAAAGTTTGCACTATGAACATATCATCACAATGAATATTCTCTAAAAAATGCCTATATTCATGAGATAAGCTAGAAGCAAAAGGATGTCCCTCATGCTCAAGGGAAGCACCCATATAACTAGGGTTATGAGGCCTCAAATCTAGACTGATAATTAGTATTAACCAAGAAAAAATTGTTAGGTCCCATTTTATGGGAATATTGATTAGAAGGGGAGAATAGTTTTTTTAAAAACATCAATACAATATGATTATAATAGTGTTAAACCATTTTAATCATGCAACAGAAAATAAAACAAATAAAATAGGATGTTTTTATTGTATTTTAAATAAAAAATATTATATTATAATATTAAAACTATAATTTTCCATGAGAAGACTCGTATTTACTTATTCCTCACTTTTGATATGGGTTGAGAACCCTATTACAAACTGATGTACCATTTTATCACCTCTATATATAACCCCTAAATTTTAAAGGAATTACAACTCACCATAATTTTTGTATGGGAGTCACAATCTGACCTTATTTTTAAATGAGACGAATAACCCGATTGATAGCTTTTGGATTGGGAAATATTAATCCTACTATAGAGTAAAACTAGAGGATAGAAATAAATACAATTATTTAAAACAAAAGGAAATTAGCTATAATAAAATAGCAGATAATCTTTAATGTTGATGCAAATCATAAAATTTGATCACATCAGTAGTGGATGATCAAATTGATGAATTCCTTCATGATATTAGTAATAAAATATCATTTTAGTAGATATATATCACTTCTCAAATCGCATATGAAATTTGTATTTTTATGTCTCTATAATGTGTCAAATCATTGTTATCAATCCTTTAAATAAACATATATCACATTCCTTGATTCAGATTACAATGGATAATTTTGTTTCATTAACTCCTAAGTTATTAGATCATATTATTGGGTAATATTATAAATATATGTTAGAAAAAATAATAAACATCAAAAAATTATTTTTCACTTGTATTCTAAAAAACTGCGCTTAATATCTGATAGTGGTCACTCTTTATTTATACATAAAATAATATCATAATATATCCAGTATGATAGTTAGAACAAACATGAATATTACACATTTAAAAAATAGTAAAAATTATATGAATAAACATACACTTTATATTAATAGAAAAAATCACAAAAGCAGAGTATCTTAAACTGCATGAGTAAATGAGTAGAATTATTTCTAGGATCATTTTAATCAAACATGTTATTATATTTTGTACAAATGAAATAAATAAAATAGAAATTAAAATAATTTTTTTCAATTTCATATATTAAAATAATCTCAATTATAGTTTTGAAAAAAATTTAAACTGAAGGTATATAAAAATACATGGTGGTAGAAATAGTTTTATAACATATGAAAAATATTGTTTCACGATTGAATGATATATTGTTGAAGCATATGAGTAGTGATACCAATTCATTTGAGTGTTCTGCCATTAGAGGAAAGGAATAATTGATCGTTATTGGTAAGGGAATGGTAATAACATCCCTTGTGATCAATTGTTGTGTATGATCTACTTTGAAGAGATCTACCATTAGTGAGAAGTGGTCTACCACAAAAGAAATGAACTACTATAATAGAAATGGAATTCACTGTCACTATTGTTGAACAACCATCATGGATGTTAGATAGTCCAACTATCATTGTTGGTGCTACCATAGCTTCTATTATTGGTTTATGGTAGGTGTTTCTACTATTTGTAGAAGGACTGGAAACAGGAGATAAAATGATGATTGTAATTATCTAGTAAGTATTGATACAATGAAAGATCATGGGATATACCATAAATCAGCACTTCTATAAAATGATGAAACATTAAGATCATTATATAAAATGAAAACCCTAATATCCTCTTGCAATATTGTATTCATTTGTAAAAAGTATCTTCTTTTATCATTCACATGCATTAATCATGTAATTATATGCATGATTTTATATATTCATTTCCTCATTATCATGGAATTATATTCTAACAAACTCATATATTCAATCTTGGATGAAAATAGAAATCATATAATACATAAACTCTAAGTAACAATAGCCTAGAATGATGATGGAGGAAGAATACAATCACCACACTGATCGTATGGCTCCTGTACATCTCATAAAATAGCCATTGAAATGTCTATAAGATACTAAGGTGTATGAAAAGTTTAATGCCAGATTCTATCCCACAATGAACAAAAATATAGGTGGTCCCACACTATATCATTAAACCGATGTTGTTATTTATTCAATCTAGTAGTGGGGGATCAACACCCGCACACAATGTTAGACACCTGGGCCTCAGGGGTCATGCTGACCCTTGCTATTCCACTTTCCCTAGCCCATACTCTCTTATACGGGAACACTTCTGTAGTCTTATACACAACCCACCCATATACCTCTACTTCCATGTAGGTTCCTTGGTCCAACTCCCCCATGGGGTTGACCCTTGGGTCACCTATGTGGTTAAAGGTATATAACTTTGGGATTTTCATGGTTGGCCTAATTTTTACTAAATTCAAAAGAAAAACATAATTAAGCATGTGTAAAAATTATCCCATGAAACAAATAACATATTAAAACTATAATTTTATTATTCACAAAACTACTAAACTAAAATAATAACAAGATAATAAGATCCATTAAACTAAGGGATTTTAATTTTTTGAAACATTAAAACAAAGAAACAAAACTCTTAGACCAAAAAATCTCTCCCTTTTTATAAATTTCAAAACCAAAAAAATAATTTTAATAAATCCTTAATTTTCACCACTATCTTTTCCCCTAATTTTCTCCCCCATTTTGAAATTTATAAAAAATCATAAATAAAAAAATTTCGAATAATATTTAAAAAATATTCATCAAAGGATAACTCCCCCAAATTTAATTTAATTATAATAAAAGTGATATAAAAAAAAGTTTTATACGATCTAAAAAATTAAATTTCCATCATGCCTGGTTCAAAAGTTAATTTTTCAAAACTCACAGAATCTAGTGAATTAGTAAAGATATCTTCTAGTTGATTTTATAATGGAATGTATTCAAAAAAATATCCCCTTTATTAACATTATATCTTAAAAAGTTAAATATAACATCTAGATTATTTGTAATAAAATGATATAAAGGATTTTTATACATTGAAATGGTATATTTATTGTTGTATAATATGGACATTTTATCTAAGAAACATTAAAATCACATAACGCTTGTGTTACCCAGAGGCCTTGAGCACAGAAATTTGCAGAAGTAATATAATCAGCCTCATATATGGCCAATGAAACAAATAATTTCTTTTTGGATATCCATGGTATTAAACTTTACCTAATTAGGTACATATAACAGATGTGTTTTTCTTGTCAATTCTGCAGCCTCCAAAGTTAGATTAAAAAAAAGATCAAAAATTGACATAGTTTCTTTATGATTAAAATAAAATAGTGTTGATAGTTCCTTTAAAATATATAATTATTCTTTTTAAATCATTTAAATTACTTCATTTTAGATTAGATTGATATATATAACACATACAGATAGAAATCATGATATCATTCCATGAAGCGGCTAAATAATTTAGGATTCCTATCATTCTTATATACATTTTTTTTATTTAGGAAACTTTCTAGATTCATACACATTTATTTTATAATTAGTTCTCATTGGGGATCTCATAGTTTTACATGAATCAAGATTGAGTTTTTTTAACAAAATCTTTATCATATTTAATTTTATTTAGAAGATTGTCATCTTTTCTTTGTAAAATTTGAAGGCCAAAGAAAATATTCACTTCTACCATTAGGCTCATATAAAATTCATTAGTCATTAATTTTGAAACTTAAATACTAAGCATATAATTAGTAGATACAATTACCATATCATGAACATATATTTGTACAATTAAATTATTAGAAAAAAAATCTTTAGAAATAAGGTAGGATAAACACTTCCATTATTAAAATCAATTTGTAGAAAAAATATTTTTTGTCTTTATTAACATGATCTTGGAAAATGATTTAGAACATAGAAGACCTTATAAAATTTTAAAACATGGTTTGTAAAATTTAATTTTTTAAAAATAGGTGGTTGATTAACATATACCTCTTCTGAAATTACACCATTTAAAAAAGAACTTTTTACCTTCATTTGAAACAGTTTAAAATTTTTAGAACATACCAAAGTTAATAAAATATGAATGGATTATTTTTCCAAATAAATCTTTAAAATTGATATATTTTTATTATAAATATCATTGGGGAACTAATCAACCCTTATTTATAACTATATTACAAGACTTTTCCATTATAATTTTAAAAATACATTTGTTTCAAATATATAGTTTATATTTGGGTAACAAAATTACATTCCATAACTTATTCCTATAAAACTATTTAAATTACTCATTCATATCGTTTATCTAGTTTGAATCTTTCAAATATTCTATAATAATAAAAAGAAAAAAATCAGCAATAAAGCAGGAATTAGCACAAAAATTAAAAATTGATTTTCTAGTTCATATTCCAAATTCTACATTTCCAATTAAATTTTATAACAAATGGTATCTATCTATATACCAATTCATAGGTTAATATTTATAGGAGACATTATCCCCCTCAAATTATGCATTATCATTTTCTATTTTATCTTTATAAAAATTTAATTATTTAATTACATCAAAAAAATCAACATAATCTATAATCAATTTTTTATTATTTAAATAAAAATTACAAGAAAAAATTCATATATTGATATATTACTCTTTTTATATACTTTATAAGATTTATTATTACATGTATATCATATAAAAATTCCCTCATCACTTTTAGAAACAAATTTTTTCAAATTATCTTTAGTATTTAAAATATAAACTCTAAAACCAAATACATTAAAATAACCAATATTATGTTTCTTTTCTTAAAACAGCTCATAGGGGGTTTTCTTTAACATGGGTCTTGTGTAAATTCTATTTAAGATATACTAATTAGTGTTAATAAATTATTCTAAAAAATATTTTTGTAGGTGGAATTCATTAATCATTTTTCTTTCCATTGGTTGAATAGATTTGTTTCCCCCCTACAACGCAATTTTTCTATGTTGTTCTAGGGGAACAAAAATTAAAGAACTATCCATTATCTTTACAAAGTTTCTCAAATTTTAAGTTAACATGTTCTCCTCATTTTTCACTTATAATTGAAGTTACTAAATTACTTTTTTGATTTTAAATTTGTTTAACGAATGTAATAAACTTGTTTAATGTATCACTCTTATAGGACAAGAAATGAGTCCAGGTGAATCTATTGAAGTCATCTACAATTACAAAGACATATATCTTACTTCCTAAACTCATAATTACCATGGGTCCAAATAAATAATGATTATGTAGTTATAAGAATATAGCAGTGTTAACCATAATGGTATATCTAAAATACTCATTTTAATACTTACCCTTCGGAAAATAATCAAATAAAATATAATTGCTTTGAATTTTTGAAGTTCCAGAACCTATCCATGATTTTTTGACTTGTGCAGTTGTTGACGATTAATGTGTCCCAAAATATTTTTCTAAATAATTTGGTCTATTTATATAACACTTAATCAATTTACATTATACATGATTGGTTCTAAAAAATCTATAGAGTGGATAATTTATTTTCTATTAGAATAAAATAATAAGGTATTCTATTTATATAGAGTACATTTATTATCCTCAAACTGTACACTCATACAATCATTACAATTTTTGATATACTAATTAAATTTTGTTTTTATTCTTCAATATATATTAATTTATAAAGTATAATAGATCATAGAATACCTACTTCTCCAAAACCATTGACCATACATTTAGATTTTTAACTGAAAGAAATAATTATTTTATCACAATAGTTAAAAGATAAAAATTTATATATGTCATGAGTCATGTTACTAGAGAATTTTTTTTATATACCATGTATATTAATAACTTTTTATTTATGTTTTCTATATAATAGATTAAGAAGATAATGATTTTGGTATCCAAGCTATTTGAGTCCAACGTTATTTATAATAAAACACTTTAGGAACTCATATAGATTTAAGATATTTATGATTGGGTTATATAAAGGATTCATTATCTAGAAACGAAATCGTTGGTGTATTCTGGTGATTGAGTAAATCTTAAATAACATTTATTTTATAATTCCATTTCAGATTACATTTATAGAATGTAATATTTGATGCATTTCCTTTACTTATTTTAACAAATGTGGTTCTGTACATATTAGAAATATATCTATTAAAACAAAATCTACTTTAATATAGATTTTATATTTTCAAATACATCATATTATCAAAAAAAATCCTTGAACAAAAATAGAGAAGGTTTATTTTAATTTAGTAATTTCCATTTTCATAATTTCATTCTCTTTTTGTATAACTTCCAGCTTATTAATAAATTTAATAATAGATCATGATCTTGTACTTATTAATTTATTGTTTTAATTATTTAGTTTCTTTAAATATTTTTCAATTTTATCTAAATTATAAAAAATTAATTTAAATCTCCTATCTTGATCTTAATCAATTTTTGAAATTAAATTTTTCATTAATCAATTCTCATGTTTTAATTTAGTTAGATCATAATATGAAAATATTTTCTATTATATAAATTTATTATTTTATATTTTCAGTTTTTTTATATTTCATCCATTCCCAAAATAACACTTGGAGACATTTCATTTTTTTAGTCTATTATTAAACTTTTATTTCAATATCAGACTCATTACAGAACTATAATCAGAATCCGTTTTTACCTCAAGCTTTCTTTTTCCTCAACAAAATATTGGAATATTATTTCTCACTCATACAACCATAATTAATATATTATAACTCTTATATGAATCTCTATTCATTATAATATGCTTGTTTTAGATCCTTTTTTAGACAGTCTTTTCTTTCTTGTATCGACTTCAAATAGTATAATTTTATATATCCATTTTCCTAAACTCATAGAATATTAATTCATAAACATCAGATTTATTGCTTTAAACTTTCATACATTATTTTTTCATCCTTTTGATGATCTCTTCTAGGATTCTTCTAAAATATCCTCTTTTCATTCATATATTTATAGAATACATTGGTAAAATATACAATTTCATCTTTATCACTTTTATGAAACTCCAAATCAGAGGAATTAGAAATAATACTTACATTTTCATTTAATTATATATATTTTATTTTATCATGATCATTAGTATTTTCATTCATTATTTCTATATCATATAGAAGCAATTGCATTATCATCTCTTCTGTTGAATACTTAGTGAAATCCTTACTCTCGTTAATTGTAACCTTCTTTGAGTGCCAAATTTTGGGTAGAACTAAAAGTATTATTACAATGAGAACTATATTTTCTTGGTATCTTTGAGAGAAACCATGTTGTATACAATCCTAGTGAATCCTTTATACATATCATTGATTCTCTCTTGAACATTCATTCTGAATACCTTAAAACTGCCTCTGTAAATACCTAGCTTGGTTATTTGCAACATATCATTTCCATAGTGAGTGACTTTTATAGTCCTCTAGATATTATAATTAGTTTTACAAGATGATATATGTATATACATATTTCTACATAAATAATAATAATGGTGATTCATAACTTTTAAATTTATAGCACATTTTGTAGAATCATTACCGGTTAGTGTTTCTAAATATACTTTAGGTAGTTTATAAGGATTTAAAATAATAGTCCAAAATTAAAAAAAAATATATTCTTTAGAAATACATCCATATAATCCATCCATTAAACACAACCTCTTAAATTGATTTTCAGTTTTCTGGTGGGATTCAATATCTCAAATTCCCAATAATGGTTAGTTCAAAAAGATAATGGTTAGTTCAAATGGAAAATGAAATGTTAATAAAAAATTCCTTAAAAAGGAACCGTGATCTGATAGCATTTTTTATGTCCCAGTATATGAAAATATTTAATGGAGGGAGTGAATAGTTATTTTAGAAATTAACTAATTGAATAACATTATTAGAGTATTAAATAGTTTTAATTATTTATCAGAATACAAAACAAATAACATGAGTTGTTTTTTATAGTAGTTCGGAACACTAATATTCTAGTCTAGTCTTCAACATCCTCTTATTTGTGAGAAGGATGTTATTTTCAAGTTCTTAACCTTTTATAGGGAGTGAGAACCCAATTACATACAAATGTGCCTTTTTCTCACCTAGTAGTATAACCCTGGACTTTTGATGGAATCAAAACACACTAAAATTTTTTTGGAAGTCATAACCAAAACATCAATTTATATGGTGGAAATAATATTATTGATAAATTTTGGGTGGTAAATGATTAAAATTAATATATATTAAAAATATAGGATATAAATAAATATAATGATGAAAAATAGAAAGAAATTAAGAATTAAAAAGAGAAAAAAAATCATGAATGTCGATTCGACTCAAGAAATTTGATAACATTAGTAGTGGATTATCAAAGAGATGATGTCCTTCATGATCAGTATAATGAAATCATATTTTTAGTAGATATATAGTATTTTATAAAGAACATATAAACGTTACATTTGTTTTCCTCTATTTTATGTCAAATCAACGTTGTCAACCATTGAAAAAAAATTATCACATTCTTTTATTCGTATTATAGTTGATAATGATGTTTCATTAACTCTAAAGATCTTGGTAAATGTTATTGTCTAATCACATAAAGACACATCATAAAAAATAATAAACATCCAAAAATATATGTGACTTGTATTCGAAAATATTTCACTTAATATCAGATAGTTATTGATATTTATTTCTATATAAAATAAAATCATAATTCTTCTAGTATGTTATTTAGTAAAAACATGTATACTAAGAATTTGTAAAATAGTCATATTATATGAATAAACTTGTAGTTTATTGGAATATCTAGAATACACCAAAACAGAGTATCGTAAACTGCATGATTAAATGTGATCAAAATTGTTTCTCTTAACATTTTAATTGAACATGTAATTATATTTTATCAAAATATAATAAATAAAATAATAATTAAAATATTTTATTTCAATTTCATATATTTAATTAATATTAATTTTAATTTTTTTTAAAAACTAATGGTGGATAAAAATACTTGTTTGTCGAAAGTGGTTTCTACCACTGGAAAGTTATCGCCACATGGTAGGATGATCTACCATCAAAGAAGAGGTGACTTTATACCATGACATTGAAGAATTTTACTTAAAGAGGGATGGGAATAGTCAAACGCTATTGGAAGGAAAATGGTATTGTCATCCCTAGTGATCTAATATTGAGTATAATCTACCATTAATAGATATACCATCTTTGAGAAGTGATCTATTACTGGAGAAATGATATACCACTATATAAATGGAATGCACTACTATCATTGTTGAAATACCATCATGGATGATATATGATAATAATATTTTATCCGGTGCTATTACCACTTTCAAGAGATTATATCATCGACTTATGGTAGGTGTTTCCACCATCGCTAGAAGGAGAGTATGTAGTAGATTCCATGAGGAGTGACACTATACAACAATCAGTGCTACCTTGAAAGATCATGGGAACTAATATGTATTACCGCTTCCATTAAATCATTAATCTTTGAGCTCTCCCTATAAAACAAAAATCCAAAAAGCCTCATGTAATTTTATAAGCATTCAGAATCAAAATCTTCTTCAATATTCCATATGAATGAAAGGTATAACTATATAGATGATTTCTTTAGCTTATTGCCTTATTATCTTTTAATTATAGCCTAAAAAACATGTCAATTAGAGCCTGTATTGATAATGTAAGTTCTGGCATATGTAAACTACCGTGAAAAGTATCCTAGAATTACTTTGGAGGAAGAAGACGATCGTCGTGTGGATCATAAGGCACTTGTAGATCTCATTTTATATCCCTTGAAATGTCTATATGTAATTAGGTAGGATGAACAGTTCAACACCTATTTCTACCCACATCGAACATGCGGGTGTGTGATCCTTTTCTATACTAATAAACCAGTACCGCTACCACTTAAAGCTAGTAATAGGGGATTGGCACCCATAGGCATAGTCACCCACCTGGCCCACATTGGCCACACTGACTTACAAAAACCCACTTTAACTATCAAATATTCTCTCACATAGGTACACTCATGTGGGCCTATACATGGCCCACTCGCATACTCTTTCTACCTTGTAGGAACCATAAGCTAACTCTACCATGGGGCTAACCCTTGGGTCCCCTACATGGTTGAAGGGCTAGCTATTAGGTCTTGTCAAAGCTGGCCTGATTTTTGTTAAATCCACCAATAATAAACTAATTAAACACATGTAAAAATTAACACATGAAAAAAATATATTAAATGTATAATTTTATTTTTAACAAAAATAGTAAAAAATAAATAATAAGAAAATAATAAAATCAATTAAAATAGGGGATTATAATTTGTTAAAACTATAAAAAAATTAAAAAAATCTCAAATAAAACCCAAGGATCCTCTTATAAAATAATCTCAGTCATGAGATCACAATAAACATTTTTCTGATCTAAAATTGCATTGATCATTGATTTAGAGTGAATGAACCAACCCTTGTTAAGTGTCTACATACCAGTCAGGGGAGTACCAACCTCACCAGTGTTGGACCTTGCACATTGAATCATGTTAAAGGTACCACACAATAAGGTAGAACCACCATACCCTACATTTCATTGAATGTAGATCTCTAAAAATGAAGGAATTATGCCCTGCCTCTAAGGGGAGTATCGAATCCTTTATAAGTTAATGGACACACACATCATCAGGATAGAGGGAGTACTGAACCCATGTCCAAATGGAATGTATATCAACTTAGTGGGTAAACCTTCCCCTCCCATAGAGGAATCATTCCCTAACCAATAAAGGTGTACCAAATCACATGGTTAAACAATCATATTAAAAATATTTACAAACATATACCCCTACAAATGTAAGATTCTCAACATTCATGGTATAGGAGTACCAAAACCACTACAATACGGGGGACTCGAACCTCATAAAATTTAGGGAGTTCTAACCCTATACATTAATGGAGGACCATGCCCCCATGAATGGAATTATATTCCCCTACACCTATATGGGAATACTAAACTATAAAATCACATATTGTGGACTCTTACCTCACTACAGGACACCTCAGTTGTGGGAGAACCAACCCCATTTAAGGATATTACACCCTATATAAACCCTTTAGAAAGGGGAATTAGTAATCCTATCTGAATATGGAATCATCCATTACAATAATTTTGAGTTCTCCTCCTAAAAATATCATGTGTCTTCAAGTAGTCCTCTTGATCTCATTATCCACACAAAAAAATACAACATTCACCTTTATCGAAAGCATTTATGTGAGGGAAATAAATATCCTCATTTCATGGCATCAACACTGAGATGGTAGATTATGCTATAAAATCAACAAATTCAAAATACCTCTACATGGTTCATAGACTAATAGAAATGTGTCATTTGACCAATTTTATAAGTTATCAAGATTGTCACTTTGATTATCAGAGTCCATTCATATAAAAGAGTTGTCTGACACATGCTATTTGGGTTCCCTAATCTGGAAAATAATTCTATGAACCTAAAACATTTCTTCCCCATATGTCCTGAACGAAACACATGAGACACCTATATTCAAACTCCACACATATGGAGGATCTTTTTTGATACCACTCTATCATGACCTAACCCACCATGTCCCCAACTAGTTCGGAAGTAATCCACGTGTTACAACCCAAATCTTCCTTCAATAGGCTAGGGGTTGGTGACTAGTACCAAGAAAGCATAAAAAAATGGGAGGACTTAGCCTTAACATCATACATCAAAAATACAGTAATTCAAAATGATAACTACAACCATTAAGGATATACTAGTCTAACTCTAATGTTTAATATATATATATGTGTGTGTGTGTGTGTGTGTGTGTGTGTGTAACGCCCCGACCCCAGTTACCCAGAGTCAGTGCATTATTACATAACATTGTCATGATCGCAAGAAAGATCAAATCTCGAAAGACCGATTGGTTTAGTAGCCTTGGAAACACTAGATATATTCATAAGTTTTACATTAAATCATAAAATGAAAAACTACTACAACAACATAATGTTTCCACAGTCCACACTATAATCCCCTCATAATATCCCTGCAGGTCATTCATAACTTACATCTTCACGTCCTGGAAAAAATAAAACATAGAAAAGGGGTGAGCTCAAATGCCCAGTAAGGATAACAATATAGAGGAACATTCAAAAATAAGCATAAACATTTAAGGCAATGAATTACTAAAACAAAAGCCTTTTAAACTTGAACTTCAACATAATATGACAAAAGTAAAATGAAATAATTCCATTTACTTGTTCACATGGATATTCTACTAATCGAATAATCACATGCAATATCAATAACCACTTTCATAATGTTGGAATGCATAATGCCAGACTATCATAACCACATAGCCAAGGCCTCGTGCCAAGACTACAAATAATATTTTTCCAAGGCCTTGTGCCAAGACACTAGTTTGTCTCATGAGACCTACCGATGCATCGAGGAGCTATATCGGGCTCCACCCGTCACATATTAAGTCCAACGCATTCCCATATGAAAAGGTTTAAACATAACATAAACATTCGTATTAAAACTAGCATATGAAATGTCAACAATTTCACCATAAACAATGAATGGTATAAAAATAGCACATCCACAGTCAATCATATCACAAAACCTTCAATACAATATAGAAGTTTTGTATCATAATAAATCAACTTCAAATAAGCGTAAAATCCATCAAAGGATGTTGACATAGATGAAATCAAAACACTTCTTAGAGAAATATCTCTTTCTATTTTTGAAATCATTTAAGATCCATATAAAATAAAACATTTTCTTGAAAATGTTCTTATAAGATTGTAAGGGAAGCTTTGACGATTTTATAATGGCGGAAAATAACCGCACCCGCCGTATAAGTTAAAAAAACATTCTTATCTTAATTCTGTCGAAAAGGTTAAAAAGCACCTTGTTTGGAAAACGACGGAAAGATTCCCTTATAAACCTCTTATAAAAAGTCAAACAAGGGTATAAATGACTTTAACCCATATTATTTTAAATATTAAAAATGTTTTGAAATACATTTTGAAGAAACATGGACGTGGATGATAACAAGGTCCCAGTAGATAATTATGTATAAACAATCTCGGATAATGAAGAGATTGCGAAATAAATCCTTACCTTGTACTTTTCCTTTGTTGGGGTTGGTTAACCTCCTGTATAATGGTGAAATAATTGTTATTAAATTATACAATAATCATATACATTAATATGATATCATATATGATCTTTTAACATTGCTTTATTAATAATATCTTAGTATTATCGTCGTTTCGGGTGATAATCGATTCGTTCTTCTTAAATGTTTGGTTACGTAAGACATGTTTGTAATGGATAGATTATATCTTATTAATAATCAGAATGATATTAACATTATTTTTAACCCTAAAATGAGAATAATACTTGAATGGATACGATGCAGAATGAATCTCATCGCGTTCGTGGAGACGGTAGTCCGTACGTACGCACGAACGCTACTTCCATTTAATTTTTATTTTAAAAGAATCGAATCCAAATGATACATAGGTATATTACTATTCCATTATAATATAATATTTTATATATGTTACTTAAGTTCATTAACACCATACTTTATACGTTCCATGGGTGCTATGAACGAGTCATATCATTTTAAGGGGGCGGTAGTCCGCACTTCCTCAAATGAAATTATCGTATGTATATACAACATGAAACGAATAATGGTATGAAATAAAATGGAATTACAGAAGCTTATATATAAAATATATATCATTAATATCATATTTAATTATAGTGCCATAATAATGGCCACCATGAGAGGCGGTAAGATGTATTTGAACAATCATCGTTTCGTGAGGCGTTAGTTTCCCATCCACAGAAACATTATGTTCATCATCCATTAGATGGAGTTGTGTGTATGTGTAGTTTGAATCCTTCTTATAAAAACATCCTAGTATATTGTGGATACTGTTGTTGTTACAAAATAAACGAAATAAAAAGATTTTTGGGGTTGGAGAAGCAAAATAAATGAAAATAATTTAAGAGAAATCGTTACCTTTAATTTAGGTAACTCACTTTGGTTGGAACCAAAGGACTTCTTGAAATGCTTTCTACCTAAGGGGAAGCTTCAAGGAGGAGGAGAGGGATGTGGGGAGCTTATTTGGGCAGGGTTTGGACGAGCCAAGTGTCTTGAGAGGTGTGAGGAATGAGTAGAAGTGGTCTCCTTTTATAAGGGAGAGGAGGGGATCTTTAGGAAAGAGTGAAAGTATTACTTTATAATATAATTATATTCGGTTTATAATGGTCCAAAAATCATTTAGATCGAAGATAAGATGACTAATATTCTAAATAACATCAACCAATAAGAATTTGACAGGTTTTAGATAATATTTTAATCATTATAATCTTATTTATTTAAATGATTTATTAATGAGGTAAACATTGCATCATTATTGTGTCATTAATAATTTAAATTATTTGATGTCTAAAAATTATAAATAAAATATCATTATGTAGGAAATATTTTTAGATTTCTAATGAATATTTATAATCGAAAATACAACATGTATAACCCTATGTAAAAATTGTTCTTCTAAAAGATGTAAGCTTATGCCATTTTTATTTTTATTTTAACTTTATTAATATAATGTGTCCCTACCACATACAAGTGGCTCCAAGTGGTCCCCAAATCGACCCAAGGATGCCCATGGTCGGGTATTTGTCCACCAATAAGGTTAGGACACGTTTTAGGGTAATTTTGTATTATTATAATATTATTTGTTTAACCCTTATTTACCGGATTTACCCTTTAACCATGGTAAATAAAATATTTACCGCAGTAATTATTCAAAATGTGTAAAAATAAAAGTTACCTATTTACATAATTTGGACATCCTGATTCCAAATATGTAATACATTTTTCCAAATTCAAAACACAAAAGTGGCAGAAATTAATTTAAAATTAATTCCCGTGGTTAAAATAAAAAGCGTATTTTTAAGAGATAATAACTATCAAAAGATTGACACTTGTTTATGTCTGGTTTAATTGTGAAATTATGTCCAATGACAAAAATTAAATTAAATGGTAAAAATATATTCTAAATATACTTTAAAACCACTCAAATTCATAATTTAGCAATATTAATTATTTTGATTAAAAATGTTGATTTTAATTAAAATTTAGTAATTTTCACTATTCATCAAAATATAAAAGTTATCCGAAAAGTACCAAAATTTCACCCTAGGCTAATTTCAATATTCCGAATCCAAAAATGAAGTCCATTTTGAAATATAAAATATATATGATTTCAAAAAGTAGGTATTACTATTCACAACGGCTAGTTTAATTAGTTGTGGTGTGTGTTAGAACTCGAGGTTGCGTACAACACACGCTATCGCATTATTCGAAGGGAAACGTACCGTGGAAGCTTGGGGTGTTACATTCTCCCCTCCTTCAAATAATTGTGTCCTCGCAATTTCTAGGGTATTACTGCATAAAAAGACTCGGGTGGTTCTTCATCATAAGTTCCTCGGTTTCCCACGTTGCCTCTTCCATCTTATGATTTCTCCACAAAACTTTTACCAGACGCGTCGTCCGGTTTCTCAGCACTTGTTCTCTCATATCAAGAATCTTGACGGGCTCTTCGCAATAAGACAGATCGGGTTCCAGTTCTAATTCTTCATAGGTGAGTACATGCGTTGGGTCAGGCATGTATTTCCTCAACAGAGATACGTGGAACACATCGTGAACTTTGGAGAGACTTGGCGGAATTGCCAATCGGTAAGCTACAGCCCCAATTCGTTCTAGAATTTCGAAGGGTCCGATGTACCTGGGACTCAATTTACCTTTCTTACCAAAACTTATGACTCCCTTCCATGGAGATACCTTCAAGAAAACATGATCACCGACTTGAAATTCCAAATCCTTCCTTCGATTATCGTCATAGCTCTTCTGCCTACTTTGAGTTGCTTTGATGTGATTTTGGATTACTTTCACCTTTTCCACTGTTTCCTCCACCAGTTCTGGGCCTACAAGTTTTCTTTCACCAACGTCATCCCAACAGGTTGGTGTACGACATCTCTTTCCATATAACGCTTCATATGGTGCCATCTGAATACTCGAATGGAAGCTATTGTTATAGGAAAATTCTACCAGTGGTAAATATTGATCCCACATACCCTGAAAGTCAAGTGAGCAAGATCTCAACATGTCTTCTTGGGTTTGAATAGTCCGTTCTGATTGTCCATCTGTCTGAGGGTGGTAAGCAGTGCTCAAATGAAGTTCAGTATCAAGGGATTTCTGAAGACTTTTCCAAATTCTTGAAGTAAAACGGGGATCACGATCAGAAACAATCGATAGGGGTACTCCATGAAGTCTCACAACTTCATTAATGTATAGTCTTGCTAGACGTTCCAGGGGTAGATCTTCTCTTATAGCAAGAAAATGTGTTGACTTGGTAAGACGATCAACAATAACCCATATTGCATCGTTCCTTCTAGGAGTCTTTGGTAGCCCCATGACAAAGTCCATCGTAATATTGTCCCATTTCCACTCCGGTATGGGAAGAGGTTGCATGACTCCTCCAGGCTGTTGCCTTCCAGCTTTCACTTGTTGACAAACCATACATCTTGACACAAAATCAGCAATCTCTCTCTTCATGTTGTCCCACCAAAAATGTTCCTTCAAATATCTATACATTTTGGTGCTCCCAGGGTGTATAGAGAAATTGGAACTATGAGCATCATCCAGAAATTCCCTTTTTAGATCAGGTAAATCGGGAACACAAAGTCTCTTCCCGAATTTCAAAATCCCATCTTCATACACAAAGTCTCTCAATCTCCCATCATTCAGAGCTTTAATCTTCTTCTGAAATTCTTCATCATCGGTCTGAGAACTCTTAATACTTTCTAGTAAAGATGGTTTGGCAACCATTTGAAAAAGCATTGATGTTTCAACTTCCCTGGTTATTCCCATGTCCATCTTCACTAGATCCATGAAAATTGGATCCCTTTTAATTCTCATCATGTTCAAAACTCCATGGTCTTTTCTGCTCAAAGCATATGCCACCTTGTTTGCTTTCCCCGGGTGGTAGTGTATCGTGCAATCATAATCCTTGAGTAATTCAAGCCATCTCCTTTGCCTCATGTTGAGTTCTTTTTGTGAGAAAATATACTTCAAACTCTTGTGATCAGTATAAATCTCACATTTTTCACCATAGAGGTAGTGTCTCCATATCTTCAAAGCAAAGATCACAACTGCTAACTCAAGATCATGAGTAGGATAGTTTTGTTCATGAATTTTCAACTGTCGTGATGCATAGGCAATAACTCTATCATTCTGTATAAGGACACAACCAAGTCCTTTCTTTGATGCATCACTATAAATAACGAACCCATCATTCCCCGATGGTAGAGTCAATATAGGAGCATTGACTAATCTTCTCTTCAGTTCTTCGAAACATTCTTCACACTCTTTTGTCCAAACAAATTTAACCCCTTTATGTGTGAGCTTCGTTAATGGGTTAGCCAATCGGGCAAAATTCTGGACGAAACGTCGATAATAACCTGCCAAACCAATAAAACTACGTACCACAGTTATACTTGTAGGTTCTGGCCATTCTTGGATTGCCTTGGTCTTAGAAGGATCAACAGAGATTCCATCTTTAGAGACAATATGGCCAAGAAAAGAAATATCCTGAAGCCAGAATTCACACTTGCTAAACTTCCCATATAATTCATGCCTCCTCAGAGTCTTCAAGATAGTGCGCAAGTGATTTTCATGATCTTCGTAGGTTTTGGAGTATACCAAGATATCATCAATAAATACCACCACAAATTCATCGAGATTCTCCTTGAAAACTCTATTCATCAGATCCATGAATATAGAGGGTGCATTAGTCAATCCAAACGGCATTACGGTAAACTCGTAATGCCCGTACCTGGTTCGAAATGCTGTCTTCGGAATGTCTTCCTTCTTCACACACAACTGATGGTATCCAGATCGAAGGTCAATCTTTGTAAAGTATTGAGCTCCATGCAGTTGGTCAAATAAATCATCAATACGAGGTAGGGGATACTTCTTCTTTATCGTTATAGCATTGATCTCCCTGTAGTCGATACATAACCTCATAGATCCATCTTTCTTTTTAACAAAAAGAACATGGGCTCCCCATGGAGAAAAACTAGGGCGAATAAATCCCTTATTACTCAATTCCTCTAATTGTTTCTTTAGTTCTACTAATTCTACAGTGGCCATTCTATAAGGGGTCTTCGATATAGGCTTTGATCCAGGAATCAAATCAATGGAAAACTCAACTTCTCGTTCTGGAGGATGTCCAGGTAAATCTTCCGGAAATACATCTACAAATTCTTTCACAACAGGTACATCCTCTATTTGAGCATTCCTTTCCTCAACGACAGTTATTTCATTCTCTTCCTCCCCAATAATTGAATTATGTTGAGCTACTGGGGGTGGATCTAAATAAGAATTAGGTGGTGACGATTCTGCTCTAAAAATAAGGTTTTCCTTATCATTATCATCAAGAATCGTAACCTCTTTCTTCTTACAATAAATCTTCGCATCATAGTCCGAAAGCCAGTCCATACCGAGGATTATATCAAACTCAATCATAGGTATGATGATGAGATCAGCAGATAAAGAAAATTTATGTGCTCTAATGGGGACTGATTCACAAAACTTTGTTGCAATGATACATCCCTTATGAGTTTTAACTGACAACTCTCTTATTAAATCAAATTGGAAATATCTAATTTTCTTAGAAAACTGGGAAGATATGAAACAATGCGATGATCCAGAGTCAAATAATGCATTTGCTAAACTTGAGGAAACCATTAAATTACCTGCCACCACGTCTTTCGGAGCTTCTACCTCTGCAGTAGTGATAGCATAAGCCTGGCCTTGATCCCTTGGCCTTTTCTGAGGTAAGTTCTCCTGACGCTTAGGACATTCATTTGCATAATGTCCCATCTCCCTGCAGTTGTAGCACTGAACGTTGGTAGCTTCCTTCTTCCCCTTGC
The DNA here is from genome assembly GCA_963277665.1 of Viscum album. Classification (NCBI taxonomy): domain Eukaryota; kingdom Viridiplantae; phylum Streptophyta; class Magnoliopsida; order Santalales; family Viscaceae; genus Viscum; species Viscum album. Next base: position 1,243,924,298 of record OY728156.1, on the reverse strand, counting down.
AATCACGAGCTTGGTGGCCTTTTTCACCACACTTGTAACAGACTCCCATTCCCTTCAAAAAAGTACTAGGATGTTTCTTCCCGAATTTACCACAAGATGGATATTCAACCTTTCCCTTCTTCCCCTTATTTCCATTCCCAGATTGATCAGTAGGTCTCTTCTTCTCTTGCTTTGCTTTAAAGTCATAAGACTTAGAGAATTCCTTTTCGGTATTGATAGCACAAGAGACAATGTCTTCGTACGATGAAAAGGATTGTGAGACTAATGCTCGACGGAGAAATGGTTTTAACCCATCAAAGAAACGATCAATCTTACTTCTTGGGTTGCGTATATAATCACCAGCGTACCTTGCTAACTTTGTAAAGTTAGCCTCATACTTTGCGACATTCTCATCCTCCTTCTGTCTCAGTCTTAGAAATTGCCTTTCCATATCTGCTCGATGGTCACGAGGAAAGTATTTTTCTAAAAACAGATCTTTGAACTCCCTCCATTCCATATTTGATACTTCATCATCTTCCTTCATGTTTTGAATCAATGACCACCATTGATCAGCATCTCTAGTGAGGCGGTAAACTGCCATGATAACTTTTTCCCTTTCACTGCTCCCCAAATCCTGAAATATTTTCTCTAGGGAATTTATCCATTGCTCAGATACTAAGGGATTTGTACTCCCATTGAACGTTGGTGGTTGTTGCCTCATGAATCGATCTAACATTGATCCTCCACGCTGCGGATCAGGGTGCTCCATACGAGTAAGGTTATTATTCATAACCTGAGTAAGTTGTCCCAGTATGTTGATTAGTTGGTCGGCACCAGTTGCATCGCCAGCCCCACTATAATTATCTTGAGAAGGAGGTAAATCCCTACATGGAGTGCGTGCATTGATACGGTTTCCATTTCTTCCACTAGGCGCCATTTCTAAACAATGGCATAAACTAGATCAGTTTATGAATCAAAATACATAATCCCATACTTATAAAACACTCAACATAAATTGAACTATTTATGGATATAATCCATAATCATAAAAATGTTTTCATTCAGGAATTATATACTCATAAACCCTTCATAATGATTTGTAAAGAAAATGAGAGTTATCCTAAGCATATCCCCCGGGAGTGTCGTAACCAAGAGTGCAGCAAGTCCCGTTGTCATGCACTAGTTCCCGTTCGAGTCTAGCTCAAAGCGGTGTTTTCGGGTTTTACCCCTAGGTACATCTGTACCAGAGCCGCCTCTACCTTCTCGTATCCAGACAGGGATGTATTGCTCGGAAAACTCACAAAATCTCTACAATACCAAAATTCTATGAAGTTCTTCTATAATAATCCTCAAAGTTCATCTTAGGTCTACGTACTCTAATCAGAGTTTATCTAAATCTAGCTTCCAATGTTTGTACTAAACTTCATCTGATACCAACTGTAAAGCCCCGACCCCAGTTACCCAGAGTCGGTGCATTATTACATAACATTGGCATGATCGCAAGAAAGATCAAATCTCGAAATACCGATTGGTTTAGTAGCGTTGAAAACACTAGATATATTCATAAGTTTTACATTACATCATAAAATGAAAAACTACTACAACAACAAAATGTTTCCTCCGTCCACACTATAATCCCCTCATAATATCCCTCTAGGTCATTCATAACTTACATCTTCACATCCTGGGAAAAATAAAACATAGAAAAGGGGTGAGCTCAAATGCCCAGTAAGGATAACAATATAGCGGAACATTCAAAAATAAGCATAAACATTTAAGGCAATGAATTACTAAAACAAAAGCCTTTTAAACTTGAACTTCAACATAGTATGGAAAAAGTAAAATGAAAAAATTCCATTTACTTGTTTACATGGATATTATACTAATCGAATAATCAGATGCAATATCAATAACCACTTTCATAATGTTGGAATGCATAATGCCAGACTATCATAACCACATAGCCAAGGCCTCATGCCAAGACTACAAATAAGATTTTGCCAAGGCCTTGTGCCAAGACACTAGTTTGTCTCATGAGACCTACCGATGCATCGAGGAGCTATAGCGGGCTCCACCCATCACATATTAAGTCCAATGCATTCCCATATGAAAAGGTTTAAACATAACATAAACATTCGTATTAAAACTAGCATACGAAATGTCAATAATTTCACCATAAACTATGAATGGTATAAAAATAGCACATCCACAGTCAAACATATAACAAAACCTTCAATACAATATAGAAGTTTTGTATCATAATAAATCAACTTCAAATAAAAGTAAAATCCGTCAAAGGATGTTGACATAGATGAAATAAAAACACATTTTAGAGAAATATCTCTTTCTATTTTTGAAATAATTTAAGAGCCATATAAAATAAAAAAATTTCATGAAAATGTTCTTATAAGCTTGTAAGGGAAGCTTTGACGATTTTATAACGGCGGAAAATAACCGCACCCACCGTATAAGTTAAAAAAAACATTCTTATCTTAATTCTGTCGAAAAGGTTAAAAAGCACCTTGTTTGGAAAACGACAGAACGATTCCCTTATAAACCTATTATAAAAAGTCAAACAAGGGTATAAATGAATTTAACCCATATTCTTTTAAATATTAAAAATGTTTTTAAATACATTTTGAAGAAACATGGACGTGGATGATAACAAGGTCCCAGTAGATAATTATGTATAAACAATCTCGGATAATGAAGAGATTGCGAAATAAATCCTTACCTTGTACTTTTCCTTTGTTGGGGTAGGTTAACCTCCTGTATAATGGTGAAATAATTGTTATTAAATTATACAAGAATCATATACATTAATATGATATAATATATGATCTTTTAACATTGCTTTATTAATAATATCTTAGTATTATCGTCGTTTCGGGTGATAATCGATTCGTTCTTCTTAAATGTTTGGTTACGTAAGACATGTTTGTAATGGATAGATTATATCTTATTAATAATCAGAATGATATTAAAATTATTTTTAACCATAAAATGAGAATAATACTTGAATGGATACGATGGAGAATGAATCTCATCGCGTTCGTGGAGACGGTAGTCCGTACGTACGCACGAACGCTACTTCCATTTAATTTTTATTTTAAAAGAATCGAATCCAAATGATACATAGGTATATTACTATTCCAGTATAATATAATATTTTATATATGTTAATTAAGTTCATTAACACCATCCTTTATACGTTCCATGTGTGGTATGAACGAGTCATATCATTTTAAGGGGGCGGTAGTCCGCACTTCCTCAAATGAAATTATCGTATGTATATACAACATGAAACGAATAATGGTATGAAATAAAATGGAATTACAGAAGCTTATATATAAAATATATATCATCAATATCATATTTAATTACAGTGCCATCATAATGGCCACCATGAGAGGCGGTAAGATGTATTTGAACAATCATCATTTCGTGAGGCGTTAGTTTGCCATCCACAGAAACATTATGTTCATCATCCATTAGATGGAGTTGTGTGTATGTTTAGTTTTAATACTTCTTATAACAACATCCTAGTATATTGTTGATACTGGTGTTGTTACAAAAGAAAGGAAATAAAAAGAGTTTGGGGGTTGGAGAAGCAAAATAAATGAAAATAATTTAAGAGAAATCGTTACCTTTAATTTAGGTAACTCACTTTGGTTGGAACCAAAGGACTTCTTGAAATGCTTTCTGCCTAAGGGGAAGCTTCAAGGAGGAGGAGAGGGATTTGGGGAGCTTATTTGGGAAGGGTTTGGACGAGCCAAGTGGCTTGAGAGGTGTGAGGAATGAGTAGAAGTGGTCCCCTTTTATAAGGGAGAGGAGGGGCTCTTTAGGAAAGAGTGAAAGTATTACTTTATAATATAATTATATTCGGTTTATAATGGTCCAAAAATCATTGAGATCGAAGATAGGATGACTCATATTCTAAATAACATCAACCAATAAGAATTGGACAGGTTTTAGATAATATTTTAATCATTTTAATCTTATTTATTTAAATGATTTATTAATGAGGCAAACATTTCATCATTATTGTGTCATTAATAATTTAAATTATTTGATGTCTAAAAATTATAAATAAAATATCATTATGTAGGAAATCTTTTTAGATTTCTAATGAATATTTATAATCGAAAATCCAACATGTATAACCCTATGTAAAAATTGTTCTTTTAAAAGATGTAAGCTTATGCCATTTTTATTTTTATTTTAACTTTATTAATATAATGTGTCCCTACCACATAAAAGTGGCTCCAAGGGGTCCCCAAATCGACCCAAGGATGCCCATGGTCGGGTATGTGTCCACCAATAAGGTTAGGACACGTTTTAGGGTAATTTTGTTTTATTATTATATTATTTTTTTAACCCTTATTTACCGGATTTACCCTTTAACCATGGTAAATAAAATATTTACCACAGTAATTATTCAAAATGTGTAAAAATAAAAGTTACCTATTTACATAATTTGGAAATCCTGATTCCAAATATGTAATCCATTTTTCCAAATTCAAAATACAGAAGTGGCAGAAATTAATTTAAAATTAATTCCCGTTGTTAAAATAAAAAGCGTGTTTTTAAGAGATAATAACTATCAAAAGATTGACACTTGTTTATGTCTGGTTTAATTGTGAAATTATGTCCAATGACAAACATTAAATTAAATGGTAAAAATATATTCTAAATATACTTTAAAACCACTCAAATTCATAATTTATCAATATTAATTATTTTGATTAAAAAAGTTGATTTTAATTAAAATTTAGTAATTTTCACTATTCATCAAAATATAAAAGTTATCCGAAAAGTACCAAAATTTCACCCTAGGCTAATTTCAATATTCTGAATCCAGAAATGAAGTCCATTTTGAAATATAAAATATATATGATTTCAAAAAGTAGGTATTAATATTCACAACGGCTAGTTTAATTAGTTGTGGTGGGTGTTAGAACTCGAGGTTGCGTACAACACACGCTATCGCATTATTCGAAGGGAAACGTGCCGTGGAAGCTTGGGGTGTTACAGTGTGTGTGCGTGTGTGTACCTATCAAGCAACTAGGAAAAGAAATCCAACACACCACACCATATCCAATTAGAACTCTTCCATCTCTTGAATCTCATCTACTCTAAAAAAATCCATCTCTACAGTACCTATTCGGGAAGGTATCTAGATGATACGTCATCTACACATATACATAATGTGTGGGATTGAGGCCTATAGAGGGTAGATTTTAAAAATACCCAATAGGACACCCCAAAATTAAGAGGGAAACCTGATTTTGGGTCAATATACCAATAAGACCGAATCATATAACCACCCAACACATCCCAATGGAACACAACCTAAGAATAACATCACTATAAACCCCAAGAATCAAGTCCACCCAATATGGAAGGGTGGGAAAATGCAAAAATAATGACTCGTTTAACCACTCCATGTGGACACCCTAAAAAGGTCCCACGCCTTAGGAGAAGACACCTTGCTACTCAATGACCCACAAAAAAGACCATGTTGGTCATCCTGAACTAGGGGAAAACCTCACAATTTCATCATTGCAGCATTGGGTGATCTAAAGCGATCCACAAATAATGATCATACACTCTATAATGGGACACATTAACTTCACTAGAACCACCACCGAATCACATGGTGAGTAACCAGGACTATAATGATGCTAACATTCCATGAACGAAGCACTGCACTACACTTATCTCAAAATGGTATGCGTCCAATAGTGCCAAGCTCTCTTGGATTGTTGAAGAGGATTCCATGCATTAGTCCACTCAAAAGAAGAATGCACCTTAGAAAACCAAAGGAAATCCCAACCATTGAAAAGTACCACAAGATGATAACCCAATATCCCAATCACTATTAAATGTTATCGGACCAAAATAGATGTATGTGTAGTCACTATAAAAACTCACTCCTCTCTAGAAGTGAATTGAGAGGGAAATAACTAGATCACTTTGTGCTCCTTATTCATTTGTGAGAAGAAAACATGCATTTAATTCAACAATCGATACTATCAATCCAACTAGAATTGAATCTATCTTGGGATACCCATGTCAATCTATTACACACAAATCATCCAAGGGAGTAACATCCCCAAACACTGATCCATCTCTACCAGACAACCACTACCAATTCAAACCAATAATTCGACCATTAGGTATTCCACGCCATGCCACAGGGTGAGATTATGACAAACTATGCCTCAAGAGAGGGATATACAAGATAAAAATTCATATAATAGAGGAACCATGTCTTATATAGCAAGGGGGAATCACCTCAACCAATCGAGAGGACCAATCACCCCTCGACCTAGCACACAGGCTCAAGGAAAATATCCATGTCTAGATACTACACCACAAATTCTACCTAAGTATCAACCCTAATTGTCCAATGATGTGGGTAATTGGGAATTTTCTATAAACATTGCTCCATCACATAAGATCAAAACTATAGATTCAATACAAGAGAGATAGATATAGAGAGAGAATATCACTTTTATAATGAAGACTATCGACATAGGTCATCAGGAATGAATAGTTAGTGTCTAAATCCTCTATAATATGTAACCATGCTGCATGGACGAGTAACAACTTTTTTTTAGATGGGTATAAGGATATTTCCTCTATGATTTGAACACCTAAATGATACCTACCGAACTATGCTACGGATAAGAGGGTACTTCTCTTGCCTAGTCGAACACTGATGTCTGCCACCCTTCATCTATCGAGTACCACCAACAACTCCATGATGGATATTGACCACTAAGAACATGTGAGTATTTACACACATGACTTATGATCATTCCACAAGTTTTCCAAAAACCTCACACCACTCTACTCCATCGTCTGTATAACATTATCATCGCCACATGATTAGGAACTGCAACAACTATCCATTCACCCTGCCAACAACCTCTAACAGTGAAGAGGACCATATCATTACATTCTATATATAAATATACTTATAATGGACTAATACTTTTTTCAAAACCATATCCAAGGTGATAATATAGACAAATCCAAAAAAATAGGTAATTACACTTCATAAACTTGGAGTTCATAGCATACCCACCAAAAATACCGCTGTGGTAATGTCATCGGACCAACCCAGCTTACACTTCTTTGGTACATGGGGTGTCCATATACTACATAGGGTGTGGGGGTTCTATGGTTCCTAGTTGTGTACCCCATCCATGTTTGTAATGTTTCACCCAATATAGAATGTACAAGTATACACCCATGTGTCATACACGGGTGCCTAATCATGTAGTTGGATAGATCTAATATCGTGTGCCCTAGTATTATAATTATAGTGTATATTAGACTTACACATCATGTGGATCTTGAATTTAACATGAGATTAACAAAAGAGTTACATAATGTCTTTTATTGAGACCACATGCCATGTAGTCAAAAATTTCATCCATAGCTCACTTGGAATATTCAGAAATTTGTGGAAAGCACTAGTATTCATATCACGGCCAAAGGGAAACTTAAAATAACTCTATCCATGATCCAAAACGAAATAGGGTAACATTAATAAAAAAATAGGTGAAACCTCAAATAAAAAGTTTGACCTCTTGGAGGATCACTAGAGCTTTACAAACACACATTTATGGTTCTGGGTATACAATCATTGCATATAGATCTATGTTCTAGTCATCCTAAGATGAATATTCCCCCCTCAAACATCTCCTCTTTACTTCGCATCATTATATAGTAAGGATGATTGGACAATCAATATACGTATATAGAGGGATAGGGGAGAGAGTTCGGGTTAATTTAAACCCTCTTTAATTAAAAAGGAAGTCCCATTAAATGGGCCTGATCCAGGTCCAAAATCCAAGATGATTATAAATTTCCTTGGTAAAAACCATTATTCAAGAACCAACCATAAAGTCATAATTCAAATCTAGAGCTCCATTTAAGAGGTATTAATTTTTGAACACATGGAATATAATTAATATTTATTTAATAAATATTAAATACTCTAAAAATAATTATGACACAGAATCTCACCAACCTACATCCCTAGGGTGGAAACCACATCTTGGAGTTGGTGGAACCATTTTAAAAACTTTTCTGAGGATGTTTGATAGGCGTAAATTAACATTTTACCCTAGAAAAGGGTTTGAGGATTTGAAAATCTAAAATGTGAAAGGCTTTCATTGGAAAAACCTTGATCATTATATAAAACATGCACCATACTAGTTTAACCCATAAATTTCGATGTCTAAATTAATATGATTATTTTAAAAGAAAACATTTAGGAAAAAAAATATAGTTATCAAATCGAACTAATTATGTAAGAATAATCGATAATATAGTTAAATATATATAAGCGTACATATATAAAAAGGATGGGATATAGAAGTATGATATATGGTAGGGTAGTGGTTGGAAATGTTCCCTTATTTCCCTTGGGCCATGATTTCAAGCCTCATGCCCTCACCTAACATGATAGGTTGTCGCCCGACCTGTGGGCTACTGTTTTTCTAAAAAAACAGTTTAATGAATAAAATTACATTATAATTGAAAAATATATTGGGAAAAAAATAAGGTGATGTATACATACATATTATTAAAAATAATAATTTAACATTAACATATTTAATTTTATAACAAAAAATTATTAAAATATACGCTAGAAATATGGGATGTTACATTGTAAACCGCTCTGTAAATTGTGTCCTTGAAATTGTATTTTCTTTTTACTAAGGAAAATAGATGATTGCGTGAATTAAGATTTAACATTAATTAATATATATACCTAACTATATTAGGTAAAACTAGGAAATTCATCTTTTCCATATCCATTTCAGATGCCCCTCATGACTAAGTATTATAACCCATTTAAGGGAATTAATTTTCCTAGACGGTTCATAGTTATCCCTACATTTGTGGAATTATTATAGGTAGATTTGAATTATGAAATATAATTTCACTCTCTCGATAACTAATATTCATTCTATATGAAGATAATTTATCTATTTCTAGAGTCATCCCAAATTTATCTAATGAAAAAATATTATGATTTTCAAAAATAAATTTCCTATAAAATTCAACTAGGTATAGAATAATCATATAGCTATAATTTTTATTCAATAAATAAATATATATATATTGGTTTTGTGAATTTATGATCATATAAATCTTCTTAGATATTATATATTGGATAAAAAAATCCAATAATACATCCATTAATTTGGTGTGGTGGATAATTTTACCTTAATTATCATGATCCACCTCAATGATTGTTATAGAATACCCCTTCCTTGTTCCCTTTTTTATGATCTTGTTCATTATTATCATCCTTTTTTCCTTTGGATTAGGGAATTGACTTCAAAAATTTCTAATTTTCCCACATTTAATACATTGAAATATTATTTTTACCTTAGGATGAACATTATTTTCCTCCATAGGGATAATAAAACTCTTCATTTTCTCTTCATAATTAGTTGCCTTTTTCCCTCATTTTCAACATATAAAACATCTTCTAGTTCCTCTGAGACACTTCCCTGGTTGTTTTTTTCACATTTTTGACATATAATAAATCAAATCTTCATTCCTACAAAACCTTTATCAGTTTTACCATCTTGAAACTCCATTTTCATCTTATTTGGATATTTTACTATGGTTATGTTTTTAATCCTAATTCATGATGTTTGATTATCCATAACCACAATATTTCTCACTCCAACTCATATATTTTTTGATTTCTTATTAGGATAATAACAAAATCATCTTCCACAACCATTTTTAAGATATTTTCTCATTACACCAGCCATTACATAAATAAAAGAATGTTAAATATAAGAATTCAATAATCTTATGAAAAGTAATACTATTATCTTAAAAGTAATAAATCATATATGTCATATGTACCCTAACATGTAAATTTATTAGATTAATTATAGGTTATCCAAGGTTATTTTCTATTATGATTTGTCACATAAATATATTTGAATCCCTCATAAATGTTCATAAAAGAATGTGAATTAACATGAGCATATACCCTAGAAGTGTCAAACCAGGTGTTCTATTGGGAGTCTTTTTTATGCACTAGGTAATGATATGGTTAGTAACCAACCATCCTTTTCAAGTTTATTATCACTAATTGCATCGATTCTAGAGAATGTTTCCACTTTTTGTATTTAAAGAGGGATTTCATTACTAAGTAACCACACACTCTATAATTTACCAAATGATTATGATATTTCTTATATTTAAACACATACCTAGGGTTATCACTAATTTTAAATAAACTTAATCCTAAAGAATAAGTAAATAAATTTCAAAAATAACTAATCCTTTTTATGATACCAACTAAGGCTTCTCAAGACAAACACATAGATATCTGACATTATTTCCCTAATTTTAAAATAACAGTTATTAGGTAATCTCAGAATCACAAGAACAAAATGATTAGTTTCTTTTCGCACTAGCTATATTAAAAAATTATTTTATAATTATTGGGAACATTTCTACAAAACCTAACCACACTAGACCCCCTTATAACCCCTCATAGGTTATACTTAGTTTTATATCCTTAGGAATGGAAACATAAGAAATGGGTGATCTCAAATGCTCAGTAAGATAAAACTGATTGACATGTCATCAATGATTAGCTCATAAACATATGAAAAAACATAAACATGGGATAAATATACTATTAAAAATAAAATTAAACAATAAGAGTTGTCTATAAGTCATTATAGAAATATATATAATCTCAAATGAATAAACATCTTCCATGGCATAAGATTTTTAAATAATAAACATGGTCTATATATCATAATCATAGTAATATGAAATACAAATATGGAATCTCATTGAAATATATCATAATAAGGAATTATTAAAGAAACATAAGAATGAAGAAATCATAAAATTGTGAGAAAATTTAATTATTCCCATACATTATGTTGTGAATAAAAAAATACCACACTTCAGGTTTTGAACAAACAAAATGTCTATGAATCGTATTTTTAACAGACTAAAGAACCCAAGTGGTTTATTGAAGTTGTAATTATTCTTATGTTTAATTTTTTTCAATAATTTGAGAACTTTAAAAAGAAAGTATTATTTAATTGTAATGATTGTTGATCTTTTATTAAATTATTATGAAATGTCCAAATTACACATGGACAGTGCACATTGCTTATAACATTTAAATAAGTGAATATATATTGATCATAAATAGTTTTTGAATCTATAATTTAATTCAAAAAAATAAAGAATATAATTTATTATTATGTTTGGAAATTATGAGAACGGGGTATTTTTTATTGGGGGCCATGATAATTTTTTACAACTCTTTTTGTGGATGTTTAACAAAAAAATGGGTTAACCATTATCCAACCAAGGAACCACCTCAACCATATATAGGACCCTGGTTAACTGCGTGGGAGGTAGGTCAACTCAACTATGGGTGGAAGGTGAGGATTCATATCACCCATAAGAAGAATGCAAGGTTGAAGTCACTCAAATACAAGAAATCATGGTGTGTGAATAGTTACAATAGGATGTGCATGGTGGTGCATAATAGGGTAGGCAGGTGGTCCCTCCCCTTGTGAGTGTGATATATTTATCTGGGTTTCAAACATAGTGCTATATTGAATCTTTTAAGGTGCAAGTTTCATTATTAATTTTCATAATGATGACTAAAAAACAAATTTGGGTTCAGTGTCGAGTATGAACAATTCTTCTTTTTTAAAAAAATATGTAATGAAAATTGGTTGTCCAACCTGATGTATCTGCACTATTTGATCAATCCCCCTGATCACCTTTAACCTAGATAACATCGAGGTTTCTACATTTTTTAGGTTCTTCAAGGAAAAATATCTAGTGATTGAATCGATATTTTGATAGTTATTGTAATTATCTAATGAGTTAAGATCGAATATTAAAAGCGAGTAGAAATTCATGCATGAACTAGAAGAAATATTCAATTTTAAGAAGATGGTGGTTTTCCAAAGACCATATGGGTTATGAAAGCATGCATAGTTGGATCCGGATGGGGAATGTGTCAATTAAAGAAGAGAATTATGTTACTGGGGATTCCCTAAAAATATCCCAAATGAGATCATTTATATGGGTGAGATAAAGAATAATATGAGAAAATCAACAGAGAGAGATAGACTCAAGATTTCACTGATTTCATAAGATGATTCCATGTTATAATATTATTCTATGGCCTCTATGATCTTAAAAATAAGAAATTCGTTTTTTAATAATTTCTTATGTTATTATTAATGAAATTATTTCGTAAAGAAACTAAGATGTGTGAAGAGTAGTAAAACACATTATTTTTCATGCAAAGAGATATCATAGGATTTTTAATTTATGCTAGTGATATTGTTCATGTATAAGGTTGATTGAAATAATAATATAAACTTGATGAATTCATGAACACATCAAAAAACTATCATGAATAAGTGAGAAGAAAATTTAATATTACGTGAAGAGGGTTCTCATGAAAACAATGTCATTTCACTTACAGTGATATGAAAAGGAGAATTTAGTATAATGATTTCTTGAGGATTCCATGAATGAAATTATATTTTTATAAAAATATAATTTTAATCCTACATTCATGTTGAAAACACAATTTTTATGTGTGTAATAATTTAATGTACTATAAGAAATATTTTCATGAGAAATATTTGAAGTATAATTTAATGAGTTGTATGGGGAAGTTATAACTACTATAAACTCATAAAGATGATAAAGAAGGCAAATTGAACTTTGTTAAGTAATTTTAAGTTGCTCATTATAAAAATATATTTATTTTTAGTTGAATTGATAACTTCTAATCATTCAGAATAGTATTGGGGAAACATCTAAATAGTGTTATTAATTACATTAAAAGGTAGTAAAATACTTTCAATGGAGGTGAACAAGGAGAGATGTTAACAGTATAATATTTGACTTCCTATACTTGAAGTAAAATAAGGATAAAATTCACAAATAATCGGTTGTAATTATTATTTTAGGACTTATTCATAATAGGTTGGGAATACCATAAAAGAACTTTTGGGATACCCGTAAAACAAATCTAGAGCTTTTTGGTAGATAGATAAACTACTAGGAGTTGGTATAAAGAACACTGGTGGGATTCCAGTCTAAAGATTTCTTTAGGTGATGGAACACTATAATCATTAGTGATCAAGAATTATGTTATTTTTTCTAACCAAAATTTTAGGATAATTTCTATAATTACTTTTCTTTACCCGTAGATAATTTTTCTCTCAGATCATCTCAAACACAGCAAGGACATAGTCACTCTTATTTAGGGAGTGAACCCTATAAAATTAATGTGTGTTGTACATCATTTACTTTATTTCATACATTTGGTGTTATTGTGTTTATTATCAGGGAATATCTATTCACTCTAATAGGTCAATAGGTTTGAATTTGAAAATGGGTAAAAATTAAAAGAAAGTAAATCAATAAATTCTGTGTAAACAGATTCACTCCCCTCTCCCTTAGTATTCCTACATGATCCAATGTGTATTTTAATTACTACCAGAGTAAAATTTCAATATTTTATTGGATATAGATTACTATCCCAAATGTTTTTATTAGACACATATGTAGTGAATATTTTATTTTAAGGAATTGTTAGAGTTTCCTCAAATGGAAAATTCAGGTATTATCTTTGTTAGTGCCAATATAGAGGTTTCTAAAAAACCATGAAAATAAAAAATATAAGAGAGAGGAAAGAAAGATGAGAAACATTTTTAAAAAGAAGTATGATATAAAAAATATGGAATTAATTTAAAGTGTCGGTATATCTATAGTATCGGATAAATCATTTGATAATAATCATTTTTATAGCTCTCATCTAAGTAGTCATAAAGAACACTTTATTGAATTAATATGTGATTTTTATTCAGAAGTTAAATATTATTTGAATCAATTTAATATCAAGTTTTTCACATACATATTTTCCACATATTAGGAGACTTAATGATGAAAAATTACAACTTAAATTGGAAGCTGAAGATATGGAGAATGATTTATAAAATAAGCTTTAAAGGTGAAATCTTCTCACATGGATTGTTGAATCCAAATAATAAATGGCATTAATTTTCAATGAACATCGCTCACAAGTTGGATAAGATTTGAAAATAAATTTTTGTGAGAAATTAGTGATTGAAAAGTTTTATAAAGAGATTATCCAAACACTTGATGAATCTTATAATTCCCCCATGAGTGTTAAGGATTCTAAATTGGAAATCAAAGATAAAGAATCAATAATTATCCTTAAAATGAATTAAAATGGGGTATTTGTGAGAAGGATAAGAGTGAGAATGTTTTTATAGAAGTGATCCATGCACTTGAGACACTTCACATAACCTCTATGATTGTAAAATAATTTTAATAATAAGTTAAAGGAAATATAACTAAATATTTGAATAATTCTCTATAAGAAAAAAATCAAATGTTTTAATATTGGATTCAGAAAATGAAAAATCAATGGGAAGATAGACTGAATGATACTGAGGATGTGAAAAATTTTGTTAACATAAATTTTTCTGAAATGTAATTCCAATTGAAACTTTTTCGGGAGACACAACTAATGACATCTTAGAAATAATTTTAAAATATGGTGAAATCACTTAAAGACCACAAAAAACTCTCTAAATATGAAATATAATATGTTTGAAATAATGTTTATAAATTTGGAGATCACAAAAGTTGAATCATCAAAAAATTATAAAATATTAATGGATTCCATGGGTAATTGTGAGAATATACTCACTTTTGAGAAGACTCGTTCAAGAGGTGATGCCCTTGACTTGCATTATTTTACACCTTTCTAAATCATGGGGTTTCTTTGTTTCCTTGTTTGACTTGTTGTCTTGTTTTTTTCATTCTTGGAAAAAAAATATTGTTTGGATGGATGGGTAAGATTCATTCTAGTTGAAATAAGAGCTTCAAATTATATAAAGATAAATATATTGTAAGATCAATGAAATAAGTAAACATTGTTCAATAATAATTTTTTTAACTAATATTATTTCATCTACTAGTATAAGTTTCAAAAATAATTTTGGTCAAACATGGGTCAATAAGATTTATGATAAACACATTATATAATCAATGTTGAATGTTAATAATTATATAAATTATTATTCCACAAATAATTATCAAAGAATAATTATGTTTTAAAAAATAGAAATATGTCAAAGCCATCTAGAATATTACCTCGAAAAAACCATTATTTTTTGTATATTGTTTGTGCTTCTTGAAATTTGGGAATGAGGCCATTTATTGTTAGAATAATTTATTAGTGTATAAAAACTATAGAATGACGATATTAAGGGGGGTAGATATTATGTGAATATAGATCTTAAAAATATGAATCAGGATACATATATGAAAAATAATCCTTATATCAAGAATAGATTTTGGTGTCTTGAATACATCTATGGTTATTTTAATATAATTTGTTATAATAATGATGAGTGTTGGTATATACCGATCATGCACTATGCATATGTTACTATAATAAAATACCACAACAAATGCAGAGACAAATAAAAAAATTAAGTAGCATTTCTCGGGGTATAAGAAAAATAATGCAGTCAAGAAAACAATGAATATTTTTATACCCAAAAAAAATTAAAAAAATTATTTAATACTAATTAAAATGTGATTATACTATGGAAGAAGATGTTATACTGTAGACATTTTCAAAAAAAATAAACACTACTATTAGTGAAAGAAAGTTAAAGAAATAAAAGTAATTAATATCAAGAAAAAATAAGGGTTGATTTAGGGTGTGAAATTCAAGATGAAAATTTAATATTTAAATATAGTTTGCCTAAAAATGATGACCTTATGACTTATAGTGATCTATGTGGATGGTAAAAAATTTATGGGAATAATTGAAAAATGAATGACATGGTTTCCAAGGAAAAAATAAATAGTGAAAGGAAAAGAAAAAGAAATGGTGAATTTTTGTGCTAAAAAACATAATATAAAGGAGGAGTCTGCACAAAATAATAAGACTTACCATATTCCAAAAGAATGTGTAGTAATTTGGATAGAGAAGTTAGAATTTGATATTAAGTTGGTGTAGGCATATAAAAATTAATGTTATTTCCTTACAATTTTAAAGAAACTTATTCTCTCTGAGAAGAAGGATTTAGTGGTAAAAGAGTCCATACCACCAAATAAAATCTATGAATAGAAGATTATGAGTGAAATCATGAATAATTCCTATAAATATGAATATATCTTAAAAGTAGTGTATGGTTTGAGATCAAAATCTCAATGTTTTTCCTATAACCAAGGAGATAATGAAGAAACAACATTATTCTCATGTATAGTTTATGTTTGATTTTATATGGATTGAATTTGAAGTGAGGAATATATCTAAGGGGGGTACTAAAAAAAGAATTTTGTGAAGAATTATACATTACCCAAGAAGATATCCATCATGGAGTATTTATTTCAATTGGTATCAAAATTCTTATTAGATTTCATCCTTAAAAAAAGTAAAAAATAGTGAATAAGATGATTGAAGTTCATACCCCTAGGATTACTGAAAATAAACAACCACTAGATTTGAATACCACAATTGGTATCACTTGAATAATTAATGTTATAGTATGGGTTATATCTGATTACTTCAAATATTGAAATTATGAAAAATTAATCATTTCATTTAAGAGGTATGTTCTACTATCTTTCTGTGAAAAATAATTATAAATATAAATAATTAATGAAAATTATTTGTTGAATGAATTAAAATGGATTCAAAAAGGGGAAGTACATTATTTCACTTGAATTTTTTTAATTTATTTTTTGATATAAACTTTGGAAATTTATTGAAAGTATTTTGAAAGATACCTAAAATAATTTTTTAGTGTTGGGGTCACATGTTGATGATTAATTGAAAAAATTGATGGAAAAATTGATAACTATTTTTTATACATAGATCATTTACCATTTAGACTTAGTGATAGTTAATTTTAACTCTTTTTAAAAAAAATTTAATTCAGTCTTCTATTGAGTAAATAAGACTGTATGTATCAGAAGAGGAGAATATATTGTTCTTTTAATTTAGATGATAGATATGATAATTCCTTCCCATGATCATATATTTGGTTTTATTATCATTAAGTGGGAGAAGACAACATTAAATTTATAATGGAAAAAGGTATTGACAACAAATCCAAAGGAGGGAATTCAATAACCCAAGTGGTTTGTTGAAGTTTTAATTATGATGATTTTGAATTTTAGGTCAATAAGTTATGAGGTTTTAAAATTAAATGTGTTTTAATTTTGATGATTATTGAACATTTATTAAATTCAAATGACATTAGTTAATTACACTAGGATAGTGTACATTATTTACATCATTTGAATAACTGAAGATAATTTGATACAGAAGAGTTTTGGAATTTATAATTTAATTCCAAAATAAAATAAGGTGGGGAATATCTTGTTGAATTTTGAAATTATGAGAAGTGAGTATTTTGGTTTGGATGTTATGATAATTTTTCTTAACACCTTTTATAAGATTTTTACAAAAATAGGAGTCATCCATTAGCCAACCAAGGACCCAAATCAACCACATATGGGAACTTGCTCAACCATGTAAAATGGTAGACCAACTCATCAAATGTTGGAAAGTGGGAAAAGCATTGTGTGCATAGGGATTTCACATGGGTGAAGGCACTTACATGCAAGAAATCATGATGGGGACATAGCACCTGTAGGAAATGTATGGTGGTGCATAGGGGGGTATGTGGGTGACTTGGACCCATGTAAGTGCATAAAGTGTATCCAGGTGCTAATCCTGGTATTGGATTGAATAGTTTAAGAAATGGGTTGTATTATTACGTAGAAAAAGGATAATTGAAAAAACTAAGCTGGTAAGAGTGCCAAGAATATGTTGTTCCTCCATTTGAAAAAATATCTAAAGAACCATGATAATTTAATCTGATGTGTATGCATCATTAAATCAAGCCACTCAATCATCTTCTTCCTAGAGTACATCTTAGGATCTTCATTTATTGATTTATTCATGTAAAACTCTCCTGTGATCAAAATGATATTATGATTTCTATGGAGATGATTGAATGAGTTGGGATTACATATTCCAAGGGAGTGTAACTAATTGCATGAAACATGAAGAATGTTTCACTTTTAAGGAGATGTAGATTTTATGAAGAGTGTATGTTCTATAGTAGTGCACACATATAGAGTAGGTTAGTGCATGAATATATTTAAGTGGAGGAGTAAGTCAGTTCAGATTCTCTATAAATACCCTAGATGAGCTCATTTTCTAGGGTGATCCAAACGAAAATTTGAGATATTATAAAGAGTGAAAAAAGTACACTCAAGATCCCTATGATTTCACAATAGGATTCAATTTAATGGTATTGTACCTTGTAATTTGTGATCACATGAAGAAGAAGTTGGTTTTTGGAACCTTTTCTTTTTCTTTTTGTAGTGAATTTTTTTCAAAGATAATCTATGCTTTGTGAAGAGTAGTGAACTGTGTTCTTAATATCGTGAAGGGATATCATGAGATTTTTAATTCATGCAAATGATAATGTTCATGCATGAGGATGAGTAAAATAATATCTTTCTCTATAGGGGTTTATGAAATATACTTGAAAATTTAAAGAAGAATAAGTGAACAAGACATGTGATATTACATAAACAGGGTTTAGATGAAAATAGTGACATTTCACTTATTGTGATATTCAAAGGATAAGGTAATATAATGATTACCAAAGGATTCCATGCATGAAATTACATTTTCAAGAAAATTTAATATCCATCCTACATGCATAAATAATACACAATGTTCATGTTTTTAATGATTAAAATATTCCATATAGTATTTTCATTAGATAAATTTGAAGTGGAATTTAATAAGTTTTTTTTGAAGTTATAACTTCCACGTACTCAAATAGTTGAGGAGGAAGAAAAGTTTTAGTGAGTTAAGTAATTTTTAGTTTTTCATTATGATATAATAGTGAGATCTAGTAGAAGTGATATCTTCTACTCATTCAGAAGAGTAGTAGGTTAACTTTCAGATAATCACATTGATAACATTTAGTGGAATTCAAATAATTTCAGTAAAGGTGGGAAAGGATAGCAGTTACTTGAGAATATTTGATTGTGTGGACTTGAATTGGAACAATTCAAATTTTTACCCTACATCAGTAGGTAGAAGTAGTTGAAGGCCAATTCCCAAGAGTTTGGGAAGACAATTGAAGAATTAGTGGGATACCATTACAAACAACAAGATATTTTCTAGAGATATCTCAACATGAAGGATTCAATATAAATAAAACTAATGGGATTTCAGTCAAAATATCACATTGGGATATGAACAAATTTATTTATTAGTGTTCATTCATTATGAGAATTTTTTTGTCAGAGGTTTTGGGAGATTTTCTATAATCACTTTTCTTTAATAGTGTAAAATATTTTTTTGGGATTATCCCAAACACACGAAGTATGGATTCACCCATATTGGAGAAAACCATGTCAAAATTCTGTGTTTTGGGATCCATTTACATTATGTCTTCCAAGTGGTGTGATTTTGTTTATTAACAACGACTATATAGTCAATATAATAGCTACATAGGTTCAAATATTAAAAGGGGGAAATGTGAAATAAAATAAAGTTGTAACAATCATTTACACTGATTTACCTCCTAGTATACCTTCACAATCAACTGGTCACTTCACAAACAAACTTTTCATACATCATGTTGTGTATAACATAATTATCTCAAGAGATATAAATCTTTAACTAATGAACTATAGAGTGATATAGGACCTTACTAACCAAAATAGTTACATATTAGTTCCATAAGATATCAATAATTCATTAATCCAAGAGAAAGAATGGAAAAAATGGGTTTCATATCATTTCATCATAGTATCGCATAACATGATAACAATTGTAAATAGTTTTATACAAAAAAATTAATCACCTAAAAGGAGTATTTCATAAATGAATTTAGAGGGTGATTCATAAATTAAAACTCCATGGGAGTCAGATATTTTATAAATATACAATAAAATTGAATCAAAATCATGAAAATAGATTTCATAAAACATTTTAACCTTGTTGTAAAAAGGAAAAGTTATGAGTCACCTTCAAAAATAATATTTAGGCAGGTAACATGAAAAAAAATTTAAAATAAAAATTTAAAATAAATACCAAAAATGAATCCATAAATATTAAATATATTTTTTAAAAGGAAATTTTTATTGGAAGATAAAATATATGATCTTGTCGGAAAAAACGTTTTAGTATTAAAAATACCTTTGTTTAAACTCACATTTTAAAAAGATTGATAAAATTTTCACCTGAAAAAATGTGGAGAGAAATTAAAATATGCATAAAAATAAAACATATTTGTATTTCAAAAGAATAAGGGATAACATAAGTGTGAATATTGAATATGGACATAGAAGATAAAAATTATATTTTAAGAGGATAATAATTATTCTTAACATCACAAAAATTTAGAAAGAATAAAATTAATCCAAAAATATATATTTTAATTTAGAAATGCAATTACCTAAAAAATAAGGGTGAAATAAAATATAATTTCATTATAGGATATAATAAAATGATCTTTTAAAACTATTCTCAAAGTGGAAAAATTATGACTCAAGAAAAGAAGTTGAGTCAAGAAAATCCCTTACCATGGATTCATGGTGTCTCGAACATGTTGAAAATACCTGTATAATTACCATATACTCATTAATCATATATTCCAGAACATCATTCATATTTATTAACTTTTTAATAATCATTTATGCTCCATTATTACATTTTTATCTTGTTTTTTGTTAATATTAAATATTGGAAATTAGTGGTTATAATCATTTTGTGTTTGTTTTGGTATAATAGTTTGGGTTTTCACTCCATGTTTATAATTTATTTATATCCATAATGGTTAGGGTGATAGAAATGGAAGTTCTATAATGGTATACAAATTCCCATATTCATACCAAGTATCTTTGAGGTATGATTTGTAATGAGAAAATATAAAATATGTTGGTTTCAGTAACCTTTAACGAAAAAATATTGTTCATTAATTTTGAGTTCAGATATTAAAATTACCATTAAAAAAATTATATTAATATCATACTGTACTAGGAAATAAATTTTCATAACAATCAATGAAAAAAAAATTATATCATCTTTCATGTAAGTTGTTAAACCGACCAAAATAAGAACATGCTAGAACTAATTGGATGAGTATGATTATAAAATGATTTTATTATAGTGTCAGAATTTTAGAATTAAGATAATCTCAAAAATTAAACATTATTGTATAATAATATAATTATTTAATATCTATTACTAATTCATGGTATATGCATTATAACATCGTTCGAATGGGTGGTAAAAATGATCCAAATGAGGGACTGTTATAATGAATAAATGAATAAGATAAAGACATTTAATAATGGTAATATTAATTCTCAAAGATATTAATTATTTGAAAATCATCATAATATTGTAACACCCATGAGAATTTGTGATATTTTTTTTATGTAAATTTAACATCTTTGATATCTTGTGATACACCCAACACCGTGTCAATGTGAACTGTAATATGGTATATTGTTATAACCAAGATGTTAAATAAGAAGGTATGAATCGGAATAACTAGATTATGAAAATTATATATCATAAAATGGTATAAAATAAATTCATCAGTTATAAATTGACTATAAATGAATATAAAAAACATTTGAAAGTAAATGAAATGTTTTTCTAAAAACACTTTTTATACGTAAAATGTGTTTTCATATTAATAAATTAAATTAATCAATTTTGGTGAATTATTTTAATGAAATTTTTATATTATATATATAATAAAAAAAATTATCATATATCTAATATTTTTTTGGCATGAGATAAAAATAAATTCAGTATTATGCTTAAAAATTGTATTTTTCTAAAGAATAGTTTCATCTAGTTTTTCACTCTTATTTTATAATTCATTTTTAAAGATTTTAGAAAATATATTAGAAAAAAACATCTGAATTATTAAATCATAATTTTAAAATTATCATATAGTGATTTTTTTATAATTTTCTAAAAACATTAAATTTCTGATGAATGGTAAAAAATACAGATTTTTATTGAAAACTACCTTTTGGATTAAATAATTTACATAGTCAAATTTTATAGTTAAATAACTAAAAAATAAAAATGAATCATATATATTATAATTAATCTAATTTAGGTCATTTTATTAAATTATATACTTATTTTTTATATAAAAACTTTTATAATTAAGAAACTGTTTCTTTGGAAAACTGCTTTTTTGACGTACTTGTGGGATTATTTTTAATTTAAATTACACAAATTATGTGATTTGAATTGGAAAAATAGATTAAATGTTTTTAATAAACATAATAAATAATATATAATAATTTCAATATAATTTGTTTCCTTAAGGAATAGTAAATTTAAATACTGCAGTAATCGTTAAATTAGATTTATTGGCGGTTAAAATAAAAATATAAGGTTTAAATGACTTAAGAACATGTGAAATTTTTATTTTATAGACATATTTAGACAACATATCATCCAAGATGGTTTTATGATAAAAATGGACTCTACACATGTAAAGATCCATTTTTATCTGCTAATATTTTCTCAAATACCATCCCTAAATCCCTAACCAATAAATAGAGTCCATTTTTTATCATAAAACCATCCTAACAGTTCATTAGGTATAAACCTAAATAGGTTCTCCAAAGAAGAGTTATAGTTATTAACAATGCATCTTCATTTTATTTCTTTCTATACCCCCTTAAATTATTCCAAAAATATGATAAAAAATAAAAAATATATTAAATATGAATAGATTTTTTATTTTAATGTAATAACCTATATTCATCCCCTCATCCATAATATGGGAATCAAAACTGTCGATCGTGTGTTTGGAAGACACTCACCTTAAAAACCGATGTAATTCGTTTTTTATCACCTCCACTCATAGACAGATATAATGAGGTATATAATTTATATATCTGATATTTATAATATAAATATAATTTTTAAATTATAATATCATTTCTACCTTCTTACCTTCCAATTATTTTGAAAACTATAACATCGCTCGTGTGCATATGTGGACTACCGACTCCATGAAGTGATGTGAAATGTTTTTTGTTTTATTGTGACATGGATGGTAATAAGGATAAATTTACTGAATATATATGATATATATATATAATAAAAATGATTCCTTAAATATTATATATTATTTAACTTTCTTTTTTCCATCCATCTAAAAAATGAAAACAACATTTATGTGTACGTACAGTCTACCATCTCCATTAATGGTGTAATTCATTTTTCAGTCTCCAATAATTATGGATAAACCTTAATATATATATATATATATAATATATATGATATTTAAATAATTATTAAAATTATGTTTAAGTTTTAACCATGATAAAAGTAAAAGAAAAGACTCTACTAAACTAAAACAAACATGAAAAACTAAGAAGTTATCATCCAAAATAGTGATTTAATATAGAATAGTTAATAAATGAGTGATAAAAGATTATATGTAAATAATATGTGGTTTCATATATATGATTATGGTTCTATAATATATTTATAAAAAATCAGTATATATTATACATGATTATAAAACACATATGAATAAAATTGGATAGGAGGTAAGTGTTTATTTCACATTCTCATTATTATTCGGGATTATATTTTCATAAGTCTATGATGGGGTAATTGATTGATATTTATATATTAAACCCACTATATTTTATTCTCCTATGTTTATTACTATAAATTAAATTTTTTTTCTTTCAATTTCATCCCTTTATGTACTCAAGATACAAAAATAATGTTTTTTAAGTTAAACTAACATTGTTTTTCTTCTTGGTCAAGAATTTATCACTTCTATGTCCACATTTTCCATAAAATGTTTGAAAATAAATTTTTATCATTATAAAATTATTTATCAAAGACATATCTACCCATTTTTGACTTTTTAAAAATGTTTTAAAAGAATATTTATGTCATCTTATGAACAAGGTTCTGTTTTTTCTTTTTACAATAGTGTGAAATAAATTTTTTCTAATGGAATGTATATAAATACACACAATTATAAACTACAATTGATTTGAATATTACATTATAATTTCCCATTATTATTTTCAAATTATTTTTTTTCAAATATTATGGAAATTTTTATTTTTAAAATCGATTTTCAAAGTGAAAAGGTATTTTCCATAAGAATTTTTTTACTGAAATTTTCATGTTATTTATATACCTCAATGAAAGCAACCATTATTTTAATTATGATTTTATGGGTATATGTTTTCATTATAAAATTATTATTTATGTAGTTTTTTTATTATGATTATGATCGTGGATATACTATTTTGATACTATTAACCATATTAGTAAGGATGGTTTATGATTATGTTTATTGATTGAAGAAATTATTAAAATTTTGTATGCTAAATTTTCTATAAAAATTATTATATTGATTAAGTTTATACAATTTAATATGAGGAATTATTTAGGCTCAGTAATTGATCGAGGGGGATCTTTATAGCTCTTTGATTAATTGGAAGATCTCCTGAGACAAATTAGCTTTGGTATTTTGATGAGGCCTTGCCCATTTATGATAGAGTTTATGGAATGAGGTCATGATAGTATGTTATGTAATTATACATTCCCTAATTATGAGATTAGTTATTGATGTATACATGATTATTTAATTAGTTATGATATTCATGGATAAGTTTCAAACTCAATTTATTATTTATATGGAACCATTTTATCAGCATTTATTCCTACAATAATGTTATAAATTCTAAATTTATTAATTAAATGGAATTCATGATCATATATTTACATTTCCATATTTATTATGTCCTATTTATTCATAATATCTTCCCTTTTATGCATACCCTTACTACTAATATAATACCACTCATTCCTTATGTTTCTTTTACCCAGAAAACTAGGAAGTGTATTATGATTGATATGCCTGACAATACTAAGTAAAAAATGGTGTTCTCAAATAAAATTTTATGTTGTATTTTATGTTTTCAATTATAATGTGGAATTCATGTATGTATCTAGTTTTCTAATGCTATCAAACTATCCAGTCCTTTGTGATATGATTCTTCATATTTAGTACGATTGTAATAAAGTAACCTCCAACCCAATTCTACAAGTATTGGGGTCATTACAATTTGTATTAGTGTAATTTTAGTAGAAAACATGGAACCATATTTAGGAAAACATAGATTAGAGAACATAGCCCTATGACTAAATTTGAGTATAATTCTAAGTATAATTTAACATCTTAATGTTTAAGTTATTGATTATGTGGATTTCCTAGAAATACATACCATTGTGGATACTACAAGTGGATGTGGCTCTTGCATAATCTTACCTTTGGAAAACAACTACAAAAAGGGTGGATTGGGTTTTAACTCGATCATCTTCGGGTTTATGACAGCTGGCCTTGATGAAAACCTAGTTTGACCCTCCCAAGGGATGTTATTTTGTTAATTTAAATCTCCTTTGAAAACAATTATGAAGGATTCAAAAATATTTTTATGATTTGAAAAATTTCCTAAAAAAACCAGGATTAATACTCTGATATTATCTATACATATATTTATCAATTTATGTTAAGTGATTCACTAGTTTTGAAATTATAGATTATGATAAATAATTTTATAACACAATATAATGTATGATATTATTTATAAATGGTTCCTAGTGAAAGGAATGATAATCTTATCAATGCACATAATCCATGTAGGGATTTACCCCCTTGGAAATATAATGAAGTTAGATATGGATCTATAGCTATAGTTGAACAAATTATAACCATATTGGGGTACCTAACTCAGGTTATAACTAGTACTCTTTCCCATTTAGATCATTCTATAGATATGTATTTTTTTCTAACAATGTTAAAATATTTCATGCATTAGAAACCTCTATTATTTAATGGGACTAAAAATCCATATATAGTTAAGAAATGGATAAGTTCCTTGGAGAAGATATTTATTGATTTGGGAAGTAATGAATGGAAGAAGGTTTCCATGTAAATTTCTCATCTCATAGGGGATTCCGATCAATGGTGGTTATTGATTCAAAATAGTAAGGATGAGGAAGAAATAGAGTGTATGGAATGGAAGGATTCTAAGTTATTTTTATAAGAAAAATATTTTTTCCATCAGCAACAAGTGGATATGAAGAGAAATTTTCTAAGTCTAATATAAAAGAAAAATGAAAATTTTGTAAGTATAAATCCAAACTATGACTACCCTGGTCATTATTACACACTCCAAATGTCATGAAGGACTTATTTTGTTTTTATTATAGATAATCCTCTTTTTAAGGGGTGGACAGGAACTCGTACATGAACCGTAGGCCCAACGCACAAGGCCCGACATGACCCATAATACATGACCCGAAGGCCCAGAGGCATACCATTCCCATACATGACCCGTAGGCCCAGCCCAATAGAACTGCCCCTCCATGGCTTCTTCATCATTGATATCCTTTAGCTCCCCACCTACATTGCTGATCAGCTAGCATTTCCCTGTACAAATCTATACAGTGCCTGGCCCCGATGGCGGTTTCCATACCCCCTCATTCTTCCAATCTGGTTAGCTATGCTTCTAGTGACTGCTATAGTTTCTCATATCCTCTTCTAGGTCCTGGTCAGTGTGAATTGGGCTACTTCGTGGTCTTCAATGGCCTGAAGGCCCTGTGGCCCGAAGGCCTTTGATGGCTTGAAGGCCCTTGATACTCGTAAGCCCAAACCGGTGACCCAAAGTCCCAAATCGGTTGAATAGTTCTAGCTAATATAGTACCGAATAGTACCTTCTACAGTACTTCTATGGTAACCCAAAAAATCTCCTTCGCCCAGTTTTGAACCTGAGACTTTATTACAGACTTAAACATGATTTATTACATAAAATTTCACTTAATACAACTTTAAGGATTGAAAGGTCTTATGTCTTTAGAAATTAGAAACATTTCATACAAACTTAAAACATAAAATAAAACATCATTATTGAAAACATTGTTTACATGACCAACTCATTCCTTAATACATAACACTACATGCGATAACATGAGGACATACATAAGAAATGACTGGGCTATAAATCCCATTAAAGGAGTAAATAATTAATAACATGAAGAAAACTGTACATGTTAGGAAATATTCATATCAATGGAGCACAATAGAAATATGAACATAAATGCATGATATAGCATGATTATCATAACATGGAAATGTGGCAATCACATACAACATGATATTAGCATGAACCAAGGCAAACTACACATGGATTAGTATGAGTAAACCATAATTTCATGTGAATTACCATTATTAAACCCTCATTGCACCTATAATAGCATTATACTAAACTTTACCAATGCATTAGAGGGCTATCTGGATGCACCCTTTATAAACATTTCATTTCATGCATAAGTGTGCCACATGGATCATATAAAGTAGATCCATTCAAAATAATAAGTTATTACATGATTTGGGAATGTGGAATACATACATGTAATTACCATTATATATATATATGTTTATAAATTTTAATACCCTTAATAGAGAAATGGGTATGGTATTCACTACATAATGATTTTTGTTTGGAAAATCACGGTGTAATTTCAGCAGCATAACAGCGTGATATAAAAATTCATAAAAATGGTTGATGAAATATAAAGAGTTATCTAGTCATATGTACATGTAACAGAAAGTAAGGGTTTAATATAGATACATCTCACAACACATGTAATTTTTACATAGAAGGTATAACATAATAAATAAACATGAAGAAAGAGGAGAAATGGAATAACTCTTACGAAATTTTGGCATGGTAATGGGTGTATATAGAAGGGATTAATGAGATAAAAGGAGGTACCTCATTATTAAAACAAAATTAGGGTAGTATGGGAGAGATGAAAATCCGACCCCAAAATTTGTAATTGAAAATAAAAGGGTATAACAAAATAATGAAACTTGGACAAAAATGAGAATATAAGAAATCCCTTACTTGAGTGTGTAGATTCAAGAGCTTGAGGAGGGGATTATTGATAGCTTGGGGCACCTTTGAAGGATTCTAGAGAGAGTAAGGAATAGTAGGGATTTGATACAAGTATTTTAAGTGTAGAGAAGTTTGATCTTGGGGGGTATATAGGAAATGATAGTGGAATTCATTAATTTTTTACAAACATAGGTTTTGGAATCTATATAATTAAATATTAAAAACCAAAAACCATCCCATGGTATTTTAAAATAGTTTTTTCAATATGGGAGTTTAAAACATTATTTTATAAATCCAAAGGACTAACTTATTAAAATATTAGGTTTTCTTATGGGGAGGTGAGTCACACTTTCAAGGAAATCATTTTAATATGTTAAAATATTTTATATGTCTTGGAGGGTCCACTAAGGCTTTATAAAATTAATCAAACAAATCTAAAATAACATTATTTAAAATTTAAAACATATATTGGCCTAAATAACCTTTTATGTAATTTTATTTATTTCACTATTGGGTCATTAGGATGTCATAAAACACATTATATATTTATAAGGTATTTAATATTTACCCAAAAATTTGATTGTCTCAGAAAATTATGAAAAAATCACAATTGGGTAATTTATATATCCTTATTCCAAAAATAATATTCATTTTATCTAAATAATTTTCAAAATTTGGTAATTTCAACTTTTAAAATAAAAACAGTCGTTTATTGAAAATTGATGTGTTTTGACAAAAATAAGTTTCCAAACCATAATAAAAGTTACATTTGACTTCAAAAAAATTATATGAGCATTTATATTTAATGAAAATTATATTATCATAATATTATTTAAAATATTATTTATTCTAAATATTCATTAATTCATCAAAATAAATTCTTTAATTAAAAAACAATTTCAATTTTACCATATGAAAATTTAATTCTTATCAAACTAAATACATTATCATTTATTGAGTAATAAAATAAGTAATATAATCATCAATTATAATTAAAAGTAGTGTTATTATAACACTATAAAAATATTAATAAAACTTTTGTTTAATATAATACTTTATATATTTCTAAAAAGTACCATTTTACTCAAAAAAATTAATTTATATAATTAATTATATTTTTAAGAAAAAATATTCTCATAAAATAATTGATGGAATTAGAATTTTTTTATAAAAATGGATTACACAATAAGGAACTAATTCCTTGTTACATAACCCCTTATAAAACCCACATAATACTTAAGGGTAAGGTCTGCACAGGTGACACACTCTTGGAGTGGCTTGGATAACATCTCCCGAGTGGTAATCTCTATTAACTTGAACTTCTATCGTAGGTGATTCCATTCATGATTAATGTGTTTAAGATCATCTTGGACTTGGATAAGATTGAATCCCAATGACGCTACCTCATTTTTGAGCTCCGAAAAATGAGGTTTGTATGGCCTGAATCTACTAGATGAGGTCATCCTCTACTTTGTCTATGTCAAAAGGAATATTTTCAAAAACCTTAAATTTATATCAGTCATGTGATCACTGTTAAATGGCTATATTATCAACATTAATGATACTTAATGTTCATTTAAACACAATAATAATAATAATAATGTGAAAGTGTTTTCTATATCTATAAGACATTTAATTAAATAAAATAAAGAGAATTTTATTCATGAATGTTCGATTCGTTACAAAATTACCCATTTAGAAATTAAACCCTCAAAGTTTTATTTTTCCATACAAAAACAAATGTGGGTAAATCTACCTCATCATTTCATCTGGTTCCCACGTTTCTTCTTAAAACATGTGGTTTCTCCACAACACTTTGATAAGGGGCATTATCATACTTTATAGAACTTTTTCCCAATGATCTCAGATCTTCACTGGCTTATATTCATGGGAGAGGTCATTTACCAATGGTACCACCTCTAGATTATGTATATGTGATGGGTCAGGTATTTATTTCCTCAATAGTGATACATGGAACACATCATGTACTTGAGATAGGTTTGGTGGGAGTGCGGGTTGATAGGCCACTGATCCAATGCGATCAAGGATTTCAAAAGGGTTGATGTACCTTGGACAATGATTTCCCTTCTTCACATATCTCATAACTCCCTTCCATGGTGATATGCGAAGGAATACCATGTCACCGACATCAAACTCTAGGTCTTGTCGATGGTTGTCATCATAGCTCTTTTGTCGACTCTGAGCAGCTATAATGTGTTGGTAGATGATCATAACTTTCTCCACTATTTCTTTGACCATTTCTAGACCTAGAAGTTTTCTCTTTCCAACATCACCCTAACATGCCTGTGTTTTTTACCTCATCCCCTAAAGGGATTCATAAGGATCCATTGTTATTCTTGAGTATAAATTGTTATTGTAAAATAAATCAACCAGAGGAATAGGTTGATCCCATCCTCCTTTAATGTTCATTGATAAATCTCTCAACATGTCCTCATGTGTTTGGATAGTCTACTCAGATTAGCGATCAGTTTGAGGATGATAAGACGTACTGATGTTCATCTCAGTATTTAGAGCATGTTGGGGACACTTCCAGAACATAGAGGTGAATCTTGGATCTCAATCGGATACAATCGATATTGGTACTCCATGAATACTTACCACTTCTCTAATTTATATCTATTCTAGTTGATCCAATGATAAATCCTCTCAAATTGAAATGAAGTATTTAGTATTTTTAATACAATCCTAAAAAAACCCGATAGAATTGTTTCATTTGGATGTCTTCGGAATTCCGGTGACAAAGTCCATGGTGATTTTTTCCCAATTCCATGTTGGTATGGGTAATTATTACATCGTCCCCTTAGACATAAACTTATCAACCTTCACTTGCTGACACACCTGGAACATTGATGTATACTCAAAGATCTCCTTCTTCATTTTATCCCACCAATAATGCTCTCAGAGACCTCGATGCATCTTTTTGTTTCCTTGGTGAATGGATAAAATCTAACTATATGCATCATCCAAAAGTTCACTCTTTAACTCCAGATTGGATGGAACACATAGTCTTGACCCAAATCTCACAATTTCTTCCTCATTAACATTGAACTATGAGAATTTCCCTTTTCTGATAGATTCCACATTTTTCTAAATTCCCACATTATCCTTTTTATTATCATTAACCCTTTCCAAAAGACAATATTGAGTAATCATTTGTGAAAGGATTAATGATTTTCCCTTATTTATGATTCTCATTTCTATCTTCATCAAATATAAGAAGATTGGATCCTTTAAAATTATCATCAATGAAATAGTTATTGGATCCTTTCTAATAAGAGCATATTCCACTTTATTCACTTTCCCCGGATGGTAGTGAATTGAGCAGTCATAGTATTTGATTATATCTAACCATCTTCATTGGTGAATGTTCAACTCTTTCTATGTGAATATATAATTGAATATTTTTTTTGTCTGTATATATTTCACACTTCTCCCCAAAGAGGTAATGTCAACAAAGTTTTAAAGTTAAGATTACTTCAGCCAACTCTATATCATGTGTTGGATAGTTTTTATCATCAACTTTCACATGACTTGATGCATAGGCAATGACTTCATCATTTTTCATCAACACACAGGCCAGACCCTTCTTCAAAGCATCACTAAATAAAACCAAAAGTTCTCCACATAGGGTAGTGTGGACATGGGAATAGTGATAAGCCTCTTTTTCAACTCCTTGATGTTATCTTCGCATTCATCATTCCAAACAAACATCAATCCCTTCTGAGTTAGCTTGTTACGAGGGTTTGACAATCTTGAGAAATTTCTCACAAATCGGTGATAATATCCAGCTAACCCAAGGAAGCTACGAATATTCGTCACAACCGTTGGCCTCATCAATCCCTCAATTTCATTTTTCTTGGAGGGATCCATAGATATCTAATTTCTTGTGATGATATAACCCACGAATGAGACCTCCTTCAACCAGAACTAAAACATTAAGAAATTTTCATAGAGATTCTCCTTTCGCAAGGTCTCTAGTACTATGCTTAGATGCTCCTCATGCTCATCCTTGGTTTGGTAGTATATTAGAACATAGTCTATAAATACTACAACACATATTTTGAGGAAATCTCAAGTACTCTATTCATAAAGTCCATGAAGATTTCTGGAGAATTAGTGAGTCTGAAAGGAATTACTATGAATTCATAGTGCCCGTACCTAGTACAAAAAACTATATTGGGGATATCCTCCTTCTTTACCTTTACTTGGTAATATCCTGACCGTAGATCCACCATGGAGAAGTATTGTTCTCCACGTATATGATAGAATAATTCGTTAAATTGAAGTAGAGGATACTTGTCCTTTATCGTGATTTTGTTGACCTCATGATAATCAATGCAAAGGCACATTTACCCAGCCTTATTCTTCACAAATAGGACCAGCGCACCCCATGGGGAAGCACTTGGGCATATAAACCCTTTATCAAGATTCTCCTGTAGGTGTTTCATTATCTCCTCAAGCTCTATGAAATCCATTCTATATAGATTATTAGATAATTCCAATGCCCCAGGTATTAGATCAATCGAGAATTCAATATCTCTTCTAGGAGGAGGAACATGTAATTCCTCGGGAAACACATTAGTGAATTCCATTACAATTTAAATGTCTTCAAGGATATTTCATACCTTAGACTAAATCATATGAGAAAGATATGAATTATCATATAGAATTAATATCCATGCTTGACATGATGGTGCTAAAGAAGATTAATCCTCCTACTTGAACTTGTATAGAATCGGGGTTCGATTCTATATATAGAGAGTGATTTCCCTCTCATGGTAATTTATGATAGATCTATATAGTGAAAGCTAATACATGCCAATATTTACATCAAATTATACTAAAGAGAGTATGATGAGTTTGTCTAGGATGTTCAATCCACAAATTTTCATAGGGGGAGTTATATTCAGGTGATGCATTAACTTCCCCATTTTCCGTTCTCATCGACATATATACTTGCATGATTTTTGGTGGTGTTGGTATTATTCTACAAAACTTTTTGAATATAAAAGAATGTGTAGAACTAGAATAAAAAATTACATTCTCTATTCATGAACAAATAACTAGAGTACCTACCACCACTTCATTTTCTAGATTTTCTTCAGTGGTAGTGTGGGAAAAATCTCACCCTTTCTACCTTGGAGGTTTTTAGTTTCCTCTGAAACCCCTTGGATTAGGGACCTAGTTTGCAAAGTGCTCCAATTATTTTCAATTGTAGAAATGAACAATTCATTGAGGGTCGAATAGAAAATTCCTATCCTCAATCATAGGAGAATGTTTTTATGGTTGGCAATTAATGTCCAGGTTCCCTTATATTCCACAGCTAAATAATTTCCTCATCCCCTTTAGGAAACTTGTAGGGTTCTTCTTTCCACACCTTTGGCAAGTGGGGTGCTGGAATTTCTTAGCACCGTTGGATTTATCCATTGGACCACCAGAATTAATGTCCACTTTCCACTTCTTATCACAATGATACCCATAAGATTATTTTATCTCCATTTCTACTTTGAGGGCACATAGGACAATTCATTTATAGCTATCAAAGCCATGTATCACTAGGGCATTCTGTAGGCTAGGTTTTATCCCACCAAAGAAGCAGTCAACCTTGATTTTAGGGGTAATGAAAAAGCCAGAGGAATATTTTGAAAGCCTTGTGATGTTTTCCTCATACACTCTGATAGATTTTTCATCTTTTTTCTTGAGGTAAAGGAAATAACTTTTCATCATAAGTCGGATGGTGTGAGGAAAGTATTTATTGAAAAGCATTTTCAGGAAATCCTTCAATTCCAACACCTCGATCTATTACTCATGATATATATTTTTTATCATTGTACACCATTGATCAGCTTCACCCTCCATATGATTAGCATCTATAAGAACCTTCACTTGTTTGTAAAAATGAAGAATGGAGAAGATATTCTCAATTTAGTTGATCCATTTATCGGTGATTAAGGTATTAGATGATCCATTGAAAGTAGGAGGCCTTTATCTCGTGAAGCTCTCAATTGCATATTGTTCTTTATTACAGTTGTTCTACGTTCTTATTGACCCATTTTTCTATTAGAAACTTGAGTTAACTAATAGAGTATTGTGACAAAGATTTTGATTACCACTCGCATTGGATTGGGCATCTCATTATAATAGTTATTACATTAACCTTCGCATCAGTTGTTAGCCTAAGTACTCCTTTTAGAAACATGAGTTAACTAAGAGAGTATTGTGGCATTGTTTTTTATTACTGATCACATTGGACTGGGAATCACATTAGAATAGTTATTATATTGACCTATGCATCGTTTTTTAGCCTGAGTCCTACTATTACTGGTCATTGGCTGGAATAAAATGAATTTTAGGGGTAACACATAAAGGGGAATCTAATGAAAAAAGGGATAACTTATAAATTACATTTACTTATTTATCTTATGAATTTATATGCTTCAATATTTTTTATCCATGATCTACTTCCCAACATATATTCTTGGGGGAATTTTTATTATTCCCTTAATAATGGTCCATACTAAGCTTATAAATTTACCAAATCATATCCCTTGGTATTGTCGAAACAAGAGTGACGCAATACCAATTTTCATGCACTAGTTCTCGTTCGAGTCTATCTCAAAGTGGTCTTTTTTGGTTTTACCCCTAGATACATCTGTGAAAGAGCCACCTCTACTTTTTTTTATCCATACAAGGATGTATTTTCATGATAAACCACTTACTATATACTCCCCAAAATTTAGGGATGTTTTTATTATACTTAGTCATATCCCTAAGGCTTTCACTAGGGTTTTCTAATCCTAATCCCAAAAAAAACTAAACCTATCCTATGATACCAACTATAACAACATTGGTCTTTATTAAACACATAAACATGATTTATTAAATAAACATGCACTTGAGACAACTCTGAGGATCCAGAGGTCTAGTGTATTAGGAAATTAGGAACATTACATAACAACTTAAAACATAAAATACAACATCCTTTTTGAAATCATCATTTACGTGACCAACTCATTCTTTCTTACATAACACTGCATGGGATAACCTGAGGACATACATAAGAAAGGGTGAATTATGAAGCCCAGTAAGGGAGTAAACAAGGAATAACATGAAGAATAATATACATGTTAGGAAATAGTAATATCAATGGATTATAAGATAAACATGAACATAAAGGCGTGATATAGCATGATTATCACAATATTTAAATGTAGCAAAGACATACAACATGATATTAGTAGGAGCTAAGGCTCATTGCACATGGATTAGCATTTGTAAACCCTCATTTCACATGAATTAGCATGATCAAACCCTAATTTCATATCGATTATCATGAGTAAATCTTCACTGCACAAGGATTGTCATCTTACTAAACATTACACAATTCATTCGAGTTCTATCAGGGAGTACCCTTTATAAACATTTCATTTCATGCATATGTGTGCCACATGGATCATATAATATCGAAACATTCAATATCATAAGTTATTCCATGATTAGGGAATTTTTAATAAATACATGTATGTACCATTAAATATGTATATGTGAATAAAAGTGAATACCCTTTATAGAGAAATTGGTATGATATTCATTACATAATGATTTTGGATTGGAAAATCACGGTGCAATTTCGGAAACATAACAACATGACCTAAAAATTAATAAAAATGGTTTATGAGAGAGAAAATGTTATCTCATCATATGAACATGAAATTCAAAGTAATTGGTTCAAATAGATACATGTCCTAACACTTGGAATTTGGATATATAAAGAGTAACACAATAAATAAACATAAAGAAAGAGGAGAAATAGAATAACTCTTATGAAATTTTGGCCAGGTAACATGTGTACATGGGAGGGATTAATGAGAGAAAAAGAGGTATCTCATCATTAAAAAAATAAGGAAGTTAGTTTGGGGGATGTTTTAAATCATACCCCAACATTTTTAATTGAAAATAAAAGTGTATAACAAGATAAAGAATCTTAGACAAAAATGAGAATGGAAGAAACCCCTTACTTGAGTGTGTGACTTCAAGAGCTTTAGGAGGGGATTCATGAGATCTTGGGGCACCTTGGGAGGATTATAGAGAGAGGAGGTTAGAGTAGAGATGTTCTCCAAATATTTTTAGTGAATATATGTGGGATCGTGGGTGGTTTTATATAGGAAATGAGAGGGGAATTATTTAATATTTCACAAACTTAGGTTTTGGAATCTATATAATTAAATATTCAAAACCATAAATCATACTGTAATTTTTTCACCTTGGTTTTTTCCAAAGGGGAGTGGAAAACATTATTTTATAAACAAAAATTCCAAAATTATTAAAATATTAGGCCTATTTATGTGGATGTGGGTCACACTTTCAAGGAAATCATTTTAAAATCGTAAAATATTTTATAAGTCTTGTAGGGTCTACTAAGGCATAATATAATTAATCAAACAAATTTAAAATCAAATTATTTTAAAGTAAAAACATATATTATGCGAATAAATATTTTATAGTATTTTATTACATCACTATTGGGTCATTATGATGTTAGAAAACACATTATATATTTATATAGTATTTAATTTTTACCCAAAAAATTGATTCTCAGAAAATTATGAAAAATTCATTGTTGGGTAATTTCAACATCCTAATTCCAAAAATAATATTCATTTTATCTAAATAATTTTCAAAATATGTGAATATTTGTAACGCCCGACCCCAGTTACCCAGAGTCGGTGCATTATTGCATAATATTGGCATGATCACAAAAGATCAAGTCTCGAAAGACCTATTAGTTAAGTAGCCTTGGAAATACTATATATATTCATAGAGTTTACATTACATCAATATGTGAAAAACTACAACAATATATTTTCTTCATATCCCCTCATACTATCCCTACAGGTCATTCATAAAATACTTCTTCACATCCTTGGAAAAATAAAACATAGAAAAAGGGGTGAGCTCAAATGCCCAGTAAGGATAACAATATAGCAGAGTCTTTCATAAATAAGAATAAACATTTAAGGAAATGTATAACTAAAACAAAATCATTTTAAACTTCAACTTCAACATTGTATGGAAAAAATAAAATGAAATAATGCCATTTACTTATTCACATAGATATTCTACTAATCTAATAATCACATGAAATATCAATAACCCCTTTCATAATGATGGAATGAATGATGCCGAACTTTAATTTCTATGTTAAGGCCTCGTGCCAAGACCTAAGGGATAACTGTAACAGGAACCCAACCCAGAGAGCCTCTGTAACCAGACTCCATCCCGGAGTGCCTCTAATAACCAGACACCAACCTTGGGTGCCTCTAATAACCGGACACCAACCCGGAGGGTCTGCTGTAACCGGACCCCAACCTGGAGGGCTTAATTTTACCAGTCCGCAACCCGGAACATACTAGTCCAACACATTCATCTTATGAAGTGGTTGAAATACAACATAAACATTCGTCTTAAAACTAACAGAAAAAATGTCAAAACTTTAATCATAAACCATTAATGGCATAAAAATAACTCATTTATAGTCAAAAATATGAAAAAATATTAAATACAATATGGATGATTTGTATCATAATAAATCAACTTGAAATAAGTGTAAAATTTATCAAAGGATGTTGACATAGATGAAATAAATACTATTTGAGAGAAATATCTCTTTTTTTAAATCATTTAAAAGTCTCATAATTATAGATAAAACCTTTATTTTGAAAATATATTTATAGGATTGTGAGGGAACCTTCAAAGGTGTAATAACGGTGGAGAATAACTGCACCCACCGTATAATTTAAAAAAAGACATTCTTACCTTAATTTTGTCAAAAAGGTTAAAAAGTAACTTGTTTCGAAAACATTGGTAAGATTCATTTAAAAACCTATAAAGTCAAATAAGGGTATAAATGAATTTAACCCATTGTCTATTAAATAGTAAAAATGTTTGGAAAGACATTTTTAAGAAACATGGACGTGGATGATAAAGAGGTCCCAGAAGATAATTACGTATAAACAGCCTCGGATAATGAAGAGATTGTGAAATAAATTCTTACCAATTTGGTAACTTACAAAACATACACCCCATGAAATAGGTATCATACAATGAATATGTAAATACACATAAATTAAAGTGTATTACAGAAATAATACAATTCTAGGCAGTACATACACCACACAAAAAGTAATAGTGGCAATATGGCATGAATCTCACGGGAATAAGGAGTGAGATGAAAACCCCTAACCTTGTAATTTTCCTTGGTTGGGGGTAGTTTAACCTCCTTTATAATGGTGAAATAATTGTTATTAAATTATACAAGAATCATATACATTAATATTATATCATATATGATCTTTTATCATTGATTTGTTAATAATATCTTAGTATTATCATTGTTTCGGGTGTTAACTTACATGTTTTCTTTTATATGGTTTGTTACGTAAGACGTGTTTGTCATGGATAGGTTGTATCTTAATCATATCCAGAATCATATCAATTCCTTAGATACTATTATTAATCATCAAATGAGAATTAGACTTGACTCGATACGATGGAGAATGAATCTCATCGCATTCGTGGAGACGGTAGTCCGTACGTATGCACGAGCGACAATATCATTCTTTTGATATTAAAATAATATATAATTGTATGGTATATAATATATAAAGAATAATTATCATGTTATATTTATTATTTATATGAATTACACATCATTATTATACCCATCGAAATAATGATATATTGAATAGCAATTACACCACGACGTGGAGTCGGTAAGTCGTACGTACGCACGTATGGTGACATGTCATTCAAGGGATGGATAGAATACTAAATATGGTTGTACCATATTTATAATAATATTAAATTATATAGGAGATACTGGATTATTTATTTTAGAATGGTAATAACAAAGAAAGAAGAAGTGGAAGAAGAATGAACTTGAAAAGGGGTGGTGAAATCATTACCTCTTCTTCGGGTTCTTCCTTTTGATTTGATCAAAAAGGCTCCTTAGGTTGGCTTTCTGACTAAAGGAAGGCCTCTAGGATGAACTGAGTGAGTTTTAGAGAGTATTTGGGCTGATATTGGACGATCAAAATGGCTTTGAAGGTGTTAATTAATGAGAAGGGGGAGTGACCTTTTATAAGAGGGGTGGGGGGAACCTTTGGAAAAGCTAGAAATATTAATTTATAAAAACTTCATATTAGGTTTTCAATGCCTAAAAAGTGGATTATTTAAAGTTTAAGGTGGGTATGGGTCGAAAAACACTCAACCAATAGAATTTAGACAGGATTGGGTCATTATATTAACCTTATCTTTTAGTATTAACTCTTAGTTAATTAGTTTTAGTTTTACAATGTCTCTTTGTATTTTTATATTATATGGTTAATAACCTTACTATATAAATCCAAGAGACCCCCAAGTGTCCAATTAATGATACACCTATCATTATATAAGTCTCTTGGATGAACCTTAGATTTTTAGTAATTTAATATCAATTAATAATATAATATTTGTTTTAAAAACTCTTTTATGTCAATTTTGACACTATTCAATAATTGATTTTTGTAAAAATCATAACAGAATGATTACTTCAAAAAAAGTTATTTAAATCAATACTAACATGTCATATTGACCTATAAAATTATTGGTATTTATAAAAAGTCTCAAATTACATTTATTTGGGTATTTATAATATCAATTATTCTAAATGTTTATTAATTAGGTAATTACTGTATCACCATTGTGTCATAAATAAATTAAATTATTTAAAGTCTACAAATTATAAATAAAATACCATTATGTAGGAAAGTTTTTTAGATTTCTAATGAATATTTACAATCGAATTTATCTTATGTATAACCCTATATTAAAATTGTTTTTGTAAATAAACATTGATTTTAAATCTTTTAACTCTTATTTGAATTAAATAATAATAAATGTCCCAATCTAATAAAAGTGGACCTAAATGATAATATTTTACTCCTAAGGCTGTTTGTGGTCGAGATACACTTGTCCAATAGAATTAGGACATGTGTTAGGGTAATATTAATATCATTTTTAGCCTTAATTTCCCTATTCACTTTTAACCATGGTAAATAAAAGTAAAAAGTTTCTATTCACCAAAAATTATTTTCATCTCATTGAACAACATTTTACTCCTTGATATTAACCATGTCTCTCGTATTTTTGAAATTCCACTCACAGAAGCGGTAAAATTATGTTTTATGAAAAATTCATTTTTTTAACCACCACTTAGTGGTTTTACTATTCATCAAAAAATGAAAGTTTCTAGAAAAATACCAAAAATTAGGCCTAAGCTATATTTGATATTATGAATTCAAAAATTATGTCTATTTTACAAAAATCAAAACATATCAGTTGCATTCATTAATTTAAAAATTAATTCTCGTCATCAAAACAAATAGCGTGTTTCTAAGAGATAATAACTATCAAAA
Source organism: Viscum album (assembly GCA_963277665.1). Classification (NCBI taxonomy): domain Eukaryota; kingdom Viridiplantae; phylum Streptophyta; class Magnoliopsida; order Santalales; family Viscaceae; genus Viscum; species Viscum album. The sequence goes on along the minus strand of OY728156.1, from coordinate 1,243,883,739 downwards.
TATTGACACTTTTTTATGTCCGATTTAATTCTGAAATTATGTATAATGACCAACATTTTATTAAATGGAAAATATATTCTAAATATACTTTAAAACCTCTCAAATTCATAATTTATCAATATAAATTATTTCGATTAAAAAAGTTGTTTTTAATTAAAATTTAGTAATTTTCACTATTCATCAAAATATAAATGTTATCCCAAAAGTTCCCAAAATTTCTCCTTAGGCTAAATTCAATATTCTGAATACAAAAATGAAGTCCATTTTGAGAGATAAAATTTATAAAATTTCAAAAAGTAGGTATTACTATTCATAACGGCTAGTTTGATTGGTTGTGGTGTGTGTTAGAACTCGAAGTTGCGTACAACACACACTACTATATTATTCAAAGGAAAGCGTATCGTGGAATCTTGGGATGCTTCATTGCAAAATTTTTTGATGTCCCCATTCTAAAAAGTAAATTTATTTAGTGAAATAGAATATATAAAAGTATAAAATATTGGATTTAAAAAGGGTTCACTATTAACAGTTGGTAAAAGTGCAATACTGAAAATGAATTCGTTTTTAAATTATGTCTAAGAAACTCATAATATGGATTCTAAAATTATAAGGATTATATAAAGTTTAAAATTTAGTTAATACTATTCATAACATCTTTTGAACAGCTTTTTTGGTAAGTCATGGTGTGGTTGATCTCGGTGTTGCGTGTAGTGCAACTTATTGAATTATTTTGACAAATAACACACTATGAAATCTTGGGGTGTTACATTCTCCCCTCCTTCAGTAAATTTCATCCTCGCAATTTGAAATTGTTCTTCGAAAATAGAAGGTTGAATATAGAAAATATGTTTGTGGGAAAACCCACATCGGAAATTGGGTTAATAAAATTTAGTCTTAATAATAGGAAAAGAGAAATGAAAGGGTCACCACCAAATTATGATCTCTATTCGGAGAACATTGGTGGAAATTATAGATATATAATTTGAGGGAAAACGAAAATATTTATAGGTAGTGATTGAGGTCATCAATCACAAACAAGTGTAAAATTGAGGGCCTTAAATTCATCAATCTATGATGATTTAAAATACCATCGGTTCAGCAAAACATATGGTATTCGTGTAACACATTTTTTTGTTTTAAGATCCCTTCACTAAAGTATAAGAATTAATTTCTTCATTGAATAAGAGAAGAAGAAAAATATATACTTGACAAGTAGAGTCTCATCCTTTAACTATGTTCTACCGCAAACTCATCATTCCCTCTAAAAGATAATAGAACTTAAAAATAATATTCTAATTATCCTATTAGTATAGGGTTAAAAAATGAATTTATAAATCATATAGAAAAACCATTAAAAAATGACATTATTCAATACAGAACATCATGTGGGTCAGTGGTAGGTGGTACACCCTTTTCACCCTTCGGTTGTGGGTTCAATTCTCGCGGCCTTGCCGGACGCGACTGGTTGCCACCCGACCTCTGGGTTGTCCTTTTTATGGCAATCCAAAATAATCCAAACTAGAACTATCCAAAATACTTCAGTCCAAAATTTACAGGGATGGTAAACACAATGAAGATCCTCTTTTCCGAGTATAACATATGAACACCTTCATCATGTATTCTTTTAAAACACTGCAACATCCTGAATTACCATAAAACCTTATTGATTACATTCATGATCCCTTATTACTTAATGAATAATATATATACTCCGTCAATCCAAAAATGTTGTAAACCCCAACAATGATGGAATATACAACTAATTAATCAGTTTCAAGGTATTCAATAATATCCAATATAATTTATCCAAATCAATCAAGTATTATTCAAAAATCACTACCTCGGTATCAGAACCATTTTACGGTTTATCTTTCTTTCAACCATATATTTTACAAAAGATTAACCTACTGTTGAGTCACTTTTCTTTGTTCCACACAATCTCAAGTCCTTAATGAAATAGTACTGAAGTACAATCCTTATATACTCTATAATTATTATAAAAAGTACATTGTTGATACAACACTCAAATGACATAGTCAACATAATAACCCTAATCATTCCTCTTCATCTCTGGAAGTATCATAACTTGATTATTATCCAATAGCATCATTTGCGGCATAGTCTGATGACTGGGACATAGGTTCGCGTAGTGTCCAAACTCCTTGCAAATGAAGCATTGTACATTTGAAACAATTTTCTTACCCTTTAAGTCACGTACTTTGTGCCATTTTCCTCCACACTTATAACAAACTCCCATTCCTTTCAGGAAAGTTCCAAGGTGTTTCTTCCCACAGTTATCACATATGGGAAAATTCTTCTTTTCCCTCTTCCCTTTATCCATCTTTCTCTCTTCCATCCTTTTCTTCTCTTGCTTCCCTTCAAAGCCATAGGACTCGGTAAAATCTTTACTTATCATATCAACACATGATATTATTTCTTAATATGATGATAATACATGGGAGACTATTTCTCTTATAAATTCTGGCTGAAGACCATGAAAGATATGATCCTTCTTTCTCTTTGGATCATGTGCATTGCTGGAGTTCTCATTCCTTTTACTGGGCGCCATTTCTAAAAAATGGAATACACTAGATTGGTTTATGAATAACAATACCTAATCCCAAACTTGTAAAACACATAAAATAAATTAAATAATTTATGGATATAATCCATAATCATAAAAATGTCTCCTTTTAGGAAGTATATACTCATAAACCCTTCATAATGGTTTGTAATGAAAATGAGAATTATCCTAAGCATATCCCACGGGAGTGTCGTAACCAAGAGTGCAGCAGGGCTGGTTGTCGTGCACCAGTTCCTGTTCCAGTCTAGCTCAAAGTGGTGTTTTCTGGTTTTACCCCTGCATACATCTGTGCCAGAGCCGCCTCTACCTGCTCATATCCCAACAGGGATGTATTGCTCGGAAAACTCACAAAATTTCTACAATACCAAAATTATAGGAAGTTCTTATATACTAATCCTCAAAGTCCATCTTAAATCTATGTGCCCTATTCAGAGTTTATCTAAATCTAGCTTCCAAGGTTTGTACTAAACTTCCTCTGATACCAACTATAACGCCCCGACCCCAGTTACCTAGAGTCGGTGCATTATTGCATAACATTGGCATGATCACAAAAGATCATGTCTCGAATGACCAATTAGTTTAGTAGCCTTGGAAACACTATATATATTCATAGAGTTTACATTACATCAATATGTGAAAAACTACAACAATATATTGTCTTCATATCCCCTCATACTATCCCTGCAGGTCATTCATAAAATACTTCTTCACATCCTGGGAAAAATAAAACATAGAAAAAGGGGTGAGCTCAAATGCCCAGTAAGGATAACAATATAGCGGAAACTTTCGTAAATAAAAATAAACATTTAAGGAAATTTATAACTAAAAAAAAACCTTTTAAACTTGAACTTCAACATAGTATGGAAAAAATAAAATGAAATAATGTCATTTACTTATTCACATGGATATTATACTAATCGAATAATCACATGAAATATCAATAACCCCTTTCATAATGATAGAATGAATGATACCAAACTTTAATTTCTGTGTCAAGGCCTCGTGCCAAGACCTAAGGGATAACTGTAACCAGAACCCAACCTGGAGAGCCTCTGTAACCGAACTCCATCCCGGAGTGCCTCTAATAACCGGACACCAACCCGGGGTGCCTCTAATAATCGGAAACCAACCCTGAGGGTCTGCTGTAACTGGACCCCAACCCGGAGGGCTTACTTTTACCGGTCCCCAATCCGGAACATACTAGTCCAACACATTCATCTTAAGAAGTGGGTGAAATACAACATAAACATTCATATTAAAACTTACATACAAAATGTCAAAACTTTAATCATAAACCATTAATGGAATAAAAATAACTCATCCATATTCAAAAATATCACAGAACCTTAAATACAATATGGATGATTTGTATCATAATAAATCAACTTGAAACAAGTCTAAAATTTATCAATGGATGTTGACATAGATGAAATCAATACTATTTGAGAGAAATATCTCTTTTTCTTCAAATCATTTAAAAGTCGCATAATTATAGAGAAAAATTTATTTGTAAAATATATTTATAAGATTTTTAAGGAATCTTCAAAGGTGTAATAATTGCGGAGAATAACCGCACCCGCCGTATAAGTTAAAAAAAACATTTTTACCTTAATTTTGTCAAAAAGGTTAAAAAGTAACTTGTTTCAAAAACATTGGAAAGATTCCCTTAAAAACATATAAAGTCAAATAAGGGTATAAATGAATTTAACCCATTGTCTATTAAATAGTAAAAATGTTTTGAAATACATTTTTAAGAAACATGGATGTGGATGATAAAGAGGTCCCAAAAGATAATTACGTATAAACAACCTCAGATAATGAAGAGATTGTGAAATAAACCCTGACCAATTTGGTAACTTACGAAACATACACCCCATGAAAGAGGTATCATACAATGAATATGTAAATATAAATAAATTAAAGTGTATTACAAAAATAATACAATTATAGTCAGTACATACACCACAAAAAATGTAATGGTGGCAATATGGTATGAATCTCACGGGAATAAGGAGTGAGATGAAAACCCCTTACCTTGTAATTTTACTTGGTTGGGGGTTGGTTAACCTCCTGTATAATGGTTAAATAATTTTTATTAAATTATAAAATAATCATATACATTAATATGATATCATATATGATCTTTTATCATTGACTTGTTAATAATATCTTAGTATTATCGTTGTTTCGGGTGTTAACTTACTCGTTTTCTTTTATATGTTTTGTTACGTAATCCGTGTTTTTCATGGATAGTTTGTATCTTAATCATATCCATAATGATATCAATTCTTTCAATACTATTATTAATCATCAAATGAGAGTTATACTTGAATGGATATGATGGAGAATGAATCTCATCGCGTTCGGGGAGACGGTAGTCCGTACGTACGCACGACCGACAATATCATTCTTTTGATATTAAAATAATATATAATTGGATGGTATATCATATATACAGAATCACTATAATTTTATATTTATTATTTATATGAATTTCACATCATTATTATACCCATAGAAATAAAAATATATTGAATAACAATTACACTACAACGTGGAGACGGTAAGCCGTACGTACGCACGTATGGTGACATGTCATTCAAAGGATGGATAGAATACTGAATATGGTTGTACCATATTTATAATAATATTACAGTATATAGGAGATACTGGATTCATTATTTTAGAATGGTAATTACAAAGAAAGAAGAAGTGGAAGAAGAAAGGAACTTGAAAAGGGGTGGTGAAATCATTACCCCTTCTTCGGGTTATTCCTTTTGATTTGATCAAAAGGGCTCCTTAGGTTGGCTTTATGACTAAATGAAGGCCTCTAGGATGAATTGGGGGAAGTTTAGAGAGTATTTGGGCAGATCTTGCCCAAGACAAATGGCTTTTAAGGTGTGAATTAATGAGAAGGGGGAGTGACCTTTTATAAGAGGGGTGAGGGGCACCTTTGGAAAAGCTAGAAATATTAATTTATAATAAATTCATATTCAGTTTTTAATGGCTCAAAAGTTTATTATTGTATGGTTAAGGTGGGTATGGGTCGAAAACCACTCAACCAATAGAATTTAGATAGTTTTCAGTCATTATATTTACCTTATATTTTAGTATTAACTCTTAGTTAATTAGTTTTAGTTTTACAATGTCTATTTGTATTTTTATATTATATGGTCAATAAACTTACTATATACATCCAAGGGACCCCCCAAGTGGTCCATTAATGATACAACTATCATGATATAAGTCTCTTGTCTGAACCTTATATTTTTAGGAATTTAATATCAATTTATAGTATAATATTTGTTTTAAAAACTCTTTTATGTCAATTTTGACACTATTCAATAGTTGATTTTTTTAAAAATCATAACAGAATTATTACTTCAAAAAAAGATATTTAAATCAATACTAACATTTCATATTAACCTGTAAAATTATTGGTATTTATAAAAAGTCTCAAATTACATTTATTTGGGTATTTATAATATCAATTATTCTAACTTTTCATTAATTAGGTAATTACTGCATCACCATTGTGTCATAACTAAATTAAATTATATAATGTCTAAAAATTATAAATAAAATACCATTATGTAGTAAATTGTTTTATCTTTCTAATTAATATTTACAATATAATTTATCTTATGTATAACACTATATAAAAAATGTTTTAATAATAATATTTGATTTTAACTCTTTTAACTCTTCTTTGAATTAAATAATAATAAATGTACTAATCCCATAGAAGTGGACCTAAATGATAATATTTTACTCCTAAGGTTGTTTTTGGTCAATATAAACTTTTCCAATAGAATTAGGACATGTGTTAGTGTAATATTAATATCATTTTTAGCCTTAATTAACCTATTTACTTTTAACCGTGGTAAATAAAAGTAAAAAAGTTTCTATTCACCAAAAATTATTTTCATCTCATTGAACAACATTTTACTCCATGATATTAACCGTGTCTCTCTTATTTTCGAAATTCCACTCACAGAATCGGTAAAATTAATTTTTATGAAAAATTCATTTTTTTAACCCCCACTTAGTGGTTTTACTATTCATCAAAAAATGAACGTTTCCAGAAAAATACCAAAAATTAGGCCTAAGACATATTTAATATTATGAATTCAAAAATGATGTCTATTTTACCAAAATCAAAACATATCAGTTTCATTAATTAATTTAAAAATTAATTCATGTCGTCAAAACATATAGCGTGTTTTTAAGAGATAATAACTATCAAAATATTGACACTTGTTTATGTCCGGTTTAATTGTGAAATTATGTACAATGACCAAAATTTTATTAAATGGTAAAAATATATTCTAGATATACTTTAAAACCACTCAAATTCATAATTTTTCAATATAAATTTTTTCGATTAAAAAAGTTGTTTTTGATTAAAATTTATTAATTTTCACTATTCATCAAAATATAAATGTTATCCGAAAGGTTCCAAAATTTCACCTTAGGCTAAATTCGATATTCCGAATACAAAAATGAAGTCCATTTTGAGAGATAAAATTTATAAAATTTCAAAAATTAGGTATTACTATTCATAACTGCTAGTTTGATTGGCTGTGGTGTGTGTTAGAACTCGAAGTTGCGTTCAACACACACTATTGTATTATTCAAAGGAAAGAGTACCGTGGAAGCTTGGGATTCTTCATTGTAAATTTTTTTGATGTCCCCATTCTGAAAAGTAAATTTATTTAGTGAAATTGAATATATAAAAGTTTAAAATATTGTATTTAAAAAGGGTTCACTATTAAGAGTTGGTAAAAGTGAAATACTGAAAATGAATTTGTTTTTACATTATGTCTAAGAAACTCATAATATGGATTCTAAAATTATAAGGATTATATAAAGTTTAAAATTTAGTTAATACTATTCATAACCTCTTTTGAACGGCTTTTTTGGTAAGCCATGGAGTTCTTGAACTCTTTGTTGCATGTAGTGAATGTTATTTAATTATTTTGAAGAAATAACACACTATGAAATCTTGGGGGGTTACAATATTCACTTTTAAAATAAAAACTATCATTTATTGAAAATTGATAGGTCTTGACAAAAATAGTTTCCAAACCTTAATAAAAGTTACATTTGACTTCATAAAAATTATGTGATCACTTATATTTAATAAAAAATATATAATAATAATATTTTATTAAAATATTATTTATTTTAAAAAATAATTAATTCATCAAAATATATTATTTAATTAAAAATACATTTTCAGATTTATCGTATGAAAATAAAATTCTTATCAAACTGAATAATTAATCATGTATAGAGTAAAAAAATAAGGAAAATAATCACCACTTATAATTAAAATGAGTGTTCTTATAACACTATAACAATATTAATGAAACATCAGTTTAATATAATAATTTATATATTTCTAAAAAGTACCATTTTACCCAAAAAAATAAATTTATCAAATTAATTGTATTTTTATGAAAAACTATTCTCATAAAGAAATTGATTGAATAATAATTTTTTTTATAAAAAAAAGATTACACAATAAGTGAATAATTATTTATTACATAACCCCTTAAAACACCTGCATAAGACCTAAGGGTAAGGTGTGTGATGGTGATAGGCTCTTGGGGCGGCTTAGATAACATCGCCCGGGTGGTAATATCTATTAACATGAACTTCTCTCATTGGTGATTCCGTTCAAGCTTAATGTATTGAATCTCAGATTGGGCTTGGTTAAGAAAAAATCCAAGTTATTCTACCTCCTTTTAGAGCTCCAAAAAATGAGCTTCGTACAGCCCGAGTCTACTGGATGAGGTAATCCTCTCCTTTTTCTGTGTCGAAAGGATTATTTTTAAAAACCTTACATTTATATAAGTTATGTAATCACCATTAAACAGCTATATTACCAATTATAATGATACTTAACGGTCATTAAAAAATAACAATAATAAAAAAATGGTTCATGTGTTTTCTATATCTATAATACATTTAATTAAAAAAATTAAAAAAAAATCTATTCATGAATGTTCGTGTTATTACACTAACTTTCAAGGTTAGCAAGGCATGATACTTACTACATACATAATCCGATGAGAAAGTTTTACTATTTATTTTATGGTATTAAGACAACACTTCGATGGGAACTAGTCTCATAAACATTATAATCATATGAGGACATGGTATCATGTGCTATCAAGATATATAAATAATTCTCCATGTCTTATAGCTTCAAAGGAATGTAAGATAAAAAGGGAAGCATAGAACTCTATAAAAGGATATATAGAATAGGGGAATAATGGAAGTATGTAATTTCCATCATGTAATAAATGTGGAAATAAGAATCATGGAACTTGATTGCTATAAATCTGAGTTTGTTATAAGTGTGGCGAGAAAGTCCACCCGAATCATGACTCTGAAGGAAAGAAAGAAACTCTCAATGTTCAATTATTTAACTATGATGAGAAGGGGTATAGTGAAAATTATTGTCCCACACAAAAAGGAATTATACTCAGAAAAGGACAATGGAGAAAGGTCAATCTTATGAAATCACAACAACTAATGTTGGAGTTCATTATAATGTGTTGGTAGGTACTTTAATCATATCCTCAAATTTAGCTAATTCTTTATTTGATTATGGATATTAGTTCTCTTTTATATATTCCATTCTTTCAAATAAAATAGATATTTTCCTAGAAAATTAATAAGGGAGTTATCATTCAAGACTTTGAGTGGAAGTCTCACCATGACAAGGATGTGTTAGTAAGTTCTCATTATAACACAAAAATGTGCCTTGTTGGTTGACTTCATTATTATATCTATTGATTATTTTGAAATAATACTTGGTATGGACTAGTTTTCAAAATATGGTGGAATAAATTATTTCAAATAGAATAAAATTTCAATTCATGAGGAATATGTGGAAGTACTTATCCTTAATGGGGAGACTTTATCATCTGGTTCATTTATAGATCCATCCCTAGTAGGTCTTCTGAGTGAGATTATTGGGGAAGAAGAGTATATAATAACTATGGATTAAAATATAATATCCAAATTGATTATGTACATATTCTATATGAATACATTAATGTATTTCCAAAGAATTTCATGGGCATCCACCAGAGAGTGAAGTTCAGTTTTTCATTGGGATAATCTAATATGCGAGTACAATATCAAAGACTCTATATATAATTACTAATATGGAATTAGTGGAGTTGAAGAAACAACTATATGAGTTGGGTGATAAGTGATTTATATAACCTAGTGTTTCACCTTGGGAATCCATTATTAATTTTACTAAAAAGAAAGATAAATATATGTGGTTATACATAGATTATAGTGAAATAAATGCTATTGAAATAAAGAACAAGTATCCTCTACCTATCATTGATACATTATTAGATCAACTTCACAAAAATAAATATTTTGTAAAGATTAACTTCCATTCTGGGTATCATAAATTGTGATTAAATAAATAATATATTCTATAGAAATAATTTCAAACTAGTTATGGACATTATTAGTTTATAGTAATGTCATTTTTACTTACTAATTAACCATATATCCTTAGGGATCTAATGAATAGATTATTCGATAAATGTCTGCATAAATTCACTATTTTATTTATCCATGATATATTGGTGTTCTCTAAGATCTATGAGGACCATGAGAATCACGTGAGTATCATTCTTGATACTCTTATAAGAAAAGAGTTATATGGGAAATTTAGTAACTATGAATTATGGATTTAGAAAGTTTCTTTTCTTGTTGATATTTTCTATAAGGATGGAATATTAATTGATCCCGTAAAGACAAACGTAGTTCGATAATTTCCTACACCAAAGAACATATTCAATGTATGTAGTTTCATTGGTTTGGTAGCTTATTATCGATGATTTTTTTCAAAAAAATCTTGATTATCTAACCCATTATCCAATATTACTGATAAAGGGGTTAATTTCATATTGAAAAAGGAATATGAAGAATGATTTTAGGAATTGAAGAATATATTGGTGAATGCTCTGATTTTGACTCTATGAATAGAAAATTATGGATTTTCGATATATATAGTGATGCATCAAAGAAGTTAAATGGTTGTGTCGTTGTGAAAAATGAAATACTTATTGGATATGAATCAAGGTAGTTAAAGATTCATGAACAATACTACCCAATCCATGATCATGAGTCAGTGCTTATAATATTTTCTTTGAATATATGGAGACATTATCTCTATGGAGAAAGATATGATATATACATGAATCATAAGAGTCTAAAATACAAATTTTATTAGAAAGAGAAAAACATGAGGGAAAGTCAATGCTTAATCTACTCAATGATTATGATATCTCAATATAATACCACCAAGATAAATAAAAAATAGTATCAGATACATTGAGTAGGAGAGGGAAAGTGTTTTCACCAAAATATGGATTAGTAGGGATCTTATGTTCATGGATTTAGTAAATATGGATATGGAAATTTTTAAGGGGATATATCACACCTTCTTCAAATTATTTCTAAATCAACTTTTTTAGAAAATATAAATAGTTCTCAACATGATGATGAGAATTTTCAAAAGAAAATTAAAGCAGTGGATAATGGGAAATTAGTAGACTTAGTTTGTGAGTTTGGAGTTTTAAATTTAGAAAGTGACTGTGTGTTCCATATATACATGACATGAATATGGATTTATTGGATTATTCTCATATTTATAATTTCTTTATAAAAACTCATTGAACCAAGATGTATAGTGATTTGAAGGAACATTTTTAGTGGGATACTATAAAGCAAGAAACTGCTAATTACATGTCGAGATGTTTGGTATTTAATTAGGTGAAGGTTGAGAGAAAACATCATAGAAGATTTGTGAACCCTATACCTATTACTAACGGGAAGTGGTATGCCATTACTATGTAATTTTTCACTTGATTACCAAACAAACCAAGAAAGAATGATCAAAAATGGGTTATTATTGATTGCCTCACCAAATATGATCATTTCCTCACTATAAGAGAATATGTTCTTCATGAGTTCCTTGTACAGCTCTATATAAGTGAATTTTTAAGTATTTTTGATGAAAATATTTCAATTATTTATAACCTAGATCATTTCTTTACATAAAAAATCTAGTATAATTCTTTTGAAGTCTCTGGATATAAAGTTTGTTTGAGCACCGCTTATCACCCTCAAATCGATGGAAAATCGAATATAACTATTAAAACATTTGAATATATGTTGAGGATATTCTCACTTTACTTCTACGGTATGTTATATCAGTATTTACCTTTGGTATATATTTCCTATAACAATAGTTTCCATTCAAGTATTCCAATGGCGTCATGTAAAGAATTATATAGAAAGACATGTCATACTCTAATTTATTGGAACTAAGTTGGTTAAAGGAATATTATATATCCAGAACTTGTAGAGTAGACAAAATTAAAGGAAGAAAATACTATTCTAACCCATATAAAAGTAGCTCAAAGTAGGTAGAAGAGATATTTAGATAAACAGAGGAAATATTTGTAATCTCAAGTGGGAGATCCGGTTTTCTTGAATGTATCTTCATGGAAGGGTGTTTTAAGGTTTAGTAATAAATGTAAACTAATAACATGGTACATTGGGACTTTTAAATCCTCGAAATAAATAAATTTGTGTCTTACTATTTGATAATGTCACTAACTCTCTCTAAAGTACATGACGTGTTCCATATGTCATTATTAAGGAAGTACATGTGAGAACCAACACATGTGATCAATTATAATGAAATAGAACTGGAACCATATATATCTTACTATGAAGATCTGATCAATATTCTTGACACTAGGGAATAGGTGTTTATTAATCAGATGACTTGGCTGGTAAAGGTACATTGGAGAAATCATAAGACATAAGAGGCCACATGGGAACCAAAAGAAATTATGATGAAGAACTACCCAAATATTTTTAAGAGGTGACATTATAGAAATTTTTAGGATGAAATTTTTTAAATGAGGGAATAATGTAACACATTAAGTCCTTATGATATATATCTTTTTAAATAAATTTAACCACTTTGACAGTTTGCAATACACACAACCCTGAGTCTAAATGAACCATAATATGGAATGCCATTATAACCTTTCCATTAAATAAGAGGTAATGAATAAGAATGACTAAATTATAAAAATTATATGGTTTATAAATTTATAAAATAAATTCATTGGTTATAAATTTATTAAAAATGAAAATAAAAATCATCTGAAAGTAAAAGAATGTTTTTCAAAGAAACTATATTTATGTCTGAAATGTGTATTTATATATATAAATTAAATTTTCCATTCTTTTTGCATTATTTTGAAGAAACATATATATTGTATATTAAATTAAATTTGTATCATTCATCAAATATTTTTTTGGGGCATGGGATAAGAATAAATTAAATTTTATGCTTAAAACTGTATTTTTCAAGAAACCGGTTTTGTCAAGTTTTGTACACATATTTTAAAACTATTTTTTTCCATATTTAGAAAACATATATTAAAAAATTAATTTTATAAATAAGTATCACAAAGTTATTTTAGAGTTAATTTTTTATAATTTTCTGAAAACATTAATTTTTTGATGAATAGTGAGAGATACTGATTTTTATTAAAAAAACTTCCTTTTAAAATATAGAATATAAAAAGTTGTATTTTTCATTAAAAAATTTAATAGTAAAATTAGTTTAATTATATAATAATTAATCCAATTTATTTAATATTTATCAGTTTTATGTTGAGTTTTAATATAAAAAATATACATAAGAAAACTTTTCTCTGGAAAACCTCTTTTTGGACACCCTTGTGGGCTTAATTTTAAATTTAATTCATCAATTTTTTGTGATTAAAATTTTTTAAAATATATTCAATAATTTTAATCATAGTAATTAATATTATTTAATAATTTCAACTTAATTGTTTTCTTAAATAATAGTAAAAATAGTGAAGATTTAATATTATGGTTGTAGTTAAAATTGGTTTACTTAGGGACCAACAAACAATATAAGGGTAAAATGACCTAAAAACAATAATAATTTATATTTTATTGACATTTTTAAAAATTATATCATAGAGTTTATTTTTATAATACACTTTTTGATCCATTTTTTTATTTTAAAATGTGGGTATATTTTATTCTTTTCAACAATTTCAAGTGTGCCATCTCCCCCACTTATAAAAGGACACCTCCAATCCTCTCCTCTCCAAACTTCAAGAACATTTTTTGTAGAAAATAATTTAAAAAATAACTTAATTTAATCTTTAATAATTACATAGATTCAACTTTTTATTATAAAACCATACTATAAAGGATTAATGTATAATGCTAAAGAGGTTCTCCAAAAAAGAGGTATAGTTCTTAACTTGGCATTTTCATTTTATTCCATCCTCTACCCCCCTTAAAAAATTATCCAATTATGATAAAATAATAACACTATTATATTATATATATAATTATATGTTATTATGTTAATTTAATAACCTATATCCATTTATACTTCCATGAAATGGGAAACTAAATTGTCGATCGCGTGTATGGTGACCAACCGCCTCACAAGCCAATGTAATTCATTTTACATAATCACTACTCATTGATGAATATAATGATGTAATTAATGTATATATAATATATTTGTGAAATAATTATATTTATTTAATTATATTACCACATCTTCCTTCTTACCTTCCAATCTGTTGGAAAATTATAACGTTGCCCATGCGCAAGTGTGAACTACCACATCTACGAAGCGATGCGCAGCATTATTCATTTTATTTTGAAATTTATGGTAATAATGATATATTAAATAAATATATATGATACATATGGTATGATAATTATTCTATAAATATTAAACATTATTTTCCATTATTTTGTTTCATCCATCAAAAAAATGGAAATTTCATTCATGCATATATACGGCGTACCGTATCCATAAATGGTGAAATCCTTTTTTATATCTATATCATTTAGGGAAGAATATATATATGTATATAAAGAATAAATATTTTGTATAAATTGTAGTTAAAATTTTGGATATTATTAAAAAATGATCAATGTATAAGGATCTAAACTACCGAACCAAAACAAACGCGAAAAATGATGTAGTTATCACCTAGAATAGTCATTTAATAAAAGAATTATTAACAAACAGGTGGTAAAAGGTCATATGTTAATAATATAAGGAATAATATATATGATTATGTTTTTTAATATATTTATAACAAATATATATTTATTATACTAGATTTTAGAACCTATATGAAGGAAATCAAACCTGAGGTAATGGTTTATTTCTTAATCTCATAATTATTTAAGATTTTTTATGTAAAAGTATCCACTAGGGGTATTTTTCGATATTTATTTATTAAACCCACTATATTTTATTATAATAGTTTTATTAATATTAATTAAAATATTTAGTTTCAATTTCCTCCCTTTAAGTTCTCAAGATACCAAAATAATGTATTTTATGTAAAACCAACATTGTTTTTCTACTCGATCGAGAATCAATCTATTATGTGTCCATATTTTCCCTAAAATGATTAAAAATATATTTTTATAAGTTTAAAATTATTTATTAAAGAAATATTTACCCATGATTTAAATTTTACACAAAATATTAAATGTAGATTCATATCATTTTCCGAACAAGGTGTTTTTTAAAATTTTAAAATGGTGTGAAAGGAATATTTTTTTAACCATATATATAGAACTAACTACCATAATGAACAGTCATTTTTTTTTAGATTCATTACTCTTATTAAAGAAAATTTTTTCCTGCTATTCTAAAAAAAAAAATTAAAAAAGTTATTCTTAATGTCAAAAGGGTATTTCTTCAAGAATGATTTTAATGACATTTTTATGGTATTTATATTCATCAATGACATTAACCCTCATTGTATTAATCCTAAATTTAGGATAGTTTGTAATGATAACATTATAATTATTTCTAAAAATGGTTAAGGAATATTTTGAATGAGGATATACAATGTGGGTACCATTCTCCACATTACATAGGATGGTTTATGATTATTTTTATTGATTAGGAAAATTATTTAAATTTAGTATGGTAGTTTTTCAATACGAAAATTTATATTGATTATAATTCTCTCATTTCATATGAGGAATGATATAGGCTTAGTAGGTGATTAGAAAGGCATTATATTTCCCCTCGATGCATTAATAGGTCTCATGAGACAAACTAGCTTGGGTATTTGGCCGAGACCTTTCCCACATATGTAATATTTCTTAAAATGAGGCCTTGACGGTATGATTATAAGGTCTAATATTATGAATTCCCTCATTATGAGATTGGTTATTGATGTCTGAGTAATTATTTAATTTGTTATGATATCCATTGATAATTTTAAAGGTCATGGGATTATATACATTAAATTATTTTATCATCACTTATTCATGCCATATTATTCTTCATGATCATGTTATTTATTAAATGTAATGAATTTTTAGATATTTACATTTCCATATTTATTATGTTTTATTTATTCAGGATATATTTTGTTGCATGCATATGCTTACTAAGCATTTGAGCTCTCACATTACTTATGTTTCACTTCCCTAGGATTATAGGAAGTTTATTATGATTGATATATAGGTTTGTGATAATTAAAAAATTATGTTATTAAATAAAAATATATATTGTGTTTTATAATTGAAATTTTAATGTGGGATTCATGTATATATCTATTTTTTCTAGTCCACTATACCATTGGGTCCTTTGGACTGTGATTTCTCATTTCTAGTGCCAATTTAATCAATTAACCACCATCCCAGAGCTACTAGGGGTACATTATTTACAAATATAGTGAGAAATAATATTTTATAAGTGGTGTAAGAAGAAGAAATTGAAGAATAATAAGAGATGAGAAAATACTCAAGTAGAATATTTTAATCTTCTCTTAGAAACCTTCATGATTTAAATGGTGTTTGGGAAATATTTAGGGCTTATATTCTTAAAAAACAAGAGGGTTTATTTTATAAGAAAATTATGGATATTATAGGGGATAATTTGAATTTTTAGAATGCCTTTGACGGTTTGGAAAAAGGATACTTTTATAAGTGAAGGAAGTGGAAAATTTGAAAACACAAATTCATAAAATAATAATGAATTTCGTATTCAATTCAAATGGTTCTAAATTTTAAAATAATGAAAGATAATATAAGGTTTTTTAGATCATAATCTCATCCTATCATTTTAAGAATTTTTTTATATTTAGTTGTTTTACTCTTTGATTTAACACTTTTACCATTTTTATCCTTTATCATGGTGACAAATATTTATAGAAGTAATTTATTTTTATGAATAAAAATAATTGGAACATTTAATATAATTTTAAAATTATTATTTCAAATATTAAAACCATTTTAAAATAATTATTTTTTAGAAGTGATAAAAAAAATTCTAAAATAATAAATGCATAATGAATTAAAAATAGTTTTTAAATAACATATTTTTTAATCCATAAATTTCTATGGGATAAAATTATGAAATTTAAAAATTTTCATTAAATTAATTTGTTCATTTTTAATCAAATTAAATTTATGCATATTTTAAATTATGTAAAAACTTAATTCTAAAATGTTTATACTTAATAAAAATAAAACGACCAAAATAGTTTTTTATTATAATAAAATAAAACATAGGTTCCTAAAACGAATTCATGGGTTTCCAAATTCAAAATAAGAGTTCTAAATTTTTTATTTTCATTACTAAATACATTTATTTATATATAATGGTTTCAAATATTTCTATTTCATTTTTATATCATAATGATTTCATAAAAGTTATGGTATTTGTAAAAATTGTTTTCTCACTATTCACCTTAAAATAATCCATTTCAGAAAATTCTCAAAAATTAACCATAAGATGATTTTGAAATTATGAATTCAAAAATAAATTTAAATTTTTATAATTAAAATTAGGAAAGTGAAAAGATTCTATTTTAATATAAAAATACATAATGCAAAAAAAATGTTCATAAAAAAGTATTTTTAAGAATAAAATAAATTTATTATTAATTAATAACCTAGTAGGTAACATTAGATGAATTTTAATTATATATATATATATATATATATATATTTCCAATAAATTTTTTAATATCATTTTTTAGTAATTATTAATTTAATTTGTTAAGATAAAAATACATTCCACACAGAATACAGTTTACTAAAAAATATCCCTTTTACCATCAAATGATATTATATTTATTTATAACAAATTTATAATCAATGTATGAATGAATATTGATTTTATTATATTTAATAATATATTTTAGTAAATTAAATAATCTAAATGAAAGTAATTTATCTTTTAAATACCTAATCACAAAAATGGTTTTAGTGAAATGAACTTTACACACTATAATTATAGTGCTATGTAAATGACTATTTTACATTTATAAAAGCTTATTAGCTTTTCTGAAAATAATATATTATAAATATTATTAATTTCATTTTAAAATAAAAATAATAAATATTTGATAATGTTATGTTATTATAAAACATGTTACCTTATGTGTTAAAAAGTAATATTTAGGGTAATAAAACAAGTAAAAAAATATGTTAAAACCATTTAGAAATTAAATGAGAAATAATGTAAATTTAAAATGAATGATAAAGAATCATTTTTATATAAAATTATATTTAAACACTCAGTGTATGTTTCACATAAATTTGTATTTGGAAGTACTTTTAATATGTTACGACTTTGTGACTATAAAAATGTATATCATACAATTTTAACCCTAAAATTACAATGTAAAAATTACTTAGATGATTTAAAAATAAATTTTTTTATAAAATCAATGAATTAATAAAATATAAAAATATATTTAATAAGAATTAGTAATATGGTAATTTAGATATAATTATACAAATATAAAAAGGATGGAAGATGGAAATAGGATATCTCTAGGTTAGTGGTAAACATTTCACCCATATCACACTTCATCCATAGGTTTGAGCTTCATATCCTCTCTAAATGAAACATGTTTGGTAAAACCTATATATTTTAATAATAATACTATATTTCACTGTGTATACGACACACAACATGAGGCCTAAACGGACCATGAAATATTATTATTTAAATACGACTGTCATAACCAAGTCGTTAAATTTAAGAATATGAATAGTACTAACTAATTTATGAAATATATATAAATTTCATAATCAAAATAAATGTATTGATAAAATATTAGTAAATAATTAATCATTTTTTTGTAAAGACATTTTATTCTTCATAAATACTCTTTGTTCAAAAATGGATTTCATTGATTTTTGGGATAAAATATTATAATTAATTTTTGGATATTTAAAATATTTTAGGTGATAAAATGGATATAATTTTTTGAATCATCATATAAAAATTATATTATGGTGAAATTTTGATATTTTTCAATATATTTTGATTTTTCAATGAATATTGAAAAATAAAATTTTTTTATTAAAAATTGAATTTGCTTCTAAAGTGTTTACAATGCAAAATTATATTTTGAATTATGATTAAAATTTTACTATCTCATTTTGATTAAACATAATAAAATTATAGTCTATGGAATAAATTTTATATTTGAATTTGGTCTAAAAAATATTATACTTAAAAATGAATTTTTATTAAAAATAATTTTCTTTGCCTTTTTTGGTTTTAATAGTAAATTATTTTTTAAAAATTATATAAATTCAATATTGAAAAATGATTTCAATATTTTTAACCATTATTTTTAAATTTTATAAATAGATCCCATTTTTTTATTATGAATAGTAACCTTAAGAAATATTTGTCACCACAGTAAAGGTAAATCTGGTAATTAATGTTAAAAATAATTTGATAAAGATTAAACATGACCCTAACACTTGTCTTTATCCACTTTTTTGAGTTGATTATATACATTTCTATAAAAGTTTCTAAAATATGAAAACTTGGTGCCATATTTTTTTGACGTTTACCATTATATTATTTTATGTAAAGAAAAGTAAAAAATGTCATTATCATTATTTTATTGTATCTAAATTCTTTTACATAGGGATAAGTATAGCCTATGTTCTGTTCTGAAAGAGTTATTTTAAATATAGATAATTTTTTAAATAACAATAATTTATTTATATTTTTTATGAATGAAATAATAACCATAAATTCTTTTTCAATATTGATAAAATATTTATTCAATTAATAGAAAAAAATAAATAATTTTACAAATATTTAAAATAATATAATTATAATGAATTATTTTTTACATGAATTTTTTAGATAAATATAAAATTTTACTTATGTTTTAATGTTATATATTTTAATTCCATTGTTTTCTTGATGTTTTTAAATTCAAATTAAATGAATAGTGTCATAAATAACATTAATGATATTTTATGTTAAATAATATTTCATTAAATGATTTAAAATTATGAAAAACATATCTATACACAATTGATTTTAATATGGTATAAATTAACAACCATGTTCCATTTATATTCCGATTTTCCTTTTACATTAACTTTATTGACCCCTAAAGAGTAAAAACGTCATTATCATGGTAATTGTCAAAAAGGGTCAACGGTGGTTAAAATTAGAAGATAAGGGTAAAAAACTCTAAACATGCCTAAATTTTATTTTATGATATTATTTCAACCCATTATTATCAAATATTTTAATTATGTCAATTTGAAAACTTTTTTCTATGATAATTAATTTATATTAATTTAATACTTTAAGTAATTCCAAAAGTTTCAATCCCCACTCTTATAAAATAAAACTTACTCTCTACATTTATCCACACATTAAAAACATTTTTGTTAAATACATACCTTAAAAAATAAATTACATACATCCATATTCTCATTCTATATGTATTGGTTTTATCTAAAATCCAACCTATGAAGAGTTTCGGTATAATCCAAAGGAGGTTATCTAAAGAAGATGTAATTCTACCACTTTCAAATATTATTAAACAATGGTGATATAATAAACTAATTATTTCCCATATACTTATATGTTATTATATTAATTTAACAACCTATATTAATCTCATCTTCTATCAAATATGAAACAAAACCATCATTCGTGTGTATAGTGGACTACTGCCTCGCGAATCGAGGTAATTCATTTTCCATCACCACATCTCACAACTAGTTATAATGATGGATTTAATATATATATATATATATATATATATATATATATTATTCATGAAATAATTATCATACTATAAAATTAATATATCATATATTTTATTACATTTCTATTCTTTTAAAAATGATAATGTTATTCGTGCGTCCGTGTGGATTACCACTTCCACGAAGTGATGTGATTCATTTTTCATTAATGCATCACATGGATGTAATATATAAGTGTATTTAAATATATAATATTATATTAATTATATAATGATAATTTAGTAAATATAAAATAATTTTTCCTTTCTTTCCATAATGATCATTGAAACCTGGAAATGTTACTCACGTGTTAGTACAACCTATTATCTTTCTGATTATTACATGGGTTGTTTTAATGACCATATTTCATGATTTTTTTAAATATTAATCGAAGTATAAAAATTATATTATTTAATTATTATTATTCTAGATATTATTAATTAATGACTACATTGACCATAGTCAACCTAATAAAGTCATTTTGGACATACAAATCCAAATATTGTCAAAATGTCTTACATGAAATAAATTTATTATGTGATTTAATATAACTTGGTAATAGATCTAGCAAAATGAATAATAAAATATAAAATGGTTCTTAATTAAATAAATAATTAATATAATTATATTATTCAAGAAGATAAATAACATATGTGATGAGTTATACATGAGGTAATGGATTTTAGTCTCACTATTATTTCTATGAGACACATGTCATATTCACCCCAAATTTCTCTTCTGTGGTGTATATAATTATCATGAATATATTTTATTATTCTTCTCATAAAAATTATTGGGATTTTAATTTCCATATAAGTTTCTTTATCAAAAGGATATTATGATCCAAAAGTTAGCAAAGTGGTAAGTGGTTTATATAGCAGTGTCATTGTTTATTGGGATTGTTTATGATTAGTTTCGAAAGAAGAAATTTCCTGATATTACTATAAATAAACTCATGAACATTATTATACTATATTTATTTATAAAGAATAAAACTTTTCCTTTCATTTATCTCTCTTTATGAACTAAAGAGTCTAAAATAATATTATAAAGAAAAACAAAATTTATTTTTCTCTTCATTCTAAAATAAATTTTCATCCATGTCCATGTGTTCTAACCATGTTTTGAAAAATGTTTTTTTATTCTCATATAATATATTAAAATAATTTTTATCCTTATTTAAATTTTAACAAAATCGTTTAAAATTAATCTTCTTTTCATTTTCTAAACGAAGTACTTTATGACATTTTTTAAACTATATTAAAGGAATGTTTTCTTGTGACTTATACGGTATGAAATTAATTATATACCATCATGAACACTCCATAAATTTAATCTTTCTTGAAAATTTTCTAATTTTATTTTAAATTTTTTTTCCATAATGTTTTTTAATTTTTATATTTTAAAGATGTGATTTCAATGTAAGAAAGGTATTTTCCTCAATAAATATTCCCGGTGATATTTTAATATCAGTTCATCTAAGATGACATAATTTGATGTTTCTTATTATTTACTAGGGATATGATAAAATTATACCATCCTTATTATTTACCTATTTGGTTCATGAATAGATGAAAATATGTTTATCCAACACATTTCTTCCCATAGGTCATGCCATGATGAAAATTTTATGATTTATTATTTCTTTTATGTAACATTCATTTAAAATTTTCATTCCCAAATAAATACATTATATTGAGACCAATAATTATGTACTCAACTATTAACATACATAATATTTAATTACTTTTTATACTTGTAATCTTTATTAAATTTAATTTCATTATGATATGAGCAAGATTATGAATCCCATTTATTTCCATCGGTAATTCTTATTATTATGTCGTAAGATTGGTTTCTTGTTATGAAACAAATAATCATAAACATGTTATGATGGTTTAACAAAGATATTGATCTAATAGATTGGGTAATTTTTTATCATGATAAATTATGTATGGAATTAGGGTGTAAATCTAACCCATTATGGTACTCTGTTAACTATGTGATGTGGTCTTGGTGGTTAGCCTTAACCTATGATTATGTCATGTTTTGTGTTGTTTCCACATTTCATATATCATTATAATATTACAATAAAATTTTCTTTATATTATTATCCCATTTGATTACTCATGAGACTTCTATTTTAGGATTTTATGTTATGCCATTGACTCGCATATTATGTCGCCTTATCATGTTTATTCCCTTACTCGGATTTTTAGCTCACCACTTTTACTTATTTAATCTCTCGGTTGTACAATGCAGTTTTAGGAGTACAAATGGACATAGGATATCAATATGGAGATTATAATAAAGAAATTTTATTTTCATGTTGATGTGTTATATTCCTATTACTCTAAAAGCACTAGGCTTTGTGATCTTTCAGTGGTGTTTATTAGATGTTTTTGTCAAAAATCATGAAATAAAATGTGTTTAATGCTTTGGTCATTATAGGTTGTTTCTTAGATTGTGACATTACCTTTTAATAAAAAAAATTATAATTATTAAAAATTAATTATACTGGAAAAATATAAACGGAAATAAATTAGGTGATTTTTGTGTACATATTAGTAAAGAAGTGAATTTAACATTTACTCATTTAATTTACCAACAAAAATTAATAAAATTATTCATTATAAATATGGTATGTTAAAATTTCCTCACCTAAATTTTTTTAATCATTTCATATATATAATATTTATATATTAAATTCAATTTTATAACCATCCAAGATATTTTTTTATGAAAAATGAAATATGTTGTTCATGGAGGTGGAAGTTTGTTCATATGTGTGGGTTACGTTTTCATTTTTCAATAGAAGGAATGAAAAAAAGTTAGATAATTATTTAACTTTTAAAAACACAAATATTTGTTAATAAAATATTTATTCATTAATTATAACAATATAACCATCCATGTCAGATGATGATGAAAAATAAATTACATCGCTTCATAGAGGCAGTAGTCTATGCATATTCATGATAGGCATTTTCATTTTTCATTAGATAAAAAGGAAATCGAAAATGGTAGTACCATTAAGATAAAAAATATTTTTTATATATTAAATATACCTATTTAATTAATTTAACATGTTTATGGAATATTTTTATGTGGTTTATGAGGAAAAAAAATTAAAGATCTTTTTAAGAACATATACCTCTTCCTTGGATAATCTCCTTTGAAAAACATCTTAACGCCTCTTGGATGGATATTTTGGAAATACCCGAAGCTATTGGTTGTATATAAGATATTTTTTAGGGTATTTCTTTATATATTGTTCAATATGAGGTGATCAAGTGGTGTACATAAGTGAGAGGAGGTTATGCCCTTTTAAAAGTGAGGGGAGGGGCACCCTTGTAAATACTCTTAACTATAAAATGATATAAAGTAATTTTCATTATAAAGTGGGACCATATAAACTAATTTTTGAAGATATTATAAATTAATTTATAAATAAACAAAAAAATTTAGATATGTTTTAGTGATATTTTAATCTTTATCTCTTCATATAACCCCTCATTAACCCTTTTTACCCTTACCATAGTGATAAAATTTTTACTATAGTAACTCTTAATTATGAATAAAAATGAAATGAGAATTATTATATAAGTTGAATATTATGATTCAAAATAATGATTCCATTTTATAAGATTCTATTTTAGGAGGTTGTAAATATTACATTTAATATAAGTATACAAAATGTAATGAAAATAGTATTTTAGAAAAATGCCTTTCTAAGCATAAAAAAAATTATACAACAAACACATATAGAATTGATTATTTTAACACTTATTTTATTATAAATAAAATAAAGGAGAGTTATGTGGATTTAAAACCAAATAAAACCCAAATTTCACTTTGTAATTACTTATTTAAAAAAAAATATCAAAAATTGTACTTTTATTAGAACAAAAATTCACATGGATTTTAAAATGTCAAACATGGGTTTCTAAATTCAAAATAGTGTTTTTAAATTATTTATTTTACTTATTAAATATATATAAACTCTATAAAAAGGTTTTAATAACTTTAAATTCATTCTTATACAATAATTTTTCATAAAAAGGATGGTATTTCTAAAAATGATATTTTTCACTATTATCCAAAAAAACCAAACTTTTTTAGAATAATCTAAAATATTGTCCAAAGGATAATTTTAAATTGATGAATATAAAAATTAATTTCATT
Source organism: Viscum album (assembly GCA_963277665.1). Classification (NCBI taxonomy): domain Eukaryota; kingdom Viridiplantae; phylum Streptophyta; class Magnoliopsida; order Santalales; family Viscaceae; genus Viscum; species Viscum album. The sequence goes on along the minus strand of OY728156.1, from coordinate 1,243,858,799 downwards.
TCATAAAATTAAAATTATAAAATTAACAAATATATCTTTAAAACTAAAATAAAAAATATAAATAAAAAAATATTTTCCAAAAAGGGACCCTTTTAAACATTAATGGTTCTTAATATTATTTCTTATTAATTTACCATCAGTTTTAATTTAATTTGTTTCCCATTATATTTTCATAAATTATTTATGTTTAACTTTCATTAAAATAATTTATTTTTCACTTTTTTTTGTGTTGTGTGTCTCAGAATATATTCATTATGTATTTATTTAAAATAATTCATAGTAAAATCTATGGGTGTTATAATATTTACCCCTTAAAAAATGTTTCCTCGCAATTTTAATATACTATAACCATAATAAATTTATTATTTCATATTAATATGATATATATTTTATCATGATATGTAATTTCTAATACACAACTAGAAAAAAAATATTTTTTCTTAATTAAATATTTATAAAACTATGTATGTATCATTATAAGGCTCCTTTTTTAAAATGAGTTTCTAAAATAATACCTCAATAATTGAGAAGTATTTTACAAAAAATATTTGGTAGATTTATTTTCTTTTTAATTTAATTTTTCAATTTCTTTTACCATCAAGATAAAAATTATACTTGATTTTTTTATCCTATAAGCATAATCTCATCCGTCAGTTGTTTTTTGATCAATTTTCTGCCTCTACTTCATCTCTTATTATAAATGATAAATAACCATGTTGAATTTTTTAACTCTAAGATAATAAAATTAAAATTTAATAAAACATATGATCCACAAAATGGATAACAAGTTATCCATATTCTCTTTATTCTTTATTAAAACCAAAAATGGTTAGCACATGTACTAATAATTCCCAATAAAAAATGAATAAACCTTTATATGAATAAATAATACACTAATCTAAAAATAATCAATAATAACACCTAATGTTTTACTTAAAACATTCAAAAAATAACTAAACCCTAATATTATTCAAAATATATTAACCAAGTTAAAAACCCTAAAATCAGAATGATTAATTTGTATATTCTTCTAAAATCAACATAAAATTTATCTCCAAACTATATTAATCACTCAAAAATTCACAAACCAAAAATATATATAACCTATTCAAATATTATAAAAAATATACTAAATTTTTTCATAGAATAATTATAAAACCCAATGGACTAATACCGCAACAAAATCATATAAGTATACAAAATTAAACTCAACCTTTATTCCCTAAATAATATCAACCACTTTGAAAAAAAATCATGTTGGACAAGAATTTCACATTAACCATAATCCTATAATGCTCCAAAAATTTTAATAACCTTTTATACAAATTAACTATAATGACATAAATATCAATGAATATATTAACCATAAAAGTTATATATACCTTTTAGAATATGTCCTCAAAGTTTAATAACAATATTCCTAAATAATCATCACACTAAATCATATGGTATACCTAAGGGTTATTTATACCTCAATCTTCTATTAAAACACACACAAAAATTTAACAAAATATCATTAATCACCTTAAACTCCCATCATATAAACCTTTTAACTTATGATCAACCTTAAAATTATAAACATATACTAATATTTATAACTCTAAAATTAGCATTACCTGATAACATCCTAACCTATAATGTTTCTAAACCCTTCTATGGTACCAATTGTAATAGTCCCTAACCATATTCCCATATATAATGTTAATAAACATACTCGTTATATATTGGCTTTGATACTAACTCAACTGACCTGATTTTTACCATCAATAATTAAAACATCAAAGAAATGAATGAGTCGCTTACATACCCAAGTCCTTTAAGGTTTAGTGCTCTAGATAATTGAGGAAATTTTACTTAATAAAACCCATGCATTTCTCAACTAATGTAAATTTTTCCCACTGTACCTAGATATTATTTTTCTATGATATGTCTTCAATATCTTCCCAAAAATTATCCGCACATGATATCCATCTAGATATATCATATGTATTAAACTTTTTCATAACCTAGGGAAATGAAACATAAGAATTTTTAGTTTATATTATTAGTAAAGGAAAGTGTATAAATAAATATATCATAAAAATATAAGGAATAAATAATATGGTATATTGAATAATAAATACACATTTCATTGAATCAGTAAGTTGATGATTAAATTCATACAAGGATAATAATAACTTATTAATCAGAAGGACAATAATAATTGATTTCCCATTGATGGAAAACATAATGCTATACATTTAAATCTTATAATAAACACCAAATACAATTTTATTTCAATTATTTGATAAGATATACCCCAAATAAAACATAACATATGCTAAAATTATTCTCTCATTAAACCTAGGATGCATCGCGGGGTAGTATAATTATGGTCCCCACCCGTCACTTTCAAATGTCTAATGCATTCCTCATATATTGATTAAAGAATAAAATTCCTCAATTGTATGCATTAAAAATTAATAAATTTATTTATTTAATCAAGTAATATGGAATATAAATTTGTACTTAGAAAATAATAAACATACCTTAAAATAATCAGAAGCTTAAAACTAATAATTATATGGATTTTTTACATTTTACCCAGTCAATATGAGAGCATTCTTTCTTAGTAAACACCACTAATCTAATTTATGTAAAATAAAGTTTTACACCATATAGAGTAATTGGTATATATATAATTAAATATGATAAATTTTTTAGAGTATATTCATCTGAATAATGAACATGGACATGAACGATAAAGAGAGTTTCAAATGAATAATGGAGTAGTTTAAAATATAACAATGAGAAAATGAGAATTTTTCTTATTGACAAAATGTGATATAAATAATAAATAATTAAAGGATTAAATAATACCATAAATTAATTAAAAATGAATATTTTTAATTAAATTTATGTCTTGTGATAATTAGAGATGAAAATGGAAGTAAAATTTTAAAAAAAATATTTCAAAAAAATTTGTAAAAATGATGTTATAAACCATTTGAAAAACTCTTTTAAAAAGGTGTCAAATATATTTCTAAAAATTATTTTTAAAATATTTTCAAAAAATGGAATCTTAAAAAGAAACAATTCATATTTAATAAAATATTGAGTGAATTATAAAACATAAATAAAATGCCACCCCTTTAAAATACTTTTCAGAAAATAATATCCCTTTATTTATGTTAGTTTAAAAAATAAAATATTATCAGAATAATGATTTTAGGATTTTGTATGAAAAATAAATAAAATTTTAATGGAATATTTATGATGAATAATTTATTTTATGGAAATAAATTTTTTCCACACATTAAACGTTTAAAAAACATTTTTTTACACTTTGGTAAAGAAAATCAAAAATGAATTGTATGAAAAACTCTAAAAAGATTCATTTAAGAAATTTCAATATAAATTAAATTTTAATATAATTTGACCATAATAAATCATTTATTCATATAAAAAAAAATTCTTAAAAAAATAAATAATATAGATATGGAGGGAAAATTTTATCAACTTAAAAGGATAAACAAGGTTTCATTTGCTTATAAATTTTATTTTGGTGGTTTTGTGTAAAAAAATAGAGGAAATTGAAGGAATGATTAAAAATACTAGAATAAAAAAATTAAATATATATAAATATATGGTTAAAGAAGGAATGATTTTATAATTACCCAATCTAAATTTAAACATAAATAATCTAGAATAAAAATGAGATTATAAAATAAACCCTTATGTATTTTGTAACATTCAAATCAAAATACATTGAAAGTTAAAACATGATGTGTTTTTTTTAATCCTGTAAATTACTTAAAATATTATGTACAATTATATTCACAAGTTAGTAAGTACAAAATATAAAAAAATGGTGCACAACATGAAACCTGTCTGAAGGAGTCAAAATTGAGACTAAGAACCATTATAGATTTTATAATAGTTGAATCGAAACATTTTAAAAGATATAACTCTAGATGCAACACTAATTATCATAATAAAAGATTGGATCATGAAATAATATTTCAAAGAGGAATCATATTCCCTATATAATGTAGATAGGTCTGTAATTTAAAGTATGTCTTAATGGACAAAGTTTGAGACGACAAACTCTTACCTTAGATTCCCACTTCATCGGACACATTCCAACCTTCTATGTAATAAAATGATGTTCTATAGAGAATTAAGACCGTGGATAAGGGTATTGAATTAGTGGTGATCTTTTAAAATTTCCCTAAAATTATACCCTATAACATGGTATTGTTATAATCCTCCCAACATTATACCTCTTCTTTACCCGTATGCAATGATAAGAAAATAATATATGGCACAAAAATTTTTACAATGTTCAAACCCAATGTATGTACCAAGTATTTTTAGTGAAAACACCAATAAATCCACATATACCACTATATAATTAAATTCAATGAAAATGATCTAACTCCCATCAATCTCCTTTTGTCCCCCGATGTGAAATATTATTATTTTTCACCAGTTATAAGATTTTCTTCTACTTATAATCCAAATAAAAATAGTAACTTTAAAGGTTTCTCACTATATACTCTACTCAAAATTACTTTACTAAAATTCATCTAAATATAGATATAATCTATCTTGAAATAATATATCTGATTCTTATTTATCTTGTACTCCTCCTTATATTTCACATATATCTGTTGTGTTTTGGTTCAATATGAGTATGTATGGTATGTATCTCTAAAATGTGCCTATTTCTGATGCACCTATATTTGGTATGCTCAAAAATTCCACAAAAAATATTTTTCTAGTCTTCTCAATCATTTTTCTTCATGGGTATCACTCAAAAATTTTAAATCTCTGTATCTACAGTAGCATCTCCCAATGAGACTACATGCCTATATATACTTATACTTCCTAAAATAAATATGGAAAATGTGTAAACTATAAATTTTAATTTTTTATCACTTCAAATTTTGTTAGACCACCTTTAAATACTATAAACAATTTGGATTCAGCATTATTCAAAAAAAATCCACAAATCTTGGCTAGATTTATGATTATAAAATGTACTTATCAGCATCATCACAATTATTATAGTGTATAAACCTTAAGGAATCTTTTTCTAATATAGTGCAAGAAATTTTCCATTATATTCCTTAAAAATACATTTTTCTGGTAATAATTTATCAGATACTAATTTTTGTATATTACCACTATCTGGAAACCATTATCTAATGAACATAAGATTCTCTATTTTATTAAATTCATATTTCCTTACATAAAATGCAAATTTTAATTTTTCTCTACACATCACATGTTTATAATTTAAATAGACAATGGATTCTCTAATTTTTAATATCACATGTTATTCCCTCCATTTGATACAACTTTATAAGATGACTCATCATAGATTACTCCATCTAGAATTATTTGTCCGATGGAATCATGAAAGTATTTCTAGTAATCTTTATATATTTCTTTATTATAATTCTCATTCATTAGAAGATCTCTCAAATTTCAATCTGGTGGGTTTTGGAATCTTCACACTATTATATACAACTTTTTTTGGTGATCATCAACTCAATATTTTTGACACTTCTTTTTTGGATCCTCATCATTCTCTCAGAATTTATGAAATTTCAACTGGTGGATTCATGAATTTATACTTCATTAAGTAATATTTTTCTATTCAATTCACTATATTTCCTCCATCCGATAAAGATAATCTGATAAACTCTTCATGAACCATCAAAATTTTTATTAATCATTATGTGAGAAACATTGAGGATTAGTAGAACAACAGTTTTCTTGGGAAAGAATATATCAATCTTATTCTGATAATGAAGAAACTATTTTTATAGAAAAAATAAAAATCATAAATATCTTTGGATTTTTTGATAATATTAACAACTCATTTCTCATTCTTTCAATGAACCATATCCTTTCTCGTAGAGATGTATCCTCGGCCCACATATATGGACTAGTAATTTTTTTTAAGGAATCACATCCCTTAGTGAAAAACAATTTCGTAGCCACATTTTTGATATACTCCCACTCAATAATATTCTAGAACTATAACTTTTGAAACACTTACTCCCCATTTTTAGGACAACACTAGATTCGGATTCACAAAAGATAACGTGCAGAGTTTTATTTTTTCTCCCCCTTTGACAATAGAATCTGAAGAAACACAAGGGTCATTCAAGGAATTTATTAATCCTATAGTGGAGGTAGGACATGTAGTTCATCCTAAATTTCTTAAATATTTCCTTTGGTAGATATATATTGAAAACATAATCAATTTTATCTTTTATTTAAATATACTCAATCATGACATCACCACTAGAATCATTATCCTTGATGAAATTATATTTCATATCAATTTTCTTAGATCTGGAATATTGTACCAAATTTTCATATAGATAAATTACACTTTGAATATCACAAAAAAATAACGGATTTTCAACATTCACCCTAAAATATTCTATCTAAACCTTCATCCACATCATTTCAGTACATTTGTGGGTTGTAGTATCATATTCGGATTCATCTATAATAAATGTTATTGAGCTTTGTTTCTTACTTTTACAAAAAACATAAATCTCTACCAAGAAAAATTTTCCTCCATATATTTATTTTCAATCATCAAAATTTTCTTTCTAATCATTATATATAAACCCATGTATGTTAAAATTATTAATTTTCTTGTATAGTAATCCAAAATTCAAATTTCCATCAATATTTCTCAAAATTATCTTCATAATAATTATATGAGAATCTTTAATATCACTTTGATACTTGGAACATAATGTTACTGCATACACAATACCTGGATGAGATTCTATAAGATAGAGTAAACTCTTGATCATGTTTAAAAATCCTTTTTAATTCACACATTCACTAGATTTTCCATTACTCATCTTCATAAAAATATAAATTGATATAGAGACTTCCTTTAACACTTCCATTACAAACTTCATTAATAATTAGTTGCAGTAATTTTCTTTTAAAATAAAGATATATTTTTCTTATTCTTTTTTCAACTTATAAACCCAAATAGAAATTAAATTCTACAAGAATTAACATACCAAAGTTACTATTTATTTATTCATCAAACTATTCACAACCCCTATCTATATCACCAATAAAAACAATATCATCAATATAAATGATGGAAATCTTGCTACTTGTTATCATATCCTTTATATATATGTTTCATTCAAATTTTCCTTTATAAAAGTTTAAATTCTTACAAAAAACATCAATATTTGAATACGAGGCATGGTCATCCTATTTAAATTTGTACAATTTTTTATTTATTTTACACACCTTTGTTCAATAATTATCAAGTTTGAATTAATCTTCCTTATAAATGTAAATTCTTCTTTATTTTCAATATTCAATAATGCTGACTTAACATCTATCTAATAAAATTTAAAATTTCGACAAGTAGCAACAACTAAAGAAATTATTATTGTCTGAAGTCTTGAAATAGGAGAAAATTTTCTCAAAAATAAAAACCTTCTACTTATTAGTAAAATTTCCAGGCCAGATGAGCTTTATTCCTTGAAATTTCTACCTGTTCATTCGGTTTATTTCTAAACACCCATTTTTTTCCAATATAAGTATTCCCCTCTATTTGAGGAAAAACATCCCATGTTTTATTCTTATAAATTTTATCTAACTCTTCACTCATTACGTTTACCCATTATTTATGCTCAACTTCCTATAAATAAGATTTTGGTTCCACCAGAGATAAGAGTGACATTTGATTTTCAAACCTCAATTTATATCTAGTCTAAAATAAAGTTTCCTAATTTTTTTTAATATTATTGGGTTCAACTTGTTTTTTTAATGTTTTTAATTTTTTATTCTCCAAATATCTCATTCCTCATCACTAGAATGATCGTGATAAGCCTATATAATAATAGGCTCATTGTCATCTTATTACTAATTATCTTCTCTATAAGTCATAATTTTATATTCCATTACACCATCAATATAATCTTTAATAGATTTAATTAATGTGCATTTGTTTTTCATTATTTTTACATTAAATTAATCAACCAACTAATATAGTTTTTTATTCATCCGCTTGTAGCTTCTTATATTTCATAAATAACCCATGAAAATAGATTGTTATTATTTTTCATCAAATATTACAAAACCCTTATTTTTATTTTCATTAATGGATCCCAAAAACCTTAAAATATCTCATTGTTGATCTATTATTATATCACATCGCATAGGGATTCATATATGATTTTGATTGAAGAAAATATTTTTTGTTGAACATGTATTGTTGTACTTACAACTTCTCTCCAGAAGAAATCTGAATTTTTATATTTAGTTAGTATGGTTCTTCCCATATCAATTAATCTTCTATTTTCCTTTTCACTAAACCATTTTTAAGAAGTGCAGGGAGCACTATATTAGTGTTTATTTCCATTTTTCGTTAGGTAGGAATTAAAAGAGTTACTTGTGTACTATTTTCCATTGTACGTTTTAAAATTCAATATATATACATCCAACTCAGTCTTAGAATCCCTTATGAATCATTTGAATAACTCTACAGCCTCTAATTTAAGTTTCATGTTCATTAATCTAGTCTTATAAGCGAAATCATCAATGAAAGTTATAAAGTACACATCACTATTTATTGATTAATGTCTCATAATCCCACATATATCATAGTATATGAGATTAATTGGCCTGATGGATTGAATATAAAATTTCATATGACTTCTATTGAAACCCCAATAACTTAATATATGATTATTTTTAATCAATCTGATGTGTTCAATATCTTTCTCCACACACGATAGTGAGAATAAAAGAAACAGTGATGTATTTAGATAAAATGTAAATATTTATGTATGTCCATTAAAAACAAAGTAATTTAATTAGAATTAATGAATAGTAGTAACTACATTAGGAATTGTATGTATATAGAAAATAAATACTACTTTTAATATGAATGAAACTCAATTACTTTACCAAAAATGACTAATCAGATTATTTATTGTTTTGAAAGGTATTTTTATAAAAAATTTATATTTTATGTGTTACACAATTTTATTTCAAGAACAATTTTACTAATGATAAATTATGTTTCATATTAGTAATTAGTTAACAAAAAAATTGGTAAATTGTATTAAATAAGAGTAATAAGAGTTAATATTTGAAAATATTTTTTTCTAATGAAATAGTTTTTCATTATATTTTATGATTTTTTCCAAATGTTGAAATTATAAATTTTTGAATTTGAAATTAAAAAAATGAACTTAATATTTAAATTCCTTATATCAAATTTTACTTAGTATAAATTTTCTAGCTTTTTTTCTAAAAATGTTTGGTTTTAGTTGAAAAATATGGTTTTCATGAATCTTATAATTTCTTTGACTTTATCTATATATAATAATAGTCTATAAGATTATAAAACCTTTTAGGTGATAAAATATTAATTAATTTAGTAATATTATACATTTTCATATATTTTTTTATCTTAACAATCCTATGAAGAACATTTTTAAAACAAAATCAAAATATTAGTTTACTAAAAAACAATTGTTCAAATTTTCTTTAAATCAAGTATTTTCAATGGAGATTTGGTATAATAATAAATTTAAAGCCTATTACCTTATATTTATTTTATAATAAAACAATTAATGTTATTAAAATTAATATCTAAGATAATTTTATCAAATATATAATTTTAAATCATAAAACGTTATTTCTGTAAAATCTTTTTTTGCATGATTATGTGTATTAATTTTAAAAATAAATTTTCAAACCTTTAGAAATTTATTTTCATACAATTATATTAAAATTATAAATAAAAATGATAAAATTAGGTAATGTTTTGATCATATATTTATCATTAAAATTTATTAATAAGGTTAAAAATTAATTACTATGGTAAAAATAAATTAATGAAAATTACAAAAATATTTAAATAAAAAAACGTAAAATAATAGAGTTGTCTATAAAATGGGTGTTTTAGGTGGCTTTCTACCCAGAATAAATTTTCCCTCAAGTTTTTTCATTTTAAATTAATTGAACTTGGAATAGTAACATCAAATTTTTTAAAATGTTAAAGGTGCTTCCAAAAGTTCCCTTCTCCATGTTTCTAAAAAGGTAACACTCCCTACACTTACAGAATTTCTTATTCTATGAATTTATCCATAAAAATATGACAATTATATTCTCATATAAACTTATATTATATGAAAAATCTTATGGTTTCCATTATTTATCATAAATCATTCGTTTTCAAGGATAATTATAAAGAAAATTCAAGTCTCCAACTTGAGTATTATCAACTATTTAGTTATTCCTATTAATTATCTTCATTCAAATTTATTCTCTCCACAATAATATAATGAAATTTGTATCAATTTTAAACTATAATGTTACTATATTAATTTTATTTTCATTTTTTAGTCATATACTTCATCCATTAAGGATAAAACTATTATTCATGGTTGTGCGGACTATCGCCTCCACAATGCACCATGTTTCATTTTCTATCACATCCTTACAAGGATGGATATAAGGATTATATTAAAGGATAAATATGATGATATGATATTATTTAGTTTCTCATATAAGAAATTTTAGAATGTATTAATTATATTATCCAAAAATTATCATTATTAATTTAATATTTTAAAATAAGCATGCTAAGAAGATAATATTTTTTTACAAATCATTTAATCTTTCCATTTTCGTTGATTCTTTAAAACAACTACATAAAAATTAATATATATTTATATAATTGATGAATATGGAAACCTATTTAATGGTGTAATATGATATAAATAATAAATAATTTATTTGTGTATTTTTATAACAAAATTTAATTCATTAATTAATAAAACACCATTTGTTCAGTAAGAATTGCCAAAAAATGATCATCGCTGATTTTATTTCCATGGGCAATGATAAAAATGAAATTAAATGAAATTAAATGAAATTATAGATTTATAAAATATGTTTTAACATCTATTATAGTACCTTATATGATCTAATAATGATGTAATTTGGAAAGATAATAAATACCAACATAACATTTATGAAACTAATTCAAGTAGGAAATGATTACTTACACCTGGTATTGAAAAAAGATGAACACTATATTATATATATAATGATTAAAAATTAAATGTATTAATGGTTATATATATGAGTATTTTTGTTTGGTATATATTTAATGAACTTAATTTATTATTCCAAACATTTGGTACAAGTGTATAATAGACAGGGGTCAAGGTAAGCGTTTTTTTTTCAAATTCTCCTCTTTGAAACATGTTTGGTATTATGAATATAATTTCATTAATTTGATTTATATACGGACTATTTCACATATAATATCATGAATTATATTTTAATAATGGTATTTTAATTTAAATTTCTATCAAACCCTTTCAAAGAGTTTGGATTTGAATGTTTCAAAATTTGTAAGTATTTTATTGGTCTTAATTCTAATTCTTTAAGATATAATACATTTTTTCATGATGATTCCTTTTTATAGTGTATTTACTTCTAATGGATGTATTATAATCATACTCATTTTATTTCAAGGTATTTACAAGCCAAAACACATTCCCTTATTCAAGTGTTTATTGAATCAGTTGTTTCCTAGGTAGTGAGGATTTTTGGTAACTCAATTTTTTTCAATGAGTTGTGATCCTTATTTTAACTTATTTTATATAATTTTGGTACACTATTCCCATTTATTTTATTTTTTGTATTCAATCATTGTTTTATAGGGATATAAATTCCTTCTATATAAACTCTTTGACTAATATGCCTCATTTCTTGGGTTAGTCTCTCTTAAAAACAATCCATCTTCCTCTACATGAATTACGTTAAAAAATTACAATATTGACTTAACTATATACTAATTCTTTTATATGAATTAAAAATAACATTTTAAATAATTTATATTAGTTTATTTTTACCTAGAAGAAATTTTATTATGTTGTTATTAGAAAAAGTATTTGTGTTATATATATTGGAATTCCAATATAGATGATTATTGGAAAGTTGATTATATACTATTTGACCATCCAATATCTAACTCTATATGGGTTTTGATCATGTTACAAAATTTATTAAAATGTTGAAAATTATTATTGTACCATATATTGTTATTATAGTTGGGGTGATTACTGGCAAGTTGACTATGTTTTGTTAGCCATCAACTTTATTTCTCGGGATGGGTTGTGATTATGTTATCTCTTTATTGATATTGGAAAATTTATTGAAAATCGTTATTGTTAACCATCAAATTTCTCTTTTTTTTTATCCTTAATTATATGTATAGTTGTATTTTTATTCATCCAAAGGTTACTTAGGGAATGGTATGAATGGTCTTGTTGACTCTTATGGTGAATGCATTAGAATTAATTTAGTGATGGGTGGGGAACAAAATTATATATCCCTTGATGCATCAAAATGTCTCATAATAAAAAACAATCTTTGGTATTGGGTGTATTTGTACCCAATTTAGAAATATGTCTTGATTTTGGTCTTTATTACAAGTAAATATCTTGGAAAAAGACCATGATAGTAGGTTTTGGATGTCCAGAGTTATGAATTCTTTCAGTATGAGATCGGTATTATTCATATCCATTTTTTCATTTACTGTCATAGTTATATTATTCTACCAGTTTCAATTTTATTTTAACTTCATTTTTATTTATAATTCCTTTAATAATATTTATGTCACATTTATTTGATGATTGCTTTAGTTATTTGCATCCTTTACTAATAATTTGACTTCACCCCTTTATTATGTTTCCATTTCGTATGTTATAATTAAACTTAATACATGTGACATGTTTAGAATTATAGTGCAGGTGTAATAATATATAGGAGATATTGAAAACTTATCATGAATTAAGTATTTTTTATATATATATAATAGAAAAAAATCCTCTAGTTGAGAAAGAAATGGGTTTATTAGTTTATAATGTGTCATAATTCCCTAAATCTCTAAAATTGAAAATGCCTTTTGGATATAAGATATTCAGTAATCGAAATTGATTTATTAGTTATGTGTAGATATATCTAGAATTTTACATCTATTATGAAATAAAGTTTGAAAATTATATATCTATGAGCATTTTATCCAGGAGCGTGGGACTGAGGGACCACAACTCGTATTAGATGGAGGTTTAGAAAACTTTGTAGATTATGGTGTTTATTAAGGATGACATAAGGGTTTATAATAATTTAGAAGTTATAGATAACCCTTTTTGATATTATAGGATTTATATTATGGGAATAAAACACTTTTACTTGGGTATTAGGATGAGATAACTTTAGTGAAAATCCTAATAATAATTCTAAGTATAGTATGAAACCAAAAACTTTTGGTAAATTTTTGAGTATATGGTTTTTCTTGAAATTAAACTTATGTCAAGATACTAGAAAGTGGATTTGAATATGGAATAGATTATCCTAAGGGTAATCACCTGAAAAAATTTTGGTTTAGCATTGAATCGAACATCAATATGATGCACGATAAGTGGGCCTAAAACATCATAACTGGATAGAAACTCTTATGGGATAATAATTGGATAATAAAATTCTCTTTAATAACAATTATTTTGGTATTATGAATAATGTTAGCTAATTAGGTTAGAAAATCTAACAGAAAAATAACCTTGTATAACCAAGGATTGAACAAATAGAGTAATATGTTTATCTGAAAGTATCATATGTTAAAAACAAATGTATCATATGGTAAAGCATATTTGATTGATGTTTTCAAATTAATATCTTTTTAAATTATCAAACCCATGTTTTTTTTATTATTTGGTTGAAACAATATCACAAAAATGAATATAATAAAGGTTTCAATCCAGAAACCATTATTTATAAAAATTAAATAAGGAAGTATACTTAAATGGTTTTAAATTTTATTATATACTTGTTATAATGGAAAAAACTGTGTTTCTTTCTCTTACCTATGGTAGTGAGGTTGGTATCTAAATAGAAATTAAATCTTTATATCCAACTACTTTAATGGGTGGTTGATATTTATCAATGATATTCTAGTATATTCTAAAAGTTGTGAGGATTATCTGAGATATCTATGGATTGTTCTTAAATTTCTCTACTTTAATGGTTTGTAAAAATATATTGGATGTCTTTAATAACCTTTAAAATTTATTTTATTAAAATGTTATATTTTTTAAGATAACTATTCGAGAATACACTAATTAGGTATAAATAACTCTTATGTTTAATATACACATGATGTTGAGATAATAATGAGAGTTTTGATTTTCATGAATTAAGTTAGATAGTAATTGGTAAATTTGAGATTGATAATTTATTCAAGATATTTTTGGACAATTTTTTCTCATTTTCAAGATTATGGTATATATTAGCTAGTGTGTGGTATTATGAAAACGTGGTTAATACCACTTGAGGGTTAAAGATTGAGATAATTTTTGGTGGAGTATATAATCTTATTGTGTCTCAATTTCAAGGAGATTAAAATAGGTTTTGGTAAAGTTATTTCATTTAGATTATATAATTTGGGCATATAAATACTTGGATATACGATTTTAGGAATGAATGATGTTATTTTAGGAAGGATAAGTTAGATTTTGAGAGCATAGAATTCAATGATTACTGGGTTTAGATTATTTTAAAAAAAATGGTAATTGGGGATCTATATTTTAAGGATTGGGTTAATAAGTAAGAGATAACCCATCTCAAAGTAACATGAGTTAAACCAAGAATGATATATTTTAAACTGAGAGTGTTGTAGGTTGAACTGAGTCTGATATAGGTTGAGTTGTAAAAACTATAGGCTGACATGATAGTGTTTTAAAGTGAGACATCTTGTGGTTAAATTTTTATATGGTTATTTATGATAATTATCTTATAATTTTCGTTTCTCATGTAAAATTTCTTGGTTTTAGTAAAGTCTTAATCATAGAGAAACTAAGTTAACAATGGATTCCATGGACAATGTAGAAAATCTCCCAATAATGAACCTAATGGGATAAGGGTGGGGTTTAGAAACTTTGTAATTATTCCAAACCATATATCTTTAATTCTAATTAACAATTTGAACATAGTTGAAACCTATATATTACCAAATAACAGAATGATGGAATCTCATCGAAATTCTAGTGACCAAGATGATGAAGGAAATATGATTTAATCTCCTTTATGTCAAATATGTTGGAAAAACAACATGGGAAAATTTCATCAATAACCTAAAACATGTTTTATGTGTTGAAAAGGAGGAAATAGAGAAACTAATATTTGTATTAAAATGATGAATGAAAAAAAAAATTCTTAGTCGTACATAAGATATTAAAGTAAAAACCTTATTCAAAAATATTTTTACAACTATATCTATCTTTTAGATACCCGTGAATAATTTTATTAGTAAGTGAAAAATAAAATTTTGAATATGAAATTAATTTAATGGAGGGAATGTAACACCCCAAGATCATAATATATGATTAAATATAGACAATTAAATTTTTTGATAGCTTTCTTTACATGAAATATTGAACTTAGACAAAACCTTGATTTATATAGATGAAATATATATATTCAAGTATGGACATTAAAAACCAAGTATATAAATTATAAATAATGGATAGTAGTAAACTTTTAATGAAATATATATATATATATTTAAAATAAACTCTACTTTTAATAAGAATTAAATTCAATTAGTTTACCAAAAATGACTAATAAGATCTTTTTTATTTAGAATGTTATTTTTCTAAAAAATGACTTTTATATGATATGTGTTTCTATTTCATGAAAAATTAGACAAAAAATAAATTATTATTTATATTAATAATATTTTAACACTAATTTATTTGGTAAATGATATAGAATAAGAGTAATAACAGATAATATTTTAAAATGTCATTTTCCAATAAAAATGGTTTTTTGTTAAATTAAATTGTTTTATTTAAAATTGAATTTATAAATTTTTGAATTTCAAATTAATAAAAATAAATCCATTTTTTAATTCCTTATATAAAAATTGACTTAGTATTAATTTTTGATCTTTTTCTATAATTGTTGGTTTCAATTCAAAAAAAATAAAGTTTTCCCAAATCTTGCACTTTCTATAAAGTTTTCTATATATAAGAATGATCTATAAAATTAAAAACCCTTTTAAATGAACAAATATTAATCTATAGAATACAATTATACATATTAAAATATTATTTGATCTTATAAATCCCATCTTAAACATTTTTAGAGATGAAATAAAATGTTAGTTTAATAAAAAACTATTTTTGGTTTTTTCTTTAAACCAATTATTTTCAAGGGAGAATCAGTTTTGGATTGAATTGAAAGCCTAATAAATTATAATTAATTTTTAATAAAAAATCTTATTTCATTAAAATCAATATCAAAGATAATTTTTTCTTATATGTTAATTTAAATCTTAAAAATAGAATTTTTTTTAAACCATTTTAAATGTTTTTGTGTATTTATTTTAAAATTAACTTTCCACACTGCTAGAAATTTTATTTTATAAAATGATATTAAAATTAAAAATCATAGGGATAAAATTAGGTAAAATAATTTTTATTCTAAAATTTTTTCATGAAAATTAATTACTAATGTTATAAATTCATTACCAAAGTAAAAGTAAATTAGGGAAAATGATAAAAAGTTTAAAATGAAATGCCTTCAAATAATCAATTTGTTTAAAAAATGAGTGGTTTAGGTGTGTTTAAATTTGAAATCTTTTTCCCCTCCTATTTTTCCATTTTTTATTCATTTACCTTTGAATAGTAACATCACATTATGGAAAATGTTAAAGGTTCTCCGAAATGTTCACTTATCCTTATAAAAATATAACACTACCTCCACTTCAAGGATCACTTATTCCTAGAATTTATCGATGAAACACTACCAATTGTATTCGCATATAACCCTATCCCACATTAAAAATCATCTTGTCACCTTTATTTAGCATAATTATTTCATTTCTAAGGAGACTTCAGAGGTAAATCCAAGTCTCCATCGTAGGTATTATCTACTACTTAGTTTTTCTTATTAATTATCTTCATTAAAATTTATTTTATACACACTAATATAATTAAATTAGTATCGTTGATATTCTTTTATTTTAAAATTTTAAATTTATTATCATTTTGTATTCTTATTCCTCATATATTAAGATAACCAAATTTTTTTCTTACAATGTGCGGACTTCCACCTCCACGAAGCAATGTATTTACCTTTCTATCGGTGCCTTACAAGAATGGATATAGTTATATTATTTAATGATAAATTTTATTTTATAATATAATTAAGGTTTTTTATATCAAATTATAGAACATATTAATGATATGATCAACAAACAATCATCGTTAATTTAATTATTTAAAACAAGCATACTAAAAAGATGGTCTTTTATTCAAATCATGTAAGTTTTTAATATAAATTAATTTTTCTTATAATTATTTAAAATTATAATATATAATAGTAAAAAACACTAAATACGATTATTATTCTTTTGTCATAATGATATTACAACACTACCACCTAACAATCATTCATTAAATAAGGGTGTGTTCATGTATGGGTCAGTTTAAACACTTACTAGAAAAATAATATGAATTTATATCAGGGATGATTATGATAATATATTTACTTGAGTAATATGAAATAAATATGCAAATAATGTTTTTGTATATTATGGTAATAAAAATGTTTAACTTGTTAATTAATAAAACACATTTTCTTTGATAATAATCATCGAAACATATTCATTACTGATTTCATCTTCGTAGTTCTTAACAAAAAAATGTCATGAAATGGAATTATAGATTTATAAACTGTCTTGGAACATATATTTCAATAATTTAGGAGATATTATAGTGAAATAATTTATAAAAATAATAGACTCCAATATATATTTTACGAAAATATGTCAAAGCGAGAAAGATTACTTACAACAAGTGTTGAAAATTCATAAAACTAGACTTTATATATATATATATATATTAAACGGGGGGTATTAAAATTTATATATATGATATGGGTTCTTGGGAATGTATTTAATGAAATTAATTTAATTATTTAAGTCTTTTGATGCATGTTCATAATGGATCGTGATCGAGGTAAAGGTTTTCATCTCAATTTCCTCTCTTTGATACATATTTGGTATTCGAATCCTAATATAATATATGTGGTGTATATAATGCATATTTGAGATACCATAAAATAAAATATATTTTAATTATGTTATTTTATGTTCAATTTCAATTCAACCCTTTCAATTGTTTTTGATTTTAATGTTTATAAAGTTGTAAGGTTTTCTTTGGCCTTAATTCTCCTTCTTTGAGACATAATACATTGTTTCACAAAGATTACTTTTTATAGTGTATTTATTGAACTAGGAAATATTTTTATTTTAACCCTTGTATTTCATGTTATTTAATATCCAAATCATGTTCCCTTATTCAAGTGGTCATTTATTCAGTTGTTTCATCGGTATTGAAAATTTTTGGTAACTTAGTTTTTTTCATTGAGTTATAATGATTATTTGAACATATTTCATATAATTTAGGTAAATTATTTCATTTTATTATATTATTTTGTACTATCTCATTTTTTTAATAGGGATATATATTCCTTCCACATAGATCCATTGAAAACTATTTCACTCTTGGGTTATGTTCTTATGGAAACCCTCCACCTTCTTTCTCTGGATTTTTTATAATCATGTTATTCTAGTATTGACTTAGTTGTATACTCATTACTCTATATGGTTTGAACATCACATTTTACATATTTCAAATTAAATGATGTTCACTTTGAAAAAAATTTATTCTTTTGTTATGGGGAAAATTATAAGAATTTCATATATTTTTATTCCAATACTGATGATTATTGAAAAGTTTACTATACATTGTTTGACTATCCACCTTCTCTTTCAAAATGATTTATGATAATTTTACCCCTTTTATAGAAATGGATAAACTTATTAGCAAGTTGTATAATTTTATTTCAATATTTAATATTATCAGAAAGTTGACTATGTATTTTTTACCATCCACCATCTTTCTTATAATTGTTTATGATCATGTTATTTGATATTTGACATGGGGAAATGTATTGACATTGTTGACGATTATTCGATGCCAACATAGGTTCATAATGTTTTGATATTTTGTATCCTTAATTATATGGATATCCAAAATTTTATTCAGCCAAAGGATTATTAAATAATGGTATGAAAGTTCTTGTTGACTCTATGGTGATTGAATTAGACATAATCTGGTGATGGGTGGGGCCTAGTATTATATAGCCCGCTGAGGCATGGATGGGTCTCATGAGAAAAAATATTCTCTGGTATCTGGTGTATGCATACCCAAGTTAGAAATATTTCTTAAATTCTATCTCTATGAAAAATTAAATTTCTTAGCATAAGATCTTGATAATAGGTTTTTGATTTCCAAAATTATGCATTTTATCAATATAAGATATGTATTATTAATATCCATGTTTTTATTTATTTTTATGGATATAGTATACTCATAGATTAAAGTTCATTATATATTAATGTTTTTTAACTCTTCCTTCCATAATATTTATGGCATATTTATACCATGATTTATCCAGTTATATGTCTCCCTTAATAAGAATTTGAGCTCAACTCTTTTTTATGTTTACATTCCCTAGGATATGAAAACAATTACTTCACATGACATGTTTATAAGGAAATAATGTTTGGAATAATTTATGGGAGATGTTCAAGACATATCATGAATTAAGTTGTTTCTTATAAATAATGGAAAAATATCAATTGGTAAAAAAATACATAGGATTAATGAGTTTATGATGTTTCATAATTCTCTAAATATCTAAACTTGAAAAGGTAATTTGGATATAAGAGTTTCAATAATAATTATTAATTTCTTAATTATTGATGGTTATATCTAGTATTTTATAGCTTATATCAGATAAAGTACGTAAAATATGTGTCTTGGAGAATAAGGTTTGGGAGTGTGGTTCTGAGGTTCCACACTTCTACTAACCATCCTTCCGTTCTAGAACTTTATACAAATAACACCATCTTTCCTATTCAATTATGGTAAATCTCTTATAACATATTAATTTTAAATTATTCTCAATTTTTTTTGACAAGATTCATAAATCTTCAGTGCCATATCTATTTTTGGTCCTCATTAATTAAATAATAAGGATTTCTAGTATCTCCAAACTTGAATAGATTATCATTATTTCTTTCTCCCTTGGAGAAAAAGTTTTCATCTTTAATACATTAGATGATACATTAATCCTTTTCAAATATAAATTCTTTTCCATTACCACATACTTAGCTAAAACTTAGTAAGTAGGGTTTAAGTTCACCAAAAAATATAACTTCTTTTGAATTTAAATTTTGAGATTCAATTTCATATGTACCGATTTTTCATTATTTTCAATTAACATTCATTTCCAAATGTTACTCCTTCTAACACATGTTCTTAAATTTTTTTCAATATTTTTATATCTCCAGACATTTGTGAGCTACAACAACCATCAATAATCCATGGGATATAACTTTTTTTAAATTTTAGATAAATCTCAACAATAAGAGTATTTCCTTTAATATTTATTTTCCCAACTTCCATTTATTTTTCCGTTAAAGTGAATTTCATTAGAATTGTTTTAATGAAATCTATAGCATAGTGAGAGGATTGGTCACACCTTCCAAAAAATCCATCCATGTAATTAAATCATCTTTCCCTTTATAACTTTTTATCTTTTAATGGATTTAATTTTGTTTCCTCCTTTAACTTTAAAAAATATCCTACTTTTCTTCCACAGTTTCTCCCCCTCAATTATTGCCTACTCCTAGGAAGAGACATATTGTTCCCAAAATTATATGATTTGTGTCCAAATATCCAATAACACCAAAACTATATATTTAACCTTTATATTCTAATGAGGTATGTATTTTACCTATGATATGTTTTTTGAGATTAAATATAATTTACATTATCTGATTTTCATTGGTGTGGGAATTCATTCATCTAAATGTTATTTTTAACTCTTGATGATGTGATGTATTTCTCACATCCTTTATCAAATAATGTTCTTCCATTGTTGATTCATAAAATTTCAATGTTTTTATAATCATGTGAAAAAAAAATTATTAGATATAGATTTCACCAGATTTTTTTGATCAGTTCCTCCAGCATCTTGAGATGTTTATGTCTTTGCCACTAAATATTTTTTGAAAATATCATTCATTTTCATCAATGTATTTTCAAAATAAAGGCATATATATTGTGTTTTATATATCTCTTATTATTTAATATTATTTTTTCATCAATTTATCTCACCATTTTACCTTGTTCTGCAACTCTCGACTTGAGTTTTTTAATTTCATCTATATGAGTATATTTCTTTTTTGAAAAATTCTTCTTTTACATCATATTGTTTTCTCAGTCCTTATTTAATTCTCTATATTTCTACTATATTTTTTTGGGTTTTCTCAAGACATGAAAGATGTTATAATATCATCATATGTTCTTTATAAGTGTCTTAACCTTCTTATTCTTCGTTATTTGATGTATTTTCCATTCTTTCAAAGGTGAACCATGAAGGTTCATAATTTTCCCAAAACCTCATCTATTGAGGAACTATTATTGGTAGAGTTACACTCTTACTATTTATTCAACATACACATTTTTTTTCTGCAGGTGAACCTTTTCTTATTTTAGATGGATTTATTATCTTAAAGGTTTTACCCCACTTATTCCACTGTGGTTTTTCTTTAGAGTTATCATTATTTTAATATCCAAATTTCTTCTCTGGATAGTTTATTGCAAAATGTGTGATTCCAACTAGTATAAAAAGATGATTTAGAATCATATTTTTAATGCCAGGTTTTCATAATTGACATTAAAAGTGACATGGGTAGCTCTTAACATCAATTTATTATGAAAAATATATTAAATGGTTTTCAAAATTATAATTTCCATGGAATTATCCTCATATCTCAATACAATCATTCTAAAACCCTCATCCTCTCAACTCATAATAACACTCATCCCACACTATTTCTCCTACATTAATTTGATTTTTGACTTCTTTTTATACTAATTATCCTATATCTTCAATACTTTATCCTTTTTCTATAAACCTCAATATTATTCTGTCCACTAAAACATTAATGCACTTGACTTGCAATAAAACTTTGAGGATTTTATTCTTTCAATTTTCTACATAATTTTTGGAAACATTTATCTTTAATCTGTCATTATTTTTCCTTTTTATGCTTCCCTCGAGTGTATTCATCTGAATTCAGTAACTATATTCCATTATCATCTTCCAAATTTTTTTTAAAATTTTTTAATTTTTAGATGATTAATTAATTTTTTTTAGTTATCAATTTCATTCATTTTTTTGTATTTCTGTACTCATATTATTGTCACTTATATATTTTTTATGTTAAAATTTGTTTAATGTTATATATTTTTTGGATTTTAAATTATTTTTTATTGTATTTTTTTAGTTGTATTGGATTAGTCCATAAATTACTCACTTTAATGATATAAAATAATGTTTATTTTATTATTAAGGAATTCTATATTTTACGTTAGATATGTGTGTTTTCTGGTCTATATAGAAATATTTCTAAGTATTAGATCAATCGTCAAGCCAGATAAATGATTAAGAAGCCATAAAAGTGACTGTGAGTCTGAAAATCAAAAAATATCTATGTGATCAAGAGATTTTAAGAGTAATGCATCAACCATAAAATATATTTTATTGCCAACATGAAGTAACTTGGAACTCTATCGAATTTTTGAAAAGTGAAAAATCAAATGCAAGGAAAATGCATCAATTGTTTGACAACATGATTGACTGTGATAAAAATATAGCAAAGTAATTGAGTAAAGGAAAGAAAAATCAAATTAGATACATCTCATATATCGGTAGTGTTCGGTCATATTTACTATTGTGTTGAAGCTTCTGCAAGACCATACTATATGACCACATAAGAAATTTGAATAGAAACTAATTGTTGGGTTAACTATATGATAATTTTAAGTGACTTTATTATAGATTTGGGATTTTTGAAAATTATAGAAGTAACTATATGGACAATGAGCGACTAGATGATCAATTAAAGTGAACACAAATTCTATGGATCAACTAGATAAATTATTAAGGGTTTGGAACTCATTTTATCACAAAGTGTTTTAGTGTCCATGTATTATTTTACAAGGAACAATTCAAGTGACCAGTTATAATGTAGGATTATATTTAAATAATATATATTCCAACCTCTTTCTATATAGAATTAAATGAAAACTTAGAATCATTTAATGATCTTAAACTTCATTGTTAGTATGATGATTTTTTATGAACTTTTTCTAATAGATTTTTTATGGAATATTTATTTTTAAATAAGATAAACGTCAAATGATTTATAGGTGTGGAAAATCCAAAAAAAATATCTCTATTTCAACGACATACAACAGTCTGTTTTCATCTGAACTTCATCACAAAATCTGAGAACTTTTTCTAGTCTTAGAATCTGATCCTAGGATTAAAGTAAGTCATTGGGAAGAGAAGAGGCTTCAGTATAAAATTGAACTTTTATCTATAGCTGCATTAAAATTTCTTCAATCTCTTTATCTATTTATATTAAATTTTAGTTGTACATTATCTTATTTTTAAATTTAGTAAATCACATACTTCTATAGATCATGGAAGAGTAATCAGATACTCTTTCTTTATTTCATTTATATACACACTCCCATAGAAACTATGGAAGTGGCTATGTGATATCTTGGACCACCATATGAATTGTCGTAATGTATACCTAATCCAGGTAATAGATCATCTATTTATATTTATAAAAATTCTTCATAGTGTAATATTGTTAAGTGGATATGACTATGACTTTTATTGAGACTAATCCTCATATATTTTTTATTTTTGTTGTGTTTTTTGATTCTTTATTACTATGTTTTTAAAAAACATTAGAATCTCTTTGTCAAAACCATAATTTTATAGCTATATTTTATATTTGAAAAATATATTATTTAATGCAAAAATAATAATATCAAAATATTAGGATAATTTCATGTTATTCTAATTGATTTTTGATCAATATTGTGGGATGTTATTTCCAAAAACTAAAAAAGATATACCAATTGTATTAGTTTAATAGGTGTTTTTTAAATTGGGGGATTTTATTTGTAAGTTTATTTAAATAGAAAATTTTATTGGATACTCAATTCGACAACCCACCCAACCCCCCCCCCCCCCCTCTTGATTACTCCAATACGACTTACATTTGGTATCAAATGAAATTTATTTCCTTATTATTTGTATTTATCTAGCTTTAACTATGATCATGTTATTAACCAAAATATCTAAATTCGTATTTATTCCAAATCTCTATCTATATGGGTAGCACATGACTTGAGGGAAATACTTATGACATACCTCATTATTTTAATGACCAATATTATTCTCATTGCTAGATTAAAATGAAAATACATCATAAAAGTATGGAATTTGATATGTAGACTTCTATTAAATATTAATATGTAAAACCAAAAGATCCTAGAGATGATTGGAGGGATTCCAATAAGGCAACCAAATACTTTAACTGTAAAGAAATGAATTCATTATATTATGAACTAGGAGAAGATGAATTTAATAGAGTATCTTCATGTGTTATAGCATATAAAATTTCAGATACCGTATTTATGTCTCATGAAAGAACATATAATGTAAAATAAATGAATTTAAATACCAATACTATTAAAAATGATTCCTTTAAGATGAATCTTGATTTGTCTATTTCTAATACGTATATCTGGTTTAATTATATTAAAAAAATGATGCATAAATTGAGGAAAACTATTGATTACAAGTCTCAAGTACTAGGGATTCTAATATGCTTACTAAATAAATGGAGTGGCACTGACATATCCATTTTTGAATCATGTATTGTGATCAAGATACCAATAAATGAACTAATAGAAAATGTAATGACTTATAAGAAATGTATTAAAGTTAATTATGAAGATATTGAACCGAAAAATTTAATTTCATTCAAAGAATATTAAATAAAATCTAAAGAAGTAATTAAAAAATATAGAACCAGTGGAAGTGATGGTGATTCTCATAATGACGAGTAAATGTCCCATTTGTAAAGAAGATTCAAGAAATTTTACAAAAATAATAATTTCTTCATAAAATAAAATTTTAAAGGAAAATAATATAATAAAGGATATTTCATGAAGGATGTTTTCTTTGTATAAGTTACCAATTATGGGTATAATAGAAAAGTAAACATCACTGTCGATTGTCTAAAATTTAAAATTAAGAATAATTATGATGACTATGTTTCACACAACATTGGGTTATAACGAAAAATAATTCAATTTTATTTTTATTTTAAATGGGAGTTAATGCCTTCTTGTTGTATTGGTGAGAATCAATAAAAATAACTACAATATTATTATTCAAATTGGTTGTGTTTTTTTATGTTTATCCAATAAATTTTAGTGGTTTAAAATAATAATGAACCCAATTTTAAGCATTAAATAATATAATATTTTTAAATTTTCATTTTATAACATTTTCATGGTGAACCCTTTTTAAATAGTATTTTTTTCATTTTTATATATACTATAAGAAAAAAATATACTTCTTCTTTTATGTTGGAAAAAAAATTTACTTTTGTGTGAATTTTGGTATTTTGTAGATAAAATTGTTATTTTAATAAATAGTAAAAAATACTACATTTTCATTCAAACTGCCATTACATCTTATTTATTTATATATATTAGTTATAAATTTAATTTTTTACTGTTCAAATGGATTAAATAATTTTTCATTTATTCTAGTGTTGGTCATTGGATTTAATTTCACTTTAAAATTGGATATAAACACTAGTCAATCTTTTGACAGTTTTACTTCTTAAAAACACACTTTTTTTATAAGGAAATGAAATTTAATATTGAATTAATTAATGAAAAATATTTGTTTATGATTTGGAAAAATGTATTCCATATTTGGAATCTTAATTTCTACATTATGTAAATAGGTACCATTTATTTTTGGACATTATGAATTGTATCTTCTGTAATTATTTTTATTTACCATGGTTAAAAGGTAAATCTGATAAATAAGTGTAATAATAATATTTTAATTATATAAAACTACCTTAAAACGTGCTAAAATAATATTTTATGAGATTTGGCCGCTCATGGGCAGACTAGGGTTGATTTTAGAACCCCATGGAGCCACATGGGTGTGACAATGACAAGATATAATAATTAATTTAAAGTAAATAGAAATATAACATAAAAATGTATATTTTCACTAATATAATTTTAATATAGGGATATATATCTGATATCCTGGACTATAAGTTGTAATTATAGATCTAAAATGATTTTATAAATAAAGGATTTTTTTTATAATTTTAATACCTTATATAAACAAATTTATTTATGACACATTGATGATGTAGTGATTACCATATTAATGAAATATTAAAATAAATTATTTTATAAGTAATAAAATAAATGTAATTTGAATATTTTGATGATATCTTTGAATTTTATGGATTATTATGACAATATATATTGGTTTTAATGTTTTTTATTTTAAAACAATCATGTTTTAATGACTTTAACAATAATCAGTTTATAAAAGTGTCAAAATTGACATAAATGAGTTTAAAAAAATTCTATTTTGTTAAATGTTAAAATAGTCCAAAAAATCCATGATTTTGTTAAATAACTTATATAGTTTTAATAATGTCCTTAATTATATACTGGTATATCTCTTTTTCTTTTATTGTAAATATATTCAACATATTGTTTAAAAATATAAGAAGACTTGGTAAGGGTTATTTTATTCAACTAACGGTTAAAAAATATATGGTTTTATTTGTTACAAAATGCTTTCTAATCCCTTCTAGTTGAGGGGAGTTTGACCCATCATCATCTCATCCATGAAATATATCATTTTTGACTATTAAAATTCTAATATCAATTTATAATAAAATAATATTTTAACACTTACCTGAAGTGTCGCACCACCCTCTCTTAAAAGGACACCACCTCTACCCACTTACTCATACCACTAAATCTCCTTGTATTATAAAAATTATGATAAAATAAGCTCTTAAAATCCCGGAATTCCTCTAATAATAATTAAAATGGGAATAAGAAAATTCAATAATGTCTTTTCGCTCAAATCAAAAGATGTTCCCCAATTTATAGGTAACGTCTTCCCAACCTCCATTAATTTATTTTATTTATACAACCCTAAATCCTCTAATTATTAATTTTTTTTGAAAAAAAGGTATCCCCAATATACTAGGCTGTTTTTAAGATAGGGTTTAAACCTACACTAACTCATCCCTCCTTCTCATGGATATATAACACATTGTTTCTATTTATGGTGAACATTAGCTTCCCAAAACAATGATTTCCCAATATTCACCTACCACCTCTAATGGTGGACGTTATGATAGAAAATTATTTATATATTATATATATTATATTTATATAGTCACTATTCTTGGGGAATATTTATTTACTATATAACTGTATGCATTCCATTCTATTTAAATATTAGAATTTCATTTGAGGTATTGTGGACTACCACCCACTCAAAGTGATATGACTCATTAATTCCATTCATGGAATGTATAAAGGATTTAATTAATGAAATTTTTTAACATATATAGCATAGATATTAAACTTGAATTACAATATATGTTTCCATTATTTAGTTTTCATTTAATTAATATGAAAAAAGAATGAATGTAGCATTCATGTGTATATACGACCTACCGTCTCAATGAATAATGAATTTTATTTCTTATATTCAATTTTTATGGAAATTATAAATACATATATACCATTTATATATGATATTGAAATCATTAGTAATATTCTAGAGATAATGTACCTAGGACCACATGGAAAATTTTCATCTAAGGAAGTCCATTTTTTGACTGAAGTGTCAAACTTCGACAAAACGTCCAATATGAGATCAAATAATTAAATAGTTTCTATTACATGGGAATAAGTGATATAAATTGAATAAAAAAATTAAAAAGGTTGTAATGAACGTTTAAATTAACTGATGATTATTATTCAAAAATTAATGAATGAACAAGACAAGTTAGACTAAAGGTAAGGGACTTCGTCTTAATCTCCATTCATTGAGGGATATTTTGGTTTTCATATGTCCTTCATTTATATAGTGTATAATCAAACCCAATGAATGTTAATATCATTCTATGGTATTAACAAGGAATATTTTTTATGAAAATTTTTATAAATAACAAAAGAAATGGTTCTTTTTGATGTACACGGTTACAAAAACCATTCCACTATCACAAGCCTAGTTTGATAAATGGATTCCTCTATAATACATAATTTTTTAAAATGAAAATTAAATACCATATTCGGTTTTTAGGTATTTTGGTATTGAATATGGTTTACTAAATGGATTCATTATAACAATATCTTGAAATTATGGCTTGTGATTGCAATGTGGAAATGTTATTTACCCTTTATGATTGTTCATTTTTATGATTATGTTACGGTTCTTGGGAATTTCTTATATATACGAGTGGTTTCGTGATAAGGTATGGGTAGTTGATCCCGTGATAGCACTCTAATGCATTGATTAACATGACCAAGGTATGTTTTATGGTTTATTTTAATATATTTATATAATATACTATGACGGGCATTCCAAACATAACCATGATGATTACTCCCTATGTGGATTTGAAATCTAAAATTTAAACATGATATGGAGTCCACAAGATACCTTTATTATTTATAATTTCTATTATGTTTTAATGATTCTTATGAATTAATGGGTTTATAAGTATTCATGGACTAATGTTTTCTTTAATTTATTTTTTCCCTTGAAGGGTTTTTATTCTCATCCTAGGTTTTTTTAAATGTTTTCACATGTTGTAAGGATGACTATGATTATGTAATAACTCAAGAATATTTTTATGGCGAAAAGAAATTACTTTTAGGGTTTTATTTTGTTGGAAAAAATGGATATTGGTTTGATAGAATCCCCGTGTAGGATTATGGGATGATTTCTATTGATAATGGACAAACTATTTAAAACATTAAACCTAAAAAGATCATTGATGGTAATTAAATTCAAATTATTGACTTATCTTAGGATTATATAATGTTTTAAGGATGTGTCCATATAGTTGGTATTTTTGGCTGGATTAGATAATTGTTAGGGTTATGTACTGTTAAAATAATTCACATATATTATTTTTAAATCATAGTCAAATTTAAGTAGCATTTGAGGATTACCATGTGGCTACCAATAAGATATGTTTGTTCAGAATGGTTTTCTATAGAGGAAATTGGTTAGTTGTGTGGTGATAAAATCTATAGGATAACAACCTTCCAAACCAGAAACTTAAGATAGAAAAAATATTTTATAATCGAGGAATTTTGATGAATCGGTGGCTTGTTATGAATAAAAATTAACTCGACTCGGAATGTATGCACAAAATTTTATATGGGATATTCATAGTAAAATCAATCATTTTTACTCAGTATTAATGCAAAGGTATTGATGGTAATTGGCTTCTTATGAGTTAAAATGATAAAAAAACATGTTCAATGTGTAGAGAAGGTTGAAATGGAGTCTGATGATGATCATGTGTTCTTTGAAAAACAAAATAATAATAGTTCTACGTGGTAGGATAAAGGGAATAACTCATCAAAAAAATTGACGGTGATTAACATTTTTTAATGTTTGTGAAAATTGTGGTAAAAAGAACACGAGGGAATGGATTTTTAATTCTGGTAAGTGCATCTGATATGGTAAATGGTATATAAGGATTATAATTAAACTGAAAAATATTAGGGTAGTGGTATGAGAAAATCTGATATACATTCAGTAAAAAGTTTTTTTGTGTAATGAGATGGGTCATTATGCATATTATTGTCCCAAAAAGAACACAAAATAATGAAATAAGATGGACTATATTAAGAAAATAGTGGTGAAATCCTTTATAACTAATTCAATAGATTTCGGGAAAGAAATTAATGTAGTATCAATATTCATTTCAATCATCTCTAGAATATAGAATAAATAAATTGTAGAATGAAGACTATGAGTTGCAGAAAAAATGTTGAATTGGTTCCAAAGGGTATGTTAACTGAATTTCACATTGATAAAGATTGTTTTTCGCAATTTGGGAAAAAATAAGTGTTCCTTATGATTCAATGTTGAATAATGAGTTGTTATGTGATGCTTATAGTTATCTGTTTTATGTTCATCTTAGTCAAACTATGATTTATAGAGATCTTCCTGAGTATTACGAGGGAGTGGTGTGGAATGAAAAGATATATTGATAAATTTAACTATATATTTTTTATTGGTGAACAGGTTAATGAATTGTTGTAGTCACAAAAATGGATTCTTCAGCCTTTTCTAGTGCCAGAGTGGAAATTGAAAAATGTGTCCATGGATTTCATAGTGTGATTACTAAAGGCTTCTCGAGGTAACAATGAAATCAGGGTTCTTCTTGATCTTTTGACTAAATATTCTCATTATCATCCTATTCGAAATACATTGTATCTGGATCATCCTTATCAATTATATATTAACGATATAGATAGGTTACATGGTGTTTATTTCTTCATTGTATCTCATTGGGATCACCAGATCACTTATAACTTTTGGAAATAACTTCAGAAGTCATTGGGTAATAATTAAAATTTAGTATAAATTTTCATCCGTAATCAAGTGGGAAGATAGATAAAATATTTCAAAACATTGGGTTTATGCTACATTCTTTTTCAATGTGTTAACAGGGAGGTTGGGATCAAAATAGTTCTTTTTTTGAGTTTTCCTATGTTAATTGTTTTCATTCTAGTACATATATAGAAGCATTTGAATCTTTATATGGAAATTGGTGTTTAACCCTTTATTTTTTGGGATAAATAGGTGAATGGAAGTGGATGGAAAGAAATTGGTTGAACAGGTAGAAAAAAGAAATAGTTGATTAAGAAGAACATTTGGATATCTCGGAGCATTCATAAATTTTTTGTCGATAACCAAATGAAGGATCGTTATTTTGAGGTAGGATATCATGTCTTTCTGAATGTTTTTCCATGGGAAAGTGTGATGTGTTATGTTAAGAAGGGAAAGCTATGTCTGCGGTTCATTGAACAATATGAAATCTTAGAGTATGTTTGATCAATTTCGTAAATGGTGGCTTTACCTCCATGTTTATCCCAAGAACTCAATGTTTTTCATGTTTCAATGTTAAAAAATTGTATTCAAATTCCATATCATGATTTTTGTCCATAGGTAGGTCAGTTGGAATAGTATCATTCTTATGAGGAACATCTATTAAAAACCTTTTACTGTAGAGAGAATGTGTTGCATAATAAGGTGATTTATCAGGTAAAAGTTTTGTGGAAAAACAAAATGGTTCAAGAGGAAACAAGGGAGTATGAAAATTCTCTGTGTGATAAATACCCTCACTAAATTGATATGTGAATAAAATTTTGAGGATACAATTTCTAAAAGTGGGGATGTAACATCCCATGTATTTATAGAGTAATACATTTTCATATCTATTAACATTTATTAATATGATATTAATTTTCTGTTAATGAGGACACTTTTTTGGATAGTGTACTCGACATGCAACAATGGGATACACCAAAATCTTACGTTTCATAGAATATTGAGTTATAGAGAAAAATAATACAATAATATTTTTTTAAATGGTATTTCACACATACCATTGTATTGTCAGAATTAATTGAACTAACTACAATATTATTATACAAGTTTTTTTAATGTTTTCACATATATCAAATAAATTTTTAAATCTGAAAATAATAATGATTAAAATTTTATGCATAAAAGTCTTTAATATTATTAAAATGACATTTTACCAACTTTTGATATATAACCATTTTTAAATATAATTTTTGTCACTATTATGTGTTATATTTGAAAAAATAAACATCCATTTATATCTGTGACTTCAAAATTTACATTGCTCGAAATTTTGGTATTTTTCGGATAAAATCCATATTCTAATGCATAGTTAAAGATACTATATTTTAATTCAAAACAACCTTCTCCATTTACAATCATATATAGTTATCGTATCCAGTTAATTGGATTTAATGTTTAATTATATTATGTTTTTATAAATTAATCCAATGTTTTTTATTGTATGTAATTTCAATTTTAAATTGGATATAAACAAATACCAGTATTTTGATAGTTTTTACTTCTTAAAAACCCGCTTTCTAGTTTTGACAAAGACAATAAATATTAAAATAATTAATAAAACTTCTTTGGTTATAATTTGGTAAAATGGAATCCATATTTTCAATAAGAATTTAAAATTATGTAAATAGTTTCCTTTTATTTTTTGACATTACGAATAGTAACATCTATAAATTTTTTAATTTACCATAGTTAATAGGTAAATCATGTAATTATTGGTAAAAAATAATATTATAATAACATAATACGACCCTAAAACATGTCCTAATTCTATTATATTTTATATGGATGACCATGGACATCCTTGGGTCAATTTGAGGACCCCATGAAGTCCCTTGGTTGTGATAATGACATGTTATAGAAAATAATTTAAAGTAATGTGAAATATAACATAAATATGTATCATTTTACAAAAACAATTATAATATAGAGTTATATAACACTTATATACAAATATAAATATTAATAATAGAGATTATAGGATTTAATATATTGTGGTATTTTATTTATAATTTTAAATCATTAAATAAATAATTTTTTATCACATAATGATGACGTATTGATTTCTATATTAATTAAATATTCAAATAAATGGTATTATAAATACTAAAAGAAACATAATTTTTACATTTTGATTCCATCAAAAAAATTATAGATGATTATGTCAATTTATATATTTATTTAATGATGTTTTTTCTACTAAATCATGTTTTTATAACTTTATGAAAAATCAATTTTAAAATATTGTCAAAATGGACATAATAGAGTTTTTAAAAAATACTATTTTATTAAATGATATTTTAATCCTAAAAGTACATGATTTAAAAAATGACTTATATAATGATTAAATTTTCATTAAATATCCACTTGGGGTTATCTTGAATTTTTATAATAAATATATTAACCATATATTGTAAAAATAGAAGATGACATGGTATGACTAAATGTATTTATTTAAAGGTTAATGCCCAAAATAAGGTTATATTTGTGACCAAAAATCGAATAAAACCTATTTTTTGAGACGATATCGACACCTACTCATCAAATCCTCTAAATATATAACTTTGTAACTATTATCAATTGACTAAAAACTAATAATAAAATATTATTTAATGACTTTCCTAAGGTTCCCATCCTCCATCTTATAAAAGATCACCACATCTAACCTCTTACTTACAACACTCAATCCCCTTGGATCATCCAAATCATACACAAATAATCACACAAAATCCCTATCATCTGCCAATAAGCCTTAACATGGGAAGAATGAAATTCAAGAAAGCCTTTTGGGCCAAATCAGACAGAGTTACCTGATTTTGATGTAACATTTTCTCTCAAGGTACTTTCATTTATTTTCTTTATACAACCCCCTAAACAGACATTGTTACATTATTTTATAACAACACTAGTATAAAAAATTTAATAGCCTTTTTTACTCTATTTTTTCGACTTACACCTAGACACAACTTTATTTAATAAATGTAGGACATAATATTTATTAGTATGAAGAACTAATAAATCCCGAAATAATTATTGTTAAATTTTCTCTTATAACCTATCATGGATGCAATTATGATAAAACTAAAATTTTATATGACATATATTGAAGTTATATTGTCTCTATGATTTTGTCATTTCTCTTTTAAACATACTGTTATCATTTACATAATTTGTAAATACAATAATTTCATTTGAGGAAGTGAGGTGTACCACACCTTCAAAGTGATACGACTCGTTAATTCCCTACATGGAACTTATATAGGGAATAGTTATTGAACATGTGTGAAATATATAAAATAGATATTATTTTAGAATTAAAATAAAAATATGTATAATTTATTTTTCATTCCATTAATATAAAAACAAATTAATTTAGTATTCATGTGTACGTACAGCCTACCGTCTCCCTGAACGATGCCTTTAGTTTCTTATATCCAAATGTTATGGACTATTATAAAAACATATATACTGGATATATATGATAATTAAATCATAAATAAAACTCTCTAGATAATAGACTTATGACCCCATAAATAATTTTCATCAAAACATGATTACTTTTGTCTCATGTACCGAACATCAGAAAATTGTCTTATATGAAGTCAAATAATTAAATAATTTATATTACATGGTAACAAGTGATATAAATGTAAAATAAAATTCAAAAACGTTATTAATAATGTATAAAATAACTAGGGTTTATTATTCAAGAAATGAAAGAACTAACGTGACAAGTGAGACTCAAGGTAAGGTACCTCGCCTCAATCTCCATTCATTAAGGCATATTATGATTTATATATGACCTTATTTAATATGGTCTATAATAAACGCATTTTACATTTAATTTCATTCAACAGTTTTCAAAAGGAATATTTTTTAAAGATAAGTTTTACTAAATGAAAAAAGTAATGTTTATTTTTAATGTACGTAGCGACAATGACCTTTCCACCACTCCGAGCATTATCTAATATTTGGCTTCCACTACAAGGAATAATGTTTTTCAAAAATAAAATTAAATTCCATATTAATTTTTTAGATATTTTATATTGAATATTGTTTTGATAATGTATTTATTATATCAATATCTCGTAATGATGTCTTATGATTACATTTTCAAAATGTTATTTTTCATTTATACTTGTTAATATGTTATGATTATGTTATGGTCATTGGGAATTATTTCTCTATACGGGGTTTCTATGACAAACTTAGGGTGAGTGAGACCATGATAGAACTCCAATGCATTGAGTACCATAAAATAGGTAAACATAAGGGTTTCTCCAAGGATATTAGGGGAATATATTATGATTTTTATTCCAAACATAACCATGATGGTCACTCCCTATGTGTAAGTTCAAGCGACAATGTAAGTATGATATGGATTCCACAAGTTACCTTTTTTATTTTATTTTCTATGCAATTTCCATGATTCTTATGAATTAATGGTTTTATAAATATTCATGTACTACTGTTTTCTATTATTTTTCTATACCTTATCGAATTTTTATGCTCATTACAATTTTTATAAAATGTTTTAAATAGGGTATAAGGATGAGTAATATTATGAAAAAAAGTAAATAATATTTTATCAAGAAAATAAATCATTTTTTCAAGATATTTAATTGGTTTAAAAAATGGATAATATTTTGATAGTATCATGTTATATTATTATGGGATGATATATATTAATAATGGACTAATTTTTTAAAACTATAAACTTGAAAATATCCTCAATGTGAATTAATGTCAAATTATTGAAATCTCATATTATCAGGTAATGTTTAAGGATGGGGCCTTGTAATAATCATATATATATATTATGATCTATGTGGTTATTAATATAGTCTTGAATTAACCAAGATTTCAGGTACAATATTTTGAGGTGAAACTAAGTGTTGAGGAGAAAGAGATTGATCATGATATATTCTATATGAGAATATTATTTATAGCGTGGATAAGTTTATACCAAATGTGGTGGAGTAATTTATTAAAATGATTGATCAAGTCTCAAATTTTGGAAGGAATGTGTGCCTATCATTTTAAAATAAAGAAATTCGAAACATGAGAATCTCATAATGTGGTAGTGGGACTAAATAGTGTGGGAATATCATCACATGAGAATGGCTTGGAAGGTTATTGTAAGGGTTGGTCTCCTCAAAACCAACTGTTTTGTACTTTGATTACATCAATGTTCACTTATTATATATTGTTCATTATTCTACATGACTATAATATAATAATGTCTTGGAATATTTGTTGCATTAATAAGGTCATAGCAGATCCCCTCTATGATGAGAACCTTGAAATGCTATAAAAATATTCTTAAATAATGTTCTGTGGTTGGATGAAATACTATGATATGACACATAGTATACATACCGTCATGTGCGAGTACTCGTAAGAAGACGAGACTCTCTCTCATGGAGTTCGCACTTGGTAATCTTCAAGATGGGATATTATGAGAACAGACCCGCCGGTAGTAATTCCACATGTCTTGGTGTCATCGCATATTGCTATCTAGGAGCATGTGTAATGGTCCTTAGACTGGAAGATTATCATTATCTCATGTCATGACACGTGCACTTAGATTTATTGACGAAAACTGTCACGCAGACAGTTGGTGGGAAGTAGGTTACGTTGGGTGCGTCACTAGTGACATTTTGTTAATGGATAAGTCGAGGAATGATTTGTCCCTTCCATTTATGGAAGTTGATATCTCGGCCCTTTTATTGAAATAGAACTGTCGCATTAAATTCCATGGCCATGGTGTGAATGACGAGTTTATTTCAGGTAGTCAAAGAATGAAAGATCAATCATATAGGTTTATGACACTTCCATGAAACCTGCTTGATAAGATATTGAGACAAAGGGATTAAATTACACAGTTAGCATTCGTATGAGGTGATACGTCAATGCGGCCTGAACTTCTATCTCTTGGGTGCCCTGACCCGTTGCTAGACAGTAATCTTGGGCTTTAGGCAAGCTCACCTAATGCCAACGAGAAAGAGGCCTAGAGGGCCACACACTAAGTGTATCCAAGTATATCAAGTTGAATAAATATTATTCTTGTACGTGGTTTAATAATTATTCAAGGAATCCTAAGTTGTTTTAAATGATGGAAGAAAAATAAAATAAAACAAGTACATGCCGTGTATTATTAAATGTACACATTGTGTTGTTTTATTTTGGAAAG
The DNA here is from genome assembly GCA_963277665.1 of Viscum album. Lineage (NCBI taxonomy): Eukaryota > Viridiplantae > Streptophyta > Magnoliopsida > Santalales > Viscaceae > Viscum > Viscum album. The sequence goes on along the minus strand of OY728156.1, from coordinate 1,243,821,835 downwards.
GAAATGAATAAATTAAAACAAGATATACATGTCGTGTACATTTAATGTGCACGCCGTGTAGTTTTCAATAAAAAACAAGTACACGCCATGTATTTTTTATTACACGCCGTGTTGTTTTTCCAGTTGGTATTTTGAGGATATAATATCGTTTTATTAAATGATATTTATTATAATCAGTGTGAGCGTATGTCAAGGAATTAATTATTCAACATGGGGGTTTTCAATAAGATTTAATGAAATAAATGAAATGTGTAACGCGTTTATTTATTTTCATAACTCTATAACCTCAAAACTCGATTATAAATATCCTCACAACCCCAACTCTTTTCCTACACAAGAGAATCGTTGTGCACAACATCTCTGGAGAATTATATCAAGGCCGAAAGAACCTCTTCCTCCAAGAACGCTCTCAAAATCGAGAGAGATCCTCTTCCATATGATCAAGACAATCTAAGGCGGACAACACAAGCAAAGGATTCTCCACGCTAGCACCCGGAGAATCATTTGGTGACATCCAGAGATATGAGGTACACGTGTGGATCACCACTAGAGGGAGTCTACACTAGTCTTCTGTGACGCAACACCGGATCACATCGACAACGCGATCAATAACATCAACGAAGAAAGAAGACCCAAAATGTATTTCTTTATAATTAATTAAATTAATTATAATCAACCTGTAACGATCCTTGTTTGTGGTTCCGGGACAAACCATATTCTTTGTCTTTTTCTGTGATTCGATCCGTGGAGACTGGCGTTTATCGTCGTATTCATCCCGGATTGATCATTTCTAATGAAAAAAAGGCAAGTGGGAACATCAACCCACGTGCTTCCGCAGCGCCTGGAACCTTCAAATGGTATCAAAGGGAGGTCACAATGTTGATTATAGTTATTTAATTTTCATTGATAATTTACGCATTTATATTTGATTCAATTCGAAATATATCGTTCTATTAATCTGAATAAACGAGATCTATTCTTCCTCCTTTTTTTCTCAATTCATATCAAAGAAAAGTCCTTTTAATTTTAATTTTGATTAAAATAAAAATGAGGAATTCATCTGGATGAGTTTCTCTTTCTATCTATACAACACAGGATTACCAGGCGTGTAATTAAAACTACATGTCGTGTACTTAGGTTCAATGAACCGGCACTGGTCTGCCAAACCACGCCGTGTGAATTGATTATTCCTAAGTATTAATCATGTCGTGTTGACCAGAATTGAATGACGCGTGGGAACCGTAATACATGGCGTGTATGTTAGAACAACACGTCGTGTAGTCCGTTCCGGCCCAGGTGAAACTGTGTACAAAGATAAGCTGTGTACCGCGTACACGGGATCGCCAGGCCGGTTACTATGTAACAAGGAAGTACACGCCGTGTATGATTCATCTACACGCCGTGTACTCCAAAAATTCCAAAGTAGAGAAAACACGCCAAAGCCCTAGCATGTACTTTGGATAAAGGGTGAAAAGAAAAATACACATAGTGTAATTATAAAATACAGGCCGTGTACTTTCCAAAATTGTAATTTCACCAGGTTTCCTCCAATGTACAAAGACCCATACAAGGAATATGGATGAGAAGAATCTCAAGGAAATTAAGAAAGGAATTTAAGATAAAGAATTGATTAATTATAAGATCATAATTAATTGAATTCAAGTGCGTCTTATCTTAAATAAAAGAAAGATTAAAAGAATTTGAATTCTAAATATGCGTAAATGTCGTTGCATACTATTGATGATCATGAGCTAGACCAAAGACCCTTTGTATGTGTATGGTTTCATTTAAATTTATTTAATTTAAATTTATTGGCCTGCAAGCCTTCATCCAATAAAATGTAGGGCATGTGTGCCCATGGTTTCTTTAATGTAAACCCATGTAATGGAGGATCTCCCAAGCCAGAGGAGACGGTTCAAATCCCAAAGCCGAGGAAAAACCGACGCAAGAAGATACAAAGGTGGACAGGAAGGAGCTACAAAACACGAACCAACAGGTTCAAGGTGTTTTCCCTAGGTCAGGGTTAGATTATCAAAATCTCTAGATAAGCTAACCAATAGAAGCTCATGATCATGCCATATTATTTTATTTCTGTCTGATTGCATGGTTTATTTATTATGTATGTGTTTTCGCGATCACATAATTAATAAAATGAACAAGCATGAAAAGATGGAATAAAGTAAAAACCGGACTATGCGTAAAAATTATCAGAACATGGTTTATCACTTAATAAAGCATCACTTAATATTAACAAGCATGTGATAATGCGAAAATACGCATAAAGGAAAAAAATCCCTCAATACCATATTCTGTCAGACCAAGCCTTCTGTTACCTGATTAAGGGAAAGACTCAATAAAACTATGTGTTTGACCAACCCTTGTTGGGACACTTACTTATATAAAGGAATCCCTTATGAAAGGTTTCAGGTTGACTTAACCATATTACATCAAGAGAAGTATCCCTTGCTAGACTTGGTATAATATTTGAGGCAAGAGTTGAAGAAATACAAGTCCGGATTTCAGGATTGGGGAGTCCACTCAACAGATCAAGGAACTGTAAGCTCACAGTTGGAAAAGACCTGCCTACCTAAATACCTTCAAATAGCTTGACCAACCCTTGTTTAGGTTATGCGAAGGGAAATATATATCCTTGCCACTAGAATGTCAAAGCAACTGGACATTCCGAGTTCAATGGTGAGGGCCATTGGGACTTGATAAAATAGTGGGAGAATTAATTCATTCATTCATTATTTCTCATAAATTTCAATCAAGAAAGTACTAATAAATATTCTCTTTTAAATTGTATAATCAAGATGTCAAACTCATCAACCACATTTTCCCTACGATAAATACTGGATAAAGACAATATCTTCACCGACAGTAACTTTCCGGAATGGTTTAGGCGCCTTCGGGTTATCCTACGCCATGAACGATAGTTTTATGTGCTGGAGTCCTCACTTCCTGATTCTCCTACCCCAGGGGCGAGTGATGAAGATTTCATGGTCTATGATAAGCATTTAAACGACGCTCTCAACGTTTAATGTTTGATGCTATCATCAATTTCTAGTGAGCTCATGAAGTCTCATGAAGACATGGATGCCTATGGCATGCTCGAGTACCTCCGTGGTCTATACTAGGAGAGAGCAAGACATGAAAGGTTTGAGATCTCCAAGGCTCTATTTCATAGAAATCATGGAGAGGGTGCCCTAGCCGGGCCTCATGTAGTCAAGATCATTGGCTACATTGAGCGCTTGGAGGTTCTAGGGTTTAAACTACCCGAAGAACTAGGTACCGATATCATTCTTGCATCACTCCCCCAGAGCTTCTCAAGCTTTGTTGTGAACTTCAATATGAACAACATTGAGAAGTCTCTGTCTGATCTTCTCATTCTCATTCGCCATGTGGACACTGACATGAAGCGTGAAAATCCTTCTGTCCTAATTGTGAATAAAAGGAAAGGGAAGGTGAAGAGATTTAATCCCAAAGCATCTTCAAGGTCTTCCAAGAAAAAGAAGATCATAGGGGAGGCAAAGGAACAGGATGCTGTTTGTTTTTCATGTGGAAAGAAGGGCCACTGGAAGAAAAACTGCACCCAGCCAAGGAAGCAAGGGGAAGTTTCAGGTGCGTTTGTTATTGAATGCAATCTATCTGTTTCTACTAATTGGGAATTAGATACTGCTTTTGGTTCTCACATCTGTATCCAAATACAGGAACCAAGTAGATTCAGAAAGATTGATCGAGGGGAGGTAGATCTACAAGCAGCCAATGGAGCCAGACTTGCTGATGTAGCTGTCAGAGACTACCACCTCACATTGCCTATGGGGATGGTCTTGGTTTTGAAAGGTTGTTATTATGTGCCTTCTATTACTAAAAAAATTATTTCAGTATCTAGATTAGATACTGATGGATTCATATTCAAGTTTGGAAGTGAATGTTGCTACTTTTATAAAGATAGCATTTGTTTTGGTTGGGCACATTTATATAATGGCCTTTATGTGTAAGACTACACAAACCATGTAATGGAAATCAATAACAAAGTTAATTCACATGACTCATACCAAACCCAACTTTGGAATCACCGGCTAGGTCATGTCAATGAGAAACGTTTGACAAAATTACATCAAGATGGGTATTTAGATTCTTTCGAACTAAAACCACTTGGTGTATGTCATGCGTGTCTACAGGAAAAAATGACCAAAACCCCATTTAGTGGGAAATGTGAAAGAGCTAAAGAGATTCTAGAATTAGTTCACACAGATGTGTGTGAACCATTTACAGTTGAAGAAAGGGGTGGGTTCTCGTAATTCATAACTTTTACTTATGATTTTAGTAGATATGGATATATCTACTTAATGAGGTATAAGTTAGATTCTTTTGATCGGTTCAAAGAATACAAGAATGAATTTGAGAACCATCTTGGTAAGAAGATTAAGAAAATCCTCTTAGAAAGAGGAGGGGAATATCTTAATCAGGACATCATTGATTTCTTATGGGATTTTGGGATTCTATCTCAACTCACTCCTCCTTACACACCACAATTGAATGGTGTAAGAGAGAGGAGGAACCATACCCTGTTGGACATGGTGAGATCAATGATGATTCATGCGAGTCTTCCATTATCCTTTTGGGGATATGCATTACAAACAGCAGCGCACATACTAAACCAAGTACCAACTAAATCGATAAATGGTATTCCACACGAGTAGTGGAGTGGACGAAAAGCCATGTTATCGAATTTACATCTGTGGGGCAGAGAAGCATTTGTTAAGGCCTCTTCAGGTAACAAAATTGCACCATGAGAAACAAAGTGTAATTTTATAGGATATCCCAAGGAAACGAGGGGATATTACCTATACAACCCCTTAGACAAAAAGGTTATAGTGGCAAGACACGCCATATTCCATGAGAGGGAGCACATCCCAAAAGAGATATTGGGAGCGAGATAGACTTCGATGAAGTCGAGGCTCAAGATACATATGATTTGGTGCAAGAACAGATTCCACAAAGCCCCGTGGAAGAACAATCTATTCCAGAGACACAAGAACTGCGTAGGAGAATGAGAGAGGTGAGAGAACCAGAACGATATGGTTTTCTTGTCCCCAAGGATGGTGACTCATGATCGGTTGACAATGATGATCCTCTTACCTACAAGGAAGAAGTTGAAGGCACAGACGTTGCAAAGTGGAAAGAAGCCATGAATTCTGAAATGGATTACATGTACCAAAACCAAGTTTGGATTTTGGTAGATCCTCCAGTTGATGTAAATCCTATTGGTAATAAATGGGTATTCAAGAAAAAACTGGACATGGAGGGGCAAGTAAGCACCTACAAGGCACGATTGGTTGCAAAAGGTTTTAGACAGCGTCAAGGAATTGAATATGATGAAACCTTTTCACCAGTTGCGATGCTGAAATCTATCAGAATCCTATTGGCCATTGCTTCTTACCATGACTATGAAATTTGGAAAATGGATGTCAAAACAGCTTTCCTTAACAGGAACCTCCAGGAAGATGTCTACATGACACAACTTGAAGGGTTTGTGACTCCAAAGGATGCCAACATGGTATGCAAGTTGCAAAAATCCATTTATGGATTAAAGCAAGCATCAAGATCATGGAACATTCATTTTCATGAAGCTGTAATGGAATTTGGCTTTGTTAAGAACAAATGTGAGCCTTATGTCTACAAGAGGTTTAGTGGGAGTGCATTTGTTTTATTAATAGTATATGTTGATGACATATTACTAATTGGAAATGAAGTACCTGTCTTACAGTCAGTTAAGGCATGGTTGCATAAATGCTTCTCCATGAAAGACTTGGGCAAGCCATCATATATTCTTGGGATCAAGATCCATCGTGATAGATCCAATAGAATGTTGGGCCTGAGTCAAAGTAAATACATTGACATGATACAGAAGAGATTCAGTATAGAACAATCCAAGAGGGGATTTTTTCCAGTGTCACATGGCATTCATCTTTCCAAGAAACTATGTCCCCAGACACATGGGGAAAGAAAGAGAATGAAAAGGATCCCTTACGCATCCACGATTGGGTCAGTCATGTATGCTATACTATGTACGAGGCTAGATGTTGCTTACGCATTAAGTATGGTAGGCAGATATCAAGCTGATCCAGGATACCTCCATTGGATGGAAATCAAGACTATCCTTAAGTATCTGAGGTGTACTAAGGATTTGTTTCTGGTTTATGGAGTAGATGAGGAACTAGTCATCAGAGGACATGTAGACTCTAGTTTCTAGATAGATCAAGATGACATGAAGGCACAGACTGGATACATCTTCAGTTTGAATAGAGGTGCAGTGAGATGGAAGAGCTCAAAACAAAGTGTGGTGGCAGATTCTACAGCGGAGTACGAGTATATCGCAGCTTCTGAGGTAGCTAAAGAAGCAGTATGGATGCGAAGCTTTGTCCAAGATCTGGATGTTGTACTGAGCAGTAAAGATCCTGTCACACTCTATTTTGATAATACTGCCGCGGTGGAACTTGCAAAAGAGCCAAGGTCGCATCAGCGGACAAAGAACATACTTTGGAAGTATCATCTATTGAGGGATTTTTCTCAGAGAGCTAATGTTGCAGTGAGTAGTATTTCCCTGGAAGACAACGTGGCAGACCCATTGACTAAAGTCTTGTCTCAGCAGAAACATGATAACATGTGAGGTCTAGCGGACTAAAAGTCGTAGGCAGTTGGCTCTAGTCCAAGTGGGAGTTTGTAAGGGTTGGTGTCCTTAGAACCAACTATTTTGTACTTTGATTACATGAATCTTCACTTATTATATATTGTTCATTATGCTGCATGACTATAATATAATAATTTCCTGGAATATTTGTTGCATTAATAAGGTCATAGCAGATCCCCGCTATGATGAGAACCTTGAAATGCTATAACAATATTCTTAAATAAAGTTCTGCGATTGGATGGCATACTATGATAGGACACATTTTATACAGACCGTCATGAGCGAGTACTCGTAAGAAGACGAGACTCTCTCTCATGGAGTTCGCACTTGATAATCTCCAAGATGGGAGATTATGGGAACAGACCTGCCAGTAGTAATTCCGCATGTCTTGGTGCCATCGGATATTTCTATCTACGAGCGTGTGTAATGGTCCTTAGACTGGAAGATTGTCATTAACTCATGTCATGACCCGCACACTTAGAATTACTGACGAAAACTGTCACGCAGACAGTTAGCGGGAAGTAGGGTACGTTGGTTGCGTCACGAGTGACATTTTGTTAATGGATAGGTCGAGGAAGGATTTGTCCCTTCCATTTATGGAAGTTGATATCTCAGCCCTTTGATTGAAATAGAACTGTCGCATTAAATTCCATAGCCATGGTGTGAACGACGAGTTTATTTCAGGTAGTCACAGAACGAATGATCAAGCATATAGGTTTATGACACTTCCATGAAACATGCTTGATAAGATATTGAGACAAAGGGATTAAATTACACAGTAAGCGTTCATATGAGGTGATACGTCAATGCGGCGTCAACTTCTTTCTCTTGGGTGCCTTTACCCATTGCTAGATAGTAATCTGGGACTTTAGGGAAGCCTGCCTAAATCCAACGAGAAATAGGCCTAGAGGGTCACACACTAAGTGTATCCAAGTATCTCAAGTTGAATAAAGATTATTCCCGTATGTGGTTTAATAATTATTCAAGGAAGCCAAAGTTGTTTTAAATAATGGAGGAAAATAAAATAAAACAAGTACACGCCGTATATTATTAAATCTACACGCTGTGTAGTTTTATTTTGGAAAGTAAATGAATAAATGAAAACAAGATATACACGTCGTGTACATTTAATGTACACACCGTTTAGTTTTCAATAAAAAACAAGTACACACCGTGTATTTATTATTACACGCTGTGTAGTTTTTTCAGTCGGGATTTTGAGGATATAATAACGTTTTATTAAATGATATTTATTATAATCAGTGTGAGCGTATGTCAAGGAATTAAATATTTGACATGGGGGTTTTCAATAAGAGTTAATGAAATAAATGAAACAAGTAAAGTGTTTATTTATTATCATAACTCTATAAACTCAAACTAGATTATAAATATCCTCACAACCCCAACTCTTTTCCTACACAAGAGAATCGTTGTGCACAACATATCTGGAGAATTATTTCAAGGCCGAAAGAACATCTTCCTCCAAGAATGCTCTCAAGACCGAGAGATATCCTCTTCTATCGGATCAAGACAATCTAATGCGGACAACTCAAGCAAAGGATTCTCCACGCTAACACCTGGAGAATCCTTTGGCGACATCCAGAGATACGAGGTACATGTGTGGATCACTGCTAGAGGGGGTCTACACTTGGATTCTACGACGCAACGACGGATCACATCGACAACGTGATGAAGAACATCAATGAAGAAAGAATACCCAAAAGCTATTTCTTTATAATTAATTAAATTAATTATAATCAACCTGTAACGATCCTTGTTTGTGGTTCCGGGATAAACCATCTTCTTTGTCTTTTTCTGGGATTCGATCCATGGAGACTGGCATTTATCGTCATATTGATCCTAGATTTATCATTTCTAATGAATAAAGGACAAGTGGGCACATCCACCCACGCGCTTCCGCTGCACCCGGAACCTTCAGTTATCAATACTCGATTCATGTAGAAATAACTATATGAGTCTCCAATGATGGAAAAATACTAGGAAAACTCCTAATTGAAGCACATAAAAAGTTGGGTTTCATACAAAACCATGAATATCAAATATATTGTTTGTTTTTAACAAATTATGGGGATTAATACTCAACTGAAAGGTATAAACCACATAAATGATTTTTACTATATATCTAATCAATAGTGTACATGATAGAACATTATAAAAATACTAATACATATAATATTTTAATGGTAGGGATAGAAATGATGGTATATGATTTTCCATGTTCCCTTATCTTTTAGAAATAAGCAGTTTCAATAGTGAACTACCTATGAATATGATATTTCTAGATTATCACATGACTGGTGGAGGTGATTCACATCAGCAGAAAATAGTTACACAATTAGTTGTTTCAAGTATTGTATACCAAACAAATTTTTTGTAAAAATATATTGGGAAAACCATCAACACATAAACTTTTCCCTATAGGATATTAAATTCATTTGGGCACTGTAGACCTCTATAACCATTCTACTAGGATATTTATGTGACTCATTATGGACAAGGATCGTTATCTACCAAGGAAACTATGTTGTTGTTAGAACTATTATAGGCACTATGTTATATCCGTAGGACTCTTGAGTGCAGAACCCCTTTGCAGTAGATGATTTAATGAAGGAGGTTGACTGAGATCCACTGATAGTGATAGGTTCTATATATTTTTGTATCATCTATAACTAATATTGTATTTGATAATAGTTTGTTCCCATATTTTATATCTTATTGTTTCAATTTGATGGATTGAAATATCCAACTCAGCATATTTACATGTTATATAGTTAGAGAAAATTGTTTAAATTTTTATATTGTATCATTATCTATGCATTTCTTATTCTCTATCGGTAGCTGACATAGTGTTAGTCCTTGGTTTTTTATTCTAAATTGGGATTTGTTTGACATCATCAACAAGAGTGATTTTATTATCAAAAATCATGTTGATATTGATTTTTATTATAAACATATTTCATTCTATACCACAAATTAGATCACTCTATTAATTTAGGTTGATATGGATTTGTTGTCTATTTTGGTAGGACCTCCCTACATTGTTCTCATTAGTTTTTTTCCGCTATTGTAGACACGCTTGATTATATATCACCAATTATTAATATTTTGATAGTTGTTAGTTATTTCATAGATGTATTACAAGAAGACTAATATGATATTACCAGATATATATATATATATATACATATGAATTACATTTTCCTTTATTCATGGAAGGAATCTAATAAATTAATGGTAATATTTTATACCTATAATGGAATCATTATATTTTTTCAATGAGTGTGGGATCCATGATTTTGTCATCATATACCAATCCTTTATAATTTAATCTGCATATTATATTAGTTGGTATCTCCCATAATGGATGATATTTATGGGGATTCCATGAATTTTCATTCACCTATGGTATAGATATTTTTCATGGTTTTTTAAAAAATTATATTATTTTCAATTTGGATAAGAAGTAAAATTTATTATTCATATAATTAATTATATGGGTGAAAATTAATTATATTCTTATGAAATATATAATGTAAAACTATATGAGTTGGATATTTTACCCATCAATCATTTAGGTAAAAGATTTATTTATGAAAATGTGACATCATTTGTTGCTCTAGTGTTTCATCCAATTAATGTTTATAGGAGGTAGTTCATTTATGTGGACTATTAGATGACTGAAAAAGAGAAAGGTATGAATAGTATTACATAATTTTAATATTATAAATAAAAAAAAAATCACTGCACTAATACAAATAAAATCGAATAATTTTTTAATAAATTACAATCTGAAGCATGATTTGTTCATTCATATATGAAAAATTCACCATAAATTCTAAATTATATATTAATATCAACATGAACTAGTAAAATTGACCTTTTCTTATTCCATTTTAATGACACAACAAATAACATATTAAGATTCCATTTTTATTTTTTTAATGTCTTGTTATTTTTATGAACCTATAATTTTTATGAATACTTTTTCATCTAAATTTCGATTGAATTCATGACAATTGTACAAATGTTTTCTATTAAGTGTGTGAGGATGATAACAATCTTCAACCTTTTTTTGAAATATTTTATTTTATTAGATGATGATGTGGAAATATTATTGTTAAAAATATCATTAATAAAACTAATGATTTTAGATGAGTGTATAAAAATTACGTGGTAATAAAATATTATTGAACAAACCACGATATATTATATAAAATTGATTTTTAAATTTAGTCATGACTTCTAAATTTTAATATGATTTTTGAAATTGAAAAATTCATAATTTGGGTGTAACTAATATTATGTGATTTCAATGTGTGATTGGTGGTACAATGTTCAAGCCAATTATCTATATGGATAGGGTGAGTGACGCTGAAGATGAATGTGATACAATTATAAAATAACATATTGTAAAAAATATAATTTCTATAAATTCAAAGAGGAATAAACTAAATGAAGGATATTATATAGAGTCTAGTGGAAAGAGTTACATTTAAGATAGTTTTTTTAGGATAGGGATTTACTAAAAAATGAGTTGAATAGTATATAGTCTTCTTTAAAAATTCTTTTTTTAGGAGACTCATAGTTTCATAAAAATGAATTGTATATTGGTGGATAATAAGAGTTATAATGAACAATAGTAGAATAAGTGATGCTGTTTAGTTTTTAGTTACAATAAATAATTAGATTGGTATAAAAAACTCATAATCAGTATTGGTTCATGAGATATGTAGGATCAATTCCCATAGTTCAAATTATAGAGGGCAAGTAGGTTGATTTTTTAAGAATCACTGAAAATCTATAGGGATCATCAAAAAATAGATATATCTAAATTGTGCAATCGAATTCACAATACTATAAATTTCATGTTTTTTCTTCCTAATATATTTATGAAATATTAGTTGTTGATGCATGGCCATTAAATGAAATTTCAATTTATTATTCAAAGGAATCAGATGAAATGAAAAAATTTGAGATTATATGATATTAATGAATCACTTTAACAAATTGATGGTCATTGGTAGAAAATAATAATAATAGTACAAATAACTAGGAGAGGAAATAAAAACATTCACCTAAGGGAGAAATAGTTCCCTAGATAGAATTTTCATATGACTAAATCTAAAAAAAATCTTGATGTAGATATTATAAATATTATAATTATTATTAAATTAATTTAGGTTGTGGTTTTTAGTTCATGCATTCAGTGTTTTTCAATCCTTACACACATAAAGAGGATTGATGATGTTTTTTATAGTTGAGTTTAATGATGATTTGATAGATTGGGTTGGTTTTGATTTTTTTTATTCGAGAATGTTCTATAATATTTTATATGAATCAAAATATATTTTCTTCAGTGGTATATTTAATATTTGAATTATTTTAATGGTAAAATACATTGTAAGTCATAAATTTTATCTGTGGTGAGTGTTTATATAAAGGGGTGTATGTACAACTCTAATTTGAACTATTTATATATGAAAAAGATGAATTAATGTATAATTATATGTAGGATTATATTTCACCAACAAAACACCAGCTTGATGTATATTCTTAGAAGGTATAGGTGTAGTGATAAGTGTCACTACACCAAGATTCTAATCATATATATCATTAATAGGAAATAGTTAATGATACCAGTTATATGTTTTACTATATATAGATTTCAAGAAGGTCATCAGTAAAAAAAAATTTACTGAAAATAATAATCACATATTATATGTATAGTCTATTACGATACATCATAAAGAGTATATTTTATAATGGTTAATGGTGCACTAGGTGGAGAAACATGACATAGAACTATGATGGGGAACTTCATCAAAAAATAGCGATTTGATTTGAAAATATTTCCATATTTTTTATTGGATCGAATAGAATAAATTTCAACTGATAGAAATCATTTATATTATATGTTTTGAGATTGATATATTTTAACATGATTTTGATCAATTTTTATTCACTTCATATTATATTTAATTTCCACTAATCAGACAGAGACTTTGTTGAATGGAAGTGTTCAATAATAGTTTTGGAAACCCATGAAAATATTTTGTTCCTTATTATAAATTCCTAAAATATTATAAATATTTTTATTATATTTTATATATTTGAAAAATATTGAAAAATCTATTTTTTTCAGGAGTCACCTATAATGAGGGAATAAATTGTAAAGGATTATACTGATTCACCCCATATAGTAGTGGTTCAATGATCCTAGATATCATTAAATGTTATTAGATGATTTTTCCTCTATTTTACCCTATTTAGTGATAATATTAACTCAAAAAATATAATTTTAAATAATAAGTTGGATGGTGGTGTAAACAAAGATGATAAGGGTAAAAATGGGTGAACAAAATATATAATTTAATTTATCCTAAAATATTTTGACCTTATCTCATCTATAACACCATAAGGATAGTTATTTTATATTTTTTTCATGGAAAAATCATGGGTATCACTTATTCTTCTAAACAATTCCTGGATTTCCCTCTCTATGACTTATTAAAGGCCACATGCTATACTCTCCACTTAAAACTTACAAATAAATTTGTCTCCTAAAATACATACCCAATTATCTTCATAAAATGCCTCACCATTTAAAATATCGACTAGTTTAATAATAAATATAAAATATTAAGGATTTATAGATAATCATATTGTGTTTATTCGAAAAAAATACATGATATTTTTAAGCGTACAATTTCATTTTAAGTCTTCTTATAAATAAATAAATTCATATCCATAAATTAAAAAATTATCCTAAATGTATATCGAATATAATTACCTATTTAATTTTTAATTATGTAACATCTATAAACACCATATTTAATTAAATTGGAAATGAAATCATCGTTCATGTGTACGATGAACTACTTCCTCACAAACCATTTTTGTTTTTTTCAACCACCACCACTTAGGGATAAATATAACTAACAATTTAACATACATATATGACATTTTTAACATTAATATACTTATTCAATAGTAACATTTCATATACCTTTCAACCTTATATTTTTTTGGAAAATAATAACATCACTCTTCTATCTATGTTGACTAACGACTCCACATAAAAATGTAAAATCTGTATCATTTTAATGTGAAATGGATTGTAAAAAGGATATACATAATGATTAAACATGATATTTTTTATATAATTTTTTTTATAGCTGGAATATTTATTAACATTATTTTGTTCTATCAGTATGGAAAATTGGAATATTTTCCATGCCTATATATGGGCTACCATCTCCATTAACAATATAACTCATTTCCCCATATCTAACTTTTATGTAATGATATAAATAAATATATAACTATTTGATATCATATTTATAAAATGATTAAAATTATTTTAATGGAGTATCCAATATAATATATTATTAAATGAAATTGTCAAACCAATACATTATTGAAAATAAAATAAATAATCACCAAAAATAGTATCTTAAATGAATAATTGTTAATAATGATAGGTGGGAGAGAATTGAGACTGAAGTGTATAATCATAAATATATCCTATAGCTAAACCACAAAATGGTGACATGAACTAGTTCATTGTTTATGCTTATAATATACTATATATAGTAATGGACACTATGAAACAATTTTATGTATGTAAATTCATTAATTAATTTATAAATACTAATTCATATAGATTTATTTATTTATGAGTTGATGATAAATTTATTAAATTGTCTTATTATGTTTAAAATATTTTTAAATCACTAAAATATTTACTATTTGCTGGGAATTATTTTATGCTTTACAATTTGCACTAATGACTATCTCGATTATATTTATGGGATAGGGGTGTTTTTTGGAACATCATGATGCTCAGTATATATAAATTAATTGGGGTTCATCCATAGTGAAATAGGGAAGGGATACATGTTGTCAATATGTGAGGATCATCTGTAGTGGATTGATGGTTTGGGGGTTCAGCTAGATTAAGTCATCTTCATCATGGTGATGCTGTTTTTCCTGATTATTGGATAAATATGGAGGGTTATAATTGGTTATAAGATATTTTTTATGTTCTATGACATGTGTTCTTGTTTAAATAATCACAAACAAATAAAAAGTATATATAGATGATAAATTTGAATTTTGTAATTTCATATAATTTTTTTATGGTACTAAAAGGTCATAATATGCTTCAGCCTCATTATAGATCATGTTCTCTTATAAAAAGATAATATGGTTTAATAAAAATTGATTTAGAACATAAATATTTTTTATAAAAGGCCTAGTGGGTGTTATGAAATATTTTTTTGTTCATGGTTGTGTTTGTATATTTCCCTATTGTGATCACATTAACTTATAATAATTATAGTGATATATAAGTGAATAATAATTCTAATTTGATACATAAGATTATTAAATTTAATTAAAAAATTAAATAATATAAAAATATTTATGAATCATTCAATGACTATAGCTTTTCAACGCATGTCTATATAAATTGTCTTCATTCATGTGAATTTATCAGGTGAGTTGATGTAATGTTGATATGTGAAACTTAAAAGAGGAATAACTCTTTTTCTCTCTATCATACTAAATAAGTTTTTATGATACTCTCATGAAGATATGATCCTTCAAAATCAATGTTATATCTATAATATTATAGGAATTTTATTTTAATTTGGCGTATTTTTACCACATATAGTACTTTATCATGATCATATTTTAATGGTGTCAACAAATAAATTTAATCCTTGGAATGATATTTTAATAAATTATATTTTATTCATTTCAAAATAAATGTTTAATATTATAAAAATGTGAAGGTAAGTTTTATGTCCATAATATTTTTATATTTATTATCCCTTCTTAAATATACATTGGAATCAATGTTCTTTTATTCAATTTATATTTAATATTTTACCAATTAAAACTTTTTTAAATGTTTGTTATATATAATAACTTTTTAATGAAAAATGGTCATTTATAATTAATTACATTATAATAATAATATTATTTAAAAATTAATCATACTTTTCTTTGGAATAAATATAATTTCATATAGTCGTTTAAAAGAAGGATATGTAAGAGACATACATAAAATATATTATTTTCAAAATTCATTTTATGATTCTTATTTACATTAAAATAGGAATTATTTTGTTGAGAATGATACTTACATTATAATATTATTAAATATTTTAACAAACCAACTATATGATTTTAAAAGTACAACATTTAAAAGAACAATATAAAATAAATTCCACAATTTAAAATCAATGTACCATTGAAATTATTTTTATCATAAGAAAATCTATATAAACAATGGATATCATTTAATCATAAGAAGAATAAAACCATGTAAATAATAGAGACATTATACTTGAAACATAAACATTTTAAATAATGTCATTTTAGATGGAAAAGAGTTTTGATAAAACACTTGAAATTAATTCTTGAGGAAAATATCCTTTCTTCCTCAAAATCATTTTATTTTCAAAAATTTCCATGTAATTTAAAAGAAAATTGTTTTATTTAAAATAATAATGCAATCTTGTAGAGTAAGCTTCATGAAAATGAGGCCTTATGAAAGTGTAAAAATCCATTCACACCATATAAGATAAAAATAACATTCTCCTCGTACTTTTTTCCAAAAAGTCAAAAAGTTCCTCGTGTGGTAAACAAAAGTAAGATTCCTTTCATAACATGTGGTAAAATTCAAAAATGGGTAAAAATTCCATTAAACATACATGAAAAAAATTTAGAAAACAGGTATATGGATGATAACAAAAACCCCAGTAAATACTTATGAATAAACAATCTCGGATAAGAGTGAGATTGGAATAGTTATCCCTTAACTTAGGTTCGATATGCTTCGTACGTATTCGAACCTCCTGTGTAATTATTTAAATAATGTTATTGACATATTATAGAATAATATTCACTTTTATGAAATCATATATGGTTTACTTGTGATTTTATATTACCCGTTCTTTTGTAAATTCGATGTAAAAGCAGCGATTTGGGTAAAATTGTTTCATTTATTGTACGTGTTTCGTCTTGTTGTTCTTCATATTATTACTTATATCCTGATTTACTTAATTACATAATTTAAAGCATGATTTATATATAATATATATTCATCATATACATATATATATGATATATTGATAAATGGAATAAAATACACCGTTCATGTAGACGGTAGGTCGTATGTACGCATGAACGATGTTTTCGTTTCCTTATTGAATTAAATGGAATTAAGTATATGACATACATATATATATATATACATAAATCCAGTATCATTATTATGTCATATATTTCATGATTACTTATTATATATACTTTATAATCATTCATGTATGGTTAACATGGAGAATGAATCTCATCGCGTCCTGGAGACGGTAGTCCGAGGGTACGCACGAGCGATGATACCATTCCCATGATCGTGGAATTGTATTTAAGTGTATTTAGAATATTTAATAATCAATATAAATTTAAAATAATAAAATATGGTTATTTATTTACACCATTATCCATCCAAGTAAGGTGGTGGTCGAAAACAGATTACACCACGGCGTGGAGACGGTATTCCGTACGTACGCACGCGCGGTGATTTATTTTTCCGTAGGATGGATAGATGGTGAAATAGGGTTGTTTCATATTTATAATAACATATCAGTATATAAGTAATAATGATGTTATTACTTTATAATTAGACAACTAAATAATAAGAAGTAGAAGAAGAAACAAACTTGAGAGAATCGGAAGAAGAGATTACCTCTTCTTCGACGCACCTCCTTTAAGCTTCCTCTTAAGAAAGTAGAGATGGTATTTTTAGAAGAACAGAACCTCCAGAATGATTCTAGGGAATTGGATAAGAGAAATGGTCAGGGGTTGGCCGTGATTCAAGGCTCAAAATGGTGTGAAGAGAAGAGGCAAGGGGTTCCCTTTTTATAAGGGAGGAGATGGGCACCTTTGTAAAAACTTCAAATATTATTTTATAATAAAGTAATATTTGGTTTACAATATCTCTAAATTGATTTATTTAGAAGCTAATGTGGGAATGGGTCTCAATCCTCTAAACCAATAGTTTTTAGACAAGTTTAGGTTACTATTTTAACCTTATCTTTTAGATTTAACTCTAAGTTAAATAATTTAACTTTTACCGTGTCTTCAGGTTTTCTTACACTATATGGTTAATAAAAATACTATTACAAGACAAACGAACCCCAAGTGGTTCATTATTAATATATATATACTTATATATGTGATTTGGACGAACCTTATATTTTTTTGAATATAATAACAATTAATAATATAATATTTGTTTTAAAACCTATTTTATGTCAATTTTGACACTATTTTGTAATTGATTTTTGTGAAAATTATAACAGCATGATTAGTTATAAAAAATTTAAATAAATAAATACTAACATGTCATATTAACCTATAAAATTAGTTTAATTCTAAAAAAGTCTCAAATTAAATTTATTTGGGTATTTATAATATGAATTATTTTATTATTTTATTATTTAGGTAATTACTACATCACCATTGTGTCATAAATAACATATATTATTTAATGTATAAAAATTAAAAAAAAACATACCATTAGATTGTAAATCGTTTTATCTTTCTAATGAATATTTATAGTCGAATTTATCTTATGTATATCCCTATATTAAAAATGTTTTAGTTATTAAACATTGATTTTAACTCTTTTAACTCTTTTTTAAATAAAATAATAATAAATGTCCTAATCTAATCCAAGTGGACCTAAATGACAATATTTTATTCCTAATGTTGTTTTCGGTTGAATTAAACGTATCCAATAGAATTATTACATGTGTTAGGTTAATAATAATCACATTTTTACCCTTAATTACCCTATTTACTTTTAACTGTGGTAAATAAAAGTAAAAAGTTATTGTTCACCAAAAATTATTTTTATCTTATTGAACCAAATTTTACTCCTTGATATTAACGTGTCTATCTTATTTTTAAAATTATACTCAGAGAAGCGGTAAAATTATGATTTATGTAAATTTTCAAATTCTCCTAGGAGGTGGGTAAAAGATGGTGAAAAGTTCAATAAAAATTTTATATATCTAAAATTATTATAAATTGAATACAAAGAATTAAATTGTACTTATATAGGTATTATATATCAATTTTCACCTAAAATAAATTTAAATAAAATAAATATTTATTTAAATAAAAAGTCGGTTATTAAATAGTAACTCAGTGTTTTCACTATTCATCAAAAATTGAAAGTTTTCAGAAAAATACCAAAAATTCACCTAAGGCTAATTTCGATATTCCGAATACAAAAATGAAGTCCATTTTGAAAGTTAAAATTTATAAAATTCCAAAAAGTGGGTATTACTATTCATAACGGCTAGTTCATAATAATATTATAATAATATCTCGTTTAGTGAAACTCGGTATTGCGTACTACACACGCTATCGAGGAAGGTCTTGATGCGTGTAATGAAAGCCAAGAATAGTGTTGCATATACTGCAAGATAATACGGTGTTGTGTATAGAACAAGCTAATTTTTTTTAGTGTAAAACACAAGAAATCAATGAAATTAAAATGAATAATTCTCATAAAATCTCGGGTTGTTACATTCTACCCCCCTTAAAATGAATTTCTCCCTCGAAATTCATCTGGGTTATAAATGGTTTACTACTTGAATATTTCTTTTATAGAAACCCACATCGTAAAAAGGAGTAATAAAACTTAATTTTGAAAAGAAAAGTATGAAACATAACAGTTAAACAAATTAACTCATCACTGGGTTTCCACATAAAATAACATAGGATAAAATATGGATATGGAACTTAAATTTAACCATCAAGTTCTGATGGAGAGTGGTAGAGAACATGGCTATGAAAAATCCAAAAATCACAAATCTTTAAATTTGTGATGATCTAAGGTATTGTCTGATTCATCAGATATAAGAGCACATGGACAACATTTTTGGTTTTCAATATCCTTTCCCTAAAGTTGTAAATTTTGAATTAGAAGAAATACTTACTTGATTTTAGTATAATATCACATTTTTTGTGCCTTTAACAATTTCCACTTAATCTCTTAAAGAAATGAAGTTGAATTTGTCTTCCGTGAAGTGTTAGCAGACCATGCGATAGAATGATAGGTTATTTCATCTGTCTCAAACATAAGGTTAGAAAAAGTTATATACATAAGTCTATCTATCGTGAGATTAATTGTATATGGTTCCTAAAATGGACTTATACTTCATCTATAATACCTCTTAATAAAATAAAACTAGTTTCTATGAACCAGGGACTTTCTGTAGGCAAATGGTATGCGATAAAGGCATGTCACACTTCAGTGGTGGGTTAGATTCCCACAGCCTTGTCCGATGTGATGGGTTTTCACTCATCCTATGGGTTGTCCTTTTTCTAAAACTACACTATTATAACATTCCTGAAATAGTATCAAAAAAAGTTCTAGCGTTAAAAAATTCTATCTGATGTCAAACTTAATTCATTCCAAACTTTAAGCTTATCGAAAATACTTCTGTCCAATCTTATAGTATAAAGAAAATGATTAATAGAAATATCATCAACCAAGCATTTCAATACCATCATTTATCCCCCATATAAGATATATCTTGATGGTCACATTCTGAACACGTGAATACCTTAATCATGTATTCTCTTGAAAAATGAATACACATTGAACCCTAGTGAAAACATGAATGTTTTTAAAAGTTAACTCTTTCCACATACCAAAATCAGAAAAATCTATATACTCAAACCAGGACATCACATTGTCCTTATACCAGTAATGAGCTCATTAATACTATCAAACATATTATTTTCTTCTTATCCATTCATTATGCTCATATCATCTTCTTTCCAAAAATATCTGAATAACCTTTCATGGTTACCAGTACCATTCAACATATACTTTCAAATACTTTAGGAAAAACAATAGTGTAACAATCCTTAGATGTGTCTTTATTCCATAGTATCATTACCAATAAAACATAACTCTTGATAAACATAAATCATTCCACTACCTTCTTAAAACATTGACCAAGCTTCAACACATCTTTAATCTCATATATCATTTGTAGTCTCCTCATCATCATCCACATAAATACTACCCATATGACCATGCTAATTCTCTTCATGAGATTTTCCCAGAGGGAATTGGTTTGCATAATTCCCATACATTCCACATTTAAAACATAGAATCATTATTTATGTCGTAGAAATACCATTATCCTTCTCCATGGTGTTAATTGAACCTTTTCCTTTTCACTTACTGGATTTGTGTCCTTCTTTTCTGCACCCAAAGCATCTTCCAGTTCCTTTGAAACATTCTCCTTGATGCCTCTTCCCACATGATTTACATGAGAGAAATTGAACTTTCTTTCCTCTATGATCATCATGAAACTCCATCTTTCTATTATTAGCTCTGTCGGGAATCTTACAAAAGTTGAGATTATTGATCATACTATGATATTACTGATTAGGCATAATAACTATGTTTGGACATCCAAATCCTGTTTCATTTGGTTTCTCATAAAGAGTATCATTCCATTGTCCATCATATCCTCCATTATCATAAATCTTCCTGTTTCCAGCCATTTTCTAAAACCCCAAAATAATAGTACGAGAGGTAAAAATAATTCTTGGGAAGACAACATAATAAAGGGGGAGTACCATCAATATCTAACATCTTAGGTTAAATTCTAAGATCATTACCGTAATTCTAGGACTATAACATATACGTATACTTATCCTTAGGGACATCCCTAGACATACCTTAAATATTTCTAGGGATTTCACTAAACCTTTTTCATCCTAGTTTCCAAAGGTTAACTAAACATTTCCTCTGATACCAACTGTAGAGACCCAAAGCTTGACATAAATGGAAATTACATTACTTTTGCGGAATACTTAATACATAACAAAAACAGACACACAAGGACTATAATAGTTTAGTGTCTTCGGAAACATGGAATATAATATTCTAATCATGGTGAAAGATCTTCAACATCTCTCATAAATATCTTCCCCTTTTGTTTTTTTACCTAAAACCTTTCTTTATATCCTGGGGAAAAGAAAACAAAAAAAGGGTGAGATCAAATGCTTAGTAAGGGTAAGCATGGTGAAAATAAAACAAACCATATACATTTGAACATAAAAAAAGAACATAATGTCTAAACATATAAATCTTGAGCAATGACATAAAACTAGACAGTACGTAAGGAATAGATCATAATAGAACATCAATAATTATAAAATAGATTGTAAATAAAACTTTTAATTGTGTAAAAACATTAATCACATGATATTATTTCCATAGTATCCAAGGCATTGCTGCCAAGACCATCTTGGTGGACAAATTCTCTTTTTGAATCGTGTTCACTCCTCATTCCACTCTTGTAACACTGAACCGTATTAACTTACCGTTCCAGCCAAGTCTATATCATGAGATATAAATCTTTACCCAATTCATTGGAGGTAGATATAGGTCCCACCCATCTCATAATGAAATCATTCTTTCGTGTGCCACATAATCATAAATCATACATCATAGGATAACCCATGTAATAGAATGGGATTCTTAAACATCATGCCATCATAACATAATCCATATAAAAAATGGATATAATTTCATCATAAGAAGAATAAAACCATGTAAATAATGGAGACATTATACTTGAAACATAAACATATTAAATAATTTCATTTTTGATGGAAAATCATTTTGATAAAACACTTGAAATGAATTCTTGAGGAAAATATCCTTTCTTCTTCAAAATCATTTTACTTTCACAAAATTCCAT
This sequence comes from Viscum album, assembly GCA_963277665.1. Classification (NCBI taxonomy): domain Eukaryota; kingdom Viridiplantae; phylum Streptophyta; class Magnoliopsida; order Santalales; family Viscaceae; genus Viscum; species Viscum album. The sequence goes on along the minus strand of OY728156.1, from coordinate 1,243,799,311 downwards.
GAAATTTTAATAGAAAAGGGTTTTGTTTAAAATAATCATGCAATACTGTAGAGGAGTATTCATGAAAATGAGGAATTATGAAACGGTCAAAATCCATTCATCCTGTATAAGTTAAAAATAACATTCTCCTCATACTTTTGTTGGAAAAGTCAAAAAGTTCTTCGTGTGGTAAGAAAAAGTAAGATTCCTTTCATAACATGTGTTAAAATTATAAAATGGGTAAAAATTACATTAAAAATATATGAATTTTTTTTTATAAAATAGGTACATGGATGATAACAAAAACCCCAGTAAAGACTTACGAAGAAACAATCACGGATAAGAGTGAGATCAGAATAGTAATCCCTTACCTTAGGTCCGATATGCTTTGTACGTATCTGAAATTCCTGTATAATGATTTAAATAATTTAATTTACATATTACAGAATCATATTCATTGTTATGATATCATATTTGGTTTACTTATAACTTTATATTACCCGTTCTTTTGTAAATTCGATGTAAAAGCAGTGATTTGGGTAAAATCGTTTCATTTATTGTATGTGTTTCATCTTGTTATTCTTGATATTATTACGTATATCCTGATTTACATAATTATATAATGTAAAACATGATTTATATATAATATATATTCATCATATAAATATATATATGACAGATCGATAAATGGAATGAAATACACTGTTCATGGAGACGGTAGGTCGTACTTACGCATGAACGCTGTTTTCATTTCCTTATTGAATTGAATGGAATTAAGTAGATGACATACATATATATATACATAAATACAGTATAATTATTATGTCATATATTTCATGATTACTTATTATATATACTTTATAATCATTCATGTATGGTTAACATGGAGAATGAATCTCACCGCGTCGTGGAGACGGTAGTCCGTACGTACGCACGAGCGATGATACCATTCCCATGATCGTGGAATTGTATTGAAGTGTATGTAAAATATTTCAGAATCAATATCACATTAAAATAATCATATATAGTTATTTATTTACACCATTATACCAATCCAAGTAAGGTGGTGGTCGGAAGTAGATTACACCACGGCGTAGAGACGGTATTCCGTGCGTACGTAAGCACGGTGATTTCATTTTCCGTAGGATGGATAGATGGTGAAATAGGGTTGTTTCATATTTATAATAACATATCAGTATATAAGTAATACTTATGTTATTACTTTATATTTATACAACTAAAGAAGAAGAAGTAGAAGAAGAAATAAACTTGAGAGAATCGTAAGAAGAGATTACCTCTTCTTCGACGCACCTCCTTTAAACTTCCTCTTAAGGAAGTAGAGATGGTATTTTGAGAAGACCAGAACCTTCAGAATGTTGTTAGGGAAGTGGAGAAGATAAATGGTCTGGGTTTAACTGAGCTTCAAATCTCAAAATGGTGTGAAGAGAAGAGGGAAGGGGTGCCCTTTTTATAAGGGAGGAGGGGGGCACCTTTGGAAAAACATAAAATATTATTTTATAATAAAGACATATTCGGTTTATAATAGATCCAAATTGATTTATTTCTAAGAAAATGTGGGTATGGGTCTAAATCCTCTCAACAAATAGGCTTTATACAAGTTTAGGTTACTATTTTAACCTTATCTTTTAGAATTAATTCTAAGTTAAATAATTAAACTTTTACCGTGTCTTCTTGTTTGCTTACACTATATGGTTAATAAACTTACTATTACCAGCGAAAAGAACCCCATATGGTTCATTATTAATATATATAACCTTATATAAGTCATTTGGTTGAATCTTAAATTTTTAGGAATATAATAACAATTTATAATAAAATATTTGTTTTAAATACTATTTTATGTCAATTTTGACACTATTTGGTAATTGATTTTTGTGAAAATTATAACAGCATGATTAGTTCTAAAATAGTTAATTAAATCAATTCTAACATGTCATATTAACCTATAAAATTAGTTTAATTCATAAAAAGTCTCAAATTACATTTATTTGGGTATTTATAATATCAATTATTTTCATTTTTCATTTTTTAGGTAATTACTGCATCACCATTGCGTCATAAATAACTTAAATTATTTAATTTCTAAAAATTATAAATAAATTACCAATAGGTAGTAAATAGTTTTATATTTCTAATGAATATTTATAGTCGTGTTTATATTATGTATAACCCTATATTAAAATATTTTTAGTTATTAAACATTGATTTTAACTATTTTAACTCTTTTTTAAATAAAATAATAATAAATGTCCTAATATAATCCATGTGGACGTAAATGATAATTTTATATTCCTATGGTTATTTTTGGTAAAATTAAACTTATCTAATAGAATTAGGACATGTGTTAGGGTAATAATAATACTATTTTTACCCTTAATTACCCTATTTACTTTTAACCGTGGTAAATAAAAGTAAAAGGTTATTTTTCCCCAAAAATTATTTTTATCTTATTGAACCACATTTTACTCCTTGATATTAACCATGTCTCTCGGATTTTCGAAATTTCACTCATAGAAGTGGTAAAATTATCTTTTATGTAAATTTTTAAATTCTCCTAAGAGGTGGGTAAAAGACGGTGAAAAGTTCAATAAACTTTTTATATATCTAAAATTATTATAAATTGACTCCAATTAATTACATTGAACTTATATAGGTATTATATATCAATTTTTACCTAAAATAAAATTAAAAAAATAAATAATTATTTAAATAAAAATTCGGTTATTAAATAGTAACCTAGTGTTTTCACTATACATCAAAAATTAAAAGTTTTCAGAAAAATACCAAAAATTCACCCAAGGCTAATTTTGATATTCCAAATCCAAAAATGAAGTCCATTTTGAATGATAAAATTTATAAAATTCCAAAAAGTGGGTATTACTATTCATAACGGCTAGTTCATAATAATATTATAATAATATCTCGTTTAGTGAAACTCGGTATTGCGTACTACACACGCTATCGAGGAAGGTCTCGATGTGTGTAATGCAATCCAAGAATAGTTTTGTGTGTAATTCAAGATGATAAGGTGTTGCGTATAGAACAAGCTAATTTTGGTGTAGCGTAAAACACAAGACATCAATGAAATTAAAAAGAATAATTCTCATAAAATCTCGAGTTGTTACAAAAACATTATGTACATGTAAGAAGAAATAAATCCAATGTAATAATTTTGAAGGATGTTTACAAGGAAAATTAAATTTGATTTCCTAGAGGATGGTTGTGAAATGTGGGTCCAACCATGTAACTATTCTGATGATTGAATGACTAAACATTTAAGAGATATTGTTTTTTAGAAAATATAATGATGGTGGGAAGATGAAAATTAACGAAGTATATTTTATTGTTAAGAAAATTGTAAAATAATTAAAATGGAATAAACATTGGATTATAGTATATGGGTATTCCTAAGATAATACATGAGATATTATGATCTTGGATGATATTTGTGAAGATGAATTGGAGTAGTTACATATTTTAATGGAAATTCTATAAAAATCAAAGAAACATGTATGGATAAAATTGGTGCTCAGAAACTAAATTCCAATGTTCAGATATTTTATGATGGGAATATGTAAAACTCTTAGATATTTAGCTAACATTTTAATAACGGTATGTTTTTTAACATTAACACTGATTCTTGTATAATCATAATTTTTTTAATATATTTTTTTAACGGTAGAATAACATATAGAAATTGATTCTATGTTGAAAGTCATTATTACACATGTTACTTCAGTGCTATAAAGGAAAATAACATCTAGTATTAATGAATTGTACATCAGGTTCATTAATATCAATTAAAAAATTATAATGAACCATATTTTAAAAACTGATCAAACTAAAATTTGTATTGTTTTTTTTAAAATGTACCATAAAGGAAGGATGGTTTGTTACATATATATTAAATTTGAAATCGAATCATCCAGGCCTTTTGAGATAATTCACTCTCTTATTTTGGGTAATATGAGACTTAAATAATTAAAATGTGTTTGTTATATATAATAACTTTTTAATGAAAAATGGTCATTTATAATTAATTACATTATAATAATATTATTATTTAAAAATTAATCATACTTTTCTTTGGAATAAATATAATTTCATATAGTCATTTAAAAGAAGGATATGTAAGAGACATACATAAAATATGTTATTTTCAAAATTCATTTTATGATTCTTATTTACATTAAAATAGGAATTCTTTTGCTGAGAATGATACTTACATTATAATATTATTAAATATTTTAACAAACCAACTACATGATTTTAAAAGTACAACATTTAAAAGCACAATATAAAATAAATTCCACAATTTAAAATCAAAGTACCATTGAAATTATTTTTATCATAGGAAAATCTATATAAAAAAATGGATATCATTTAATAATAAGAAGAATAAAACCATGTAAATAATGGAGACATTATACTTGAAACATAAACATTTTAAATAATGTCATTTTAGATGGAAAAGAGTTTTGATAAAACACTTGAAATTAATTCTTGAGGAAAATATCCTTTCTTCCTCAAAATCATTTTATTTTCAAAAATTGTCATGTAATTTTAAAATAAAATTGATTTATTTAAAATAATAATGCAATCTTGTAGAGTAAGATTCATGTAAATGAGGCGTTATGAAACTGTAAAAAAACCATTCACGCCGTATAAGATAAAAATAACATTCTCCTCGTACTTTTTTCCAAAAAGTCAAAAAGTTCCTCGTGTGGTAAACAAAAGTAAGATTCCTTTCATAACATGTGGTAAAATTTAAAAATGGGTAAAAATTCCATTAAACATACATGAAAAAATTTTAGAAAACATGTATATGGATGATAACAAAAACCCCAGTAAATACTTATAAATAAACAATCTCGGATAAGAGCGAGATTGGAATAGTTTTCCCTTACCTTAGGTTCGATATGCTTCGTACATATTCGAACCTCCTGTATAATGATTTAAATAATGTTATTGACATATTACAGAATCATATTCACTGTTATGAATTCATATATGGTTTACTTGTGATTTTATATTACCCGTTCTTTTGTAAATTCGATGTAAAAGCAGCGATTTGGGTAAAATTGTTTCATTTATTGTACGTCTTTCGTCTTGTTGTTCTTGATATTATTAATTATATCCTGATTTACTTAATTACAGAATTTAAAACATGATTTATATATAATATATATTCATCATATATATATATATATATATATGATAGATTGATAAATGGAATAAAATACACCGTTCATGTAGACGGTAGGTCGTATGTACGCATGAATGATGTTTTCATTTCCTTATTGAATTAAATGGAATTAAGTAGATGACCTACATATATATATACATAAATCCAGTATCATTATTATGTCATATATTTCATGATTACTTATTATATATACTTTATAATCATTCATGTATGGTTAACGTGGAGAATGAATCTCATCGCGTCCAGGAGACGGTAGTCCGTGGGTATGCACGAGCGATGATACCATTCCCATAATCGTGGAATTGTATTTAAGTGTATTTATAATATATCATAATCAATATCAATTTAAAATAATCAAATATGGTTATTTATTTACACCATTATACCCATCCAAGTAAGGTGGTGGTCGAAAACAGATTACACCACGGCGTGGAGACGGTATTCCATACGTACGCACGCGCGGTGATTTCTTTTTCCGTAGGATGGATAGATGGTGAAATAGGGTTGTTTCATATTTATAATAACATATCACTATATAAGTAATAATGATGTTATTAATTTATAATTAGACAACTAAATAATAAGAAGTAGAAGAAGAAACAAACTTGAGAGAATCGGAAGAAGAGATTACCTCTTCTTCGACGCACCTCCTTTAAGCTTACTCTTAAGAAAGTAGAGATGGTATTTTGAGAAGAAAAGAACCTCCAAAATGTTTCTAGGGAATTGGATAAGAGAAATTTTCAGGGGTTGGCCGTGATTCAAGGCTCAAAATGGTGTGAAGAGAAGAGGGAAGGGGTGCCCTTTTTATAAGGGAGGAGATGGGCACCTTTGTAAAAACTTCAAATATTATTTTATAATAAAGTAATATTTGGTTTATAGTATCTCTAAATTGATTTATTTAGAAGCTAATGTGGGGATGGCTCTCACTACTCTAAACCAATAGGTTTTATACAAGTTTAGGTTACTATTTTAACCTTATCTTTTAGATTTAACTCTAAGTTAAATAATTTAACTTTTACCGTGTCTTCAGGTTTTCTTACACTATATGGTTAATAAAAATACTATTACAAGACAAACGAACCCCAAGTGGTTCATTATTAATATATATATACTTATATATTTCATTTGGACGAACCTTATATTTTTATGAATATAATAAAAATTAATAATATAATATTTGTTTTAAAACCTATTTTATGTCAATTTTGACACTTTTTTGTAATTGATTTTTGTGAAAATTATAACAGAATGATTAGTTCTAAAAAAGTTAAATAAATAAATACTAACACGTCATATTAACCTATAAAATTAGTTTAATTCATAAAAAAGTCTCAAATTAAATTTATTTGGGTATTTATAATATCAATTATTTTATTATTTTATTATTTAGGTAATTACTACATCACCATTGTGTCATAAATAACATATATTATTTATTGTATAAAAATTAAAAAAAACATACCATTAGGTAGTAAATAGTTTTATCTTTCTAATGAATAGTTATAGTCGAATTTATCTTATGTATATCCCTATATTAAAAATGTTTTAGTTATTAAACATTGATTTTAACTATTTTAACTCTTTTTTAAATAAAATAATAATAAATGTCCTAATCTAATCCAAGTGGACCTAAATGATAATATTTTATTCCTAAGGTTGTTTTCGTTCGAATTAAACTTATCCAATAGAATTAGTACATGTGTTAGGTTAATAATAATACCATTTTTACCCTTAATTACCCTATTTACTTTTAACCGTGGTAAATAAAAGTAAAAAGTTATTGTTCACCAAAAATTATTTTTATCTTATTGAACCACATTTTACTCCCTAATATTAACTGTGTCTATTGTATTTTTAAAATTCTACTTAGAGAAGCGGTAAAATTATGATTTATGTAAATTTTCAAATTCTCTTAGGAGGTGGGTAAAAGACGGTGAAAAGTTCAATAAAAGTTTTATATATCTAAAATTATTATAAATTGACTCCAATGAATTAAATTGTACTTATATAGGTATTATATATCAATTTTCACCAAAAATAAATTTAAATAAAATAAATATTTATTTAAATTAAAAGTTGGTTATTAAATAGTAACTTAGTGTTTTCACTATTCATCAAAAATTGAATGTTTTCAGAAAAATACCAAAAATTCACCTGAGGCTAATTTCGATATTCCGAATACAAAAATGAAGTCCATTTTGAAAGGTAAAATTTATAAAATTCCAAAAAGTGGGTATTACTATTCATAACGGCTAGTTCATAATAATATTATAATAATATCTCGTTTAGTGAAACTCGGTATTGCGTTCTACAAACGCTATCGAGGAAGGTCTTGATGCGTGTAATGAAATCCAAGAATAGTGTTGCATGTACTGCAAGATAATACGGTGTTGTGTATAGAACAAGCTAATTTTGTTGTAGCGTAAAACACAAGACATCAATGAAATTAAAATGAATAATTCTCATAAAATCTCGGGTTGTTACATTCTACCCCCCTTAAAATGAATTTCTCTGTCGAAATTCGTCTGGGTTGTAAATGGTTTACTACTTGAATGTTTCTTTTATAGAAACCCACATCGTAAAAAGGAGTAATAAAACTTAATTTTAAAAAGAGAAGTATGAAACATAACAGTTAAACAAATTAACTCATCACCGGGTTTCCACATAAAAGAACATAGGATAAAATATGGATATGGAACTGAAATTTAACCATCAAGTTCTGATGGAGGGTGGTAGAGAACATGGCTATAGAAAATCCAACAATCAAAAATCTTTAAATTTTTGATGATCTAAGGTATTGTCTGATTCATCAGATATAAGAGCACATGGACAACATTTTTGGTTTTCAATATCCTTTCCCTAAAGTTGGAAATTTTCAATTAGAAGAAATACTTACTTTATTTTAGTATAATCTCACATTTGTTTGTTCCTTTAACAATTTACACTTAATCTCTTAAAGAAATGAAGTTGAATTTGTCTTCCGTGAAGTGTTAGCAGATCATGCGATAGAATAATAGGTTATTTCATATGTCTCAAACATAAGGTTAGAAATAGTTATATACATAAGTCTATCTATCGTGAGATTAATCGTATATGGTTCCTAAAATGGACTTATACTTCATCTATCATACCTCTTAAAAAAATAAAACTAGTTTCTATGAACCAGGGACTTTCTATAGGCCAATGGTATGCGATAAAGGCATGTCGCACTTCAGTGGTGGGTTAGATTCCCACAGCCTTGTCCGACGTGATGGGTTTTCACTCATCCTATGGGTTGTCGTTTTTCTAAAACTAAAATATTATAACATTCATGAAATAGTATCAAAAAAAGTTCTAGCGTTGTAAAATTCTATCTGATGTCAAACTTAATTCATTCCAACCTTTAATCTTATAGAACATACTTCTGTCCAATCTTATAGTATAAAGAAAATGATTACTAGAAATATCATCAACCAAGCATGTGAATACCATCATTTATCCCCCATATAATATATATCTTGTTGGTCACATTCCGAACACGTGAATACCTTAATCATGTATTCTCTTGAAAAATGAATACACATTGAACCCTAGTGAAAACATGAATGTTTTTAAAAGTTAACTCTTTCCACATACCAAAATCATAAAAATCTGTATACTCAAACCAGGATATCACATTGTCCTTATACCAGTAATGAGCTCATTAATACTATCAAACATATTATTTTCTTCTTATCCATTCATTATGCGCATATCATCTTCTTTCCAAAAATATCTGAATAACCTTTCATGGTTACCAGTAACATTCAACATATACTTTCAAATACTTTAGGAAAAACAATAGTGTAACAATCCTTAGATGTGTCTTTATTCCGTAGTATCATTACCTATAAAACATAACTCTTGATAAACATAAATCATTCCACTACCTTCTTAAAACATTGACCAAGCTTCAACACATCTTTCATCTCATATATTATTTGTATTCTCCTTATCATCATCTACATAAATACTACCCATATGACCATGCTAATTCTCTTCATGAGATTTTCCCAGAGGGAATTGGTTTGCATAATTCCCATACATTCCACATTTAAAACATCTAATCATTATTGATGTCGTAGAAATATCGTTATCCTTCTTTATGGTGTTAATTGAACCTTTTCCTTTTCACTTACTGGATTTGTGTCCTTCTTTTCCTCACCCAAAGAATCTTCCGGTTCCTTTGAAACATTCTCCTTGATGCCTCTTCCCACATGACAAACATGAGATAAATTGAAGTTTCTTTCTTCTATGATCATCATGAAACTCCATATTTCTATTATCAGCTGAGTCAGGAAACTTACAAAAGTTGAGATTATTGATCATATTATGAGATTACTGATTAGGAATAATAACTATGTTTGGACATCCAAATCCGGTTTCATTTGGTTTCTCATAAAGAGTATCATTCCATTTTCCATCAAATCCTCCAATATCATGAATCTTCCTGTTTCCAGCCATTTTCTAAAACCCCAAAATAATAGTGCGAGAGGTAAAAATAATGCTTGGGAAGACAACATAATAAAGGGGGAGTACCATCAATATCTAACATCTTAGGTTAAATTCTAAGATCGTTACCGTAATTCTAGGACTATAACATATACGAATACTTATCCTTAGGGACATCCTTAGACATACCTTAAATATTTCTAGTGATTTCACTAAAACTTTTGCATCCTAGTTTCCAAAGGTTAACTAAACATTTCCTCTGATACCAACTGTAGAGACCCAAAGCTTGACATACATGGAAATTACATTACTTTTGCAGAATACTTAATACATAACAAAAATAGACACACAAGGACTTTAATAGTTTAGTGTCTTCGGAAACATGGAATATAATCTTCTAATCATGGTGAAAGATCTTCAACATCTCTCATAAAGATCTTCCCCTTTTGTTTTCTTACCGAAAACCTTTCTTTATATCCTGGGGAAAAGAAAACATAAAAAGGGTGAGATGAAATGCTTAGTAAGGGTAATCATGGTGAAAATAAAACAAACCATATACATTTGAACATAAAAAAAAGAACATAATGTTTAAACATCTAAATCTTGATCAATGACATAAAACATGGCAGTATGTAAGGAATAGATCATAATAGAACATCAATAATTATAAAATAGATTGTAAATAAAACTTTTAATGGTGGAAAAACATGAATCACATGATATTATTTCCATAGTATCCAAGGCATTACTTCCAAGACCATCTTAGTGGACAAATTCCCTTTTTGAATCGTGTTCACTCCTCATTCCACTCATGTAACACTGAACCGGATTAACTTACCGTTCCAGCCAAGTCTATATCATGAGATATAAATCTTTACCCAATTCATTGGAGGTAGATATAGGTCCCACCCATCTCATAATGTAATCATTCTTTCGTGTGCCAGATAATCATAAATCATACATCATAGCATAACCCATGTAATAGAATGGGATTCTTAAACATCATGCCATCTTAACATAATCCATATAAAAAAATGGATATAATTTCATCATAAGAAGAATAAAACCATGTAAATAATGGATACATTATACTTGAAACATAAACATATTAAATAATTTCATTTTTGATGGAAAATCGTTTTGATAAAACACTTGAAATGAATTCTTGAGGAAAATATCCTTTCTTCTTCAAAATCATTTTATTTTCACAAAATTCCATGAAATTTTAATAGAAAAGGGTTTTTTTTAAAATAATCATGAAATCTTGTAGAGTAATATTCATGAAAATGAGGAATTATGAAATGGTAAAAATCCATTCATGCTGTATAAGTTAAAAATAACATTCTCCTCATACTTTTGTTGGAAAAGTCAAAATGTTCTTCGTGTGGTAAAAAAAAGTAAGATTCCTTTAATAACATGTGTTAAAATTAAAAAATGGGTAAAATTTACATTAAAAATACATGAAAACATTTTTATAAAATTGGTACATGTATGATAACAAAAACCCCAGTAAAGACTTACGAAGAAACAATCTCGGATAAGAGCAATATCAGAATAGTAATCCCTTACCTTAGGTCCGATATGCTTTGTACGTATCTAAAATTCCTGTATAAAGATTTAAATTATTTAATTTACATATTACAGAATCATATTCATTGTTATGATATCATATTTGGTTTACTTATGACTTTATATTACCCGTTCTTTTGTAAATTCGATGTAAAAGCAGTGATTTGGGTAAAATCGTTTCATTTATTGTATGTGTTTCATCTTGTTGTTCTTGATATTATTACGTATATCCTGATTTACTTAATTCCATAATGTAAAACATGATTTATATATAATATATATTCATCATATACATATATATATGACAGATCGATAAATGGAATGAAATACACTGTTCATGGAGACGGTAGGTCGTACGTACGCATGAACGCTATTTTCATTTCCTTATTGAATTTAATGGAATTAAGTAGATGAAATACATATATATATACATAAATCCAGTATAATTATTATGTCATATAATTCATGATTACTTATTATATATACTTTATAATCATTCATGTATGGTTAACATGGAGAATGAATCTCACCGCGTCGTGAAGACGGTAGTCCGTACGTACGCACGAGCGATGATACCATTCCCATGATCGTGGAATTGTATTGAAGTGTATGTAAAATATTTCAGAATAAATATCACATTACAATAATCATATATAGTTATTTATTTACACCATTATACCCATCCAAGTAAGGTGGTGGTCGGAAGTAGATTACACCACGGCGTGGAGACGGTATTTTGTGCGTACGTAAGCACGGTGATTTCGTTTTCCGTAGGATGGATAGATGGTGAAATAGGGTTGTTTCATATTTATAATAACATATCAGTATATAAGTAATACTTATGTTATTACTTTATATTTATAAAACTAAATAAGAAGAAGTAGAAGAAGAAATAAACTTGAGAGAATCGTAAGAAGAGATTACCTCTTCTTCGACGCACCTCCTTTAAGCTTCTTCTTAAGGAAGTAGAGATGGTATTTTGAGAAGACCAGAACCTTCAGAATGTTTTTAGGTAAGTGTAGAAGATAAATGGGCTGGGGTTAACCAAGCTTCAAATCTCAAAATGATTTTAAGAGAAGAGGGAAGGGGTGCCCTTTTTATAAGGGAGGAGGGGGGCACCTTTGGAAAAACATAAAATATTATTTTATAATAAAGACATATTCGGTTTATAATAGCTCCAAATTGATTTATTTAGAATCTAATGTGGGTATGGGTCTAAATTCTCTCAACAAATAGGCTTTATACAAGTTTAGGTTACTATTTTAAAATTATCTTTTAGAATTAACTCTAAGTTAAATAATTAAACTTTTATCGTGTCTTCTTGTTTGCTTACACTATATGGTTAATAAACTTACTATTACCAATTAAAAGAACCCCGTGTGGTTCATTATTAATATATATAACCTTATATAAGTCATTTGGTTGAACCTTAAATTTTTATGAATATAATAACAATTTATAATAAAATATTTGTTTTAAATACTATTTTATGTTAATTTTGACACTATTTGGTATTTGATTTTTATGAAAATTATAACAGCATGATTAGTTCTAAAAGAGTTAATTAAATAAATTATAACATGTCATATTAACCTATAAAATTAGTTTAATTCATAAAAAGTCTCAAATTATATTTATTTGGGTATTTATAATATCAATTATTTTAATATTTCATTTTTTAGGTAATTACTGCATCACCATTGCGTCATAAATAACTTAATTTATTTAATGTCTAAAAATTATAAATAAATTACCAATAGGTAGGAAATCGTTTTATATTTCTAATGAAAATTTATAGTCGAGTTTATATTATGTATAACCCTATATTAAAATATTTTTAGTTATTAAACATTGATTTTAACTATTTTAACTCTTTTTTAAATAAAATAATAATAAATGTCCTAATCTAATCCAAGTGGACGTAAATGATAATTTTATATTCCTAAGGTTGTTTTTGGTCAAATTAAACTTATCTAATAGAATTAGGACATGTGTTAGGGTAATAATAATACTATTTTTACCCTTAATTACCCTATTTACTTTTAACCGTGGTAAATAAAAGTAAAAGGTTATTTTTCACCAAAAATTATTTTTATCTTATTGAACCACATTTTACTCCTTGATATTAACCATGTCTCTCGGATTTTCAAAATTCCACTCACAGAAGTGGTAAAATTATCTTTTATGTAAATTTTCAAATTCTCCTAGGAGGTGGGTAAAAGACGGTGAAAAGTTCAATAAACTTTTTATATATCTAAAATTATTATAAATTGACTCCAATTAATTAAATTGAACTTATATAAGTATTATATATCAATTTTTACCTAAGATAAAATTAAAAAAATAAATAATTATTTAAATAAAAATTCGGTTATTAAATAGTTACCTAGTGTTTTCACTATACATCAAAAATTGATAGTTTTCAGAAAAATACCAAAAATTCACCCAAGGCTAATTTTGATATTCCAAATCCAAAAATGAAGTCCATTTTGAAAGATAAAATTTATAAAATTCCAAAAAGTGGGTATTACTATTCATAACGGCTAGTTCATAACAATATTATAATAATATCTCGTTTAGTTAAACTCGGTATTGCGTACTACACACGCTATCGAGGAAGGTCTTGATGTGTGTAATGCAATCCAAGAATAGTTTTGTGTGTAATTCAAGATGATAAGGTGTTGCGTATAGAAGAAGCTAATTTTGGTGTAGCGCAAAACACAAGACATCAATGAAATTAAAAAGAATAATTCTCATAAAATCTCGGGTTGTTACAAAAACATTATGTACATGTAAGAAGAAATAAATCCAATGTAATAATTTTGAAGGATGTTTACAAGGAAAATTAAATTTGATTTCCTAGAGGATGGTTGTGAAATGTGGGTCCAACCATGTAACTATTCTAATGATGGAATGACTAAACATTTAAGAGATATTGTTTTTTAGAAAATATAATGATGGTGGGAAGATGAAAATTAACGAAGTATATTTTATTGTTAAGAAAATTGTAAAATAATTAAAATAGAATAAACATTGGATTATAGGATATGGGTATTCCTAAGATAATACATGAGATATTATGATATTGGATGATATTTGTGAAGATGAATTGGAGTAGTTACATATTTTAATGGAAATTCTATAAAAATCAAAGAAACATGTATGGATAAAATTGGTGCTCAGAAACTAAATTCCAATGTTCAGATATTTTATGATGGGAATATGTAAAACTCTTAGATATTTAGATAACATTTTAATAACGGTATGATTTTTAACATTAACAATGATTCTTGTATAATCATAATTTTTTTAATATATTTTTTTAATGGTAGAATAACATATAGAAATTGATTCTATGTTGCAAGTCATTATTACACATGTTACTTCAGTGCTATAAAGGAAAATAACATCTAGTATTAATGAATTGTACATCAGGTTCATACATATCAATTAAAAAATTATAATGAACCATATTTTAAAAACTGATCAAACTAAAATTTGTATTGTGTTTTTTAAAATGTACCATAAAGGAAGGATGGTTTGTTACATATATATTAAATTTGAAATCGAATAATCCAGGCCTTTTGAGATAATTCACTCTCTTATTTTGGGTAATATGAGACTTAAATAATTAAAATGTGTTTATTAAATTATTAATATCATTTATTGACTGAATTGGATGAGCATAACATTTTTTATAAAAGTTAAATTAGCGGATTCATTTTTGGTTTGAGGTTTGAGGGGGCATTATAAAATATATTGTTTTTTTTAAGGATGCTCTAAATATGTGGTAAAATATTAATTCATTTGAGTAGTTTAACTTAATTAATAAATAAAACGAATTAATGAAATGTTATATCATATTGGTAAAATTGAGAAATGGGAACGTTTTCAAAGATCCTATGTAAAAAATTGTATATTATCACGTTTGGTGTGTGGTGTAATATTAACAATCATTTATATGTTCAATAATCACTCTTTTGACTATTAATTAAATGTTATTTTTTGTTTAAATCATTTTTTAAATTCAAATTTATCCTTATAAATGTTTTTATTATGTTGAGTAAAGCTAAAACTTAATTATCAAGGGTTTTTTAATGGGTAATAACCCTTCTCATATGTTTTGTATGTATAAAATCCCTTTTTCACTATGTATGTGTAAGACTGGTGATTCCTAATTGTACATGGGACACTGTGAAAGGGTATTTGAATATAGATGCATTGAATAAAGGTAATCAATTTTCTATGTAATGGAAAAAAAATTAATAACTATGAATTTTTCTGTGTAATCATTGTGTTCTTATGGGTACTTATGAAACATGTATGGGTTAGAAGGAGTTATGTAAGGGTAACCCAATGTTTATAAATGTCATATAAAGAAAAGGTATATTTTTTCTATTTTTATCATTATTATTCCAAAGGTGGTGTAAGGGTTCAATATGTCATATATATGGGTACCAATTGAATTATAAGAATTATTTTTTTTGGTTGAGCTATATAAGATTAACCATACTTCCCAAAGGAATCAAAATGGTAAAATATTACACATAATTTGTGGATAACATATGTGTAAGTGTAAACACATTTTACCCAAACTCAATACCTTTATTAGGATAAATTATAAATATAACCATATATACCACATTTTCTTCAAGTAAAATCCTATAACATAATTTATTAATTTTATTCTCCTAAAAAATAAATTATTTCTTTTGACTTTTTATATCATTAAACTCATATTAATGATTATTTTAATCACATTATATTAAAGATACACATTTGGAAGGAATTTAATTATAATTTAAATGATGGTTTCTGAAAAATAAAACAAAGAAGACTGTTTATTTTGATAAAATATAAAAAACTATTGATATGTAAATTTTTTATATTCAATTTAGTCTACACATCATCAAAAACATGATCTCATTAAAGATGAAGATTATAATGATTTTTTTAGAAGCCTTCATTTGATATAAATACATGGAAGAAAAATATTATTTTCTCCAACTAAGTGTAGTATTTTGAAGGGATTAAAAACAAGTTAAAAATTAAAAATAATTCTTCAATAGTAACATTATGTTATGACATTTCTGAATCATTATATAAAACATTTTATGTGATTCATAAAGTTCTAATAACCCATAATAATGTAATAGAATAATATCTATTATTCATGTTTTTTCTTGATTATTCTTGATGTATAATAAATATTAATATGATATAATTAATTAGTTTTGGTAGTAAGAAAAATATATAAATTTCAAGGAATCCATGGGGAGTTATTTGAAAGGATGATGTAGTGGATATTATTTGGGGTGCATTACCATTTATGGTACGAAATTAAATAATATTTAGGGAACTACATAGGATATATCATTGGATGAATTTTCATTCCTATAAATAATTCATGTCATCAATTTTGATCTTGGTGTATAATAGTGGCATTGAGACATTTTTTTGATAGTGACAATTTGGTTTTCTGAATCATCATGATATTTTTTCTAGATATTCCTTGTTGTTACTTCATAGGAAATGTAGTTCATGTGGTGTAGAATAGAAAATTGAACAATGCATCTTCTATATTGATGACAAGAATTATTAAACTTTGATAGACATACACTTAGTGAGAAGTGTGTTGACGTAAAGAGGGATACATATAGTGGCTGCTTTAGTTGTATATTTTGGATCACCAAAATTCAAGTTGCAAAGATATTGGAAAATTCCTGTGATGAGAATAAATCATATTGAGATGAAGTAGGATAATATCATGTGGGGAATTGTTTTGTTCTTTTATTATGTAAAAGATTTAATTTGTGAGAGATTTTCATTTTAGGATAAAAACAACCATCTTATGTGTTTATGTGTTTTTTTATAATAATAAACCCCATTAGGTTGTGTTTTGCTGTGTTATTTTAAATATGTCAATTGGTTTTAATCACAGTGAAATATTTATTGGAAATGAACTAAAGTAGGTGGACTAAGGGATTGTGGTATCTTTGGTTGTGAATGATGACTCATATAATTTTTTACTATAATTTTATTTAAACATTTACATATTTGAAATTATATATTACAATTTATATCTTGTTTAATTATGTAAAGGATGAATTTTTCATGTCATATTGTATTTATTACCCACATATTGTATATTCATCTTTGTGTTTGTGTGAGATTCACGAAAAGGAACCAGTAAATAGAAATACTCCAATGATTGGGCGATGAAGAGAAAATCCAAAAATATGGATTCAATGTGAGGAAATTCTCCCACCCTTGAAATTTAATTTACTTTTCAACCCTTGATTTTAGTTCGATTGGATTCCTAGTTTTATAGCATGTATTGATTTTACTATATAGCTTGTATTCCAATTAACATTTTAGATGATTATATTTCTATATTTTATCTCTAATTATTATATATTTATATTATGTGGTATTATATTTTGTGTTATGAATTGTTATTGGGGGTATTTTCTCTCTAATAGAATATAATTTCCCACTATAGTAGTCAAAAACCATGTGCATACTATGAGCCATGTATGAGTTCATGGGAAACATTTTAACTTCGTCATTAGTCAGGGTTGGGGTAATTAAAATTGAATCAGAGCATATTATTATATTTTTCATTTATTCTAAACCAGGGAAATGATAAAAAGGAGAATGTTGTGTGGGAATTGGGTAGGGTAGTTTCCATGTTCATGTCCATCACATGTGTAACAGATCACAACATTACAATGAATATGATTGCACTTGTTTTTTTATGATAATTTATTTACTTTTCTTAAATCATGTTTTAGAACCATGGTTCACATTAAACACACACGATCTATGATATATATATATATGTATATATTGTGCTTAATATTGTTTTTATAATTAAATTCCTTGATTATACTAATTCTTTTGGGACAATTCCTCTATTGTGTGACATATATGTTATATTTGTATTTGATGTATCGCAATGAGAATTATTTATTAGAACTTATTACAATTATATATATATATATATATTATTTTGTCTTACATGAATGGATGGTGACCTTTTTTATTTTTCAGAGGGGTATTCTTTGTATTTGGGTAGACTCTTGAAAAAATAGTACTTATTCCCAAAAACATGTTCGAATCACTATTATATGGTACAAGTGTTTTTTATCATAGATTCCTCCATGAGTAAATTTAAAAGGATATATAGATTTGGTAGTTCATGAGTCTCCCATTCCACCACCTATGGTGCCTAAGGATATACTGCATCATAATTGTATTCTATCATATTTTATTAATGCATTAGGGACCATTCAGTTATGACTATTTAAAATTAATTACATCCACAGACCAGTTTTTTCAAAATTCCATGACCTATTATTCTAGGTATTTCCATCTAATGACTTA
Source organism: Viscum album (assembly GCA_963277665.1). Taxonomy (NCBI): domain Eukaryota; kingdom Viridiplantae; phylum Streptophyta; class Magnoliopsida; order Santalales; family Viscaceae; genus Viscum; species Viscum album. The sequence goes on along the minus strand of OY728156.1, from coordinate 1,243,780,680 downwards.
TAGTGTAATTATTGTGGACTGGTGGCCTATAAGTTGAAGAGTAATTGTTGGAAATTAATTATATTTTTTTTAGTTTAGACACATAGGGATAGGAAATTAATTCTATAAAAATTCTAGTTATGAGGACTCTCTTTGATATGGTGAACTAAATATAGTCGTACTGTGATACTATGGGGTCTTATATAGGAGACCATTTTATATATTTGTATCAAGAAATGCAATCCTCAACTATTGAATTTTGATCGTGTATAAGGGTTCATGGGGATATATAAATATTATATGCCTGTCTTTGTACATTCATCTTGGTTTATGTAGATACTATGATTTTAAACATTAGTAGCATAGAATGTGGTGTAGAAGGATGAAAATTAATATATACACCTCTAGTTGGTTCTAAGACATCATTTTTGGTGATTTGAAATACTAATGTACACATATGGCCTTCACATGTCTATGACCTTTGATAGGGGTCTAGTGGAGTACAATACATTTGGGACACATCTAGAACATAGTGTAAATGTGATTGGGCATTAAAAACGTTCCATGAGAGTTTAATATAGAAAATAGATAATGGATGTTGTTTGGGAGTAGATCGTTTTAATGTTGTTTAGTTAGATAATAAAGACATTAATTCCCTATGTGATTCATGATTCCATTTTTTTTAAATACATTAGATTGTGTTATTACATATTTTGATAGTGGAAACAATCAGTGAAGTGTAAATATTTCTAAATGGATAGTCATATTATATGATTTTCATCATGAATTTCCTAGATGGAATTGGATGCTGAGGGAAGGATTTGAGTGAAATATCATTCTCAAGAATTCAATATTCCTAAAATACACTAACATAGAAACATGGTTCTTGATCTATGATAGGATGAGATTATATAGTGTACCAAACACCAATATATGGTATTGAGGGGATGTATACTGCATGATTTATGGTTTTAATGAAATCTACATTATCTACTACCTTTTTTAGTACTTGTGAATCTCATTCCTTTATATCCAAACAGTTCATTTCTTTAAATTAACTTATAGAAATTTTATCCATTGAGTTAATTTTTCACATTAGATTTTTTATAAAAATGTAGAAAATCATCAGTCATTCCTAGAAGATGAGAAGTCCTAAAATTCTATTTGAATTTATAGGAAATCCTGATACAGAACATGATGATATTATCTATGAATCATGATATGGATAGGAATACTACATTCAATATTTATATTAATTTAAATCATATAATGGTCTATTTTTTTAGAAATGTATAGAGGTATGTGATTACTAGAGAAGGGGAAATAAGAGAAGGTGGTGTCTATACAGACAATAATCAGCTATAAATCATCAAATTGTAGATGAAGGTTCCTCATATTTTAGTGATATAATTAGTATCCTCTTAAAATTTTCCTTGAGTTGCGGATCATTCTAAGGATTCATTTTCATATGTTTTCAAATGTTTCCCTATATATAATTTATTCAACATTAAGTTAGAGCTCATTCTTGTTGAGAATATTATTTTGATACCCCATATCATGTTAAACTAGGAAAGCCAAAGGAGGAAAATGTGTAGCATGATGAGTTGGTGTAAAAGGAATTAATCGGGATATGTATTTCATAGTTGGGTACACAAGTATTGTTATCTATGAATGATTATAATATTCATTGAATTTGTGATGATTACTAAAAGTTATACCAGGTTATTTTGGAGAACATATATCATTTCCCAATTATTGATGATATTTTCGATTGGTTATTGGGATCCTAGTGGCTCTCCATGAATGATATCTGATTACAATATAACCAACATCATGATATAGAGTTTTATATAATAAATATGTAATTTTAGTGTAGGAATGGTTTTAAAAGTATATTGTGATGTCATTTGGACTTTTGAACATGTCAAAAATGTTCATAGTTATCATAAATAAGTCATTCTTGAAATAGTTGGACCACATATTTTATTGTTTATTGGTTAAATCTGCATATACTCTCTAACACCAAAGTAGCATTTTATACATATTGAGGTAGATATGAGTATTATTATTGAATATAAAAGTTATATAATGATTTTAAAAATGCATTTTTTTGATAAATGACGTGATGTTCATGGGATATTTGGTGTTCGATGCATGTATATCCATATACTTAGAGACATTAGTGGATGATATATCTTATACATGTCCTTGGGATTTTTTTTACATTAGTTCCATTCTGGGGTTATGATGATTTGACATATTTATTACGGAATAATTCTCCCAACAATCACCTCTTATGAATAAAAAATGGGTTTGATTATCTTGTTGTTAGAATGGTGTAAAGAGGTTTTTATTAGGTATAAGAGGTAGTTTGTAATAGTTTTTTCACTTATTCCTCTAAAGACAACAATTTTATATTATATAAATAATGATGCACTGTGAATTGGCATGGGAGGGATAGTGGTGTATAAGGATTTCATAGTGACTTCTGAGTCATGATATTTAGGAGCCTATTAGTAGAACAACCCTACTCAGGTCTTGGAGAAAGAATCCATGCTTCATGATATGATGATTCAGAAATATTATCTATTCTTAGAAATATGTATAGTCTACACATAACATAATATCCTACATTACATATACACATAGGGGTTCTAATATAAAAAATTATATGTCTGATATAGTATATTCTGATGTTGGAAAAAGATATTCATTATTCACTAAGGAAATATAGCTTTATTTAATGTTCACATAACATTAAAACATAGACTGAGTCAGAGTAGTGCATAATAATGATATTTTTTTAATTATAAGCTATATTAAACTATTGATCAAGGATTAATGACATATTTACTATTGGAGGTGATATCTATTTTCATAGACTGGATATTGGATGGATAGAACATGATCCGATAGTGTACTATGAAATTGGATCAACAGGCTATAGGTTAACTAATAGATGGGTGTTCATTAGGAAATGATTATTTGACCCTTTTATATGTGATAATTGTAGTCCCTAACATCATCCAATCGGATTTAATGAAATATTATCACACCTCGAGAAAGGTAGAAATTGGTTGTGTAGAAATTAAGTACCACGAAATCAAATCATTGATCTGGTGACCACATGTTAATAGTGGCATCACTGGGATTGTTTAATGATTCTATACCAGCTATAGTGTTAAGGGTGAGAACCTACGCACTATGTTTTCCTCTATCCATGTATGGATCATATTTCTATGTTAGAGGATGTCACTTTGTGTTTTTATTGGGTTTCCTAATATATTGACTAGTTCTGCAGTACTCTGTATGATTTATGATTGGAAAAAAATGATTAACCACATTATATATATTCAATAGAATCACATGATTTATAATCAAGGATTCCTATCCTATGCTAACAATGTATAATGAGAGATAATGACACACTGATTCCCACCTTTTTTAGGCATCGTAGTGGTGACCAACACCGAGGGTATATAAATCTTACAACATGTGAGGCATTAACCTTTTTGAAGTAACCTTGATATGGATATAAGATGTATCAACCTCAAAAAATCATGGAAATATATATATATATATATATAAGAATCCAAAATACATCCCTTCTATATGTTCAAAAAACGGATAGAAATAAAATGATAAAATCCCATGTAAAAATCAAAAGGACAATATTTTGTTACGAAATATAACATATATTGATGTCCATTCTAGTTAGGTCCATCAATTTCCAAGTAATCTCTCGAGAAATATGAAAACAATTTTATATACATAGGGTGAGAATACATGTATATTCATTACAAAAATCCAATCCCTACCATGCATAAGTGGAAGCATACTAATTCCCCTATGAGAAAAATATTAGAAACCCAAAATCACCAAACAAGGTTTACTATCCACCCCAACCTCATCAAGGGACACATACCAAATAACGCAAGTCATATAATGTTAACTAATAATAACATGTATATTTGGGCACCCCATACCACTTCCCACTGGTAAATTACTCATCCCTAATGGAGAATGTCCGGAGGCTACCACTCTCTTGCACAAGCCCCACCATCACAACCTACCCGCACACACATAGGTCGCATACCGCATTCCACATTCAGCCACTTAATCCTCAACCATTATACACCTTCTCAAAAACACATGGTCATCATCCCAAGAACACCGAGGAAGAAAAAAAAACTCATCCAAAAGATATCTTGTATGAAAACCTAAACTGAAAATGGGTGGGCCTCAAAACCATACCAAACATGCCCAGAGAATATTGGGCTAAAATTCCAAGAAGGGGTAGCATAGAAGAGAAAATAACGAGTCACTTATCCTCCCACCGAGATGTTAGGGTAGGAAACCCTACCCAATAACAATTGTGGTGTTAATTACGAAGTTATCAACACTAGTGGGGTGCGTATTTAAATTACAAGGAACTCCACGTATATATATAGGTAAAAAACACGCATCCCAACCTATGGGTTTTCAAAAAAATCTTTTATCCCAGGAATTGTTTCCACCACTAATAGAATTTATCAACCCCATGAATAGTCAGATCGAATGTTTATAAAAGAACATCAGTTTAGAAAAAATCCACAATGTAAAGAATGTGCTATGATAATTCATTTACACAGTTATAATTGTACATTAACTATCAATTTATTTATTAATTCCATCCTAACCTGTGCAGCTACAAAACACAACACACCACAAGTAACATCATAATACATACACACATCAGAGAAGTCTCTCGAAACTCCAGGAGAAAGGACCACACAGGGTAACAACATCCATCTTCAAAATTATCCATCCCAAACCATCATCATCATCATTACTACCTTAATAGAACCACATCTAAAAGATTAGAAACTGAACCAGATTGTCACCCCACTACACACTCCCCTTTATTGAACACTCGTCCAAATACTTCCACCATTATTCTTCAATGTCATGTCGCGCTTTCCTTCCTCTCAATATTCAAACCCCAGGACACCACATCACAACCATAATATGTATCCCCACTACCCAATAATTTTCTATATGCAGTTCCACGGCATAATAAGTTCACTCATTTCACAATCATCCAATATTTAACTTGAGATTCCATTACACCATATGTACCACCACAAACACACAATTACACTCCCAGTAACAATTGAAAATGACCAGAAAAAACACAGGGTCTAACGTAACCATACATAGCACACATGAACACCAAATTGTAAGGAATATTCATATTTATAGAAACTAGTTCATTAATTACTCTTTGATAATTCTTGTGTGGTCATAGAAAAATTTTAATCTTGGGGAATATATTTATATAACATAATATATGTAGTTAACCAATGTAATAATAAAACATCAATTCATGATGTATCATAAAAATGTATCATAGTCCATACAAGTTCACAAATAGAAACCACCAATGTCTATGAATTTCATAAGGGATACATCCAATACAATTCATGTCATGAATCCAAGAAAACAGGCAAAATAAAATAAGCATCATCATCATCATCCTAGTCAATCATGTATTACTTATTATTATCTTAATAAAATTTATATTTAGTAGTTTTCACTAGTATGCATCATTACACACACCCCACATGGTACATAATTAAAATAGTGACAAAAAATTCTCACATGGAATAACAAACGATCAGAAACTCTTTTGGTCGCCAAAACAGAGTGTCACACAAGAAGCAGGAGGATCCACGGAAAACTAAATCTGAAGACCACAACGTGGTAAAAATCTTCTTAGGGAATATTGGATTTTGGTACAATAAGACAGAAATAAAATGCAGCAGGAAGAAGATATCTCAGCTTAGAAGATATAGATCGTATATCATTAGAAGGAAATAGTTTAAATAGACATTAATGTTGGATCATGGTCTAGATTATGTCGATTGACTATTTCAATGTTTGGGAAGAATTAGTATATTAAATATATAATTAATATATTTTGAATTTCCTTTAAAAAATCTCAAACCAATCTTTAATGACAAATTATTTTAAATATAACATAAGAGGGGTGAATGATGGGAAATAAGAAAAAAAATATGAACTGAATCACCAAGGGGTGAGTCACTGACACGAGTCATAGAAAGCGAATAACTGATGTGATTCATCGACACCAGAACTAATATCAATCAAAATACCAACACCAGACACATCAACACCTCGACCTACCAATGCCTTGACCTACAGATTCCTTAACTCACCAACTCCCTCACTCACCAACGCCCTAACTCGTCGATTCCATATCTTGTTGATGCCCTGACCTACCAACACTCTTACCTACAGACACTGAGAAATGGATATGAGCTACCTATTATAGCCTACCAATTATTATCCCCCAAGGATAGTTGTTGAAGTAATTTATTGATTCCTGACTCACTGATGGAAAAAACAGAAATTTGGAAGACTATTGAAATGAGCTACTTATGCCTCCTAGAACACCTCGGACACTGTATTTTCTAGAAATAATGGACTAGATATTCCCTAGCCATTACATTAGATACCTATAAAATTATTATATTCCTCATGAATTCATAAACAAACTACTATTAATGATGGGTCTAAAAAAACAATTCGTAAAATAACTCTCAAGGATTAACCACCTCGTGTAGTTTGAGTGGTGGAGCAAAATATCAGCATTCAAGAACACTTCCTCTAACACCTTTAACCAAGACATATATAGGATACCCCACACAAGAAAAAAATATCTAAAAACATGAATTATATAATTATTTCTTCCATGTCTCTCTAAAATTCATCTAGCTCAATGTTGAATGGCACAACCTATCGTACAAGGCCTCGAATGGATCCTTTCCAATGGAAGAGTGATAGATATTATTTTAAGAAAACTATACCAAGGAAAAATGTTTCTCCCATGACCCAAAAAAGTTTGATAATCATGCTCATAGAATTATCTCCATCTTTTCTAATTTCCTCTCTATCTTCTCATTAGACAGAGGGTGGAAGACAGTTCTTAGGTGTAATTTAGTCCCAAAAACATGCATTAATCCCCTCCAACCTCTTAAGGTAAAACAAGTATCCCGATATAAGAAAATCTATCTTAGAAAACCATGTATATTTAGCACCTCATACACATACCTCCTTTTAGAGACCCAAAGATTTATGTACATAAACATTGCATTTCTTTTGAGGAATACTTAATACATGACACAAACAGATGCCCAAATACCATTTTAGTTTACTTTCTTTGGAAACATGGAACATAATATTCTAATCATGCTGAAGGATATTCAACATCTCCCATAAAGATATTCCCCTTAAGTTTTCCTAACAAAAACATTTAATTATGTCATGGGGAAAACACATAAAAAGGGTGAGCTCAAATGCTCAATAACGGTAAACGAAAGAAATATCAGTCATATCATATTCATTTGGAAATCGTATCCTGCAAAAGAGATCATAATATCATGTCATGGGATAAATCATTAAAGTTAAATGTATTACCAATGATCATAACATAAGACATGAAACATTTTAGAATACAAAAATAAGTACAAAAAATTATTTCATATTAGTCTTGGCTCACTTCTAAGACCATCATAGCAGACAAATTCCATTACTGAACTGAGTTCACTCATCGTTCTAGCCCTGTATCACTGAACCAGATTAAATTTCCATTCCAGCCATGTTTATCTCATGAGATATAAATCATTACCCAATAGATGGGTGATTGATATAGGTACCACACATCTCATAATGAAACCATTCTTATTTTCCACCAAATCCTAAATCATAAATCATAGCTTAACCCATGTAATTAAATGGGATTCTTAAACATCATGCCATCATAGAAAAAATCCACATAAGATAAAATAAATTCATAAGAATAATTCCATCATAACATAATCAAATAAAAGTAATTATAGGGATATAAATATAACCTTGTTTCACCTTAGATAGAATATAAATTTGATAAAGCACTTGAACTTAATTCATGGGGAAAACATCCCTTCTTCTTCAAAAACATTTTCTTCTCTCAATATGCCATGAAATTTTAAAATAAAAGAAGTTAATTTAAATTAAAAATGAAAACATGAAAAATAAAGATTCAAGGAAATAATTCTTTATGAAATAATATAAAATCCATTCATGCCGTATATGTTAAAAGAAAATTCTCTTCGTACTTTTACCAGAAAAGTCAATAAGTACCTCGTTTTGTAAACAAAAGAAAGATTCCTTCCTTACCACATAGTAAAAGCCAAAAAGTGGTAAAACTGAAGTTAAACATACATGAAATAATGTTAAATACTTTATGAATTTTTTTTTATAAAACATGGAAATGGATTATTAATATAACCCTAGTAAATATATACATATTAGCAATCACAGATAAAAATGAGATTGCAAAATTATCCCTTACCATTTATGATCAGTGGAATCATATGTGTCATAAAATAATGAAATTTACATGCATATGTAAATATCACATCTTTAATAATAAAAATCCTAAATCATTCCTGGGAATCATAAACACCATAAAAAATAAATAGATGTTGTTTAAGTCATATGTCTCATAGAAATAAAAGTGAGACGGAATAATCCATTACATTAGTTATTATTTCTTTCTAATGTGTCTGAAACTATAGTATAATGATTTAAATAATGTCATTGATTTATTCAAGAATCGTATTCTTTTTTATGATATCATATATTATTCACTTATGAATTTATATTACTCGTACATTTGACAATCCCATGTTTAAGCAACATTTTGGGTAATAATGGTTTCATGTATCGTACGTGTTTGGACTTGTTGTTCTTGACATTATTACTTATATAATATTTTTATTTCTTCCTGAATTTAAAAAATTATTTATATTTCATATATATTCTGTATATATATATATATATATTATATATATAGAAATTAAATGACATACACAGTTCATGGAGATGGTAGGTCGTACGTACGCATGAACGCTGTTTTCATTTCCTTATTTAATTGAATGGAATTAAGTAAATCAAACATATATATATACATAAATCCATTAGAATTATTATTTCTTATATTTATTGATTATTTATTATATGTACTTTATAATCCTTATTCAATGGTTGACAAAGAGAATGAATCTCATCACGTCATAGAGACGGTAATCCGTATGTATTCACGAGCGACGATATTGTTTCCATAATTATTGAATGGTATTGGAATGGATTATATAATATCTCAGAATTGGTATCATGTTATAAAAAGAATATATAGTTATTATTTCCACCATTATACCCATCCATGTAAGGTGGTGGTGGAAAAATAGGTTACACCACTGCGTGGAAACTATAAGCTGTACGTATGCACGGGCGGTGATTTCATTATTTGTAGGCTGGATAGAATGTGAAATATGGTTTTTTCATATTCATAATAATATATTAGTATACATGTGACACTATGGTTATTACTTAATAATGAAACATATCATATAGAAGAATTATAATAAGAAATTAATTTGAAAGAATCGAAAAAGGATATTACCTCTTCTTTGACGCGCCTCTTCTAAACCTCATGTTAGGGCACTAAAGTAGGTATTTTATGAAGATCAGGACTTCTAGTATGTGTATAGGTATGTTTATAAGGTCAATGGATAGGGTTTGGCCAAGAATTAAGGCTCAAAATAGAGTGAAGTGGAGAGGAAGGAGGTGCCCTTATATAGGAGAGGAGTGGGGCACTTTTGGAATCCTCAAAAAATATTAATTTATAATAAAAACCAACCCCACATAAAAACCCCAAAAATGACTCAACATCAAATATGAGATGATATAGTGTTTTAATATCATCAAAAAATAAATTTTATAAATTTTTTAATTTTATTTTAAGCCTTATCATTTTAATTTATTTTTTGAATCTATTTAATTATATTTGTGTTTATAATATTCAAAATTTAAAATGGTTATAAATAATTAAATATGTGTTGTCAATTTTCCATAATTGGATACTTTATGACATGGTATACCACATAAATTCTAATTTGTAATTTTAAAATATTTTTGTGATCTTTAAAAAGTTTAATAATATTTTATTTATATAAAATATCAACAGTGTCAATTTTTTACATTATTCATTTATTTGAATTTAAATAAAATACACACAAGATATATATTCAAAAAAAAAAATTAATAGATTCCTAACATGTCATATTCATCTATAAAATTAGTGGAGATTATTAATTAGTTAATATAATAATTATTTTAATATTTTTAAAACTATTTATTTGATATTTCTCTTAATAAAATAATTACTACAACATTTTGGGATAATTATTCAATATACTTATTTTGGTATAAAAATTAAAAATAAAATAATATTTTGAATATAAGTATAATATCTTCTATAATAAAACTTTTAGTCGAATTTATCTTCTAAAACACCCAAATGTTAAAATGTTAATTTTATTAAATTATGAAGGTGACAACATTGACATCATTTAAAATAGAATAATATAAATGTCATAATCTATTTTTTAAGGCTCCAAATGGTCCTAAAGTCGACCCTTGGATTATTAGGGTGTATATATACTCTACCAATATGTTTTGGTCAAGTTTTTGGGTCTTTTAATAGGTATTATTATTTTAATAAAAACTATATTATTTATTTTTTAATAAATAAATAATTTATGCATCACTAATGTATAAGCTATTAAGGAAAATATATAATTATTTAAAATTACAAATAAATTACCATGATAATGAAAAACATGTTAGTATTCATATTATTATTTATAATCAAATATATATTACATTTATCTTTATATTAATATTAATTTAATTATTAAAGTTTGAGTGAGACATATTTCACTATCCTTTTAAAAAACATTAAATGTCTTATTATCATCCAAGTGGGTTCCAAAAGATTGACTTTTGACTTAATTATGTTTTATATAGAAATATAATCAACCAATTATATAATTAAAAGTTTTAGTGTAATTTTATAATATTATTTTTACCCTTAATTACCAGATTTACCTTTAACTGTGGTAAATAAAATTTACCGTAGTTACTATTCATAATGCCTAAACATAAAAGTTATCTATTTACACAATTTTAACCTCATTATTCCAAATATGAAATCTATTTTTATAAATTCAAAATACAGAAGATGCAGTAATTAATTCAAAATTAATCCCATTGTCGAAAAACACGGGTTTTTATTTAAAACATTGCAAAAGATTGAAATGTTTTTACCTATGAATTCAATGTAAATTTAATGATAATGATATAAATTACATTAAATGGTAAAAATATATTAAATTTATACTTTAAAACAATTAAATATTATAATTTAACCATATAAATTAACATGATGGTAAAATTTGTTTTCATTTAAAATTCAACATATTTTTACTATTCATCAAAATATGAAAGTTAATTGAAATATATTAAAAAATTATCCCAAGTAAATTTTTATATCCTTATAGAAACGAATAATTTTATTCATTCAAATTGAAATTCTAAATGTGTCAAAACTATATTTAAAGTGGGTGTGCCATCAAAAGGCGTCAAAACTGCATTTTTTGAAAAATATTAATTTTACCCGAAAAAATTATCTAGTTCGCATACCATGTTTTAGAATATGTGTATAATGAATGATGTAGTTATAATATTTAAAATTTGGTTTATACTATTCATAATGTATATTTCATAATAATATTATAACAATATATCGTTGTTTAGTGAAAATTGGCATTGCGTACAACACACGCTATTGAGGATGGTCGCTCTTGCGTGCAACACAAGACAAGAATAGTGTTGCGTATACTAAAATATAATATGGTGTTGTGTATTTCACAAGATAATTTTTCTGTATAATACAACACAATACATCAAATAAATTAAAATGAATATTTCTCATAAAATCTCAGGGTGTTACATTCTACCCCGTTAAAATGAATTTCGCCCTCGAAATTTGTCGGGGTAATAAATCGGTTACTACTTGAAATATTCATTAATATTAACCCACATTGTAAAAATTAATACTAAAACATAATTTTAATAAGGAATGTTAGAAACATAATTTTCACCCAATGTAACTCAGCACTGGGTTTCCACATAGGAGAATCTATGTGAAAATATGGATATATAAGAGAAATATAACCATCATATTCTGATGAAGAATGGTGGAGAACATGGCTATGAAAAATCCAACAATCACAAAGCCTTAAATTTGGGAAGATATAAGGTACTATCTGAATCATCAGATATAATGGTACTAGGACAACATTTTTGGTTTTCAAGATCATTTCCCTAATGCTGATTAACTTTTGGATAAGGAGAAATACAAACTTTATTTTAGTGTAATATCATTGTTGGTCATTCCATGAACAATTTCTAATTAATATCTTATTTAACAAAATAAATTTTAATTTATCATTCATGAAGTATAAATAGATCATGAGATTGAATTATAGGTCATTCTATCTATATCTATCACAAAAAAAGGTTAGCACAATATATTAAATATACATAAGTCCATCTATTGTGAGGTTAATCATATATGGTTCCAAAAATTTACATATACTTCATCTATCATACCGTTTAAAAAAATAAAACAAATTTCTACAAATGAGGTACTTCCTTTAGTCCATTGGTATGCGATAAAGGCTTTTCTCAATTCAGTTGTGGGTTCGATTCCCACAGCTTTTTCCGACGCGACGGGTTGTCGCCTATCCTGCTTGTTGTCAATTTTCTTAAAATATACTATTATAACATTATAGAAATAATATCAAAAACTTCTAGACATAAACAATAATATATTATGTCCAACGTAATCCATTCCAATCATTAAGCATATTCAAAATACTTCTGCCCAATCACGTAGTATAAAGAAAAAGATTAAAAGAGAGGTCATCTACCAAGCATGTGAATACCAACAATTATCCCTCATATATTATAAGATATATATTGTTGGTCACATTCAAAACATGTGAATACCTTAATCATGTTTTCTCATGAAACATTAATTTCCATAGAACCTTAGTGAATACATGAATACTGAAAAAAATTTATCTCATTCCATATACCAAAATCCCAAATTTCTATATACTCAAACCATGATATCACTTTGTCCTTATATCAGTCATGAGATCATTAATTCTATCGAACATATTATTTTCTCCTTATTGCTTCATTATGCACATATCATCTTCTTTATAAAAATATTTCAATCACATTTCATGGTTACCTATACCATATAATTATTCAAAACGAATTCATAGATATTCTAATATTCTATGATACTATAAATGAGATTTCACAACACTATTTTGGAATCTCATTACCTAAACATTTATTCATTCCACCAATTTGTTGTAATATTCCACATCACCAATATAGATCGCATATGACTTCCCTATATCCTTTTCCTTAATAGGTTGTTGATGATGATCATCATTAACCCTTGGATTAGGGGATTGGTTTGAATAGTTCCCCATTTACATGCACTTGTAGCATTAAATTGTTGGTGGTGCATTCTCTATAGTCTTTTTTCTATTCACATAATTAGGTACCTTTTTTAAATTACTTTGACACTCAGTTGCACGATGACCTTCTTTTCCAAACATAAAACATTTTCTAGTCAAATTAAGACAATCTCCACTATGCTTCTTTCCACAATTTGAGCATAGCGAAAAAATCATCTTCTTTTCACCATTGTTTTGAGATTTCTCCCTGAACTCCATCATTTGTTACTTGTCAAAACCCTGATATGGATATGTAACACCAATATCCAATTTTACCTTGATAGTACAACACACAATTTATTTAAAACTATTAAAGTCTCTTACAGCTAAATCCCTTCAAAGACTTAGTTTTAAGCCACTGATGAATCGATCAACTTTACTTTCAGGTTAGATGATAAAGCAAGATTCATACCTTGAAAACATGTAAAATTCTCCTTGTATATACCAACCGATTCATCATCCTTTTTATTAAGCTCAAGGAACTCCTTTTCAAACTTTTTTATATGAATATAAGGGAAGTACGTATGAAAAAACTTGTTCTTGAACTCATCCCATTCCATGGATTCAATTTCCTCTTAGGTCCTTGTATTCTTAATTAGAGTCCACCACTGGTCTGTTTCACCTTCAAAATGGTAAACAGCCAAAATTTATTTTTCATGTTCTGAGAAGTGAAGTATGAAAATAATTTTCCATGGTACTGATCCATTGTTCAATAATAAGTGGATCAGAATACCAATTGAAAGAAGGTGGACGTTGCCTGACGGATGACTCAATAGAATATTATTCCCTTATCTGCTCATTTGGAAGTCCAGAATGATTCATAGCTTGTGTGTGTATAACAATATTATTTTTCACTCCATATCCTGTAACATTTGTTTTTTTAGGAGGAAAATCATTTCATTGTCCATTACATTGATCAACATGGTTCCTTTGGGTTCCAACCATCGTCTAAAACCCAAAAAAATAATAGTGTGAGAGGCAAAAATCATGCTAGGAAAACAACATAAGACGGGGGGGTTACCTTCAATGTCTAACATCTTAGGATTAATTCTAATATTGTTACCATAATTCTTGGACTATAACTTATACATATACTTAACCTAAGGTACATCCCATGACATACCTTCGAAATATCTCTTGGGATGTCACTAATGCTTTCACATCCGAGTTTTCAATAGTTAACTAAACCTTCTCTCTGATACCAACTGTAGAGACCCAAATCATTATGTACATAGAAATTATATTTCTTTTGCGAAATACTTAATACATGACACAAACAGACACCCAAAGACAGTGTTAGTTTACTATCTTCAGAAACGTGGAACACAATCTTTTAATCATGGTGAAAGACCATTAAAATCTCTGATAAAGATCATCCCTTTAGTTTTACTGCCAAAACCTTTTGATTATGTCCTAGGTAAAAAACATAAAAAGGGTGAGCTCAAATGATTAGTCCGGGTAAAAAAAGGAAATATCAATCATATCATATTCATTTGAAAATCTTATCCTGCAAAAGATCATAATATCATGTCATTGTATAAATCAGAGAAGTTAAATGTAATCCCAATAATCATAACATAAGACATGAAAATTTTTGGCATATACACATAAGAACAGAAAATCATTTCATAATAGTTGAGGCTCACTACCAAGACCATAATAGTAGACAAAGTCTGTTACTTAACCGAGTTCACTCCTTGTTCTAGCCCTGTATCACAAAACCAAATTATATTGTCATTCTAAACATTTCTATCTCATGAGATATAAATCATTACCCAATTCATTGGAGGGAGATATAGTCCCCCCATATCATAATGAATCCATTCTTATTTGTGCCACAAAATCATAAATCATTCATCACAGCATAACCCATGTAATTAAATGGGATTCTAAACATCATGACATCATAACATAATCCATATAATATAAAAGGACTTCATAATAATAATTACATCATAAAATAATCAAATAAAAGTAACAATATGGATAGAAACATAACTCTATATCATCTTAGTTGGAACATAATTTTGATAAAACACTTGAACGTAGTTCTTAAGGAAAATATTCTTTCTTCTTCAAAAACGTTTTCTTCTCTCAATATGTCATGAAATTTTAAAATAAGAGAAGTTAATTTAAATTAAACTTGAAAACTTATAAAGGAATACTCATGGCCATAATTCATTATAAAATGATAAAAAAAACTCTATTCATGCCGTATAAGATAAAAAACATTATCCTCATACTTTTACCAGAAATGTCAAAAAGTACCACATTTTTTAAACAGACGAAAGATTCCTTCCATACCATACAGTAAAATCCAAAAATAGGTAAACAAGACTTTAAACATACATGGAATAATAGTAAATAATTTATGAAAAAAAATTTATAAAACATGTACATGGATGGTTAATATAACCCAAATAAATACATACATATAAGAAATCTAGGATAAAATTGAGATTGCAAAATTATCCCTCGCCATTTATGATCGGTGGAATCATACATGTCATAAAATAAAAAAATTAAATGAATATGTAAATAACATAACATTCATAATAAAAATAATAAAACATTCATGGGAAGAATAAACATCATACAAAATAAATAGATGTTGATTAAGGCATGTGTCTCATAGAAATAAAAGTTAGAAGAAATAATCCCTTTCCTTAGGTATGATTTCTTCATTATGTGTCTGAACCTCTTGTATAATGATTTAAATAATGTCATTGACTTATTCAAAAATTATAGTCATTTTTATGATAACATATATGATTCACTTACGACTTCATATAACCCGTTCATTAAACAATTTCATGTTGAAGCAACGTTTTGGGTAATAATAATTTCATGTATCGTACATGTTTGGACTAGTTATTCTTGACATTATTACTTATATCATAATTTTCTTACTTCCAGAATTTAAAACATGATTTATATGTCATATATATTCTGTATATATATATATATATACAATATATAGATATATTAAATGAAATACACTGTTCATGGAGACGGTAGATCGTACGTACGCATGAACGTTTTTTTATTCCATATTGAATTGAATAGAATTAAGTAAATGAAACATATATATACATAAATTTGTTAGAATTATTAAGTCTTATTTTTAACCATTATTTATTATATATATTTTTTAATCATTCTTGAATGGTTAACAGGGAGAATGAATCTCATCGCGTCGTGGAGACGGTAATCCATATGTACGCACGAGCGACGATATTGTTCCCATAATTGTTGAATGGTATTTGAGTGGAATATATAATATCTCAGAGTTAGTATCATATTATAACAATCATATATAGTTTTATTTCTACCATTATACCCATCCAAGTAAGGTGGTGGGGGAAAAACAGATTACACCACGACGTGGAGACGGTAAGTTGTGCGTACGCACGCGCGGTGATTTATTTTTTCATAGGATGGTAAAGAGGTGAAATATGGTTGTTTCATATTCATA
Source organism: Viscum album (assembly GCA_963277665.1). Taxonomy (NCBI): domain Eukaryota; kingdom Viridiplantae; phylum Streptophyta; class Magnoliopsida; order Santalales; family Viscaceae; genus Viscum; species Viscum album. The sequence continues at coordinate 1,243,763,739 of OY728156.1, read as the reverse complement.
ATAACATATCGGTATAAAATTGATATGGGATTTATTACATAATAATTAAACAAATCATATTCAGTAATTAGAAGAAAATATAATTTTGAAAGATTTGGTAAAATATATTACCTCTTCTTTGACTCGCCTCTTCTAAACCTCCTCTATGGGCACTAAAGTTGGTTTTGAAGAATTCCAAGACCACTAGTATGTTTCTAGGAAAGTGTATAAGAAAAATTTACAGGTTTTGGAAGAGCATGAATTCTCAAAATAGAGTGAAGTGGAGAGGGAGGAGATTCTCTTATATATGAGAGGAGAGGGGCACTTTTTGATTCCTCAAAAATATTAATTTATATTTAAACCCAACCCCACATAAAAACCTAAAAAATGACTCAACATATAATATTAGATAACATACGGTTGTAATATCATCAAAAAAATAGTCATTTTTTATTTTATTTTAAACCTTATCATTTTGATTTATCCTTATTTAATCTATGTAATTTTACTTTTTGTAATAATATTCAAAAAATTTAAATGGTTATAAATAATTACTTATGTGTTGTGAATTGTCCATAATTTGAAAATTTTTGACATGTTCGACCATATAAATTTTAATTTTAAATGAAAATAATTTTGTGAGTTTTAAATAATTTAATAATATGTTATTTTTATAAAATATCAATAGTGTCAATTTTGACACTATTCTTTTATTAGAATTTAAATAAAATCCACAAAGAAGGAATATTCGTACCAATATATTTAATAGATTCCTAACATGTCATATAAATTTATAAAATTTGTGGAGCTTATTAATTAGTTCATATAATGATTATTTTAATATTTTTAATACCATTTGTATGATATTTCACATGATAAAATATTTATTATAAAATTTTGGTATAATTATTAAATATACTAACTTGTTGCATAAAAATTAAAAAAATGATGAAGATAAATCTAATAGATGTTATGAGGATAATATTAGTCTAATTTATCTTGGAAAACACACATCTTTTAAAATTTTATTTTTATTAAATTATGAAGGTGGAAACTTTGACAACATTTAAAATAAAATAATATAAACGTAATAATCTATTTGATAAGGATCCAAATGTTACACAATTCTACAACTGTATGATTCTTGTATAGATATACTCGACCAATAATTTTTGGTAATGTTTTTGGGCCTTTTGATGGGTATTATTATTTTAATAAAAACTATATTATTGATATTTCTCTAAATAAATAATTTCTGCATTATTAATGTATAAGCTATTAAAGTTATTATATATTTTATAAAAATTACAAATAGATTTCCATGATAAATAAAAACATTTTAGATTTAAATTTATTATTTATAATCGAATTTATTTTTATTTTAACCTTATATTAAAAATAATTTAATTATTAAAGTTTGAGTGAGACATATTTAACTTTGCATTAAATAAAATAAATTAAAGGTCTTAATCTCATCCTATTGGGTTCCAATAGATTCCATTTAGACCCAAGTATGTTTTAGAGATAAATATAATCAACCAATGATATCAAGACAATTTTTAATGTAATTTTGTAAAATTATTTTTACCCTTAAATACCAGATTTACCTTTAACTGTGGTAAATAAAACTTACCGTAGTTACTATTCATAATGCCTAAAAATAAAAGTTATTTATTAACACAATTTTAACCTCTTTATTCAAAATATGGAATCCATTTTTACAAATTCAAAACACATAATATGTAGTTCTTAATTTAAAATTAATCATGTTGTTGAAAAAAAATGGGTTTTTAATTAAAACGTTACAAAAGATTGAAATATTTTTATCTATGAATTCATTGTAAAATTAATGATAATTACATACATTAAATTAACTGATACAAATATATTATATATATAATTTAAAACCCTTAAATATTATAATTTAATCATATAAATTATCTTGATCATAAAAGTTATTTTTAATTAAAATATAGCGTATTTTTACTATTCTTCAAAATATGAATGTTAATAGAAAAATATTAAAAAAAATTACCATGTAAATTTTTATAAAATTATTTCAATTAATAAGTTTATTTTTTCAAATTTAAATTTTAAAGGTTTCAAAACTATTTTTAATTTTGGGGTGCCATCAAAAGGCGGCAAAACTGCATTTTTTTAAAAATACTCATTTTTTTAGAAAAAATTATTTTGTTCTCATACCATGTTCTAGAATATGTGTAAGATAAATGATAATGTTATAAAATTTATAATGTGGTTAATACTACTCATAATGTCTTGTTCATAATAATATTATAACAATATATCTTTGTTTAGGGAAACTCGGTATTGCGTACAACACACGCTATTGAGGATGGTCGCTCTTGCATGCAACACAAGCCAAGAATAGTGTTGTGTATACTACAAGATAATACAGTTTTTTGTATAGTGAAATATAATATTTGTGTAGCATATAAAATAGGATATCAATGAAATTAAAAACAATATTACTCATAAAATATCGGGGTGTAACACTCCTCGCCACACAATCCACTACTCTTGACACCTTAACTTCTAAGAAGTGATTCAGTTTCGTCAGTTGGTCCACCAATACCTAGATTTCATTGCATCCTCCCTAGGCCCTATATAAACATATAATGTAATCTATCGATATGTTATCCCCCTATTACTCAAGGAAATATTTAGGATGAAATGAACTGTTGGGAACATGATGCACAACATTCACCTGCTGGTACACTGGGCACATTTCCAAATAATCCACAACATCTGGCTTCATCATTGGCCACCAAAATTATTCTCTAATTCCATGTTACATCATTTAAAATTTTTTTATCAATAGGTTTGATCTATGTAACTCATAGAGAACTCCCTTGCAGTACTCTTTGTTTCTGGTATGTAACCCTTGATGATTTTCATGGTTATAAAGTTTAAGGGTGATGAATGGGAGAGTTGGGAGAACTGTAGAAGTAGTTTTGAGTCAAAATGGAAGTCGCATAGGTGGTGCGCAGTTTGTCTAACAATACAGCCAAATCGTGCGTAATTGATCCTCTTGGGGCAGTGGGTCCATCACCATTGGATCATGGTTAGGGATACCATGTGATGAAGTCATGCAAGGGTCTTCCTAGGCAGTAGCTAATCCCTGGTTAGCGCACCATTTATCTAACTGTGTGAACTAAATGTGCCGATGATTTAAGGGAAGATCCTAAAAAGGTGGATTCCTCACGTTATTCCCACTATGTGACTCGTTTTTCCCCTAAAAGTCCAAAAATCCAAATTTTTTCTCCCATAAGGCCAAAAAGGGTTATCCCATAATTCAGGACGCGAGATGAAGGATTTCTTTATAGAATCAAACTCTTTTTGTTGAGGTATTTGATCATTCTTTATCTTTCTTGATCAGTTTCATAGATATACTTATATATATACATATATATCATTTTCACTCGTTTACTTATATATATGACAGGTATGGGTAGATAAATGTGTTTGGATTCCATTTATGATTAGATTTGGTCTTGATATTTCTAGGAGAAGTGCTCTAAGGTGGATTCTTAGAGAATCGACCCGGTTTTCATGTGTGTTCTTCGTTCATTGGGGTTTTAAACAAAACCATCAAGGTAGGAGGATTATTTATCTACTAAACTTATATGAAATTATTGAATTACATTCAAATTGAATGTGTGGTGTTTAATTGATTGTGATTTTGTTGTCAAAAACTTGTTGGAAACCTTCTTGAGTGATGGTTTTGAAATATGGAATATTGGGAATTTTGAATGAGTTCTTTGGTTCATGATTTTAAGATGATTATTTTAAAAAGGTGATTTTTCTAGATTATTTTAACATAAATGGTATTTTATGTTTTCAATAAAATGGAAGGTTTTATTTTAATGAAATTTTTGTTGAAAATTGGTCGTGCTTTGGTTTTCAATAAAAGTACAGTTTTGTTGAAGTTGGTTATTTTGGTAATTGAAATATATGGCATAAATGGTGTTGGTTTTTGTTCATTATTAAGAGGACCTTAACAATTAATGAGTAAAATTAGGGTACAAGGGACGTGACCCGGGACTAGGTGCATGTGTCATTAGGACACAAGTTAGTTGGATGAGAGACCGCTCATGAGTGTGGAACTATCAAAAAAAGAATGCTTGTGTGGGTGTGTTGTGAACTATGGAATGGCTTTACCAAATGATAAGAAAATTTTATTTTAATACTAATAAGTAGTTATTTTAATAGAAATATAAATTTTTTTAAATTTTTTTCTTTTTGTTTTTTTGTCACTTGGTTAGAAACAGTTTTTGGAACTTGTTTACAATTGGTTATAAACTGTTTTGGTAAATTAACTTATATAAACAGTTTTATATAATTTGGATAACTTTTCTATCATAGTGGAATTAGTAAGGAAGTCATTAGGGAAAACCTACTATGTTTTATACTCACCCCTTCTTGGCACTATGGTGCTTCTGCAGTTGCTATCTTCTGGGATAGGGGAAAAGGTAAATTTTTCCATATTTTTGGAACTACATCGTGTTTCATAGGATGTTCTGTGATTATGAATATTAGAGTTTGTGGATCATGGAGTCTTGTGATCTCTTTTTAGTCCTTATTTGTTTATCCATTGAGAAATTTGATACTTTTTTGGTCATCCATTGTGCTACACATTGTTATGGTTTTATGATATATGATGTAGCTTAGTGGTCATTCTTTTGATAATGCATCACTTAGTAAATGGATAGGCTATGGTTTGTTAGTTTGTAAGTATATTTATAAAAGGGTAAATCATACCCCACTTATATTTGAAACCCTTAGATGTTTTTGTCTAACCTTTGGTTCCTTGGGGTCCTCGCATAAGTCCATGTAATGACTCATTGTACTTTCATGACAACTAGAATGAGCGGGTCATTACAAATGGTATCCGTCTTGTACTTCCTTTGTTGTACAATGACTGTTCATTGTTCTTGGTCTTGGAGTTGAAATTCCTTCATGTATATTCAATTGGTTGAATTCTTAGATAGGATTTTGATTTTAGGAACAATAAATGTATATCATAAAAGGATGTAGCTAACTCGTTTATATAGAACTCCATGTTACCTGGGAGTTTGGTGAAAAAGTGTTTGGAGACACTTATAGAATCATGGAATCTCATTGTCATTGGTTTATCCAATGAGATGAGCATGACATGCATTGTAGAGGAATAAAATACCCCTAGGATTAAATATTTCATTTAGAGTAATGATTTATGATTTTGTGTAAGGTGTTAATTTTTTAAAAAAGTAGAATATATTTTCAAATGAAAGAGTTTGAAACGAGAATTTTTGGTATATTTTGAAAATGGTTTTGTTTTCAAAATCAAGAATGAATGTTTAAAAAATTGTTTGAATAGAAAAAGGGTCTTTTGAGAAACAATTTTTTGAGAGTTTATGTCTTAAAATTTGATATGCTAATACATCAGATGCTAGAGAGTGAGATTTATGGATTTTGTTGTTGGTTTAGAAAATGGCACCCGGTAGCCGTCATCAAGACCAACTTGAAGAAGCCGTGGAGAATATGGTCGCTCCCAAACCACGGGTTATCCAAGAGTTGTTTCAGAGTGTTGTACAAGATTTTAAATCTATTGATATGGGGAGCTGGTGGAGTGAGCCAATTCACATGTAATATACCATCCAGTTCATGAAGAACAATCAACCTAACTTACGGGGAGATGTTGAACCTGAAAATGCATAATAGTGGCTATGCAAGATGAATCATATATTTTATTTATACAGAATAGTGGTGGAGCTAAATTTCATGATGGAAATGTATATTCTTGAGGATATTGCATTAAAATATTGGGATTTATCAGTGTTAGATAAATTGGATGAAAGATTTACAAGGGATGATTTTGAGGAATTGTTCCAAAAACAATTCTGTCCTCAGTTGTTTATGATCTGAAAAATGATGTAATTATTCAGTCTGAGAGATGATAGTATCTTTGTCATATTTTATGTAGCTAAATTCGTGAATTTAGTCAATTTCTTCACCTAATGTAGAGGCAAGTGCATCCTTGAAGACACACATCTTCGAATCTGTTCAACAGAAGGAGATATTGTCATAAATTACGGTGCTCTATATCAAGGATTATAAAGAGATGGTGAACAGAGAAACATTGGATGAATATGATATCTCTAGATCGATGGGAGGAGGTATGGTGATACACACCATAAATAGTGGTGACTCAACTACTGTAAGTAAGTAGAAAGGGGACACCTATTTCCATAGTGAGAGTGGAAATAAGAATCTGATGGCTAGATTAGTGAACCTTCCCCCACGACACTAGAGAAAATAAGGTGGCTTTTAATTTAGTTTTCTTGACCACATAATGTGATAGTGTATGAAACATCCTAGAGAAATCCATAAGTGCTAGAATATGGAGCTCCTCGACCGCTATTTTCATAGTGCTCCAAGTTTAGGTGCATGAGATATTTCTCATGCGTCGCAAGATTCCTATGCTTTGATAGGGAAATGATAGAAGAACTAATCTCGTCAGTTGACAAGAGCTAGACTTGGTGATTCTATAAATTCCAGGACTTCTATTCTATGGAAATATAAAAAAGGCAACAATAAGGATAGTGCATCGATGAAGAAATTGTATGGAGTTGGGCAGTTGATGGTCAATTATCAAGCTGGACCATCTATGGTTAGAGGTATGATTCTTCTGAATTTGACCCCCATGAATGTGCGCTTTGATACTCCTACGTAACATTATTTCATTACTTCTCATACTATTGATATTCTCTGTTTAATGTTGGAAATAATTCCTTCTGTTTTAAAACTAAAAAATTCTCTCGGTGAAAGGCAATATCAATCCTTTGTGTATAGAATGTGTTATAATTGTTGATGTATCTGAGTTGAAATTAAACTTCTCAATGTTAGACAAAGACATCTATGATGTAATCCTGAATATGGTTTTTTTGACAACATGTAAGGATCACATTGACTAATATAGGAATACTATTAGTTTGACGACTGAGGATGACATCGAGCATCTATTCAGAGGAGAAAATATGGTAAAAAAGGTGAAAATAGTTTGTTAGAACCAATGGTTGGACCGATCTCTAACTAGTTGGCAGAATTGAAATTGGAATAAATGAAATATATGATGGAAAATAGTTTTACATTAGTTTTGGATAAATTTCTAGAAATATTTCCTAAAAACATCTCAGGGTTACTACCTATAAGGGAAGTGGATTTTATGATTGATCTCATTATGGGGACCAATTCAATTTCCCATAAATCTAATAAAATTCCACCAACAGAGTGAAGGTAATTGAAAGTAATGTTGGAGGATCTAGAAAGAAAGGGATTCATTCGACCAAGTACATCTCTGTGGGATGAGCCAGAAATGTTTGTGATGAATAAAGATTGAACTCTTTGGCTATGTGTTGTTTACTATAAACATAACCATGTTACGATAATGAATAGATACCCACTTCCACACATTGATGATTTGTTCGAACAATTAAGGAGATCTCAGAAGTTCTCTATAATTGAATTTTAATATGAATATCACCAGTAGTGAGTTTAGAAGGAGGATATTCTTAATATAGCTTTTAGATGCAGATATGGCCACCATGATTATGTAGTCTTGCCTTTGGGACTATCGAATGCACCAGCAGTCTTCATGGATTTGATGAATCAAATATTTCAGTGATATCTGGATTCATTTTTTGTGGTGTTTGTGGATGTAATTTTTTTGAATTCAATTACAAAATCTAAACATGATGAGCACCTACAAATATTGTTAAAATTCTTAATAGATCCCTATTTGTATGCCAAATTATCAATGTGTGATTTTTGGATACAAGAGGGATTCTTTCATGGTTATGTGATTTCTAAAAATGGAATTTATGTTGTTTGTGAAAATATAATAGTTGATATCTCATAGAAAACATTGAAGAATGTCTTTGAGATATGATGTTTTCTGGGTCAAGATGGTTTCTGTTGATTCTTTTTGTGTGATTTCTCATGAATTTCTTCACCAATTACCACTATGAAAATGTATAATTCTTCATTCCAATGAAAATAAGATTTCCAGAAATATTTCTATGAGATAAATGTTCAACTTACATTGGCACATATCTTGATTTTTCTTGAATCAATATCGGGGTACATCATTTGTTGTGATGCTTTGGGATCCAGGTTGGGATGTATTCTCATTCTAGGATTCCATGTGGTGTCTTATGGTTCAATATAGTTGAGACTGTATGAGATGAATAACCTAACACATGAAATGGAGTTAGTGGATGATGTCCATGCTTTAAATATTGGGTGTCATTATTTCTTTAGTGAGGAATTCACTATGTTTACGGATCATAAATTATTGTTTCACATTTTATTACTCTGAGATTTGAATCTTAGGAAAATGAGATAGATATAATATCTCAAAATATTTGTCATTGACTTGATGTACACACTAGTCAAAGGGAATTCAATGGTAGATTCATTGAGAAAAAAGTCAAATTCCCTGTGGAATAAAGATGCTTCATATGAATGGAGATTGATATCGGTATCTAACGAAATGCATGTGTAATGTGAAGACTGAAATGATGTTGCAGTATCCTTTTTATCTACACTTGTTCGAAATTTTGTATGTATGGTCAAAGAGGCACAAAAATATAATGGGGAATGTCTGGTAATGAGTTCAAAACTCAATGGTGGAGAGACTATTGGGGGATGGAAACATGATAGAAGATCAATTTTGTGCTTTATAGATCATATGGTTGAACCTATTTCATGGACGGAACAACACATTTATTCTTACCACCATTTGATATGGGTTATAAATCCAGGCACACGGAAGATGTATAAGGTGTTAAAGGTGCAGTTTTGGTAGAGCAGCATGAAAAATAAGGTGGTCGAGTTTGTCTCACAGTTCTTAACTTGTGAGAAAGTAAAAATAGAGCACCAGATACATGTGAGTATGTTGTAGTATTTTCCTATTCTAGATTGGAAATGGGAGTAGATAGTGATGGATTTTGTTTCAGGTCATACAGGAATTGTTGGAAACATTATGCCATATGGGTGAAAGTGGATCGACATACCATGTCGGCCCATTCCATCTATGTTTTTGAAACTCATATGGTCCAGGATCAATCTAAAATATATATCAAAGAAGTTTTAAATAGAAATGGAGTACCATTATTAATCATCTCAAACAGATATCCAAGGTTTACATCTCGTTTTTGGAAATCCTTACAGAAATCCCCTGCGACACAGTTGAAAATGAGAAAGATGTATCATCCTCGGATAGATGGATAGTCTGAGAGGACAATACATACATTGGAAGACATGTTTCGCTATTGTGTAATGGATTTTTGTGGCTCATGGGAAGAACATATATCCTTTTTACGGTTCATATAAAATAATAACTATCATGACTTGATACATATGGCTCTGTTTGAAGCATTTTTTGGGTGTCCTTGTCATTCTCAACAATGCTGGGTGGAAACAGGTGAAACATCAATAGTTGGGCCGAGATTTGTCTATGAAACAAAGATAATATTAAATTTATTAGAAATGGCATGGAGACAGCCCAGATTAATCATTAATGCTATACTGATCATCATAGAATACAGTTGTCATTTGTTGTAGGGGATCTTGCCTTCTTGGGGATATCTCCAAGGCTTGGACATTGTCATTTCAGGAAGCATGGAATGTTATCTCCCAGATACAAATCCCCTTTAGAGATACAAGAACTCAAAAGAGATGTGGTATATCTGTTGTTATTACCACCACAGTTCAGTTTAGTGCATAATGTGTTCCATGCATCTCAGAAGAAAAAGTATCAGCCTAATGGTGACTATGTGATTAGATTGGATCATGTTGACCTATAAAAAAATGCTTGATGATACATATCTTGGTACAGATTATTGATAGGAAATTGAAATCCATAAAACTAAAAAGTGTCGGTCTAGTGTGGGTTTTATGGAAGCATGGTCAGATACAGGAAAAGTCTTGGGAGCGTGAGAAATAAATGTACACTACTGGAATTAGAGGAATTTTCGACAAGATACCCTCGCATATAGGCTTTATCGATGGGGCCCTGTCACAAATTGTCTGTTACGGAAAATGGCATCGTATTGCTTATTTTTTGCGATGGGCCCATCGCAAAAAATAATATTTGCGAAGGGAAAGGACCCCATTGCAAATAATCCTCCAATTATATACATTATATATATAAATAAACCTTTTGTGATGAACCATCGCAAATACTATTTGCGACGGGGTAGTTCCCCATCGCAACTAATCCTTCAATTATTTACATTTTATAATCAATAACCTTTTTCGACAGCCTCGTCGCAAATAATATTTATGACGTAATGATCATCCCATTATAGATACTAAACATAATATAAAAATATTTAATAAAATTATTATTAATGAAAAAACTATATTAATATTAAAAAAATAAAAAAATAAAATAAAAATATTATTAGTAAAATAAATAAACATTAAAAAATATAATACTAAAAAAAATATTTAATAAAATTATAATTAATAAAAAATTAATATATATTTTATTAAAATAAAAAAAATATTACAATTCAAAATATTTACAAAAAAATATAATAAAATCATAAAGATTTATTATTATTTGTAAAATAAAAAAATATTAAAAAATATAATACTAATAATATTTATTAAAATATAAAAACAAATAATTATGCAATATTTCCACCAATATAAAAGACAGATACATTAAATAGTTCATATTACAATAAATCTTAAATTCAAATGTTTTTTAACATAAAAAACAAATAATTGGGGGGTCGTCTTCTGGAGGAGGTGGAGGAGCTTTAGGAGATGGTGGATTAAACTCCATCCCTAAACTACGAGTCAGACAGTGCATGTACTTCATCTGCTCATGACGATGATGTTGTTGCTACTGCCTTCGTTGCATCTCCTCCTCATGCTGTTGTTGTTACTACTGTTGTTGCCAAAACATCTCTTTATACTTCTTATGAAAACTCTCAATAAGATCAAATTGAGTTCGCAAATGTTCTTGATACTGTGAGGTAGAATATGATGCCTCTCTACGAGCTCCTCTCGAGCTAGACGCTGAAATCACAGCAGTACCACAATAATTACCATGAGTCAAATGAGAGCCGATACCAACTACTCGGCCCTTCTCAAAGCCATTCTACATCGCATGTATCTATGCAGCCTCATCGAAATAGTGGACACTGGTCTACTCAGTCATCTCGTCCTGACTCTTAGCCTAAGTCTGATAGGTCGTAGCCTCATATGACTCCTTCAAATTCAATTTGAAATTAAAATGGTGAAAATATTATATGGAGTTAATTTTCAAACTGAAAAAATAATACTAACCACAATCAGACACTGGCGATCACATCTAATCTCTCTTGTGGTGGGATTACTGTACATCCTCCAATAAATGTGGAACTCTGTAGTATTGGGATGCTCAACTGCCTACATAAGTATAAAATAAACTGTTTATATTTAAAGTTATATAAAATATTTAAAAAATATACTTACCAGATTCTCTCTATGCGTACTTAATGTACGGATACAAGCTCGATGTGTCACCTCCTGTCTCCCATGGTTCTACTGTCCCACTAATGATCTCCTATGAAATCCACCACCCAACTAGTGTAAACATAATCCATCTAAAATTTGAGATGAAATGTACTATGGTTTGTGGACTCTACATGACTCATAAAATTTTTTCACTCCTACTTTCTTAGTGGTTGTTCTTCTCAAATTGTGAAAAAACTGATGGAAATGGTCACACATAGACACATGTCATGCCGTGTGGATAGTTTCATGCATGCTATCATGAATGGGATACCATAAAATCAACAAATAATTTATAATATCAGGTTATTAATAAAATATATTTCAAAATAAATATTCTTGATTTACGTACCATCCAATGATCGAACATATCGTGTTGTACATAAATGGGAATCTTTTCCCATGTGATCCATGGTTGAGAAAAATAATTGTGCAAGATAGCGCCCCCTGTCGAATAGCTACATGAACAAAACTATGAAGAAGAAATAAATAATCAAACAATTAGGATATATATAACTAATTTAATGAAAGCTAACTAAAATATACATGTTATCATACCTCTGTATGCATGAATCGAAACCAAGACTTAGACGTCGATCGAGGATAGGGTCAGGAATCATCAATCGTGCAAGACAGTGCCCCCTCCGCGTACCCCCTGAACCGTTAGTAGGCTAAGGGTCAGATGGTCCTCAATCCCCCTTATCCAAAGGTAGATCAGCCTCCTGCAACTCACAAAATTGATCAGTATCCATCTGATACACAAAATGATTGTTTTTAGCAGATATTTGAAAATAGCTATTATATATAGATATAAATTCGTAATGATTATAACCATCATTTAATAGTGTCAATTTCCATCTTCATCCTCATCTTCATAGTGGTCCATGGAAATGTCTTCATCTTCCTCCCCAGCATCATCAATATCCATATGAGTTTCAGTGCAATCACCTCTTGCCATTTCAAATTCATTTGTAACATCATTAACATCTTCTTCATCATCGATCCTTAATTGTGGAGTGTCATCATCAATATTCACATCTCTTTGTGGAAAAATATTGATTTTCTGCAATCTCTTAAAAATTTTCAATTCCTTCCACCTCAGCGGAACCACATTCTGTTTGAGTAAACAGATTTTCCCAACATTTCATTTTTATTATGCTCCACTAATCACTCATGTCTCTTGAAATAGAAGAGTACTTTGTGTAATAAATATTATGTGCCTGTTGAGCTAGTAAAAATGGTTCATTTACTGCAAGAAGACTTTTATATTTAATATCGACGATTGCATTAGTTGGATGAACACGCAAGAGACTACTCAAAATTGTTATTTATTGCTATTTATTGCTATTTATTTCTATTTATTTCTATTTCTTCTTATTTATACTTATTTATACTTTTTATTTCTATTTATTACTATTTATTTCTATTTATTGATATATATTGCTATTTATTGCTATTTATTACTATTTATTGCTATTTATTACTATTTATTACTATTTATTACTATTTATTACTATTTATTTCTATTTATTACTAATTATTACAAATTATTACTAATTATTACTAATTATTACTAATTATTACTAATTATTCCTATTTATTACTAATTATTACTAATTATTCCTAATTACTCCTAATTACTAATAATTACTCCTAAGTATTCCTCATTATTTCTAATTATTACTAATTATTACTAATTATTACTAATTATTACTATTTTTTACTATTTATTACAATTTATTGCTAATTATTCCTAATTATTCGTAATTACTTCTAATTATTCCTAATTATTTCTATTTATTACTATTTATTCCTATTTATTAGTATTTATTACTAATTATTCCTATTTTTTACTAATTATTCCAATTTATTTCTAATTATTCCTAATTATTCCCAATTATTCCTAATTATTCCTAATTATTCCTAATTATTACTATTTATTCCTAATTATTACTATTTATTTCTATTAATTCCAATTTATAAATATTTTTTTCTATTTATTACTAATTATTACTATTTTGTACTATTTATTACTAATTATTAATATTATTTCTATTTATTACTATTTATTACTATTTATTACTATTTATTACTATTTATTACTATTTATTACTAATTATTACTAAGTATTACTATTTATTACTATTTATTACTAATTATTACTAATCGTTACTAATTAATACTAATTATTACTAATTATTACAAATTATTAATAATTATTACTATTTGTTACTATGTATTCCTATTTATTCCAATTTATTTCTATTCCTTACTATTTGTTCCTATTTATTTCTACTTGTTACAAATTATTACTATTTGTTTCAAAATATTTCTAATTATTACTAATTATTACTAATTATAACTAATTATTACTATTTATTACTATTTAATCCTATTTATTACTATTTATTACTATTTATTCCTATTAATTCTTATTTATTACTGTTTATTAGTATTTATTACCATTTATTACTATTTATTCCTATTTATTTCTTTTTATTGCTAATTATTAATATTTATTCCTATTTATTGTTAATAATTACTATTTATTCTTATTTATTGCTAATTATTACTATTTTTTCCTATTTTTTCCTATTTATTCCTAATTATTTCTATTTATTACTATTTATTACTAATTACTACTATTCATTATTATTTATTACTAATTACTACTATTTATTGCTAATTCCTACTATTTATTACTAATTACTACATTTTGTTACTAATTAGTACTAATTATTCTTAATTATTACTAATCATTTCTATTTATTCCTATTTATTACTAATTATTACTAATTATTACTCTTTATTCCTAATTATTACTATTTATTCCTAATTATTACTATTTATTCCTAATTACTACTAATTACTACTTATTATTACTAATTATTACTATTTATAACTAAAATACAGATAATAAAGAAATTTAAATATAATTTCATTACAACTAATAAACAATAATTACAAATTACATAAAAAATTAAATATATACAAAATTAAATAAAATATAAATACCTTTAAACTTGATCTCTGATTGATATAAGCACCTTCACAACTTCTCCGTAAAATGAAAATTAACTGAGAGAAATTTTCACTCTAAAATTCGAGTTTAGAGAGAGAGAGAAAGTGGGAAATGAGAGGAAGAGAAAAGAAACTGGAGGGGGTATATATAGGGTAGATTAGTTGCGACGAGACTAGTTGCAATGGGCTTACCGTTGTAAAAGGTACTATTTGCGACGGGCCCCGCCACAAATAACTTTGACCGCATTAATTGTTGCATGTGGTTAAAAGGGTATTTGCGATGGGGCCTATCGCAAAAGCTGACCTGCCAACACACCTTTTGTGATGGGACAACATCCCATCGCAAAAACTCATTTACTACTGCCGGTATTTGCGACAAGACCCGTCGCAAATACCCTCTGACCAAAACACTATTTGCGACGGGGGATCCCCCTGTCGCAAGTAACCTTCTCGTGCTTTGGCGCGCATCCCACGCTAATGGGTGCATCCCACCCCAAAGCGCGCATTACCTTTTGTGATGGGACCCCAAATCTCATCGCAAATAAACCCTGCTATGGACTATTTGCGATGAGAACTAATCCCATCGCAAATACCCTGTCGCAAAATAATTTTTTTCCCCGTAGTGGAAGGAGCAATGGCCTGAATTCTTTCTGGGTAGCAATTGTTTTCCACTTTGCAATGACGGAAAGAACAGTGCTGGGGATAATGTAGTACCCTCAGTTACTGTTAAGTAACCCTTACATGATGATTTTCATGGTCATAAAGTTTAAGGGTCATGAGTGGGAGAGTTGGGAGTACATTGGAAGTAGTTTTGAGGAACAATGGAAGTCGCACAAGCGGCACAATGTTTGTCTAACCATGTGGCCAAACCGGACGTAATTGTTCATATTGAGGAAGTGGCACCCACACGGTTGGAACACAGTTAGAGAGATAGTGTGAGGAAGTACTGCGACGGACTTCCTGGGCAGTATTTGACGCATGGTTACCACACGGTTTGTCTAACCATGTTAACAAACCATGCAGATGGATTAAGTGAGATCCTAAAAAAGTTTTTGTCACACATTTTTACTTCTAAGTGACTCATTTTTTCTCTTAAGCTGGCATAACTATAGATTTTTCTCCTACTAAGGCCAGTGAATGTTCTACATCATTCCAGAGGTGATCCAAATGATTTCCTTGGCGAATCCAATCCGGATTCTTGAATTATGTGATCGTTCTTCCTCATTCTTGATCAGTTGCATTGTTCTACATCTCCTCATCTCTTTGTTTTGTTTATATAAAGACATTATAGTTAGATAAAGGTTTCAGGATTCATGTATGATAATATTTGGTCTTGATCATTCTAGGAGAAGACATCTAGAGCAGATTCTCAGTGAATCGACTCGATTTTCTTGTGTTTTCTTCATTTATTGGGGTTTTTGTCAAAACCATCGAGTTAGGAGGCTTCTTTATCAAGTACCCATTTTATAACTGATTGTAATACATTCAAATTGAATATATGATATTGAATTTACTATGATTTGGTTTTTGAAAACATGTTGGAATCCTTCTTGAGTGATGATTGTGAAATCTGGAAAATTGGGGATTTTGAATGAGTTTTTTGGATCTGGATTTTAAAATGTTGATTTTAAAAAGGGGATTTCCTATATTTTTGTCACATAAATGGGATTTTATGTTTTCAATAAAAGTGAAGGTTTTATTGAAATGAAATATTTCTTGAAATTGGATATGTTTTTTTAATAAAAGTTCGGTTGTGTAGATGTGTGTTATTTTGTTAATGAAAATATTTGGCATAAATTATGTTGGTGTGTTTTCATGCTCAATGGTCCCTTAACAAAGGATGAGTACTGTGGGGGTTCAAGGTAATTGAACTTGAATTGGGGTAGTATGTCATTGGGACGCAATGTAATTGGATGAGAGACCACTCATGAGTATAGAACTGTCAAACGAAGCAGGCATGTTTTGGTGTGTTGTGAACTATGGAATAGATATGCCAAATGATAAGAATAGTTGTTTTTAATTCTTTAACTTAGTTATTTTTCTGGAAAAATAACTTTTTGGAAGTTGGTTTCTTTCGATTTTGCTTTCACTTGGATGCAAACGGTTTTTGGAACTTGTTCATATTGGGTTATAAAATTCTTTGGTAAACTGAGTTGTATAAACTATTTTATATAATGTGGCTAACTTTTATTTCCTAGTGGTGTGAGTAGGGAAGTCATTGGGGAAAACAAACTAAGTTTTATACAAACCCATTCTTTGTATCTTTGGTGATTTTGCATATATTATCTTCTGGGATAGGGGAAAAGGCAATGATCCCCATGTTTTTGGAACTACCTCGTGATACTAGGGATGTTCAATGGTTATGGAGATTTGAGCACTCAGAGTATGGATTGTTTTGGTCTCTTAAGAGTCTATAGTTGTTTATCCATTGTGTTCATTGATACTTGTTTTTTCTTCTGATGTGGTACACATTGATATGGTTTTAAGACATATGATTTTGCTTAATGGTCTTTCTTTTTTTCATGCATAATTTAGTTAATGGATTGGTTAGGGTTTGTTAGTTGTGTGTTTAATTCTAAAAGGGTAAATCGTCCTCCACTTGTATTTGGAACACTTCGGCATTTATTTCCATCCTTTGGTGCCTTGGGGACGTCTCATAAGGCCATGTAATGACTCATTTTACTCTCATGCCAATAATAATGAGCGGGTAATTACTTTTCTCCTGAATCTACAGCATAACAATCATCATCCCCTGGAACAACATCTGATTCTGATCATCCTACAACCATCCATCCGGAGCATCTACCTAGTCAACTCGACCACACATCACCTCAGCCTTTGAGTATCAGCATTGATACTCTTCAACATACTACATGAAATAATATTATAATATAATTTGAAACATGCTTCCTCTTCAACCATCCAAACCAACTTCTATGTTCAAGGAAACCAACTCCTCCATCGCCATAGATGCATCTTCCAATTTCCAAACTACATCCTTATATGACTTCCTGCCTATGGAAACAACCAAACAATTCACCTTTCCTACGGTATAAGAGATCTTGAATTTGTAATGCTTGAGAAAATCCATCCACCACTGATGTCTGGAGTTCCAGACTCACTGGTAAATGATATACCAATATGTCTTGTGAGTTGTGAAGAGCACAAAGTGCTTCCCAATGAGGTAATACTGCCATAACATCGGCACCCAACAGACTGCTTCTAGCTCTAGATGATGGGTGACATTGTAACATTCATGGGGATGTAACTTCCTAGACTCATAAGAGAAAACTCTCCATTGATGCATCAACACACACCTCAATCCTAGAGTAAAAATCCTCACAAAACACCTCAAACCTCCCCAAATCCACTGGAAAACTGTGAACTGGATCACTAACCACATTCCCATTCAGATAGTTGAAGTATACCTAATGCTACTCATTCCACACAAATTCATTTTCTGTTCTTGTTTGTACATTCAACATCTCTTCTACTTGAGATAAATTGGTAATGACATATGGTAATAGCTTGCAAGATCAAGAAAACTATATGCCTTTTCCACATTCAAGGGTGCTTCCACAAAAACAACATCCTCAACCTTTGAAGGGTCCACTTTTATGCCATGTTGATACACCACATTTTCAAGGAAGTGTATATATCATGTCCAAAAACATTAAATTGGACAACTTAACATAGAGCTGGTGGGGTTGAAGAAACCCCATGATTGTCTTGAGATGCTCGACATGCTCCTTATCCAATTTTTAGTAGAACAAGAACTTCATTAATGAATATGACAATGAATTATTCTTGGAACACATGAAATATGGAGTTTATAAGTCCTACTAAAACTGCTAGTGAATTTGTAACAATGAACGGCATAACAAAAAAATCTATGTTCTCATGCCTATAGCCAAAAGTAGTCTCCACAATGTCAGTCTCCTTCAACATCAACTGGTGATACCCAGACCATAGATTGATCTTAGAAAACTAACTTTCTCCACTCAACTAGTCTAGAAGTCCCTTTATGCTTAGGAGAGTATATCAATTCTTGACCATCCCCTTATTCAACCTCTGGTAGACTATTCACAGCATTAGAACACCATCTTTCTTATTCACAAATAAGATCGATCACCCCAAAGTGATAAAATAGGCCCAATAAATCGTATATTCATCAGATATTCAATTAGAATCCATAACACTCGTAACATAGTAGGTTTCATCTGATAATGATCCATCGAAAGTGAACGGGCACCAGGATGTCAGTCTATTCTGAACACAATGTCATGTCGATGGGGTAGGGTCACACATCCTTGTGGAAGACATCCATTAACTCTACAATAATCTCAAGAACTCCCAATTTGTTGGCACTCACAGATTCCCATGATAGTTCATAAAAAAATTAAAGAAGAGGCTCCAATCACCGACTTCCCATTAGAAAACTCCTCACACCAATGAGAAATACCTGTTTTCCATCCACAAAAGAATACATGAGTCTTAACCATATATATTTCATAATAAAAAGAAAAGAGTACAAGTAATCGGTGGTAAGGATGACATCGTATAGCTGCATCTGAAGTAGGAAAATATCCCAACAAGACTAATGGTTTCTCGTCATCTGTTTATATCCCCAGAACATATCGAACAAGAAATAATGACCTCCAATCATTGTAATAAACATTAGGGGACTTGAAAGAATATATATGTAAACTAATAGAGAATGGGATAAGATGGGTGAAACAATGGAGTATGAAGATACTGAATCAACCCAGGCATTAGCAAGATTACTAAACAAACTGATCGTACCAAGAATAAAATCTTGTTCTGCTGGAACTACTACCCTTATGGCATGAAAATGACCACACCCCTCTCCGACTACCCTATTATTTTGACCACCTCCATGACATTGTCTTGTTCTAGGTCCCTGAGGAATACCCTATGGTCGGACAATACCTACTCTACCTCGTGTCATTGGAGCTAGAGCATAATGTCCATACTATTAAACGACATGGACAAAAATTGCTGATGTGGTGGGCGCTGAACCTTTCCACCTCCACCAAACTATGCTTGAAATAGGAAATGACATTTAAGGTCCCCATTGTAATGTCCCGGATTTTTCCATGATTTAATTTAATATTATATGTGAATTCTTCCAAGACCAGGCTTTGAGACGGCGTGAAGTTCTGAGGACCAGTGAGCCCGGAACAAATGTATGAATTTAATTAAATAATTAAATAAAACACATGTGGGGTTTTCCTAAAAAAGTGGAATAACTCCTGAACGGGTGCTCGGATCATGAATCTGAGGGCATTGTTGCGTTCAGAGCAGCGATTTTACCTTAGGTGAGGCCTAACATCGGTCGGCGCAGGTCAGTGGTGAAATCTATTTTTTCGATATAACTGTAATAAAATATTTAATAAAAATATTTTATAAAATATTTCTGTAGTGAAGTCTTTTAATCCTTTAAATTAAATATTTCGCAGGGGATCAGGGTTATAGATCTCATAACCTTGAATTTCCCCTGAAGGCTTTGGAAAGCTCGGGAGAAAACCTCCCAACGTGGCGACGAAGTTCTTGACCAGTTTCACCGGCGATGACGATGTGACGACCAGATCTTCACCAATGAATGTCGCGGATCTAGGTAAGGAATTTGATCTCTTTGTGATTTATTTCCCATTCAGTATTTCCACGATGGACGCAGAATAATCAACGAACAAATTGGCATGTGGATTTATCATTATGCGGGATGAGTTATCTATGGGATCTTTTGGGGATTGATTCTTGAAGGTTATTTTTTGTTTCATTTAGCCGTCTAACGGTGACGAACTAAGATCGACACGAACATCGATTGAGGTTTATTCCTCTCGATTTGATGTGCCTTTCTTCCCCAATTTCTTGCGTTCTTCATGTGCATTCTACGCGTTCTTATTGGAGGTATTAATGATGGATCTTTCTACATCCGTTGTGTGATGCAATGATCGCAAACTGAAGATCTGGCATCGGGACAACCCCACGGAGGTACGACGGTAGTGGCGATGGAAATATCGAAGCAGATTAGAAGATATCTTTCTTCAAACGATTTCTGCATGGGTGACCGAAATCAAATTTTGGATCCTAATGAAGGTCGGAAACCCACGTATTCAGCATCACGATGGTGAGGGGACCTGAGATCTCAGGTTTTGCGGAAAACAGATGACAGATCGCGAATCCGGAGGTTCGGTCGAGGTGCAAGGAGGAAGATGATGGTTCTAGAGAAATTCTAACTACACGACATGTAGTATGGGATACACGGTGTGTGTTCATTATTGGGCCACCTGGTGTGTAATCCGAGAGTACATAGACACAGGATGGGTACACAGCCAAGGACACGGTGTGTATACCTTTCCCTGGACAGACTCGGCCAGATACACGAGATACTCCGTGTACTGGTACACGGGCAGGGCGACACGGATAGAGACCGTGTATGGGCACATGGACAGCATACACAGAGCGAACCCCAGGTTCTTGGACACGTCATGTGATCCTTCCACACACTGTGTAGTCTAGTTTTACACACCTGGACTAGAGACATGGTCCGTTTATATGGGAAGTACCCGAAGTCAAGGAACATGACGGGTGATGCTACTACATGTCGTGTAACCTGTTTTAACATGGCTTGAGCCATTTGTCTTCTGTGACTTGGACTAGCTTTCATAGGGTTCATACCCTTGGTCTTTCCCCTGAATGTTTATGGTATCATTTCCTACGTACAGAAGTATGAACCCTTTAGTAGGACTTCCTGAATAGAGTTGTTGTAATCCCCTCTATGAGACATAGATCCAGATACTCTATTCCTTCCTGGTACCCTAGGTAGAGTTATTGGTATCGATGTGACCTACCTTACCCGGGCGTTGATCCTCTGCTTAGTGGATTATTTCAAACTGAGTTGTTGGAATATCCCCATGGCTATTGGTTGTGATCCGAATCTGAGCATCGTATTCTTAAGTACTTGTTGAGTGAGTTCTCCCAGAACGAGTACTTTGTATCTCTTTCTTCAGACCTAGGAGTGTTTTCTCCCTGTTACGTGCTTAGTGGAATCTTTAAGCTGGATCTTAGTGGTGGTTTCGCGATAGTTTATCGCGTTTGAGTATATCTTTAAATTCTTGTTATATGTTCTGTAAACATATACTCTGTATAGCTGACTGTATCATTCCTTTGTGGTATTTTCTTTTGTTTTATACCTTTGTGGTTTTCGGGGTGTCCTACTGGGTATTATTATTCTCACCCCTGCATAGGCTTTGCATGCACATGTCGTGTATTGTGCAGACAAGTGAGCCTTTGACAAGATTCTAGGTGGACCAGGACCGGACAGTGCTCAATGAGATCAGGCAGGCTGAGGTGTGTTCTTACAGCTACGGATTGTAGTCCAAGTACTTTTTTGTACAGGTTGGACTCTGTTACAGACTTTCTTTTTGTGGGCTGGTACTTTTGGCCTAGGGTTTTACATTACTGTACTTTACTTTCTTGTCGTACTCTATTGGTTGGGATTTTAGTGTATGCATGCATTTCTGTTTTTAGTAATTTTTACTTTTCAGCTTTGTGGGCTTGTAGATGTGTGTGTGTGTGTGTACAGGTTTGTAGGAAATGCCTCCCATGTTAGTGACATGCCTACTCAGTGCTAGTCACCAACCCCTGGCCTATTGGAGGTGGGCTTGGGGAGTTGTGGAACAGTCCCCACTGGGACGGGTCAAGATAGAGTGGTATTAGATCTAGCTTGGTAAAACCTTAGGACTAATAGTTTGTGAGTTGATTTGGGGTAGCAGTGTTAAGTGTTTCGAGTTCGGATTTCAGGCCAGGGACCCCAGTGTTGGTGCAGGCGGCCGACGTATCCATACACCAAGACTCTGATAACATGTTTTTCGACTCGGAACATGAGAAAACTAGTTGAAGGGGAAAATAATGGTACATGCATCATATAGGAATGTGTTGTGGTTTCCATGTCCTTCTTGATTCAGCTCTCCAGATATACTCATTAACTGTGATACATCTTGTTTCATTACAGGATGCCTCCATGACACGCACCTGCTAGGATCCAGCAGCTCAGTCACGAGGATGACCCCCTCAGTGATGGAGCTTCGATACAGGGACCAGATCCCCCAGTTTTAACTTCGGGTGGTGTGATAGTTATTCCACCACCTGTAGAGCAGTGTTTAGTGCCTGTTGTACCAGTAGAGGAGGAGGGAAGGATGAGCGTACTCCATGAGTTTTAGAGGCAGAGACCCCACATGTTTTGAGGTGAACCTGGCCCTCATGAATCAAAGGACTGGCTTGAGGCAGTGTACAGAGTCTTTCGTTTGGTCAGGACACCAGCAGACCAGATGGTGATCCTGGCAGCGAGCCTTCTGCAGGGCTCGACAGGGTGATGGTGGAGTTTGGTTATCCAGACTCACGAAGAGGAGACTCTTTCATGGTCAGAGTTTGACCTTCTATTCATATAGGAGTTTTAAACGGTTACCCTGAAAGCAGTACGTATACAGGAGCTTCTTCAGCTCCAGTAGGGAACCATGATGGTGGTTGACTATTCATCTAGGTTTACCGACCTCTCACGGTACTCGATGTATATGGTCACGGATCAGTAAATCAGATCTCGGACATTTGAGCGGGGCTTGTGCAGAGACATCTTAGCTATCATCATCCCAATGAGCATTCCTACTTATGTTGGGGTGCTCAAACAAGCTTTGGTGGTCAAGAGCTTCTTGGAAGAGAAGAGACAACCATCAGTTGTCAGTAGTGAGCGAGCTGGAGCAAAGACCTCGGTAGTGGGGAGCCGGCGTCAGGGACCCAGGCATGGGAGACGTTTTCAGAGGAGATCCCAGGACAGAGGATCTTCCATAAAGGGTTCACAGGGCGCATCCAACCAGCCTCGAGAGAGGTGATTCTACTCATGTGATGGCAGGGGACATATCACTCGTGATTGTCTGACCCACCGTACTACTGACATGGGTGCAGTGGATGGACTACCGAGGTAGAAGCAACGTGTGGAGAAGGCAGATCCTGGGGTGGCAGACGTGGTAGAGGAGCTGAGAGAGCAGCTGGAGATGGTCGACATTTTGACCCTTTACCACCACCACCCCTAGGAGGTCCACCCCAGGTTCAGGGAGCTGGTGGATTGAGGCAGGGACAGCTGCAGGCAGTAGAGGATTATGACCCAGGTACAACCATAATTATTAGAGGTAGAATCTGTGTATTTTCTATTTGGGCTGCCATACTGATAGACATAGGTGTTAGTCATTCTTTTCTTTCTTCTTATCTTGTTCGAGACCATGAGATTCTAGTTGAGCCGTTGACTCGACCCTTACTCTTAGAATCACCGACTGGAGAATATTCAGAGAACACGCACCTTTGTAGTCAGTGTTACCGGACCTTTGGAGGTGAGAGCTTCGGTTCTAACCTCTTGGTGGTAGCATCGAGGCCTTATGATGTCATTCTTGGTATGGATTGGTTATCCACAGTTCATGCCCAGATTGACTGTTTTAGGCGAAGGGTGCAGTGTGTCCACTCTGATGGAATTATTTTCTCCTTCATCGGTGACAAAGAAACCCAGGAAGTGCAGGATGGACTCGTGTGTAAGAAGTTACAACTGATTTCACATCAGTTGGCTAGCATAGACATTGGCACAACAGATGTTACGAGTTTCCAGTTAATAGCAGTAGTGGCTGAGTATGAGGATGTCTTTCCAGAGGATGTCCCCGGACTACCTCCCCATCGGGAGAGAGATTTCTACATCAAGTTGCAACTCAGGACGACACCGATATCAGCATCAGCATAGCGGATGGCTTCTGCAGAACTTCGTGAGCTGAGAGTGCAGCTCTAAAACATATAGAGGAAGGGCATCGTGAGACCCAGTGTTTCACCCTGGGCGACCCCAATGTTGTTTTCCAATAAGTCAGATGGGAGGTTGAGGCTATGTGTGGATTACCAGCACTTCAATCAGGTGACCATGAGGAACTGGTATCCACTACCGAGGACTGATAACCTCTTCGACCAGTTAAAAGGGGCATAATGGTTCTCGAAGGTTGATCTACGATCAGGCAATCACCGGTTGCGAGTAAAGGATGAGGATATACCGAAAACAGCTTTCAGATGTCTCTACAGTCACAATGAATACTTGGTTATTCCCTTCAGCGTGACGAACGACCCGACAGTGTTTATGGGACTCATGAACCAGATCTTTCAGCCATATCTAGATCAGTTCATGGTGGTCTTCATCGATGATATCCTTGTGTACTCTGTGTTTGAGGAGGATCGTGTGAGGCACATAAGGATGGTTCTGGACACAATCTCAGAGTAGAAGTTGTACGGGAAACTCTCAAAGTGTCAATTCTGGATAAAGGAAGTCCACTTTTTGGGACATGTTATCTCAGCAGATGGTGTAGCAGTGGACCCAGCCAAGGTAGAGGTAGTGTTATCATGGGAGCCACCCCAGAGCATGACGTAGGTGCGGAGTTTCCTTAGGTTTTCCGGATACTATAAGAGATTCATTCCTGATTTCTCTAGGATTTCAGCACCCATGACAGCTTTGACCAGAAAGGGGCAGCCTTTCATGTGGACCCAGGAATGCCAGCAGGATTTTCAGCAGTTGAGATAGAGTCTGATGAGCGCCCCGATCATGAGACTACTAGAAGAGGGTGTCGAGTACATAGTGTTATATGACACATCAAGAACTAGGCTTGGTTGTGTCGTAATTCAGAGGCAAGTGTTGATTACCTATGGCTCACGTCAGTTGAGGCCACACGAGCAGAACTACGTGACACAAGATCTTGAGTTGGCAGCGGTAGTCTTCGCATTGTAAATGTGGAGACACTACCTTATGGGTGAGCGGTTTATTGTCTAATCTGATAACAAGAGTCTCAGATATATCTTTTCTTAGAAGGATCTGAATTTGAGACAGAGGCGGTGTCTTGAGTTTTTCCAGGATTATGACTTTGAGATCGTTTATACTCCTGGGAAGGGGAACGTTGTGAAAGATGCTCTCAGCATGAAATTCAGTTCGTAGTTTATGGGGGAGGCGATGAGGCAGTTGGCCTCCTTACAGTTATCCTTAGTGGATAGAGATGAGGGAGCTTACCTTCAGTCAATGGTTGTTACCCCTCCACTCTTATAGCGAGTCAAGGAAGCACAACTCGAGTATGCTAGCTGTGAGACTCTACGTACTCATATATCTGCAGGTGATGCTGCTGATGGATATTCAAAAGGTGGAGAGAACATTGTTGTTTTCATAGGGCACACAAAAATACCAGTGGCATTACGGGAGGAGGTTCTGAGGGAGTTTTATACATCTCTTTTGGAGGAGCATCCAGGCATGGGAAAGATGTACCAGGACCTCCGACGTCAGTTCTGGTGGCCAGTAATGAAGAAGAGTGTCGCAGAGTTTGTTTCTCAGTGCCTTACTTGTTAGCAAGTAAAGGCTGAGCACCAAGTTCCAGTAGGTTTGACTCATCCCCTTAAGGTTCCAGAGTGTAATTGGGATAGGATATCCATGTACTTTGTGATGGGTTTACCACGTACATCTAGGGTACACGATGCCATCTGGGTGATCTTGGACCGACTCACCAAGTCGGCCGACTTCCTAGCCATATGGGAGTAGAATTCAGTAGAGAGATCGTGGCGTCTCTACGTGCAGGAGATAGTTAGACTTCATGGAGTTCCATCAACAATCGTCTCAGATCGTGATGCTTGTTTCACTTCCCATTTGTAGAAGGGATTGCAGGAAGCTTTTGGGACTCAGTTACACTTGAGCACAGCGTTTCATCCTCAGACTGATGGACAAACAGAGCGTACCATCCAAGTTCTAGAAGATATGCTACGAGCTTTCATACTTGACTTCGGTCATAGCTAGGAGGATCACCTACCACTGGTGGAATTTTCTTATAACAACAGTTATCATTCCACTATTGGTATAGAACCATTCGAGGCTTTGTACGGGTGACCTTGCAGGTTACCACTATGTTGGACTGACCCAGGGGAGTCTGCACTCATGGGCCCAAAGATGGTGCGAGCTACTACAAATAAGGTGCAGGTCATCCAAGAGCGGATGAAGACTGCCCAGATTCGGTTAAAGCCTTATGTCGATAGGATAAAGAGGTCCTTGGAGTTTGAGGAGGTAGACCATGTGTTCCTTCGGGTCTCACCTCGATGGGGATTGTGAAGATTTGGTCGAGGCGGCAAGCTATATCTGAGGTTCATCGACTTTTTTTAGATTCTAAGTAGAGTTTGCGAGGTGGCATACCGCTTGGATCTACCTCCTCAGATGGACTGGGTACACAACGTCTTCCATGTGTCGTAGCTAGGGAAGTACATGCATGATCCATCGCACGTTATCGACTGGGGTGAGCTGGACATTGAGGATGGAGTGACCTTTGCTGAGTACCCAATAGATATCGAGGATCGACAGGAGAAGATCATTCGCGGGTGAGCTATTCCCTTGGTGCGTGTCTAGTGGCAGCATGAGAATCTCTAGGAGAGTACGTGGGAGCGGGAGGCTCAGATTTGTGCGCAGTTCCCACAACTTTTTTAGTAGCCTTTGTTTGGGCTTTTTGGGGATGTAAATCCCTAAGGTGTGGAGGATGTAATGTCCCGGATTTTTCCATGTATTATTTTAATATCATATGAGAATTATTTAGTGACCAGGAATTGAGATGGCGTGCAGTTCCGAAGCTCGGTGAGCCCGGAACAAATGTTTTAATTTAATTAAATAATTAAATAACACGCGTGTGGGGTTTTCTTGAAAAAAATGGAATAAATCCTTAACAGGTGCTAGGATCAGAAATCTGAGGGCACCGTTGCGTTCATAGTAGCAATTTTACCTTAGGTGAGGCCTAACATTGGTCGGCGCAGGTCAGTGGTGAAATCTAGTTTTTGGACGCAACTGTAATAAAATTTTTAATAAAAATATTTCATGAAATCTTTCTGCAGCGAAGTCTTTTAATCCTTTAAATTAAATATTTTATAGTGGATCATGGTTACAGATCTCATAACCCTGAATTTCCCCTGGAAGCTCTAGAAGGCTCTGGATAAAACCTCCTAATACGGAGACGATGTTCTTGATGAGTTTTGTCGGCGACGACGATGCGACGACTAGATCTTCGCCAAGAAATGCCGCTGATCCAGGTAGGGAATTTGATCTCTTTGTGATTTCTTTCCCGTTCATGATTTCCACGATTGACACAGACCAATCAATGAAAAGATTGTCCTATGGGTTGATCGTTATTCGGGATGGGTTATTTGCGGGATCTTTTGGGGATTGATTCTTGAAGGTTATTTTTTGTTTCGTTTAGCCTTCTATCGATGAAGAACCAAGATCAACATGAACATTGATCGAGGTTCATTCCTCTCGATTTTCCGTGCCTTTCTTCCCATATTTCTCGTGTTCTTCGTGTGAGTTCTACGTGTTCTTCTCAGAGGTATGAATGATGGATAGTTGTGCATCCGTTGTTGGACTCAACGATACCAAACTAAAGATCTGGCATCGAAACAACCCCACGGAGGTGCGACAGTAGTAGAGATGAATGGATCGAAGCATATTAAAAGATATATTTCATCGAACGATTTCTTAATGGGTGACAGAAATCAGATTTCAGAGCCGATAGAATGTTTGAACCCCACAGATTCGGCATCATTATGGAGAGGCAACCTGATATCTCTAGTTTTGTGGAAAACAGACGACAGATCGTGAATCTGGAGGTTCAGCAGAGGCGCAAGGAGGAAGAAGACGGTTCTGGAGAAATCTTGACTGCACGGCGTGTTGTATGGGCTACACGGCGTGTGTTTTTAATTGGTCCACCTGGTGTGTACTCTGATAGTACATGGACATGGGATGGGTACACGGCCAAGGACACAGCGTGTATACCTTTCCCTGGCCAGACCTGACCAGATGCAGGGCATATCCCATGTACTGGTACACAGGCATGGCGACACAGATAGAGACCGTGTACGGGCACATGGCCAGTGTACACAGACCGAACCCCAGGTGCTTGGACATGGTGTGTGATCCTTCTACACACCGTGCAGTCTTGTTTTACACACCTGGACTAGAGACACAGACCGTTTATACACGTAGTACCCGGAGTCAAGGAACACGGCATGTGATCCTACTACATGCCGTGAAACCTGTTTTAACATTGCTTGATCCATTTGTCTTTTATGAATTGGACTAGCTTTCTTTGGTTTCGTACCCTTGGTCTTTCCCCTGAAAGTTTCTGGTATCATTTCTGACATACAAGAGTATGATCCCTTCACTAGGACTTTCTGAATAGTGTTGTTGGAATCCCCTCCATGAGACTTAGAGCTGGATCATCTATTCCTTCCTAGTACCCTAGGTAAAGTTCTTGGTATCGATGTGACCTACCTTACCCGGTCACTGATCCTCTGCTTAGCAGATTAGTTAAGACTAAGTTGTTGTAATCACTCCATGGATATTGGTTGTGATCCCCATCTGAGCATCGTATTCGTAAGTACTTGTAGAGTGAGTTCTCCCGGAACGAGTACTTCATATCTCTTTCTTCAGACCTAGGAGTGTGTTCTCCCTGTTACGTGCTTAGTGGAATCTTCAAGCTGGATCTTAGTGGGGGTTTCACGATAGTTGATCGTGTATGAGTATATCTATAAATTCTAGTTATATGTTGTGTAAACATATACTCTTTAGAGATGATTGTATAATTACTTTGTGGTATTTCCTTTGTTGCGTTCCTTTTTTGTTTTTAGGGTGTCCTACTGGGCATTGTTATACTCACTCCTACACGGGCTTTTCCTGCACGTGTCGTGTTTTGTGCAGATGAGTGATCCTTTGACAGGATTCTCGGTGTACCAGGACCAGATGATGCTCAGTGAGATCAGGAATGCTGAGGTGTGTTCCTATGGCTATGGATTACAGTCCCAATACCTTTCTTTATAGGTTGGACACTGTTGCAGACTTTCTTTTCGAGGGATTGTACTTTTGGCCCAGTGTTTTAGATTACTGTACTTTACTTTTCTGTCGTACTCTATTGGTTGGGATTTGGGTGTATGCATGCATTTCCATTTTTCGTAGTTTTTACTTTTCTTCATTGTGGGCTTGGAGATGTGTGTGTGTGTGTGTACAGGTTTATAGGTAATGCCTCCCATGTTAGTGACATGCCTACTCGGTGCTAGCCACCAGCCCCTGGCCTATTGGAGGCGGGCTTGGGGAGCTTCGGCACGGGCCCCACTGGGACGGGTTGTGACACCCATGACCTCAACTACTGAAACACCATGGTCCCATGCCTATGGGAAAATCAGAATGACCAGAAGGATGAAAATAACACTGCTGAGGTCACCTCCCAATTGGTCAAAACCACAAATATCCGGGAACCTAAGATCATCTTCTGGAAGAATTCCCCTTCATTGGACCTTGATAGACCACCTCAACAAGTATAAATCCTTCCTGTTGTGTCCACTCAACCAATTCCCCCTTCATTTGGACCTCTAGGTATTCTGGTAGGGTGAAGGTAGTAACTGCATACTGGAAGGAGGGATGAAGTGCCTCCTCTATGCATCTCGCTTGGGTCTCCTCATTTGGGAATATGTATACAGTAAAGAGAATGATATCCTTAAAATTTATCCCCAAATCCCTCACTGAAAGACTCTACTATAGGAGGGATATTATCTCCTTCCTCATCACAGCCATCATCATCATATAATAAAATTATACCCAAAACTCTTTCTCAATGTCCACCCATACAACATGAGTCTACATCCTCTCATCATGGTAAAAATTCCTCTATTCATGACGTGATCCCTTCATCTAGATCACTTCCAAGGGACCCTCATACTTTGTTGAAGCCCAAATCAAGGTGAAGGTGATTGGAAGTTCCTCATGAAAACTCTCTTTTTCCATGTCCAAAACACTGCCTTCCTTCTTCCCCAATGTCTATAGCTTGAAATCAAGAAGCATCTTCTTCCATAGGTTGTGCACATCCTATGGATCCACTTTCCCATGATCATCTGTAGTTTCCTTTTGAGCCTCCATTACCATAGAAAATTGTGGATGTTGGATAGGTGCCATAGATGAAATGTATCAATGAAATCTTAAGCCCAGGTAGTATGTGATTATATAAGATTCATTTTTACTCTTTATTTGTTTTATATTCTAAAAAATGTCAATGAAAATAATAATAACACATGTCAACACAATGCATGCACCTTTACTAGGGACTCTACGCTGCAAACAGGGTAGCATCACTTGGTCGTTCAGTTAGATTAGAGTATTTGAATATGATCTCAGGGGCAATAAATTATCTATCCCAAACATTCTTCCCGAACATCTGTCATGCAAGAAGATCACCTTCCACTATGTCTATACCAACCCATGAAATACTTTGTATGCCTTACTCTGATCTCCATCTTATCCCTCAACCACCAGCTTCTGATACCATATGGTCACGACACCCTCTCTCCAATGACTCCACTAATGAGCTAGAAATATTGAAAGAGAGATAATGACCCCCCAAGTCCCACCTTAATTTTTCCCTGGGGTGGCGACTAGCACCATGTGTATATAAAACTCACACAAAGGAAATAAATACACTTTTTATAGTATCCAATACCGATAGAAAAGATGTATCAACCTAAAATAACTCCAATATATATATATATACATGAAAGTTCCCAACATACACCCCACATGCATTTCCAAGATAAAATTCCATAAATTCAATGAAAACACACAAGTAAATAACAAAATAAAATAGTTAAGAAGCAGCACATAAACCATACAGAAGCCAGAGCTAGTAAGGTCCATCATGGTTTGCATAATATCCCATGAATCTTGAAATAAATTTTATATACATAGGATTACCATACATGTATAATTAGTTGGAAGAGCCAAAGTCTCCCATGCTCAAGTGGGACAAGCATACTAATTCCCCTGATAGAAAAACATCTGAAACCTAAAAAGCACCTAAAAATGTATACAATCCATCCCAACAACACCAAGGAATGCCCACCAAATAATTCAAGTAGAGTAATAAAAAGTAGTAAGAACATCGATATTTTGGAACACCACACCACTTCCCACTAGTTAACTAGTTATCCTTAGTGGAGAATGACCTCAAGTTATGATTCTCTTCCACAAGACCCATAGCCAAAACCTACCTTCACACACTTGGACCACATACCACAACCCTCCAGATAATAACTAGGCCTCAACCATACCACCCCATATGCAAAACACTAAGTTCTAATCCCAAGGAATCTTTGGAAGCACAAAAAAACACATCTCAATGACACATGGGATGAAAACCTCACACAAATACACTTTGGCCTCGTAACTGTAACACAACATTCCTGAAGTTTCTTGGGCTACCAATCCCTAGAAGAGGGATCATTTAAGAGCCTATAACCTACCATTTATCCTCTCATCAGGATTCCAGGAAAGGACACCCCCCCCCATAAAAATGGGATTTCTTGGAACCTAGTTCTCATCACTGGTGGGGTGCATATATAAATCACATAGAAATACTTGTATATATATATATATGTAACAAACACTCATCGACTCCTCGACCTACCGATGCCTTGACCAACTGATTCCTCGACTCACCAACGCCCTCACTCACCAATGCCCTAACTCAATGATGCCTTATCCATGTGATTCCCTAACCTACTCACACCCTGACCTATGGAAACTGAGAAAGGGATGTGAGATACCAATTCCAAACTACCAATGATGACCTTCTGAGGAGAGTTGGTGATGTAATTTATCCATCCCTGACTAACCAATAGAAAAACTAGAAATTTGGAAGACTATTAAAATGAGTTAGTGTTGCCTCCCAGAACACCCCAGACACTGTATTTTCAGAAAATAATAGACTAGAGAGGCCCGAGCAATTATAATAGATACTTATAAAATTATTATCTCCCTCATGAATTAATCCACAAACCCATAATAAAAACAAGTCTAAAAACCCACCTTGTAAGATACCTCTCAATGATATTCCACCTCGTGTTTTCTAAGAGGTGGAGTGAATGCTCAATATCATAGAACACATCCTCCAACATCTTCTAATCGAAACATCCACAGGATACACCACACAATAACCAACAATACAGAAACATGAATTAGGGAATTCCATTGGCCATGTCCCTCTAACCACTGTCTAGCACAAAGGTGAACGATACAACCTCCCATACAAGGCCTTGAATGGAGCCTTTACAATGGAAGAGAGATATATTATTTTGAGAAAACCATACCATGTAAAATTTATTCACCCATGACCCAAAAAAGTCTGAGATTCATGCTCATAAAATTATCTCTAACTTAATTATTTTCCACTCTGTATTTCCATCATACAGAGGGTGGAAGGATGTGCTAAGGTGAAATTGAGTCCCAAAAACTTGTATTAATCCCCTCCAGACTAATGTGGTAAAACATGCATCCCGATATAAAAAAAATTATCTCAGAACACCATGCTTCTTCACCACCTCACGTGCATGCCTCCTCTCCACAAAATCAACTACTTTTGAATACTTAACTTATAATAAGTGATTCGAATTCATCAGTTCGACCCCCAATACCTAGATTTCATTTCATCCTCCCTAAGCACTAGAATATCATATGAAGAAATCAATCGATATGTAATCCTACTATAACTTAGGAAAATCAATAGGATGAAACAAACCAATGAGACCATAATAAACAACATTCACCTTCTAGTAATCAAGGAATATTACCTAATAATCTGCAAAATCCAACTTCGTCATGGGCCACCAAATTTATTCTCTAAATCCACGTTACAACCTTGAAATTCATGGTTGAAGCAGTTGTGTTGATCTATGAAACTCCCAAATAACCCCTTTGTAGTAACTTTGGTTTTTGGTATGTAATACATAATTGATTCTTTTAATTTTTATAATTATTAAGGGTGATTAATGGGAGATTTGAGAGAACTTTTGAATTAGTTTTTAGTAAAAATGGAAGTCGCGTAGTTGGCGCACAGTTTGTCTAACCGTGAGGTGAAATTGTGCATAATTGATCCCCTTGAGTCAGTGGCTCTATCATGGGTGGAGCATGAATATGGAAACCATGAGAGGAAGCTATGTGAGGGTCTTCCTAGGAAGTAGATAATGAATGGTTAGCACACAGTTTATCTGACCATTTGAACTAACTAGGTGAATGGATTAAGTGAATATCCTAAACAGGTGGATCTCAACCGTTATTGCCTCTATATGACTCGTTTTTTCTCCTAAGAGGCCAAAAACCTGGATTTTTCTTCTCATAAGGCCAAATATGATTCTCCCATAATTATGGTGGAAATATGTAGGCTTTCCTTGGTGAATAAAAGTCGTATTCTTGAGGTATGTGATCGTTCTTCATCATTCTTAACCAATTTCACAGATATACATTGATATTCATATCCTCTTATCTCGGTTATTAGATATACGAGCTTTATGGGTTGATCTATTTTTGTGTATTCCATGTATGATTATATTTGGTCTTTATATTTCTAAGAGAAGATATCTAAGGTGGATTCTTTGAGAATCCACCCTGTTTTCATGTGTGTTCATCATTATTTGGGGTTTTAAACAAAACAATCGAGGCAGGAGAATTCGTTATCAACTAAAAATATAAAAAATTATTTGATTACATTAAAATTGTATGTGTGGTGTTTATTTGATTGTGATTTTGTTGTCGAAAACTTGTTGGAATCCTTTTTGAGTGATGGTTGTGAAATCTGGAAAATTATGGATTTTTATTGAGTTATTTGATTCTTGATTTTAAAATATGGATGTTAAAAATGTTGTTTTCATTGATTTTTGGAACATAAATTTGATTTTATGTTTTCAATAAATTGTAAGGTTTAATTGAAATGAAAATTTCATTGAAATTGGTAGTGTTTTGGTTTTCAAAAAAAGTTATGTTTTGTTGAAGTGGGTTATTTTGGTAATAGAAATATTTGGAATAAATGGTGTTGGGGTGAGTTCATTCATAATAAGACCTTAACAATGATAGATTACAATTAGGGTACAAGGTACGTGACCCTAGACCAGGGGCATGTGTCATTGGGACAGAAGGTAATTTGACGAGAGACCGCTCATGAGTATAGAACTGTCATACAAAGCATGAAAGTGTAGGTTTTTGTGAACTATTGAATGGCTATGCCAAATTATAATAATAAATAGTTTTAATTATTTGTAGTTAATTTATTGGAAATATAAATTTTTTGAAATTTGTTTCTATTGGTTTTGTTTTCACATGGTTGCAAATAGTTTATAGAACTTGTTTATAGTTTGTTATAAACTGTTTTGGTAAATTGACTTAAATAAAATATTTTATATAATGTGGCTCATTTTTTTATCATAGTGGAATGAGTCGGAGATTCATTGGGGAAAACCTACTGAATTTTATACTCACCCCTGCTTAGCACTTTTGTTCTTTTTTAGCTGCTACCTTCTGGGACGGGGGAAAAGGTAATGTTTCCAACATTTTCTGGAACTACCTCATGATGCTTAGGATGTTCGTTGATTGGAGAGATAAGAGATCATGTATCATAGAGTCTTATGGTCTCTTGTTAGTCCTTATTTATTTATCAATTTTTTAATTTGGTAATTTTTTGGTCATCCGTTGTGCTACACATTGATATGGGATTCTGATATATGGTGTTTCTTAGTGGTGTTTATTTTGATCATGCATCACTTAGTAAATGTTTTGGATATGGTTTGTTAGTTAGTTTATTTATTTATGAAAGGGTTAATTTTCCACAAATTATATTTGAATCCCTTCGGATATTTTGGACCGCCTTTGGTGCTTTGGGGACCTCGCATAAGTCCATGTAATGACTCATTGTACTCTCAAGACAATGGGAATGAGTGGGTCATTACAAATGATATCAGTATGGTCCTTCCATTGTTGTACAAATAGTCATAAATTTTCTTGGTCTTGGAGTAGAAATTACTTCTTGTATATTTTGTGGGGTGAGATTTTAGATAGGAGTTGGATTTTAGGAACATTAAATGTATATCAAAAAAGGATTTATCTAATCAGTTTATGTTGAACTTCATGTTACCAGGGAGTTTGGTACACATGTATTTGGAGACACGTATAGGATAATGGATTATCATTGCCATTGGTTTATCAAATGAGAAGATCATGACATTCATTGAAGAGTAAGGACATACCACTAGGATTACATATTTCATTTAGAGTAATGATTTAAGAAATTAGTTAAGGTGTAAATTTTTTAAAAATGAAGAATTTATTTTCAAATGAATTATTTTGAAATAATGGTATTTGGTGTATTTTGAAAATGTTTTTGTTTTCAAAATCATGAATGAATGTTTAAAAATGGTTGGAATATAAAAAGGGTCTTTTGAAAAGAAATTGTTTGATAGTTGATGTGGTATAATTTAATATGATAATCCATCAGTTTCTAGAGAGTGAGAATGATGGAGTTTTTTGTTTGTTTATAAAATGGAACTAGGTAGGCATCGTCAAAACCAACTTGATAAATATATGGATAATATGGTTTCTCCTAAAACATGGGTGAACCAATAGCTAGTTCAGAATATTTTACATGCTTTTAAAGCTATAGATATGAGTAACTAGAGGAATGAGTCAATTCACATGGAATATACCATCCAGTTCATGAAGTATAATCAACCTAACTTAAGGGGTGATGTTGAACCCGAAAAGGCAGAGGTGTGTCTAAGTAGGATGAATCGTATCGTCGATTTCACCAGAACCCTAGTGGAGATAAAGTTCAAGAATGAGAAATATATTCTTGATGATATTGCATGACTATGGTGGGATTTAGTAGTGCAGGCTAAATTAGATGAAGGATTTACGTGGGAGGATTTTGGGGAATTGTTCAGAAATGAATTCAATCCTCATACATTCATGATATGGAAAATGATGGACTTCTTTAGCCTAAAATAAGAGAGTATCATTGAAATAGAGTATACATCTAAATTCAATAATTCAGTCCATTTTTCACCCGATGTTGTAGATAGTGCATCCTTGAAGGCACACATCTTCGAATCAGGGATATATAATGAAATATGGTCATAAATGATGGTGCTCTAAATAACGAATTATAAAGAGATGGTGAACAGAGCAACATTTTATGAATTTAATATCTCAAGATCGATCAGAGGAGATATGATGATACCCACATGGAATGGTGGGAA
The DNA here is from genome assembly GCA_963277665.1 of Viscum album. Taxonomy (NCBI): domain Eukaryota; kingdom Viridiplantae; phylum Streptophyta; class Magnoliopsida; order Santalales; family Viscaceae; genus Viscum; species Viscum album. Next base: position 1,243,726,995 of record OY728156.1, on the reverse strand, counting down.
CTCAACTGCTGGATGTAAGTAGAAATGGCGTAGCTATTTCCATGGTGGGAGTGGAAATTATAATCTGATGACTAGATCAGTGAACCTTCCCCCACGACCCTTGAGAAATGAAGGTTTCTTTCAAATTTTTTTGCATGAACACATAAAGCGATAGTGTTTGACACAACCTAAATCAATCCATAAGTGAAATAATATAGAGCACCTCCTACGCAATTGTTGGAGCGCTCTAAGGTTAGGAGCTCGAGATAGTTCCCAAGCATCACAAGCATCTTTTGTTTTGACAAGGGAAGGATAACAGAACTAGTCTTGTCAGTAGACTCGAGCTATCCATTATGATTCTATAAAAACCATGACTCGTAAGCCATGGAAATCAATGAAATGATACAATTAGAAAAGTGCATCAATATAGAAATTGTATAGAGCGGGGAGGATGATAGTCATTGATCAAGCTGGACCATATATGGTTAGAGGTATGATTCCTTTGAATTTGACCCCCATGCACATGCTCTTCGATACTCCTACATCTAATTATTTCATAACATCTCATGATATTAATTGTCTATGGTTAATGATGGAAATGATTCCTTCTATTTTAAAACTACAAACTCCTCTCAGTTAAAGTCAATGTCAAGACTTTATGTGTAGATCATGTTTTATAACTATTGATGAAGCTGAGCTAAAATGGAACTACTCAATGTTGGACCTGGACGTCTATGATGTAATCCTAGATATGGGTTGTTTTAGAACATTTAAGGCTCACCTAGACTGTTATATAAAAACTGTAACTTTCACGAATGAGTATGGCATCGAGCATCTATTAAGAGGAGAAAGAATTGGAAAAAGGTGAAAATAGAAAGTTGGAACCAATGGTGGGAATGATCTTTTACCATTTGGCTACATTGAATTCAGAATCAATAAATGATATGAAGGTAAATAGTTTTCTAGTATTTTTGGATCAATTTAAAGACATATTTCATGATAACTTCTCTGGGTTACCATCTATAAAGGATGTGAATTTTATGATTGATCTCATTCGGAGGACCAATCCTATTTCCCTTCTATCTTATAGAATGTCACCAGTAGAGTGAAATTAATTGAAAGTGATGTTTCCAGATCTTGAAACAAAGGGTTTTATTTGACCTAGTACATCATTATGGGAATCACCAGTCTTGTTTATGAAGAATGTAGATTGAACTCTTTGGATGTGTGTTAATTTTCATAAACATAACCAAGTTTAGATAAATAAAAGATATCCACTTCCACACATTGATGATTTGTTTGATCAGTTAAGGTGAGATCAGTGGTTTTCCATGATTGACTTTCAATCTAGATATCTCCAATTGCTAGTTTTGAAGGGGGATATTCCAATGATAGATTTTAGAAGTAGATATGGCGACTATGATTATATAGTCTTTCCTTTTGGTCTAACGAATTCACCAGTAGTCTCCATGGATTTGATGAATCTGATTTTGTAGCAATATATGGATTCATTTTTTGTGGTGTTTGTGGAGGAAATTTTGGTGAATTAAATTACAAGGGCTGAACAAGAGGAGAACCTACAAATTGTGTTACAAATCATAATAGATCCCCATTTTTATGCCAAATTATCAAAGATTGATATTTGGATACAAGAGGTAAGCTTTCTTGAATATGTGATTTCTGAAAGTGGTATTTCTGTTGATTATGAAAAGATAAAATTTGAAATCTTTGGGAAACTATCGAGTAATGACTTTGAGATATGAGGATTTCGTGGTATAGATGGTTTCTAGTGATGCTTTGTGCATGATTTCTCATGACTATCTTCACAAATAAAAACTATGAAAAAGTATAATTTTCTATTTACAATGGATAGAAGAATTCTAGAAAACTTTCTAGGAGCTGGATTTTCAACTTACATAGGCACTTAACTTGAATTTTCAATAATTAAAACAACGGTATATCGTTTATTATGATGCTTCTGGAACCAGGTTGGGATGTGTTCTCATTAAAGTATATTGTGTGGTTGTTTATGTATCATGGTATTTGAGACTGTATGAGATAAATTACCCAACACATGAATTGGAGTTAGCAGATGTTTTCCATGATTTAAATTCATGACATCATTATCTATTTTGGTGAAAAATTCACTATGTTTACAGATCATAAATTATTGAAACACCTTTTCTCTTTGTGCGATTTGAATTTGAGGCAACGAATATAGATTAAATATCTCAAAAATTTTGACTTTTACTTGATGTACACACCAATAAAATGGAATTCAGTGGCGGGTTCATTGAGAAAAAAATTCATATGCTCAGTTTGATGAAGAAGATTTAGAATAAGGGCAATTGATATCGGTCACTTATGACATGAAAGTGGAATGTGAAGACACAGGTGATGTTGTAGTTTTCTTCTCAGCTACACTTGTTCCAAATTTGGTATGTATGTTCAAAGAGACACAAACATCTGATGTGGAATGTCTGGTAATGAGTTCAAAACTCAATGTTGGAGAGACCATTGAGGGCTAGAAATATGATGGGAGATTAATTGTTCACTTTATAGATCATATGGTTGTACATATTTCTTGTCAGGGACAACACCTTAATGTTTACCACCATTTGATATGGGATATACATCTAGGCACACATAATATGTATAATGCATTAAAGGCACAGTTTTGGTGGAGCATCATGAAAAAAAGATGGTTGAGTTTGTCTCGCAGTTCTTAACTTGTAATAAATTTAAAACATAGCACCAGATACCAGTGGGTATGTTATAGTATATTCTTTCTCTAGTTTGGAAATGGGAGTAGATAATGATGTATTTTGTTACAGGTCTTCCAAGAATGGTTTGAAATCACTATGCCATATGGGTGATAGTGGACCGACTTAACAAGTCAGCCAATTTCATCCTTATTTGTTAGACTCGTATGGTTGAGGATCTATCTAAATAATATATCCATGAATTGGTAAAGTATCTTGGAGTACCAATGTTAATCTTCTTAGATAGATATCAAAGGTTTACATATCGTGTTAGGAAATCCTTACTGAAATCCCTTGTGACACAATTGACTATGAGAAATGTAACATCCTCAGATAGATGGATAGTCTTAGAGGACAATACATTGGTTGGAATACATGTTGCGGTATTGTGTAATAGATTTTGGTAGCTCATGGGAGGAGAATATACCATTGGTTGTGTTCTCATACAATAATAGCTATCAAGCCTCGATACATATGGTTCTGTTTGAAGCATTGTATAGTTGTCCTTATCATTCTCTACTATACTGAGTGGAAATTGTTGTAGCATCGATATTTGTGGTATGATTTGTCCATGTAACAATGGAGAATATAAAATTTATTATAATGAGGAAGTAGATAGCTCATATTCGTCAGAAATCCTGTGCATATCATCGTAGAAGACTATTGTCGTTCACTGTGAGAGATCATGTCTTCTCGAGGATATCTATAAGGATTGGACATCATCGTTTCATGAAGCAGGGAAAGTTATATCCTAGATCCATAGTCCTTTTTAAGATAATAAAAATCATTAGAGATGTGGGATATTGGTTTTTATTACCACCACAGTTCAGTTCAGTGCATAATTTGTTCCATGTATCTGAGTGGAAAAAGTATCAGCCCGATGCTAACAATGTGATCAGATGGGATCACATTTATATATAACGAATGCTTCATTGATGCATATCCCAATATGAATTTTTTATAGGAAATAGAATTACTTAAAATGGAAAAGAATCAGTCTATTGTGGGATTTATGGAAGCATAGTCAGATAAAGGAAAAGGCATGGGAGTGCGAGAAGTAAATGAAAGGACAATGGCCATAACTCTTTCAGGGTATCCAATGTTTCCTACTATATGAGGACGGAAAGACCAATGGTGGGGAGAATGTTGTACCATATATTTCTTGTATGTAACCCTTACATGATGATTTTCATGGGTATAAATTTTAAGGGTGATGATTGGGAGAGTGGGAAGAACTTTGGATGTAGTTTTGAGGCAAAATAAATGTCACACGGGTAGCAAATATTTTGTCTGACCATGCGGCCAAACCATGTGTAATTGTTCCTCTTAAGGTAGTGGCTCTAACATGGTTGGAGAATAGTTAGTGAGACTGTGTGAGGAATCCCTACGAGGGACTTCCTGGGCAGTAGCTAAATCATGTTTGGCACACAGTTTGTCTTACCATGCAAACTAATAGTGCAGATGGTTTAAGTGAGATCCTAAAAACCTGGTTGTCTCCAATTTTTTTCTTCTCAGTGACTCATTTATACTCTTAAGTGGAAATTACTCTAGAGTTTTCTTTTCCTATGTCCAATTAAGGTTCTACCATCATTGTAGAGGTGATCCAAAGGATTTCCTTGTTGAATCCAATCCAGATTCTTAAATTATGTGATGGTTATTCCTCGATCTTGATCAGTTTCATAGATCTAATTATCATCTTCTCTCAGTTTCATAGATATAAAGACATTATTGGTAGATATAGGTGTGTGTAATCCATGTCTAATGATATTTTATCTTGATCATTCCTGGAGAAGTTATGTGAGGTGGATTCTTGGAGAATCGACTCGGTTTTCTTGTCCTTTAATCATTCGTTGAGGGTTTTGTCAAAAGCATCGAGGTAGGAGGATCCTTTATCAACTCCAAATAGTAGAAAAGATTTTATTACATTCAAATTATATATATGTTGTTGAATTTATTGTAATTTTTTTGGATAACTTGTTGGAAACTTTCTGGAGTGATGGTTGTCAAATCTGGAAAATAGGGGATTTTGAATGAGTCATTTGGTTCTTGATTTAAAAATGTGGATCTAAAAAAGGGTATTTCCTATATTTTGGCACATAATGGGGATTTGATGTTTTCAATAAAAAATAATGTTTTTTTGAAATTAAATGTTTCATGTAATGAATTTTTTAATAAAAGTTTGGCTTTTTGTAGTGAGATATTTTGGTAATGAAAATATTAGGCATAAATGGTGTTGGTGTGATTTTTGGCTCAAAAATCACTTAACAAGGGATGAGTATGATGGGGGTTCAAGGGACATGACCCTGAATCATGGGAGTGTGTCACTTAGACACAAGCTAATTGAATGAGAGACCAGAAATGATTATTGAACTGTCAAACGAATCATGCATGTGTGGGTCTGTTGTGAACTATGAAATAGATATGCCAAATGATATGAATAATTTTTTTTAAATATACGAATTAGTTATTTTTCTAGAAAATTAACAAGATGGAAATTGGTTTCTTATGTTTTTATTTTCTCTTGGTTGTAAACATTTTTTTGAACTTCTTTATATTGGGTTATAAACTGTTTTGGTAAATTGACATGTATAAACTATTTTATATAATGTTGTTAACTTTAATTTCCTAGGGGCGTGAGTAGGGAAGTCATTGGGGAAAACCTACTGAGTTTTTTACTCACCTGTTCATTGGATCATCGTTGATTTTACAGATTCTATCTTCTGGGATAGGGGAAAATGTAACATTTCCCACTTTTTTGGCACTACCTTATGATACATGGGATGTTCGATGATTGTAGATATTGGAGCTCATGGAGCATAGATTATTTTGGTCTCTTAAGTGTTTGTAGTTTTTTATCCATTTTGTACATTGATTCATGTTTTTTATACCAATGTGGTACACTTTTATATTGTTTTAATATATATGATTTTTTCATGGGTCTTTCTTTTATTCATGCATAATTTTGTAAATGGGTTTTCTATGGATTGTTAGTTTCATGTTTAATTCTAAAAGGGTAAATCATCCCCCACTTGTATTTGTAACCCTTTAGTATTTATTTCCATCCTTTGGTGCCTTGGGGAAGTATCTTATGGCCATGTAATGACTCGTTGTACTCTCATGCCAATGAGAATGAGTGGGAAGTTACATCCCTCATGAATCTCCAGCAGAAAAAACATCTTCTCAGGGAACAACATCTGATTCGGATTATCCTATGACCATCCCTTCATAATATCTACCTAGTCAATGTGACCACACATCACCTCATCCTTTGAGTGTCCCCATTCATACTCTTACACATACTACATTAAATAATATTATACTATAATTTGATATATACCGCCACTTCCACCACCCATTCTAGCATCTATGTTCATGGAAGATAACTCCTTCATCACCATAGAAGCATCCGCGATTTCCAAACTAACTCATTCTATGACTTCCTACCTTATGAATCCACCAAAAAATTCCCTTTTCATGAGGTGTTAGAGATCTTTAATTAATAATGATGGAGAAAATTCATCCATGACTGGTGTCTACAGTTCATTTCACGCTGGGATATGATCTACCCATATATCTTGTGATCTGTGATGACCACAAAGTGCTTCCCAATAAGTTCATACTGCAATAACATTAGCGCTAAACTGACTACTTCTATCTCTATATCATGGGTGAATTTTTAATATTCATGGGGATGTAACTGCCTAGACCCATAAGAGTCAACTACCCGTTTCTGGATCAACGCACACCTCAATCCTATATGAGAAGCCTCACAAATCACCTTGAACATCACCACATCCTATAGAAGACTAATAACTGGATCACTATCCACTTTCCCAATGTGATAGTTGAAATATTCCTAACACTACTCATTCCCCACAAATGTATTTCCCTTTCTTGTTTGAATAATCCATGGATAATCTAATCGATATAAATCCTGTATAAATATCCTTTAATAGACTACTAGACCGAGAAATCTAATATCCTCTTCCACATTCCTGGGTGCTACCCAAAAAAATACCTCTACCATTGATGGGACACTTTTACGCCTTGCTGATACACCACGAGTCCAAGGAAGTTCACATCTCATTTCTAGAAACATTCATTTGGAAAAATTAACATAGATATGGTGGTTTCGAAGAGACTCCAAGACTATACTGAGATGCTAAACATGGTCCTTATCCAATTTTGAGTAGACCAAGAATTTCATTAATGAATATTATAATGAATTTTTCTAGGAACACATGAAATATAGAGTTCATAAGTCCCTCTAACCTGACTAGGGCGTTCATAACAATGAACTCCATAACAAAAAACTCTATGTTACTATACATATACAAAAAATTATTTTCCACAATATCAATTTCCTTCACCGTAAACTAGTGATACCTAGACCATAGATTGATCTCAGAAAACCAACTTCCTCCCCTAAACTTGTCTAAAAGACCATTTATGCTCCGGAGTGTATAACAGTTCATGACCATCACTAGATTCAACCTCCAGTAGACTATTAATAACTTCAGACCACCATATTCCTTCACAAACAAGACCGAGCACCCCATGGTTATAAAATAGTCCCAATAAATCGCATATTCATCATATCTCCAATCTGAATATATAACACTCATAACATATAAGGTGTCATCTGATAAGGAGAATTCCAAAGTGAATGACCACCTAGTTGTTAGTCAATTCTGAACAAAATGTCATGTAGATGGGGTAGGTTCACAACATCCTCAAGGAATACATAAATGAACTCCACAACAATCTTTGGAACACCCAACTTATCAGCACACACAAATTCCCCTAATATATCAAAAACCATTGAATGAAGAGGCTCTGCACACCAACTTCCCATATGAAAACTCTTATCACCAATGAAAAATACAAGATGTCCTTCCACAAAAGAAAACATGAATCATTACTAGATTCAGTTGATTATAGAAAGAACTGAGTACAACTAATTGATGTTAATGATGACATTTTATGGCTACATCTGCAATAGGAAAATATCCCAACAATACTAATGTAGTTCTATCATCAGTCTACATCCCGGAAACATGTCTAACTAAATGGAATTTCCACCAATTAGTGTAATAAAAATTAGTGGACTTGGAAGTCTCTCGATGTACAGTAATAGGTAATGGGATTCGATGGGTGCACCAATGTAGTGTGAAGATAAATAATCAAACAAGGAAAAAGAAATTGTACATAACAAACTAATCAAGCCAAGAACAATCTCATGTCTTGCTGGGACTGATACCTCTATGGCATGAAAGTGTCCACACCCCTCTCCTAATTCCCGATTATTTTGACCACCTCCTCGAAAATGTCTTGTTCTAGGTCCCTAAGGAACACCATGAGGTCGTTCTATACCTACTCTTCCTCCTATCAGTGGAGCGAGAGCCTAATGTCCCTACTGTTAAATGACTACGACAACAATTGTTGATGAGGTGGGCGCAGAACATGTCCACCACCACCCTACTAAGCTCAAACAAGGAACTGAAATTGAAGGTTCCCAAGACCTCCTCAAGTGAATCACCATGGTCACAAGCCTATTGGACAATAAGAATTATATAAGGATGTAACAGTCACTACTGAGGTCTCCTCCCGATTGGTCAATACCTCAAAGGCCCCAGCCACTAACACTATCTTTTGTAAGAATTCCCCTTCATTGTACCTTTCTATATCACCCCTAAAGGTTGAACTCCTTCCAATTTTGTCCAATCAACCACTTCCCCCTTCACTTGGACCTCTAGGTATGCTTGTAGGGTGAAGGGAGTTACCGTATACTGGAAGGAGGGATGATGTGCCTCCCCTATACATTTTGCATGGGAGTCCTCATCTGGGAAGTGGTCCGTAGTAAAGAAAAGGATGCGATTAAAAATTTTCCCCATCTCCCTCACTGAAATACTATACCACTAGAAGTATTGTAACTTCTACTTCTTCACGGCCATCATCATCATATAATTGAATTATACCGAAAATACATTCTCAATATCGACCCACATAACATCGATCTACATAATCTCCCCAAAGTAAAAAAATTCCACCATTCATGAAGTGATCCCTTCATCTGGTTCACTTCCATGGGACCCTAGTACTTTTTCAAAGCCCATATCATGGTGATGGTGATCTCATGATCCTTAAGAAAACTCTTTTTCTCCATATCCAAAACACTGCCTTCGTTATTCCCAATTGTCTACAACTTGAAATTATAAAGCTTATTCTTCCAAAAACTATCCACATCCTCTAGATCTACCCAACCATGATCATCTGTATATTTTTTTTGTGCATATACTACCTATGAATATCAGGGATGTTGGATAGGTTCCCTAGCTGAATATTAACATGTAAATCATATGCCCAGGTAGTATGGAATTATATAAGATTCATTTTTACTCATTATTTGTTTTAAATTCTCAAAAACATCAATGAAAAAATAATAATACATGTTATCATGATGTATGCACCTTTCATAGGGTATGTACCTTGAAAATTGGGTAACCTCACATGGTCATTCAGTAAGATTAGAGTCTTTGAATAGGATCTCAGGGGCCCTAAAATTATGTATACCGAACGATCTTCCCTGACATCTGTCAAGGAACAACATCACCTACCACTATTTCCCTACCAACCCATGAAATCCTTATTATGACTAACTCTGAACTCCATCATGTCTTTAAACCATCATCCTCTAATACCATTTGGTCATGACACCCTCCTTCCAATGATTCCCCTCATGAGCTAGAAATATGGAAAGAGAGATAATGACCCCATGTCCCGCCTCCATTTTTCCCAGGGGTAGAGACCAGTACCATGGGTATTTAAATCTCACACAAAGGGAGTAATTACACATTTTATAGTATCCATTGTTGATAGAAAAGAAGAATCAACCTCAAACAACTCCAATACACACACAGACACAGACACACACACAGATGTGTGTGTGTGTGTGTGAAATTACCCAACATACACCCAACAGTCTTGTCAAAGATTAAATTCCATAAATTCAATAAAAAAACTCAAGTAAATACCAAAAAAAGCTATGAAACAGAACATAAACCATTGAAATGCTCAAGATAGTATGGTCCATCATTTTCTGCATACTCTCTAATGAAACATGAAAACATTTTTATATACATAGGGTTACTATACATGTATACTCAGTTGGAAGATACAATGTATCTCATTCTCATTTGATAGAAGCACAATAATTACCCTATTAGAAAAACATCTGAAACCCAAAATAACCTAACAATGTATACTATGGAACCCAACATCACCGAGGCATGATCACAAAATAACGAATGTCGATTAATAAAAATTAGTAATAACATCAATATTTTGGGACACCGCACCACTTCCCACTTTTTTACTACTAATACCTAATGGAGAATGTCTGGAATCTATTATTCTCTTCCACAAGACCCATCGTCACAACCTCTGTTCACACACTTGAACCACATACCACATCCCATCAGATGATACCTAGGAATCAACCATGCCACACCCTACCCAAATACACCCAGTTCTCAACTCAAAGAATCCTAGGAAGCATAACAAAAGACAAACTGAAGACACATTGGAAGAACACCTCACAAAAAGTCACCTGGGCCTCACAATTATAACATAAAATTCTTGAAGTGTCTTGGGCTACCAATACCTAGAAGAGGAAGCATATAATATCTAAGAACCTTCCATCCATCCTCCCATTGGGTTGTCCGGAATGGACAGCCTACCCCATAACAATGGGTTTGTTTGGCACATAGTTCTCATCACAGGTGGTGTGAAAATATAAATCACATGTCAGTACATGTATATATATATGTAACAAACACTCAAACCAATATAAGGGTTTTCAAAACAAACTTATTTCTCACATGATACACAATTAATGTAACCACAAAAACTATTGTTAATGAAAATATCTCTTGATCCAATTAAATGTCTTATTATGTAAAATGGTTATATAAAATATGTTCTTTTTTGGTTTAAGTTTTTTGAATTTCAAAATACTATTAATAATTGTTACCTTTTCTAATATAACTATTAAAAATGGTCAATTTATTATTTTAAATATAGGTCTTTAACAAATCCAATTTATTCAAATAAAGGAAACGATGGCCTCGTCCAGTAGGATTGCTCCATATGAAGATCATTTTCCCAAGCTAGGAATGGAGGTGGCATCACTGGGATTCACTCTTGACCAAGCCTAATCACACGTTAATCTTAAATGGTACCATCTACAAGAGAAGTGTAATTTGATAGGGATTACCACCGGGGCGATGTTATCTGAGCCACCCCAAGAGTCTATCACCGTCTCACACCATAACTTTATGTCATATGCGGGTGTTATAAGGGGTTATATAAAAAGGCCCTAGTACTATGATTATGTGGAATATTTTTGTATATAATAATAAATAGGCATTCATTTTATTATTGTTACATTATAAATTTTTTTTAATGTACAAATACTATTTTTAGTTCATACACAATTATAAAATATATTTGGATAAATTATTTTATTTTTAATTAAATATTATTTTAATTAAATATTATTACTAAATTAATTTTTATTCAACATAAATTATCATATAATTTTTATGAATAAAATTTTAATTGTTATTATGGTTTGAAAGCTGTTTTTGTCAAAACCCATGAATTTTTGATAAATTTCGTTATTTAATTTTAAATGTAAAAAATTTAAACAGTTAAAAAATTATTTAGAAAAAATGAATATTATTTTAGGAATGATGATGTCAAAATTATGAAATAGTGAATTTTTTATAATTTTCTAAGACAGTCAAATTTTTTGGCAAAAATTAAATTCTGTTAAAATATATAATGTTTTTTATGAAATCATAATGACCCAATAGTAATGAAATATAATACAATAAATGAGATTTTATCCAGATATATTTTTAATATTTAAAATAATTTGATTTTAGATTTGTTTTATTAATTTTATGGTGCCTTATTGGACCCTCTATGACTTATAATTCATTTTAACTTTTTAAATTGATTTTCCTGTGAGTGTGACTCAAATTCACATAATTGAGCCTAATATTCTAACAAGTTAGTCCATTTTCCTTATAAATAATTTTTTCCACTCCCCTTGTAAAAAAACATGGGTAAAACCCAGGGTTTGGTTTTTGGTTTTGATTTGATTAACTTGTTTCGTTCAAAACCTATATAATAATGAATTCCCTCATTATTTCTATATAAACCCACACTATATCCCACTTCTAAAAACTCAAAACCATTGTAAAATGTCCCTAGTCATCCCTTATCTCTATAAAATCCTCCCAAAGAGCCTTAAGAACCTATGAGGCCTCTCTATCTCCTCTCTTAAGCCTTTGGGATCACACTTCCAAGAAATGGATATCTTCCTTTATCATTTTTTCCAAATTTATTTATATCGTTATACACTTTTTTCATCAATTAATTATTATGGGGAAATATTTTTCACCTACCCTACACATCTCTATTAATGTTTTAATTATTATACACCTCTTTATCACACATTAATTCCTCCCATGCTCACCTGTTACCATTCAAAAATTCTGTATGGAATTTATCTCTTCTTATTTACATTCACAATTCTGTTTTATTTTGTATCTAAATTCAATTACATGTGTTTGGAAATGTATCTATATGACCACCATACTATTAAATTCACATACATATGTTGAGATACCCCTTTATCTCTCATTAAAAAAAATTCTGAATTCTTTTTTCCTAACGTTATGCTGCTAAAATGCAATGTGATTCTCCAAGATAATGTCATTACGTAGTGAATACCATGCTCATTTATCTATCAAGGGTATAAACCATTTTTAACATATACATATTTATTATATAGTTTCATATATGAATTCTATGTTTATTTTTCATCTTATAAATTATTATGTTTCATGAATCCATGTTTTATGATCTGTGCGGCATACATATGCATGAAATAAAATGATTAAGAATGGTGCACCCTAATAGTTATCCAATTCATTGGGTAAATATTGGTATCATGATATGTTATGTAAAATGAGTGTTTACTCATAAAAATTCAAGTACAGTGATGGTTTACTAATGATCCTTGTGCAATGAGACTTGGCTCATGCTAATATCATGTTAAATGTGGTTTCCACATTCGCATGTCATGATAATAATGCTCTATCATGACTTTACATTCCTATTTCGATTATGCCCCATTGATATTCATATTTTCTAATTTGTACTATATTCTTCATGTTATGAATTTTTAACCACCTTACTGGGCTTTATAGATCACTCGTTTCCTATGCATGTCCTTAGGTTATTCCATGCAATACAAAGTATGATGGAATGTTGTGGTCATGTAAAAAACGTTTTCCATAATGTTGTTGTGTTTTAGGTTTTAACTTGTTGTATAATGTTTCTAATTTCCAAAGACATTAGACCTATCGATCCCTAGATTTTTCTTAAGTGATATTTTATGTAGTGAATCATGTTTTTTGTGTGTAATAATGAGCAGGGTTGTTACAGTTGGTATCAAATTATAGGTTTAGTTATTTATGGGATTATGATTATGAAACCCTATTGAAACCCTTAGGGATAAGAGTATGTATTATAGAAACATCCCTAAATTTTTGTGAGTATTGAGTAATTAGTTTATCAAGAAAATATATCCTTTTCTGGATTTGAGGAGGTAGATGCGGCTCTTGTATAGATGTTTCTAGGTGTAAAACCCCAAAACGCTGCTTTGAGATACACTCAAATGGGAACTGGTGCACGAAAATAGGCCTTTCTATACTCTTTGTTACAACACTCTCAAGGGATCTGATTTTGTAAAATTCACAAGCTTAGTATGAACCATTGTTATGTGAATAAAAAAATTCCCCCAATAAAATATGTTGGGATGTATATTATGGATAACATATATTAAATCATATAAATTCATAAGCTAAAGAAATAAATTTCTTTTATATGTCAACCATTTTTTTCTTTGGATTAACATTTATGTGTTACTGCAAACATTCCTTATATCCTAGCCTATGACTAGTAAAAGGAGGACTCAGGCTAACAACTGATTCGATGATAAATGTCAAGAATGTTCTAATGAGATGCCAAATTTGATTAGTGTGGGAATTAAAAGGTTTGACACAAAACTCTCTCAATTAACTCATGTTTTTAATAGAAACATGGGTCATGTAGAATAATCAACCCCCCCCCCAAAGTAAGTCACAATTGAGATAATCATGAGACAATTTTCTCTTACTATTAATTGATCATATGATCAATCAATTTTTGATAAATGAATCAACTCCAATGAAAATAACTTCTCTATCCATAAATGTTCTAAAAAAGAGAATTTTCTTTGGGATGCTTACCATAAAGATGTTGAATCTTATTAATGGTGTAAATTGATCAAAATATGAAGCCTATAGAGGTGATCAAGGCATTAGAATTGAAGTAATTCTAAAAAATTATTTTCTATAAATATTTTCCCTACACCCTATGACATAAGATGGATAGGGACTTCATTTACTTCAAGAAAGAAGATGAAAATCCATCGAAGCATATGAGGAAAACATCACAAGGATCGCATAATTTGTCTCCAGTTTATTCATTACCCATGAATGGATAGTTTACTACTTCTTTTTGTGGATAAATCATGTCTTACAGAATTCACTAGTGATCCATGACTTCGAGATCAATGAGGAAATTGTATGATGTGCCCTAAAGGTCAAAATGGAGATCAAATAATCTAAGGGGAATCATGGGAATATGAAGAATAAGGTGGAATTTAATTTTGTAAGTCTGATGGATAAAACTAACAGTGCTAAGAAAATACATCACCCCACAAGGAAATGTTTCGAATAGAAGCCCCCCGGAAATTTCTTGAAGGGGATAACGAAATGCTTCTGGTGTGGGAGAGAAGGGAACCTGGCTATTAACTTCTGACATGAAAAACTTGCGGCTGTGACAAATGCAAGTAATTCTTTGTTGAACCCTGAACACATTGTTCATTGCTTCAACTGAAATAAACTTGTCAACATTGAAAATTAGTGCCCATATCCAAGGGTTTTCATTGGCAACAAACAACCTCCAAGGTAGCAAGGTTGATATTTTCCATTACTATTGGAAAATTAAACACTGACAACGAATTGGTGATAGGTATACTAGTTATTCATTCATTAATAGTGAATATTCTTTTTGATTCATTGTTCTATACATTCTTATATATCTTTAATTTTTAGTAGAACAATACCAACACCACCAAAATTCATGGATGTAAAGATGTAGGTGAGAAAAAATATGGGGAAATCCCTACTTCCCATGAATATTACTCCTCCCATGTTGTAATTTGTGGATTGAACATCCTGATGAACCTATTCATACTCCCTCTGGTGTAATTTAATGTAATTTTTGGCATGGATTGGCTTTCCCTATATTAAGCTAACATAAATTTCTATTAGATAGAAATCACACTCTATATGGAAAACCAACCCCTGATTCTATACTAGTTCAAGGAATTGAATGAATCTTTATTAACACCAAAATCTCAAGATTGGATATTACTACCCTATGATAATGTGTATATTTCATAGATGATTGAGTCTAAGTATGAAACCATCCATGAAGTCTTTCCTATTGTGGGGGAATTAACTGAAGTGGTTTTCAAGGAATTTTCTGGTCCTCCTTCGAGAAGAGATGTTTATTTCTAAATTTATATTATGCATGTGGAATTGTTAATAACCAATACTCCATATGAAATTAATGTTTTGGATATTGAGGATCTCAATAAACATCTACACAAAAATCTGGATAAAGGGTTTATACACCCATGTGCTTCACCATGGGGTGCACCAATCCTCATCGTCAAGAAGAAGGAAGGGTGCATGTGCCATTCCATCAATTATTATGAGATCAACAAAATCACGATAATAAAAATGTATCCTCTGCCATTAATTGATGACTTTTTTTATCATCTAAATGGATCACAATAATTCCCCAAGTTGGAAATGTGGTTGGGATATTATCAAGTGAGGCTGAAGAAGGAGGATATCCCCAAGACTACTTTTCGTACAAGATACAGGCACTATGAATTCATTATAATGCCTTTACGAATAACTAATGCTCCATCAATCATCATGGAAATTATGAGTGGAGACTTTAAAGATTACCTAGACATAATTTTTGTTAGTATTTAAAGTTGATATTCTAATATACTCCAAAATAAAAGAGGATCACGAGGAGCATCTATGAACTCTACTAGAGACCTTGCGAAAGGAAAAGCTAAATGAAAAGTACAGAAAGTGTGAGTTCTGGTTGAATTATGTTCTATTCTTTGGTATTATCATCACATGCAATGGGATATCTATGGATCCCTCTATTGAAGCTTCAATTTATGGATGTCTAAGGCCAACATTGCTAACAAATATCCATAGCTTCCTAGGGATAGCTGTATATTATCACTGATTTGTTAGAAATTTCTCATGATTGTCCAACCCTCTTACCTAGAAATTCCATAAGGGAGTAAAATTTTCTTGGATTGAATAATTATAAGATAGATTAAAGGAGGTAAAAAAGGAGGCTTATCACTACACTCGTTATAATAATACCCACAATGTGAGAATATTTAGTTATATTCAACGATGCTTTGAAGAAGTGTACGAGTAGTGTGTTGATGCAAATTGATAATTTCATTCCCTATGATTCAAGGAAATTTAATTTTCCTGAGAAAAACTGTCCAACACATGATTTGGAGTTGGATGTAGTAATATTATCTTTGAATATTTGGTGACATAACCTCTTTGGGGAGAAGTTTGATATATACACAGATCAAAAAACCCTCAAGTATATATTCACAATGAATGAGTTGAATATGCACCAACAAATATGTCTAGATCTTATCAAAGACTATGACTACTCAATACATTACTACCCTAGGAAAAATAACATGGTGGTGGACGGTCTAATTAGAATGGATGCATCAATTATATCATTGAAGAGAATTAAAAAGGATCCAATCTTCTTATATTTGATGAAGATGGACATGGGAATCATAAAGAAGGGATCATCATCAATACTTTTACAAATGGTTACTAAACCATCTCTTTTTGAGAGGTTAAAGATGCAAAAAAGGATGATGTGGGAATTTATATGAAACTAGAAATATGAGAAAAGGTAAATCCTCGAAGTTAAATGTTAATGAATAAATAATTGAAAGATTTGGGATAAGGCTATGTGTCCCATAAAATTCGGTGTTATTCAATGAACTTATGGATGATCCATATATATTGAATTTATCAATTCTCCCATGAAACACAAATATGTATCAATATCTATGAGAGAATTATTAGTGGGATAACATGAAAAGGGAGATTGCTGACTATACATTAATCTTCATGGTATGTCAGCATGTGGATTCTAAAAGGATAAAGTCTATGTCGATGGTGCAACCATTACCCATAACAATTTGGAAATGGGGAAACATAACCATGGACTTTGTCACTAGATTTCAAAAGACATCCAAATGAAACAATGTTATCTGGGATTTTTTGGATCATCTTACATAGACTACACATTTCATTGGAATTTGGGAGAATTTATCATTGGGTCAATTGGAACAAATATAAATCAGATATGTGGAAAGGCTTCATGGATTACCACTATCGATTGTATATGATCGAGATCAAAGATTCACCTCTTTGTTTTGAAAGAGTCTTTAACAAGTCTTGAATAATAAGATAAACATCAGTACGACTTATCATCCTTCAACTGATGGCCAATCTGATTGGACTATCCATACACTTGAGGAATTGTTGAGAGCCTTCTCAATAGACTTAAAAGGATGATTGGATCAAAATCTTCCTCTAGATGTGTTCTCTTACAACAATAGTTTCCACATAAGAATCCAAATGTGTCTTTAAGAAGCCCTTTATGGGATGAGGTTTAGAACACCAGCATGTTGGTGTGATGATGGGGAGTGAAAAATCCTAGGTCTATAAAGGGTCAAATCCCATCCCAAACATCCACATGTTAAGCTTGAATGGAACCGCCTATGAGAGTAGTTGATGTTGATAGTGATTAGCACCCGAGTGATGTTATCTGATCCGCCCAAAAAGTTTGTAACACTTGCACTCTATACACTTAGGTCATATGCAAATGTTATAAGGGGTTATGTAACAAGACCTTAGCATTATTATTATGTGCATTATTTTCAAATAGAATAATGAATATACATTCATTTTATTATTGTTACTTTTTAAATAGTTTTTAAAGCACAAATAGTATTTTTAGTTAATATTAAATTAAGAAAATATATTTTGAAGAATTAATGGATTTTTGAATTAAATAATATTTTAATGAAATATTTTTACTAAATTATCTACTATTTAATATACATGATTGTATAATTTTTTTGAGAAAAATTGAAAATTTTATTGAGGTTTGAAAGTTGTTTTTGTCAAAACCCATGAATTTTCGATAAATGTCGGTATTTAATTTTTAAATTCAAAATTCACATAATTTAAAAATTATTTAGATAGAATGAATAATATTTTTTGAATAAAGAATTATAAATTATTCAGTGGCTAATTTTTCATAATTTTTTGAGATAGAAAAATTTTAGGGTTAAAATTAAATACCGTTTAAATATATAATGTGCTTCATGACATCATTATGACACAATAGTAATGTAATTAAATAATATAAATGATATTTTCAGCCAATATATGTTTTATCTTTAATATAATGTGATTTTTTATTTTTTGGATTAATTTTATGGTGCCTTAGTAGACCCTCTAAGACTTATAAAACATTTTAACTTTTTAAATTGACAACCTTGAGAGTGTGACTCTCCTACACATAAGAAATCCTAATATTTTTAAACGTTCATCCATTTCCCATATAAGATAATTTTTATCACACCCCTTTGAAAAATACCATTGAAAAACCCCATGGGTTGGTTTGTGTTTTTGATTAGTTTAAGGTCTGTTGTCCAAAACCTAAATAATAAAGAATTCCATCTATTTTTCTATATAAACACATCCAAGATCCAACTTTTCTTCAATAAAAACAAATGTAACACGTCCTTACCCTGATTTACCCTATCTAAATTCCTCTACAAGGCACCCTCGGCTTCCATGAAGCCTCTCTCAAGCCTCTCCCAAGCCTTTGGGATCACACTTCCAGGTAAATGATTTTTTATCCTTTTTCATTTTTGTCTAAACTTCTTTATATTTTTATTCCCTTTTTTTTAATTAAAAATGTTGTTTTATGATTTTTCACCTCCCTCATACTTCTCTCCATATGTTTGAATTATGATAAACCTCTTTCTCTATCGTTAATACCACCCAATCACACCTATTACAATGCCAAAATTCGGTAAGAAATTTCTCTCTTCTCATTTACATTCATGAAATTATTTTAAATGTTTCATATATATTCCATAACATATGTTGGGATATGTATATATATGACCCTGTTACAATAAATTTCATTTAAATAGGATGGTATAATCCTTTCTATATCATCTGTCATTTTTATTAATTCTTATGTCATGTCGTTATGCTGCTGAAATTGCACCGTAATTCTCCAAGCCGAAGTCATTGTGTAGTGAATACCATGCCCATTTCTCTATCAATGGAATTCATCTTTAAGAAAATTTACATAATTATTATATATTTTTATATATGAATTCTTCATTACCTTATCTAGGAATAAATTGTGATTTATAATGTATCCATGTTGTAAGATCTATGTGGCACACTTATTTATGAAATGAATTGATTAAGAAGGTTGTTCCCTAATAGCACTCTAATGCATTGGTTAAAAATTAGTATCATGATACACCAAGTTCAATGAGGTTTTACTCGTGATAATTCAAGTGAAATGAGAGATTAATCATTCTCCATGTGCAATGAGCCTTGGCACATGGTAATATCATGATAAATGTTTTTTACATATTCTCTTGTTATGATAATCATGTTATATCATTCCCTTATGATCATGTTTCACATGTGCCCCATTGATATTCCGATTTCCTAACATGTACAATATTCTTATTGTTATTAATTTTTTACCCCCTTAATGGGATTTGTATCTCACCATTTTCTTATGCATGTCCTCAGGTTATCCCATGCATTGCTAAATACGAAAGAACGTTGTGGTAATGTAAAATAAGTTTTCAATAAAGTTGTTGTGTTTTATATTCTAAGTTGTTATGTAATTTTAAAAATTTCCCATGACTCTATACATATAAAACTCAGATTTTTCTTAAGTACAGTTTTATGTAGTGAATCGTGATTATGTGCGTAATGAAGATTAGGGTTGTTATAGTTATTTTCAAAGGAAAGGTTTAGTTATTTTTGGTTTTATGATTAGAAAAACCTAGTGAAATTCTTAGGGATATGACTAATTAAAATAAAAAAAATCCCTAAATTTTGGTGAGTATTGAGTAAGTGGTTTATCAATAAAATACATCTCTTCCTTGACACGTGTAGGTATAGGTGACTCTAGCATAAATGTATCTTGTGGTAAAACCTGAAAACACCAATATATACTAGGCTCGAATGGAACTGGTGCATGACAACAGTCTTTGTTTCACTCATGGTTATGACACTCCTCAGGAGATATTCTTTGGAAAATTCACAGGCTTATAATAAACCATTGTTATGGGAATAAAAACCAATTCCTCGAAGAATATATGTTGGGAAGTAGATCACAAATAAAATAGATTGATGCCTATAAAATAATAAGTTATAGAAATAAAATTAATTCATAACTTATCTATTTTTTTCTTTCGATTATCCTTTATGTGTTACCCCTAACTATCATTTTATTCTATCCAATTATAGAAATAGGAGGGATTGGGCTAACAACTGATGTGAAGATCAATGTGATGATAGTTATAATCAGATACCCAATCTGATAGGAGAGGGAATCATGAACTTTTTCACGATACTCACTCATTTAACTCATGTTTTGAATAAAATCATTGGTCCAGAGGAATGGCTAACCCCCCCCCCCCCCCCCACCCCAAGAATGAAAAAGTTGCAATCAAGAGATTTATCAAACAAAGGCCACATAGTTTTAATAGATCATATGATCCTATAATATACAAATAATGGATCAACTCCATTAAAAATTTCTTCTCCACCATTCAATGTTCTGAACAAGTGAAGGTTCTTCTGGATTTTTATCATATCGATGGTAAATATTATTAATGGGGGAAATTGATCAAAAATACGTAGCATGAGGATTTGATCGAGGTGTTGGAATGGAAGGATTTCCAGATAATTTTTTCTAATAAATATTTTTCTCGCACCCTCCGATGTACAAAGGAAAGGGAATTACATTTGCTTATGAAAAAAGATAATGAATCTATCATAGTATATAAATAAAACATCACAACACTTTCATGATTTACCTCCATCTTTGTCGTTACCCCCGAACGTATGGTTGACCGCTTCTTTGGTGGGATAAAACCTAGTCTACAGAAATACCTAGCTTTCTATGACATTGATTTCTATGGGGATAGTTTCTAGTATTCCATAAATATTTTAATAGAGATTAAGAATTCATAGTGGTTTTATGGGGGTAATATGTGTAAGGTTGAATTTAATTCTTGTGGTCTGATTGATAAATCCAACGGTGATACGAAAATCCTCCAACCAACTTTCCAAAGGTGTATAAAAAAGAACCCATGAATTTTCCGGAAGGGGACTAGAAAATTCATTAGTTGTGGATATGAAGGGCCCCTTTCCCTTAAATTATGACAAGAAAAACTCGTAGCTAT
Organism: Viscum album; assembly: GCA_963277665.1. Taxonomy (NCBI): domain Eukaryota; kingdom Viridiplantae; phylum Streptophyta; class Magnoliopsida; order Santalales; family Viscaceae; genus Viscum; species Viscum album. Next base: position 1,243,705,476 of record OY728156.1, on the reverse strand, counting down.
GATAGAGGAGAGGAACACTCCATTCGACCCCCAACATGTTTTTCATTGCATCAACTACAAAGAACCATGGTATTTTTCAAACAAATACCCTATGATAAGGGTTTTCAGAGGCAACCAACAACCTACAAGGCAAAAATGGTGAGTTTTTTCAATCACTACCACCGATGTGAACCCCAAAAATGAAGTGGTGATAGGTACTCTATTTATTAATTAAAAAATAGAGAACATTATTTTTTATTCTGGTTCTATGCATTTGTTTATATCCCAAAAGTTTAGTATAAAAATCCCAAAACCTCCATAAATCTTGGATGTAATGATGTCAGTAAGGACGAAAAATGGGGAAATAATTGCATCCCATGAATATAAATCCTCCCCTATTATAATTTTTAGGTTGAACTTCTCAGAAAAACTATGCATACTCCCTGTGCTATAATTTGATGCAATTCATGGCATGGACATGCATTTCCAAATATATAGCCAACATTAATTTCCATGAGAGGGAAATCACACTTCATATGGTGAATCAACCCCAGATTCAATACAAGTGAAATGAGTAGGATGAATCTTATATAGCACAAAAATTTCAAGCATAGATATTACTGACCTATGAGAATGTGTATCTTGATCAGATGATTGAATCTAAGGATGCTACCAGCCTTGAAGAAAATCTTATTGTGATGGAAATTGATGAACTATTTTTTGACGAATTGAATGTTATTCCTCTTAGAAGATATGTTGAATTATCAATAGATCATATACCTCAGGTATTTCCAATAACCAAGACTCCATATATAATGGTTGTTGTGGATATTAAGGATTTGAAGAAACAACTATAGCATAATCAGAATAAATTTTTTATATGCACATGTGCATTAACATGGAGCTCACTGGTCCTCTTCATCGAGAAGAAGGATGGGTCAATGCGCCTTTGCATCGATTATCATGAGCTCAACAAAATCAAGATAAATAAAAAGTATCCTCTTACACAAATTAACGACTGGTTCTATTAGCTATGTAGAGTACAATAGTTCTCCATGGTGGATATTCAGTCGGGATATTATCAAGTGAGGGTGAAAAAGGAGGATATCACCAAGACTGCTTTTCTTACAAGATATTGGCACTATGAATTCATAGTAATGCATTTCAAACTCACTAATGATCTAGATATCTTCATGGAATTGATGAATAGAGTCTTTAGATATTACCTCGAGAATGTTATGGTAGTATTAACAGATGATATTTTAATAGACTTCAAAACGAAGGAGGAGCATGAGAGGCATCTAAGCACTGTACTAAAGACACGTTGAAAGGAGAAGCTCAATGAAAAGTTTATAAAGTTTGAGTTCTGGCTAATGGATGTCTCATTATTGGGTCATATCATCACAAGAAATGGGATATCGATGGATCCCTCCATGATAGCTGTATTTGAGGGATGGTGGAGGCCAACAACTATAACAAATTTCCGTATCATCCTAGGGTTAGCTTAATTTTATCACTAATTTGTGAGAAATTCCCTTTTATTTTCGAACCCTCATACCAGGATAACATAGAATGGAGTAATGTTTTCATGGTGTGATGAATGCAAAGCAAGATTCAAATAGTTAAAAAGGTGGATTATCACTGTGCATGTGCTCACACTACCCACAAGTGGAGAACTTTTTTTGGTATTCAGTGATGCTTCAAAGAATGGAATGGGTTGTGTGATTTTGATAAATGACAAAGTCATTGCCTATGCTTTAAGTAAATTGAAATTTCATGAGAAAAACATTCCAAAACATGATATCTAGTTGTCTACAGTAATATTCTCTTTCAAAAAAATTCGTCATTACCTCACTGGGGAGAAGTTTGAAATTTACACATATTAAAAAAGCCTTATCTAAATATTCATATAGAAAGAGTTGAATATACGCCATTGTAGACGGATAGAGATGATAGAAGAATATGACTTCTCAATCCATTACCACCTTGGGAAAGTAAACATGGTGGAAAACACTCTATGTAGAAAGGACCAATCGATTCAATAATTTATGAGAATTAAAAAGGATCCAATCTTCTTAGATTAGATGAAGATGTAAATGTGAATCATAATGAAGAAAACGTCATAAATCCTTTCACAAATGGTTACTAAACTGTCTTTTTCTGAAATTTTAAAGTATTCTCAAAACATTATGTGGGAATTCAGAAGGAATTAGAAACTATAAAAAAAGGAAATTATCAGAGTTTAATGTTAATGAAGAAAGAATATTGATACTTTGGAGAAGAATATGTGTTCTATAAAATCCAGAATTAAAGAATTATATTTTGGATGATGCATATAGTTAGAATTTCTCCATTCCTCTAGGAAACAAAAAGATGTATCGAGTTCTTTGAGAGAATTATTGGTGGGATAACATGATGGCAGAGATCATTAAGTATACATCAAAGTACCTGATATTTCATCTAGTTAAGGATAAGAGCTATAAGTCTAAGTAGATGATTCCATATTTACCCATACCATCATGAAAATGGGATAACATCACCATTGACATTGTCACCACCCATCCAATGACATCCAAACGAAACAATGCAATCTGGGTTGTTATGGATTATCTTACAATTATTTTACACTAATTTAAATTTGAGAGGATTTCTCATTGGATAAACTAGAACAGATATAAATCAGATATGTGGTAAGGTTATATGGAATACCAATATCTACAGTATCTGATCAAGATCTAAGATTCACCTCAATGTTTTGAAAGAGTCTTTAACATGCTTTGAATACTGAGCTGAACATAAGTACAGATTATTATCCTCAAACTGATGTCCAATATGAGCGGACTATCCAAAAACATGAGTAAATGTTTAGAGTGTGCTTAATGGAATACAAAGGTGGATGAGATAAACATCTTCATCTACTTGAGTTCCTTTATAACAAAATTTTTTACTCAAGCATCCATATTTATCCATATGATTCCTTTTATTGGAAGATTTATAGAACACTGAAATATTGGGATGAAGTTGGGGAGCAAAAAATCATAGGTAAAAAAATGGTTGAAGAAATGGTGGAAAAGGTTAAGACCATTTAGCTGCACATTAAAGTTTCATAGAGTTAACAAAAGAGCTATTCTAATAATCGTTTATGAGAATTAGAGTTTGATGTTGGGGAAATGGTATTCCTACACATATCACAGTTGAAGAGAGTTATAAGATTAGGGAATACGGGAAAGATTATTCCAAGGTACATCATCCCTTTTGAGATCCTTTATCGCATTGGAGCATTGGCATATAGACTAGCACTCCAACAAAAGTTATCTCAAGAAAATGATGTATTCCATGTGTCACTCTTGAGGAGTACAAACCTTACCCATCACATTTATTCAATCTATAGGTGGTACCATTGGAGAATTACCTCTCAAATGAGGAGAAACCGGTCATGATCTTATATCGTACAGAAAAAGAACTACAAAAATAGACAATGCCCCTCGTCAAGGTGTTGTGGCGAAACCACAAGTTTAAAGTGGGAACATGGGAATCAGAGAAAGTGATGAAGAAAAGTTACCAACATCTATTTTTTTGTGGGAAAAATAAATTTAGAGGTTGAAATTTCTTAAGGGGGGAAGATTGTAATGACCCAGACATTTATTAATGAAAATTCATCATGATCTAATTAAATGTCTTATTTTGTAAAATGGATGTATAAAATATACACATCCTTGGTTTTATGTTTTTGGATATTAAAGTACACTTAATAATTGTTACAATTTATAATATATCCATTGAACAGTGATCAATTGATTTGTCTAAATGTAGGGATTAAACCAAATCAATTTACTCAGAGAAAAGATGTGATGGCCTCATCTAGTAGAACTGCTCCATTCAAAGCCTATTTGACAGATCTCATAAAGGAGTTTTCTTTACTAGGGTTTTCCCTTGACCATGCCCAATACGATATTCAACATGTTATGCTCCAATGAAACTACCTATGGAAGAAGTGGAAGTTGATAGAGATTACCACCCAAGTGATGTTATCTATGACACCCCAAGAGTCTGTCACCATCACACACCTTACCCTTTGGTAATATGTGGGTGTCATAAGGGTTAATGTAACAAGACCCTAGCACTATGATTATGTGATTTATTTTTTATAGAATAAATAATATAGGAAAATTTTAGTAGTGTTACTTTTTTACTAGCTATTAAAACATAAATTTTATTTTTAGATAATATTTAATTAATAAATTTATATAGAAGAATTAATGTATTTTTTAATTAAATATTATTTTAATAATATTTTATTAATATATCACTTTTTCTGAAATATAAATTATCATATATGTTTTATGAATAATATAATAATTTTAATTAATGATTGAAAGATGTTTTTGTTAAAGCCCGTGAATTTTTGGTAAATATCATTATTTCATTTCAAAAGTAAAAAAATCATGTACATAGAAAATTATTTAAATAAAATTATGATTATTTTTTATTTCAGGATGTTGAAATTATCCAATGATGATTTTTTCATAATTTTCTTATACAGTCAAATTTTTGGTTAAAAATTAAATACCATTTAAATATATAATTTGTTTTATGACATCATAATGACTCAATAGTGATGTAACATAATAAAATAAATGATATTTTCGGCCAATATATGTTTTAATTTAAAATAATGTTATTTTTATTTGTTTTATTAATTTTATGGTGCCTTAGTGGACCCACAAAGACATATAAACATTTAAACATTTAAAATTGATATCCTTGAGAGTGTGACTTGCCTCCATATAAGAAAGACTAATATTTCAAGATGTTTGTCCATTGGACTTATAAAACAATTATTTCCACTCCCCTTTAGAAAAAATCATGCAAAAAAAACCATGGGTTGGTCTGTGGAATTCATTAGTTTAATGTGTGGTGTGAAAAGACAAAATAATAAAGAATTCCCCCTCTTTTCCTATATAAACCCACCCAAAATCACATTTCTCTTCACTCAAAAAACATGGAGAACAACCCTATGCTTACTTACACTCTCTAAAATCCAAGCAGGGTTCTTCAATCTCCCATGAAGACTCTCTCAAGCCTCTCCCATTCCATTGAGCTCATATTTCTATGTAAAGGATTTATTCCTTTCTCAATTTTGGTCATTTTTTTATATTTTTATACCCTTTTGTTTGCAATTAAAAATGTGGGGGTATGATTTTTCACCTCCCCCATACATATTTACATATTTTTTGAATGATTAGAGACCTATTTATCTCACATTAATGCCTTTTATGAATAGTTGTTACCATCCCTGAATTCTATAAGAAATTACTCTCTTCTCATTTACATTCAAGCAATTCATTTATATTTTGCATCTAAATGCCATTAAATATGTTGGGAGATGTATCTATATGACCCCATTACTATCCATTTCATGTAAATATGATGAGATACCTCTTTATCTCTCATTAACCATTTTTTTGAATTCTTATGTCATATTGTTATGCTTCTGAAATTGCACTGTGATTTTCCAAGCCAATGTCATTATGTAGTGAACACCATTCCCATTTCTATTTTAATGGTATTCACCATTATGAAAATTTACATATTGATTATATAGTTTCATGTATAAATTCCACATTCCATTATCATGGAATAAATAATGATGTTTAATGAATCCATGTTGTTTGATCTATGTGGCACACTTACGCATGAAATGAAATAATTAACAAGGTTGCACCATGATAGCGCTTCAATGCATTGGGTAAATATTAATATCATGATACTTCAATTGCAGTGAGGGTTTAATCATGATTTTTTAAGTTCAATGAGCTTTTACTCATGGTACATGTGCAATGAGCCTTGGATCATGTTTATATCATGTTTAATGTGGTTGCCACATTACAATGTTATGATACTCATGTTATATCATTCCATTACGTTCATGTTTCTCTTGTTCCCCATTAACATCCAAATTTTCTAACAGGTACTATATTCTTAATGTTATAAGTTTTTTACTCCCTTACAATGATTTACCACTCACCCTTTTCTCATGAAGGTCTTCAGGTTTTCCTAAGCTATAGTAAGTATGGAGGAATGTTTTTGTATTGTAAAAGATGTTTTCGATAACGTTGTTGGATTTTATGTTCTAATTTGATATGTAAGGACTTAATTTCCCAAGACACAGGACCTATAAATCCTAAAAGTTGTATTATGTGCATTTTTATATAGCTAATCATGTTTATGTGTGTAATAAAGATCATAGTTGTTATAATTAAAATAGATATGATGTAATTTCTTACTCAGAATAGCAGGCGATCATGAACTCCTTTTTCCAAAACTAAGGGTCGCACAAGGTGCATGAGGATCCAAGGAAAAATGAATATAATGGATACAGAATGACACATGACATCACTAGGATGAAAGGATCTGGGTTCACTAAAATAAAATGAAAACACACTGAGAAGTGAATATCTTTCCTTAGAATATCTATATCATATATCCAAATAAGGAAGGGTTTTCTAAGGCCATTAATATTTGATTGTCATTATGATTACATTTTTTTACTATTTTAAATGTCTGAGGAGAATTAGGATATAAAAGATATAATTAAAATCCATTTAAACACCTTTAGAAATACTCAAACATTATTTTAAACTCGATTTAGCTCAAATAAAATGTAAGTGGGAAGAAATTGGGAAAACTGAGAAAAACAAGAAATGAATTGTTAATGGGTGGTCACAAACTAGAGTCAAATTCATTGATTAATTAGAGAGAGTCACTGATGCACAACTTACCAATATTTGAACTACCAATTTCTTGACCTACTGATTCCTCGACTCATCGATGACTTGACTCAGTGACCTAGTGACTCACTGACGCCCTAACTCACAGATGCCCAGACCTATTGACACCCTGACCTAACGATGACCTGAATGAAAAAATTTGAACCACCAAATATGAGATATTAATGCGATCTATCAATGAAAACATACCGAATTTTATCTACCGACATGAGCTACTGACGTGAGTTACTAGAGTCTGACTCAATGATGGAAAAAATAGAAATTATGGTAACTCGTGAAATGAGATACCATTACCTCCTAGAACACCCCAAACACATGATTTTCACATAGTAATGTAATGAAGATGTTTTGTCTTATACAACATGTACATTTCATATAATATTTTTTATGGCCTTATTTAATCAACTAGGGACACTCCAAGGATTTAATGAAATGAAAAATAATTATACAGAAAAACAACTGGAGGGTAAAATTCATATAGTGGAATATATGATTCTAGTATATTTTGTAAAAATTTATAGAACATTGGACGATCATTAGTCGTTGATATATTTATATTAAAAAATATATTTGATGCATTTATATAGATGGTGCTATTTTATTATTTTAATAAAGAGTAATACTTCACCCTACTATGTTGTCATGAGGCATGTAAGTTTTTATATGATAAGCATAGTATGGTGAATGATACCCTAGAGATTATATACTATAGAAAGAATTGTTTGTTGGATGATAAAATTTGGATGTTTTCATATGAATATGCGATGACATTTGGGGTTCACTTTTTTTTACTCCGATTTTTGGAATATGAAGCCTTCTTTGGGGAATGGTCAACTGTGAATGGAGGGGAAGATGTAACCATGAATTTTTGGAACATTTTAGATCATTGAGTTGTTTGAGATAATGTATTATTCTCTAGACCATCGAATATTTCAATGAGGAAAACATAAAGTGTTCCAATTTTCATTGTTTTATAGGTACATTCCGGATTCTAAGAAAGTTATAGATAGTGAGTATATTAATATAGAACTAGAAGCATCGTACGAGGTGTTTCCCTGATTTTTTATATAATAAATAGAAATGTTGAGACATGGGATGTTGATCCTAGTTTTTTAGATACTTTTATTTAAAAGGATAGATTTAAGAGGATACTAAAGAGAGTGATTCTGATGTTTGAGCTTAATTTTCATTGTTATTTGGTGAATAATAATAGAGAGACTTATTAATAATGAGTATTAGTTAGAGGGTCAGAATTTTAATAATATAATAGTTTTAGTTTTTCTTAAATCTATCATTTTAAAATAATTTATATGTTTTATGTGTGTAAATCACTCTTCTTATATAAATTCACTTCTATTTATATTTTTATGGAGTTGGGTAAAGTTAAATATTATATTTAAGGTTACATAGGGGTATGAACAATATTAATTTGTTATTCATTGATAAAATACATTTTTATACACCATATAAGTCTATTACTATATATATATAAATTTTCATAGGATAATACGTAAGGGTTAAATAAACTCTATATACCACATATGGATAATCCATAGATTGTGTATGGGGAACCATTAAAGGATGAAGGTTATATATAGGTTATATTGGATATTTATAATAGTACCCAATAATAATTTAATGAAAATAATAAATTGAATTATGGTATACCTATGTAATTAGGACAATATATAATTATAAACTATAAGCATATTAAGGGTATCCAAGTGGTTCATATGGCCACATAAGGGTGACATAGGAGTTGTGTAGGTGTAACCCTTACTTCCAAAATGTTACATAAAAGTGGTTTAATATGGATTAGGGAATACCATAATAATACATTGATATTTATGTGTAATACACTAACCTTACATAAAGACTCATAGCTAATTAATGGTAAAATCATAATTCCTATATGCAATGGCCTTTTTGGGAGAAAAGTTTTTAAAATGATTTTTCAAATTCATCCTCAAGAATGACACAATTACACATTTTAAGATTTTCAATACCCCAATGTAATGTGAAATATATATTTTGACATGTTAAATATTTAAAATAATTTTAATAATGACTTCAATGACTCTCATTTTAGGATTCACATATGGACTATGTTAAATCATAATTTACTGTTGGGTGTTCGAAATAATTTGAATCAAAATACAATTTAATTTCATAAAACAACTGAAAAATTTATAGAATAATATTTTTAATTATATTGAGTAAAAGATGGATTAAACTTCATTATTCCTTGATAAATGAATCTACCTTCGATAAATCAAAAACCTTACTTTAGTTTGTAGGAATGGAAAACCAATCATCCTTTATTCTCCATAGTGCAACAATTGGAATGGAGAAAAATCCATGTAATAATTCCTTATAATTTTTTTATAATAACATATTTATTTAAAATTCATAATTATTTTTGGACAAAAAACAAGTGGATTCTTAAAATAAAAGTAGCCTTGAATTAAGGAAAAAGAAATTAATTTTTATTTTTTGTTTATAATGAATGATCATAGAGAGAGATTCAATTTTCACATGTGAAAAATTTATTTTTTTTATGAAATCAAATTTTTTGGTTTATTTTCTAGGAATCCTTTACATGATCATGATATAATAGTAAATATATGATATTCAGGTGCAGTTTCCTAGGATGAGATTGAATATTTTGACAAATGAAATTGAGGTAGGAAGATCCATATCATATGGGGGCATATGAATGATGTTCCATGAGAGAAGTTTTTATTTATAATAACCCATTTATAATATATGTTTTCAGATGGGTTTTAATGAGTGGGAATGAGAGATTTCTTGATTATGATGGTGTGGTGGGTTGATTCATCAACATATTTGTTATTTATATTCAATTTTGTTTATTATAATAATATTTTCTATTGTTTGTGTGGTGTATATTGTGGTACCATGCATTTGGTATCATGATTACTAGGATGTTAATTATTATATAGGTGGACCCTTGTAAGGGATGTGTTTTTTTGTGATGTGGGATATAGACAATGACTCGTTTGGTGATGTCGGCTAGATCATAGAAATTAATGTTGGCCTAGGAGAAGAAAACACATGGTATGAGAATTCACGGGCCTATTCTAATATGGGGGAATTCTATGTTGTGGTGTTTTCATGTTACCCAATTAAATTAAAAAAAAATTTGGACTTGATATCATTCAATTAAAAAGACAACCATCATGGTTGATCAGGTGGTGTTACTAATAATGACCACCACTATGTTGGGTTTTTTAGTGTTTCCTTATGTGATGTAAATTATTTAATTTACCAAGACATCCTTACAGACTACATGATAGAGTAGGTGGGGTCAGAGTCTATGACAGTTTGGTTAGCACATGAGGTCTCAGGGCACAGCATAATGTATGTTTAAATGAGAATATATTTATTAAATATCATAAATTTTTATATATATCATGTCAAATTATGATATAGGTTCATTATATATATCATATATGGTTAATTATTGAAACATTACATGGAAATATCACTACAGGTGAAGAATTTAGGAATATGGATCACATAAGGGGAATGAGATTTATGATATGGATTTATGTTGTTGAAATTTGGAGATGAAGGTGATGTTTTGAAATATTAAATAAATATTTTTTTCATTTAAATTCTCACACAATATATAAATTAATTCTATATTATAGTTTTGGAGCCTCTAAATATATTATTATATAGCATGTATGCATTATAAAAATATGGTTATTTATTTTTTCACTTGTTTAATCAGAAGTTTTATATTCTATTATATTTTAATTTTATCAATGAGATTATAATAGTTTATTATCTCCCCATTAAAGGACACAACACCACACTAATAGTTAGTTCTTTATTATATATATAGAGTAAAATGTGAATTCATATGGAAATCCATATCGAACAAGGAATATTAGGTTGGGATTCTAAATTCATAAATGAACTCAATAAATATGAAGAAAAAAAATTGAAATAATGAATGACTTGTTTGAAAATGTTACTAACATATAGAATATATTGACAATGAAGAAATTGTTTCCCCTCTTACATTAAATGAAATAGTATGAATTTCAGTGGTTGATGATACACATATTTAATTAATATTTTATTAGATGTATGTTAATTCATCATAAGTAAATGTTTAATAAGGGAATAATATTCAATTATTTATCCCTTTGTGATCATATTAGATAATGATGGATGCATATTTTATATGATGAAGAAATATTTTTATGTGTTTAAATAGTCACCTCATTCATCGTACACAAGATATGATTATTTCATAGTGTAGCATATATTTTATAAAGGAAATATTCATAGAAATTATTTTTTTAATTAAATGAAAAATTTTACCATATTTTATTTATTTGTGCTGAAGAAATAAAATTTTCTGAATTTATAGATAAAATTGTGTTTAATTTGTAGAAGAAATGAATTCTGACATTGAAATATCCATTCATGGGAAGATAACATTTTTGAGGATTAAAAGTTCAAAAAATTTAATGTTTCATATTCCTTTGTCATAAAATATATTCCATGGAGTTAATAAAAAATCATTTCATATATTATTTCCCCTAGATTTGTACTCTTTTACCTTTTTGAATGATGTAGATTAACATGTACCCTTTGAAATATGAGAATAAAATAGACATCCAATTTTTGATATAAGAATCACATTATGTTATTTCATAATGAAATCATATTATATATTCTAGTATGTTAGGGGATTTATATAGTGTTATCCAAAGTAACAACCCATGACGGAAGATAAAAAAATCTCATGTTCGTTAAATAAACATCACACCATCGGCTCATGTACAAATTATATAATGAGATTTTTAAATTTGGATCACTAATGTATATTGTGAAAGATATTACAATGATATTAAATATAAATTAATAGGTAAATAATTCATGGAATAATTGAGTGTGAGTTGTCAGAGTGAGATACAAATTTCTGTTACATTTATCCCAAATAATATTGTTATACTACTCGCAATGATTGTTAAACCTTCTAAAGATGAAAATTCATTAGAATAATTGTTGAGTAAATATTTAAAAACACATAAGTATTCATTCAATAATTAATTTTGTATTGTTCATTCTATATGAACTATAAAAAAATATTAGATCAATATATATTGAAAATAAGTATCATATCAATAAAAATAATTTTTTTCAGATCGAATTCATGATTATATTTCATAAAAATATCAAATTGATTATGGTTTCACCTAATCAATTACAAGGGAATGATTTGACGAATTAAGGATGAAACTACATCTTCATATAACACTATTAAATTATAAATTATAATAAATATTGATCCTACACCAAGTGTTAGATTATATTGTCAAATGGGCATAGAATGTAAAACATTATTTTTATGTGTACAACAATTTTGTCAATATAAGACCATTGTTATGATAAAAAATTTTATATTAATAAATTTATAGAGTTTTATAATTTCATATAATTAAATTTTTTATCTCCATGTTATAAAATTCCATCAAAAATTACTTTATATTGAAGTGTGTTTTAAGAAAATTATCCACTATAAAGGATATGTATTGATGAATTGGTGAGTAATGAGATTTTAAAAATAAATAAAATTTAATGTTTCAAACATATAAAAAGGACTAGATTGATGTTACTTGGTATTTTTTTCTGAAATATTAAAAAAAATCAATTTATAATTTTTAAAGATTTTTTAGTATTTAAAAATAAAATGATGACATACTTATTATCAATTTTTTATTTGATGTGATGGAGGAGGATTAATTAATTTCCTTAACCATATGATTAAATATTTCATAATTTCGATTTTTTTGTGACGAAAATAGTGTTCTTACCAACATGATTAAAAACTATGACCCCCACATTACTTTTTAAACATGTAGAGGATATATAATTTTATAGTATTTAAAAGGGATAGATTTATAAGAAATATTTTTTGTCCAATTTGATAGATCAGTATCCATTTATAAAAAGTTAAGTAAATAAAAACGTTTTTTATAAAAATATGATAGAATAAAAATATATAATATTAGTAAAACATTCATGTCATTATTTCATAGATAAATGAATATTTTTATATATGCAAAATATTAATTGATGATTGATCGAAAAAATATAAAACCTTTAATAATATGAAATAATATTGGATGATGGAAAATTAAGGCTATAATATTGAGTCCCTTATATTATTTTCCATAATACATTGATTTTATTGACAAAGGATTTTATATTAATTGAATTTAATATTTTGTAATTGTCATCATGAATATTATAATATCTGAAATAAAATAATTAAATGAAATTGACATTTCATAAATCCAATGGATTGTGTTCGACTACCAAAAATCAGAAAAATTACAGGGAGGGGACTTTAGAAAAAATGATAATAATATAATTCAATAGCATAATATAAGGAAGGGTACTATGGTATGTGTTATATAAAATTTAATCCATCCACTAGAGCAACATTATTAAAATATATTTATTATTTAGACACTAAATAAAAATTTATTAGATGGAATGACATTGAAATTATCATGATAATGTAATTTTACTGATGATTCAAGCATGTGATACCTTTGTAAACATTAAAAAACATGTATATTGTCTTAGTTGAATTGGTATATCTATATGAAGACAAAAAATCTAATAGCCAAATGTTGAATATGAATATAAGAAGATATAGGGATTGTGAGATTAAAAAACAAAGCCAGTCGGTCATTGATGGGAAATCATAGAGGATTGGAATAAAATATATCAAAATTTTATGAAATATTTGATGTTTGTTAGATAGATAAAAGAACTTGAGATTAAATGATATTATCATTTAATCATTAAAACACTTTCCAGATGGTGTTTTCTAATTCATTTTTAATCCTTGTAAATTCTGTTAAAATGATAATAGTAAATCTAGCTTGTTAATGATTATTTATTTTTCAATTAGTAAGGTAGTTTGGAGTTGTTACTTTACATATCAGTTATATATTATAAATGATATGTATCTAGATCTTAGTGAGTTATAATATTGAAGAATATTCTAGAATATCTTAATATCATCTAAAAAGTTTAATTTAGTGATATATTTTAAATTTTATTATCAATTGAGTGGGATGACAGATGTTTCTTGTTGCCTTTTTATAAAAGGTTTATGTAAATAAAAATGTGTATATATACCAATTCAATGGAGAATTTTATAAATGTAATAAATGAGTTTTTGAATAATATATATTATACAGAGTTTCATGCCATCAGAACACCTTGATAAATAAAAGTTCACTATAAATTTTTGAAGTGGGAACTAGTACTAGAAAGGGGTGTTGATAAGTGAAAATTGTTAAACAATACTATTAGAAAGAACAAATTGAGGATATATTGGAATATGATTCCAAACTATTTGTGATGAATGAGTTATTTTTTTACATATTGGACATATAATTAGTTCATTCTAGAATGTTTCACATGATTGAGTATATAAGATTAAGGCCGAAGGTGAAACATATGAAAATTACTTATTGAGACATCAGAAGGAAGATTCCCATATAATAAAACTATCATAAATTTAAGTAGATGTATTTTATAAGAAAATTTTTTATACTATAAATTATAGTGTAATAACATACTGTGTGATAAAATTATCCTAACAATAGTTGAATTAATTTTAATTCACTTTATATTATAATGAATTTTCAAGGTCTAATGGTTGAATACATGAAAAAGTTTTAGTAACACGCACATAGGTTAAACCATAAAAATTATATTTTCATAATTTTGGAATCAAAACATTTAATACAATTTTGTATTAGTTTTATAGTGTTAATAATTAAATAAAACTATTATTTGTTACAGTGGTTTATTACAATGATTCAAGATATTATTAATTATTTACATTTATTCAATTTCCCAATCTATATAGTTCACACAATCATTATGATCTTAAATCTATACCATATGACAATTTCCACTATTTGACCCTAATCATGGATAATTTAATATCATTTAACAGTAATGATTTTCTAATATTGATGGAAAAGTATCATTTGTGGGAAAAAAATTAATTCCCATTATTTTTTATTTTGGCATAGAGGAAATTGAGAAAGGTATAGTTGGTTTTCCAGAAGTTCAGAATGATTCTTGTGTCACATTCAATTGAAAAACAATTATTGAGGGTGGTGTAAAATCTAGAAATGAAATTTTAATATTGTTGTAAGAAAATATTTATATGACGGTTTTGATGATTGAAATTCAATCATAGGAAAACTCAAATTTAATTTTTTATGATATATAGATGTGAATGATGTAAATATACAAATATGGAAAAGCGTGATTGTTGGAGTATAAATATAAAAATATGAAAAAATCAATGTGCACATAAGAAGAGTAAAACATATTTCTAAAAAAGTCCTTGCATCATTGTTTTATTCAAATATTATATCAGGTTAAATATAGTTTATATGAATTGCATGATATTTTTGATAATATTATTTATTCTATGGATGATAATGATGACTTACCTATTGATGAATCACAAAACGTTGTTTATTTTTAATAAATGAGGAATCCCACATTTTTAAAAAAATAATATTAACTATGAAATGACATTTCATTCTATAATGAAGAGGAATTTTGGTAGACCAAAACATGAGTAAATAGTTCTTAGTGATTTAGATGATAATAAAGACAATATTAGTGAAAATGATAAAACCATGTCCATTTTTTTAAAATATGTTTGGAAAGGTATTGAAAACTATAACAGAATAATCCAATTAAATATTATTTATTATTGAAAAATGAATACTAGTTCAATGAATAGTTTTAAAAATAATTTTATAATAAATTATAATTTTTATGAAGAAAATCCATTATGGAATTAGTTTATGATAACATTCAAGAAAGATCAGAAATAGAAAATAACTGTTAAAAATAACACTATGGAATTGAATAATTGTTTATGTATAAATTTTATGTATGAATTTACATTTCATATTTTTTGAAAAGGTTAAAATATATATATCCTTAGAATATTGTAAACTAATCTTGAGATAAATAATGATTCGTTAAGTAGTAAATAGAATTATGGTGATGAAACCAACATAGTATATCTATTAAGATGGGAACATGTTAAATATCTTGAGAAAACCCATAATTTATATAAATAAAGTATATAATCAAATATTGAAGCTAATAAATAGAAATTATGAAATATGTAACATTTTATAACTGATCATATGCACATTGAGTATATTGATAATATCAATGTTAAAACTTTATATCATGGAATAATGTGGGAAGATATTGGAAATAAATATAGTAAAAAGGTTGTTAATGATTCTAAAGATGAATCACTATTTCTTGAGGGTTTAAAATCATTAATAAATAGGAGTAAATTTTTTAACATCGTTTAATAGTTAACAAATAAACATCTTTGGTAGTAGAAAAAAACATTCCACTATCCAGGTAATGTCTTCACTAAAAAACTATAATTTTATCCAATTAATGTAATGAAAAATGTGTTAAAAATAATATTGGGAACATATAGATTGATATTTAATTGGAGAAACAGCTAAAATATACATATTTTGGATACAACTTCAATGAATTGTGTTCCAAAAACATTTATAAATTTACTAATTGAAGTAAAATTAATCCTAAGAAAACAATCTCTATGGAAATATAATATTTCTATAGAAGAAACAAGTTCACACGATAGAATTGTTTTGGTGGTACATATTGGAACCAATGAAATAATTGTTAGCTCAGCAAGTATATCACAAGGAATTATTATAATGAATGGGTAACCAATTATAGATGAAAATATTGTGACATTTATAAATTTTATTATGATTGATAGACAATGTTTTCAAATGTTATAATGTTTACATTTAATCAACTGTTATATTTATTATAGGGAATTTATGAATGGTATTATCTACCACGTCACTATGCTGAAGAATTTTTGAAATTATTTTTGTAGAAATATTTCTATGCTAAAGAAAATAGTAATGTTGAAAATTATGGAATTTTATTTTTTATTGACAATTATCAACAAGATATAAATAAATAAATAAATAAGGTATCATGAAAACATATTCATTGTGTTTTGAAACACTGTGAGAATTTTAATAATGTATTCATTAAAACATATTCTTATATTATCATCAAATCAAATTATAGAAATATTTTTAATAATGATTAAATAAATACTATAAATATGTTGAAGATTTGAGATCATTGAAACTAATTTGATAGAAGTGATGTAATTGAAAATAAGTAATGCTAGTAGTGACATGGGCCACCTAGAAACAAATTAATGATAATACTATATATAGAAAATGATTTAAGTAACATAAAAAAACTAAATTGGAATAATGATTTTGTGTATATAACATCTCTAAAAGGAATTATGGTTAGTAATAGCAAAAAAAATTGATAACCAATCCAGAAATCTTCTTAATATAATCCTCTTTAATCTTCTTTGGGGTGATTATAAATCAAGAAATAAATCAAGATTTTAAAATATGATAAATTCATTAATAGATTCACTATAATTAAAAAAATAATGTTTATCAAAAGAATTTTAATTGATTTAGATATGATTACATTTTTGAAAAACAATTACCATAATGAAATTTGTGTTTATATATTGTAGCAGATAACATGTACCAATCCAATATTTTGTGATATAATTCTTAGAAAATATATTTTTTTTATATATTACATTGTATGAAACAATAATTATAAATTTATAGAAGAAATATATTCAAATATCATTATTTAATAATGATATCATTGTTTAATTAATTATGTAAAAATTATTTTACTTTCAATTTATATAATTGTTCGAAAATATATATTTTTCAGTGATCAGGGATGAAATGATGATTTTAGTAAAACTCAAATAACATAATTAAAAAAACGATATGAATATTGTCCAAATATATAAAATATCTCATTTATATTGAAATAGAATATTTAATTACATTTGAATCATTTTTATATAAGATTCTTGAATATGCTAATTTTCAAAAATGGGAACGCATTTTGAAAGAAAACTATATTTTCAATTTTTAAGTGTAATTGATATTTACAAGTTATATGAATTTAATTTCATAAATTATATTTCATATTTAGAAACAAGATATACAAAATTTAAATATCTTGATTTTTTTTATCATTATAAATAGAATCCTCAGTAAATACTTGTCACTTCGAAAAGGGTAAAATGAGTAAACAAGGATTATAAATGTGCTATAAGGATTTAAACTACATCTAAAAATATATTCTATTCAATTCGACAAATATGTTTATTTCTTTTCTAGAAATATCATGAAAATATTCTAAATTATTTAGATTTTTAATTAATAATGACATTTCAAATACTATAGGAAAATAATTAAAACAATATGTCACACTTCAGGAATTAAAAACGCAAATATTTTTCCATAGGGATAACTTCATGATATGATTAATTTTAAATTATTTTTTTAATAGTGAATTTATTTTATTTATTATGGTAATTTATTTTTATTTGTTTTTTGTTTCATAAGTACATCAAATTTTTACACAATATTAACACAATATACAATCATAAAATGGAGATAAGATATATAATTAATCAATAATATATAAAATTATTAAAATTTGGAAGAAATACTTTTTTCAATGAATTCAATTAATGAAAATAACAAAATATTATTTTCTGAATTTATTATTTTCAAATTAAATATTTATTATTCAATCTTAAATTTCAAATTAAATAATTTTGTTCATATTTGAAAATAATAGTCATTCATGAAATAAAATTATATGCAATTTTATAAAAATGTATATAAACTAAAACGATAAAATGGGGATAAGATATTGTTAAAACATCACCCATTGTTCATGTATATCCCATTTGTAAAACTATAAGTAAATTATTGAACATCAACATCAACATATTATACACCATGTTTAATAATAATTTTTTTGGACCAAAGGTTAATTCGAATAATATGGTTTTAAATTACATATAATACTGTAGAAATATTATATTATTATATTAAGACTATATCTATAAAAACCCAGTTTTCACATTGGTATAGATCATTTAAATTTATTTCTAAATAATTATTTTAGAAATATTTTGGATCCCTATTGAGTTATTGAAGATTATGAGGGTTTTTGGGCCTTGTTCAGATCTCAGAACCTATCTTTTTGGGAAAAGAATCATGGTGTAGGGTTTATAGTAAACTATACTAGAAGGAGACACAGTTAGAAAGAAAAAGTGGAAGGAGCATGTTTTTTGGAAGAACCTTTTTGCATGGTTGGGGCATGTTTTACCTTATCGTGTGACCTAAACATCTGAGTACCCATATTCCCTTAGTTATTGGGAATAGGTTTTGATCATTTTTTTCAAATCATGTGGACAAACCTTGAACATTAAATTTGTTCAGGATAATTTTACTATTTTCCCCTTCATGAACTAATTAATACTCCTCCTTCTTAATTTGAGTTTATGTGGGATTGACCTATTTTTATCTCATTTTGGAGCTGATTGAAGCCATAAGTTATCTATTTAATGATATCCTTCACTTAAGAACTGATCAATCAGCTGTTCATCACGTTGGATGGAAAACAATTAATACTTGAGTCCATATTAGTTGTTCTCCTCCTCCCCTGCTCTTGAACTACTTATCGAGGTGTTTGTGTTTTCCCGTTTTCATAGATCTACTCTATTTTATTCTGAATTAGTGGCTGATATTGTAGGAGAAGGATCATACAAACCTAAGGTGTGTGGTCTATAACCCATCTCCCATATATTTTTATTTTATATTTTTAGTGTGGGGACCACAAATTCTATCGACTTCCATTTATTAGATCTACATGTCATGATTATAATCATTAAAAATGTATAATTATTCACTTTCTATATATTTGATAAGTTGTTGGTGGTTACGCCCAAAATTCCCAAAATCCTATGTAGGATGATAACCCATAGTTTAGTATTTAGTATTTTGACACTTTGGAGCCATTGTTTGGCTATGCTCGGGCTTGACCACACCAATGGAAGTGGTCATTATCAAAAATTATTATTGTTTCATGTTATGTTAAACGGGAAGTACCATGTTACTTCCAATTGACTTTCATAAAGTAAATGCGTCAAATTGGTAACTAAATGTGAATTGGAAATTGGAAATTATATGGTGTATATGACTTGATATGATAAATTGTGATGATAAATTGTTTTTATTTCCAACAAAACCCTACACAAATTAATAGAATCTAGAAGAATGAACCTGAATTATCAACTATTTAATAAAAGATAATTGATAAAGGATGCATGATATCTGGCCTTATAACACTAATAAAAGGAAATGATTGAAACTAATGCACTTATTGATTACTTAAGAATTTATTAAAAGGATACTTGATACATGAAATTATCACACCAATGAATGGAAATTGTTGTAGAAAATGAAATATTATATATACATCTTATATATTATATTCATACATTTTCTAAGTGGGTGGATTGACTAACTCATAAATGAACATAAACTAATTTAAGTGATAACCACGATTATATGATAATTTTTATATAATATATATATATATATATATATTAATTTAATGATGTTTTTTAGAGTTTATTATGGGGTTGAATATTAATTTAAAATAATTTTATATGATGTAAAATACAAGGTGAATACTGATAAATGGTTCATTGGGGAGGTGGTAGTCCACACATGCACACAGTTAACATTATCATTATATAGAAAAATATATTGTATAATAGTATAAAAAATATTACATAATTAATTCATTAATATAATATATATATATATATATATTATTTTTTCATCAACCCCCTATTAAAATAATATGTGATAGAATGTGAGGAAAAATAAAAGATGACGCTTCATTGATGAGGATGTAATGAACCATATTTTTTCAATGTATTTGATCATTTTTTAACCTTTAATCCATTTTTTCGTGGTAAATGAGACATACATCATAGGGAATGTTTTTGGATAATCAAGGGAATTTTCAGACCCTGGTGTTCTGGGAAATGTAAAAATATATTGAGCCTTATGGTTAGGGAACTATTAGTACTAATCGTGCAACAATATTATACGAGGAACTCGACGTGAATAATAATTACACATAATATATATCAAACTGTGACATATATGAAACATGACCATTTAGGTTTTCCAATGTTTGGTACATAGTATTTTCACACCAATTTCCAATGGTTATCCAAACTGTGCGCCTATCCCACACTAAGTCCCAACATAAGCGAAGCATGGGAAATATTTGGAACACAATATTGAAAAAAATGTGGTCAATCACTTAGAACCATATTTTGAATTACAAATTATCCTTTTTATCTTAAATGGGCTAAAACAACCACCCATATTTCTATAATTTTTTGGGACAACCGGCAAAGTTCTTCTATTGTAGTGCTTTTACTTTACCTAACCTGGGGAGCTTGATTAATCCTCAATCCAATAACTAATTTCATCATTAATGGTAATTTTGGATCCATATTAATATTATACCTAATAATATTTATTCCCTTTAATTATTATATTCCATCCTCTTAAGATATTTTCAAGTGATATCATTTACATTATTTTCATGGTGTATGTCCATTTCCCTAATATCATACGATCTAATCCAAATCTGAAGCTGATATTGGATGAGGGGTCATTTCAATCCCTATTTAAGGCGGTCCTGTTGTTTAACAAAAATTAAATGTTGTTTTCATAGAATCTACATTATGGATCACACTGACCATTGTTACAAGTTACCCTTGATTACATTCATTAATTATAAATAAATTATTGCTTGTCATTTTGTACTTTTGTTACAATTCCATGTTATTAGAGGATTTTGAGAACTATATTTTGACACCTTTTGTTATTCTAAATTAATATCCATATATTGACTTGTTATTTAAATGACTAAACAATTCCTACATGTTTAGATTTCCTAGAAAATGGATTTTCCCTTTATTATTCAATTATCTTGATGACCATGCTGAATATTTGTTTTTTTCATGACCATGTAATAAATTTAATTTACATGACTATTAAATTGATTTATTTAAATGAATGGATATTTCTAGGAAATCCATGAATGATGTTTTATCATTATTAGATAAAATATCTTATTTTCACACCCATGTATATAAGTGATATGTTACTATAAATTAATAAGATTTGATGTCTTATTATTATTATTATCTTCAATAGGAGTATTCCATTTCTAGTTCATGGTGAATGATTATCAATGTAATATTTGAGAATTATATTTCATTTTTCATTACATCGAGTGTTTCTCATAACTTCACTCACATTAATTAATTTATTTGGGTGGTGGGAATAAGGTTCCACATTCCTCCATATAGAGTACTTGGAATAATGACTCACCCCCGTCTTTCAAGTGTCATTAATTATTTCTCTCATTCATATAAGATTCATGGAATGCACCCTTGCAAGAGCCTATAACTCGTTGGACTAGTTTTGAATGCATTATTTATTCCCCGAGTCTATCTAAAACATAGTATCCATTTATATTCCTACTAATTTCCCTATCCACATAGTGCATAGATGTCTATAATATATTAAAAAATATATATTATTATTATTATTTATATATATATGGTTGCTTATCATAGTATTACAGAGGACTACAAATAAGTAGATAGATCCATCCAGGTTTTATTTAGGATCCTAAGGCAGATGGTATTTATTATTAATCATTTTTTATTATTTTCTTATTACATGAGCACTACTTAGTTTTGTACACTAGATGGATTATTTCTAAACAGTATCAGTGGTGACCCACTGAGATTATGTCACACCTAACATGGTCCACCTTTTGTACCTATGTGGACCTCATTTCTGTTAGTATGTATTTGGAAAAACTATCTACTACATACTCTTGATATGGTTTTCATATAGAAAGGTTCATGGGAGTATAAGAATGATCAAATGCTCATGATTCATGTATATTAGTCTTTTAGATATTTTGTCTTTTTTTATATAATGATGTATATAAATGTCCCACATCACCAATTTTCATTTATCATCATGCTATGACATCACTATAATTGATAAAACCATTATATTTTTGTTACTATAATAATTTCATTTTTATTTACACTTCATAGTTGCTTATTTTTTTCTGATGTTTGATCTACTATATCTTTCTTAAAATATCTATATTTATTTATTATATATGTTGTTACACTCTGATATGAAGGTATATTCTCCCCTATACACCTCGTTAGACCCACACTACTAGTCTGAAACCTACAGAATTCTCGGAGGTGTGTTTGAGGCCATGTTAGCCACTAACTAAAGGAAGATGTTTAGTGGATCCCAGGTTAGTATAAATAAATTTGTATTAGAGTGGGTGTTATTCCTTTTTTGTTCATTTATTATTGTAAGAATTGATTATATGATGTAATAGTTTTTGGTAATGAGTTAGTGGAAAGGATTAGATAACACATGTACTACAAAAACATGAATTACCTTTGATGGGATTTAACTATTATGTTTTTTCTCTTATAAATGTCGAAAAAAACTCACCATACGGGGATACACATTATTTGAGATATTATTAATTTCAATATTATCAAAATATATTTCCTTATTTGTCCTGTTATGGATTGGAATTATCGTTTCATAAATCATTATAAAAACCATAGGTGTAATATACCATGTATTTTTCAATTCCACATCTATTTTCTAGGTAAACTTCATACTCTATATAATTATTTTATGGATATTATGTATTAGAGTGTGATACAATTTCTTATCGGGATAATATAAATGGACCAATTAAAGTGCCTACATCAATCTATGTAGTGTTTTGAAGTATAGATTTGTGATAACACCTTAATTAACCAATTATACAATGTTTTGGGTTATGGACCAACTAGTATGTAATATTATATATATATATATATACAAAATTATTATCAAACATATGAATCTAAATCCTTATAAGTAAGTAATTACTTTTTAAAGTGGTGAAAGTATTAATGTAAATGGTTTTTTTCGCTATACCGTACAATTTACAAGGCATATACCAAAACCTTAATTAGGTAATATGAGTGTTATACCTAATACCATCCTTCTTAGTAGGTAGATTGGGGTCACAAATGTTCTTATTATCAGTTATGATAATTACTACTCACATATAACTGGCATTTAGTAATGGTATGGAGTTGTGATCTTTTATATGAGAAGGAATGTACCCATCCTAATTATTTGTCAAAAATTATTTCACATTATATGATGTTATTTTTCATGGTTTTTTGGCATTGTAAAATAATTCAACCATGATATCCTTCATTCTTATGCAATGATGGTGGTGGAAACCATGCAGAGGAGGTGGTGGCATTTGAGCCTCCAATGATTCCACTTATAGTGAGAACTATGTAACCACTTTTTATTCCTCACATTGGTATTCAAGGATAGTTTTTATAAGTAGTATTCCGTATGATGAAATTTATGAAAGGTGTTGGTTGACCATCCTTGACTATGATAGACTTGACCCAGTTGTTCCAGCAGTTGAATCATGCCACATTTTCTATGGATTGAACTCCTCATGCAAGATGGTCAAAGATAGCATCCATTCTATATATTTTTTAGCCTATGAATTTTCCATAGTAGTGGAGGGGTATGATATCTTCATATATGATATGTGTATATAAAAATAGATGGAGTTATTTTATTACTCTGGTATATTTACATTGATACATGATGTGGATGTTTTTTCCAGATAATCAATTATAATTAGTTCATCCATAGATATTAAGAAATGATCAGGTTGGAGAATTTATACACATGTTATAGGGATCCTAGTATGTGATGTGATATTCATTATATTTCCCAAATATGTGGTTTTATACTCTAACTCTAGCGCGTGACAATATCATGACTTTTGGGAAATTCAAGTATGGTCATGTATTCATCATCCGATCACAAGTCAATGTATTTTGGCTAATGGTTTTTCTAATATATTAAACTAAAACATCAATATTGAGTGGTGTTTGATTGAATACACTAGTTTTATCTATGGACATTCAGCAGCAAGATCTATCATTTTTTATAGAGAACATAAGGTACATTTTCATGTTTCTCATTAGGGTTGTGGCTATCATAAAATATCATACTAATTGATTCCCTTTATGTTAGTAGTGATAGAAACTAGGAATCCAAAAACATCATTATATGTGAAATATATTAGATTGTAGTGGTTTATGAGGGATGATACATATCCATTTCTTCAAGAAGAAATATCAAATAGTGACTAGAGAGTTTGTATGTACACATACCCCCACATTATAGAGTGGTGATAGTAGTATATAACCATGAATGTATATACAATACCTACGGATTCACATAACAAGGTGGTGGATATGGAATTGGTAATCCAACTCATGACATACAAAACTAGTTGAGTGATACTAAATATTATCCTATGGTTGTGTCTTCAGGCTATGGTATCGGCCCATCACTTGAATTATATCAATTTGTAGAGGATAAGTGTGCTAGACCGTCTGTTGTTGGAGGTACTATTCCTGTAACAAATTTTTTAGTATCTACATTATTTTACATAGGTGTTCCATAGTCATTTTTATTTGATGAAATCTATTTGATTTTGGACCTCGAGATAGAATGAATATATGGTGTGATGAAACTAGATACCCACTTTGGTATCCAATCAAACAGTGTATGAAAATGTAAAGCTTTCCCCCTTGAGATTGGAATATATCTCTTAGTATGGAATCATTTTGACAAATATATGATATAGTTGGATGTATTTACTGGGATAGACTATTTATTTACCTATTGAGACCATATTGATTTCTATTTGTGGATGGTGATTTTGGAAACATCAAAGTTTTGTAGAAATATACCTGAAGGCTAATAGTATGTCCATGAGGAACAATATGGAACTATACATCATGGTATGGGAATATTAACAGCCAATATTTATTGTATTTTCATGAGTGATTAGGGGTTATAACCCTCTTTGTTTCTCTATGGTACTGTATCATTTCCGGTGTTCCTTCCTTGATTACTTTTATGGGATACCATTAGTGGGAGTGGTAGAATACACTATTTAGATAGTTCTTATAGAATCTAGAGTGTCAAATCATATTTAGAGTGTGTGACCTACATATATTATCATAATCCACAAATAGTTGAAAGATATGGAGTCTAAGGGTTTTATATGCCCAAACCCTTCCTCATGTTGTTCACCAGACCTTCTTTTCCAGATGGCAGATTGTACACTCATACATTTCATGGATAAATGATAGTTGAACCCTCTTACAATAATAAAGTAGTATCCACTTAATCTAATTTATAATAACTTCAATCATATCTGAGGAGTTAGTGTTTTTGTAGGTAATGATTTTAGTGTGTTATATCAACATTTGTATGTCAAGTCTTCTTAAATAACTCACAAAACCTTTTAGATTATTTATGGTCTCTATGTGTACCAGGAAATGTCATTAATTCTCAAAAATTCACATTCTTCTTCATATAACTTAGGAATTGGGGTTTCCACCCATATCATAATTAATTAATGGTTGTTTTTTTTGACAATATATATTTTTATTATAGATTCTTACCTGAAAATTCCAAAAAAAAAATTGATCGTTATAATCATAGTAAGGTAGAACCGACATTATGCTAATCATTGTAAATTTCTACCAATGGATCAACATTTTCTACTTCAATGGTCATATCGTCATAAAACAAAGAGTAATAATATACTTAGAGATGGTTAAAGATTAAGATTCATTGTATCATCTCAAGTGAATAATAAATATATGTAGATTCATTCCATATCTATGTATTAAAGACTCCATATCCAGGATTTCTCACACTTAGAAGAACCTCATTGGGGCTTGACTAAGAATGTTGCGAAATTACTGTAGTAGTAATCTTGTGGAGAATTATTTCACGAATTGAATTTTAGATTCACTTCACTAATGATATTGATTCTTCCTTGATCCATGAATGAGTTATAATGTTTATTATGGCAACTTGGGTATCAATATAGGAGTAGTTATAATGTAGGATGAGTGAGTTGTAGTATACAATGACTGTTAGTTAAGGAATCACATGTAAATTTACCCAGTGAACAACCTCGAGCTAGCTACCATAATTCATCCTACACAAATGGAGACATTATTTATCTGGGGAAAAAATATGGTAATCATTGATCATAGGAGCCTCATGTTAATCATTACATACATGTCCATAGTCTTAAGAAGATAATATGAGTTAAGTAACTTCAATTATTTTACTTCTAGATTGACTATATTCTTGGAAAATGAACGTTTTTACCATGTGATATGAGCCGTAAGACTTAGGAATTTTTGGTTTTGGAAGAAAATAGTTAGTGAAATCTCATGGATATGTTTTAATTGATGAATGATGATGTTTTGGATGATCACTATACGAATATACTCTTAGGTTTAGTAGTGACCATTACCCTTTTGGAACAGGTGATAGTGGGGAAACTATCAAACCATGTAGTATTATACTTGAGATAGAGTATAAAAGATGATGATTTGTATTATTCTTAGACCATGGATGAGGATGAGACCCTACTCTTTCATGGGCTTTTTTAGGTCCCATCAAACATCATATAGAAGATAATGTTGGGATTTAATGCCATTTTTTGGGAAGTACATCATGGTATCACCAAGATATATCAATACAAAAAATCAATTTTATTGGAGTCCTTATATGAAATGGTAGATACGTAAATTTATCAGTTAGTGTTCCACATTTCATCATGTGAAGGAAGAAAATTACTAAACAGTATGAATTTTATATCCATTTCGCATTATGATGGTGAAATTCAGGGACATATCCATGGATTTCATGATAGTTTTACCAAGATACCCTTGAGATAATGATACACAATGTCTAGTTGTTGAGAAGTTGATAAGGTTCAAACACATCATACCATTTATAGAAAACTTTTTAATTTAGTTAAAAAGATAGGGAGTCTACACGTCATAGATGTGATATATAGTCATATATTTTTATGTTGTATCATTTATAATAGGGATTTTTTCTTTATGGAAATTTTCTTTTAGGTGTTATTGATAGACAAGGGTTCACAATTGATTAGTACCATGGAAAACCAATGTTATATTGGTGGATGTATTTAGATTACGAATCATGTTTTAGTGGACATGATTGGTGTAAGGACTCGACCCCAGTTTCCCAGAGCCGGTGCCTTATTTTATTATGTTGGCATATATAAAAGGAATATGAATCCTGAAAGACCGAGTAGTTTAGTATTATTGGAAACAATTTACATACATAAGATTAACATTACGACATGAAGGGAATCAAAACACTATTTTATTCTACTAAAAACATCAGGTCTCCTAGATTATGCTTGAAAGTCATTCATAAATTACTTTTTCATGTCCTGAGAAAAATAAAACATACAGAAGGGGTGAGCTCAAATGCTCAGTAAGAGTAAGAAACACAGCAAAAGATAATATAAACATTAGTAATGGTGAATAATTGAAAACACGTGCCTTTAATAATAAACTTGAAACACATTACGACAAGAATATGAGCTGAGTAAAAAATTCCATAATAAAACATAATCATGGGTATTGTAATAGTCAAATAACCACATGAACTTCAAATATTAGATTCATAATTATGGAAGTGCATATGCCGGACATCTTAACCATACCGTCCAAGCCTCGTTCTAGGACCATAAAATAATCATTTTTCAAAGGCTCGTGCCAAGACCATAGTTTGTCTCATGAGACCTACCGATGCATCGAGGGGATATAGCGGTCCATACCCATCACATAATAAGTCCAATACATTCCTCATATGAGCGGTGATCAACATAAACAACATATACATTCATATTGAAACTATCATATGAAATGTAACTATCTTTCCCCAATCATTAAACATAAAACACTAACCATTCTGAGTAATATGGTGAATGGTTTTTGGATAGATCATCCATAATAGAGTTAGTCATAAACCATTAAATAAAATATGGTAGATGACTTAATAAATTATTAAACCCAATAATACCCTATAATCAACAAGAGTGTTGAATTAGATGAAAACACTCTTATAATATCATTAACCAATTTTTGAGATAAATACTCTTTTATTTTGAAAATAAGAGTTCTTTTGAAAAACTATTCATATAAAACCAAAAGTGAGGTAAGATAGTATTTTCAAAATAAAATGAGTTATTTTATAAAGGTAATTGTTTTCAAAAATAGATTATAGAGTTCCCTTGAAAATAGGTATGAATTTGAGAAATTCCCTTGAATTGGGATCGTATTTTTGGAACAATTTTGAATGATCCTTTTAAAACATGTAAATATCCATAAAATATGGAAATATTTGGGTTTTTGTACATATATAGAATAATCACACAGAATTTATGAGGAGTACATCACAATACATAATGATTTCATCGAGGAAATTAGACAATAAAAGTAACCCGAATGAAAATTGAAGTTCGGGTGGAAAAACTCTTACCTAAACTCCAAACGTGTTCCGCTCTTGAAATTAAGCTATATGAATATGAAATTATACTTATTAATAACTTATTTAAGAAACTATTAGACATGTATTTAGTTTATCATAATTCTATTTAGTTCATTCATATCCTTATTGATAAGTTATTATATTGAATTTCGTTGTTTCGGGGTGTTCGTTTTCTTTATTTTCATAATCAGTTCACTTGTTTTTAAGTAATGGAGTTCATCTGGAAAGGTTATAAATCTCCAATATTGGAATTATATATTATTTATGAACATAAATAATAGTTAATGGTCATTTATATCATTTGGTTACATGGAATGATGAATAATCATTAGATGACAACCACTTTGAATATTCGACGGTATTTGGATTATTATGAACTATTTTTGTCATATAACATAATTATTTGTACATATTCTGGTTCCTGAATTTTAATTATGTTATATTACATATTTTATAGTCTGGTTCCACCATAACTATGGTTTCATGACCTGTAATGAAGAAGAAATTGAAGAAAGAAACTTCATCATCCACGAAGGCTATAAATTGGAACCTTATGGACGTTGATTTCGTTTATAAAAATAAAAGAGAGTAAGAATATTTATGATGGTTCTTTCATTAACATGATATAATTATAGTTTATAGATGATACTAGATTTATCATGATCATTTGGATAGAGGAGGTGAGGAGAGGATAGCAAAATAAGATAAATTGAAATGAAACCAAATGAAAAAGAAGGGTGTTTTACCTCTTGAAATAACCTCGTTGAGAAACTCCTTAAGGGGATGGGTTTTTGTCTTTTGGACAGACCAGAAGCTTCTTGGATGTGGGGAGAGACTAGGGAAGGGGAATTGGGTAGAACTCTGAGGAGCGTCAAGGCTTAGAGGAGTGAAGAGAAGAGGGAGTGGTGAGGGGTTTTCATAGTGGAGGAGTGGAGTAAATTTTGAATATTTAATTCATTATTTTATTATTTCCCTCTAGACAACCAATAGCATTGTTTCATGTGACCCATAATAGTAATAAGTTCATGTGAGTTCGAACCAAGTGGCCTTGCATAACTTGTGATGTCATCAATAGTGTATTTAACTGATAATTTGTATATACTGTATTTTATCGTATTTCACTATTCATAGAAAATTCTAGAATTTCAGAAAAATCCCAAAAATTCACCCCTACCATTTTTCGACGTGTATAATTCAAAAGTGAAATCGATCTTTTGAAAATAACTTTCGAAATATTATTAATTTAATTTTTAAATAATGTCATATTTAATTTGAAAAATAACAATCTTAAAGTGAAATTTGCTTTATTTCTCATTGAAAAACTAATTAAGATCTCATTATCTTATTTCCTTAAAAAAATAAAAAAAATATTATTATTTAGTATTAATAAGGGTCATATTACTATTCATATTACTATTCATAAGGGTATGTTACTATTCACAAAAAAATCAATTTTGTTCTATCAGACTCCAAATGGCTTACTGAACACAACTCTAGATGACCATTTTTTTGAAATTCAAAACATAGAAGAGGCAAAGTTGTTTTTAATGGATAGATTATAAAATTTCACTCTATATTTATTTTCAAAACCTTGGGGTGTTACATTCTCCCCTCAAAAAAAATTTCTTCCTGGAAATTCACAGAATATTACCTAAAAAGATTCGGGTAAGTCCTTAACATAAGCTCCTCAGGCTCCCATGTTTCTTCCTTCATCTTATGGTTCCTCCATAGAACCTTTACCAGTCAAGTCATCCGATTTCTCAATAATTATTCTCTAGTATCAAGAATATTGATTGGCTCTTTATAATAAGATATATCAGGCTCAAGTTCCACTTCTTCATAAGTTAGTACATGTGTTGGCTCTGGCATGTACTTTCTTAACATTGACACGTGGAACACATTGTGAACCTTGGAGAGACTTGGCAGCATTGCCAAACGGTAAGATACGGCTCCAATTCGGTCCAAAATTTCAAAAGGTTCGATGTACCTGGGACTTAATTTTCCTTTCTTACCGAATTGTATAATACCCTTCCATAGAGATACCTTTAAGAAAATGTGATCACCTTCTTGAAACTCCAAATCCTTCCTTCGGTTATTTTCATAGCTCTTTTTCCTACTTTGAGCTATTTTAATATGGTTTTGGATAATCGTCACCTTCTCAGTTGTTTCTTCAACAAGTTCTGGGCCCACAATTTTTCTTTCACCAACATCATCCCAGCAGATTGGTGTACGACATCTCCTCCCATATAATGCTTCATAGGGTGCCATCAGAATAATTGAATGGAAGCTATGTTTTAGGAAAATTCTATGAGAGGTAAATACTAATCCCAAATGCATTGAAAATCATGTGAACAAGACCTCAACATGTCTTCCAATGTTTTAATAGTCTGTTCTAATTGTCCATCAGTTTGTGGGTGGTAGGCAGTGCTCAAATGAAGATCAGTATCTAGGGCCTTCTAAAGAATTTTCCAGAATCATGATGTAAAACGTCGATCAAAATCAGAAACAATCTATAGGGGTACTCCAGGAAGTCTCACAACATCATTAATATATAGTATTTCTAGATGTTCAAGTGGTAGATCTTCTCTTATAGAATGAAAATGTGCTGACTTGGTAAGATGATCAAAAATGACCCATATTACATTGTTTCTTCTAGGAGTCTTTGGTAGTCCCATGACAAAGCCCATCGTGATATTATCCCATTTCCACTCAAGTATAGGAAGAGGTTTCAATACTCTTCTTGGTTATTGCCTTTCAGCTTTCACTTATTAACAAACCATACATCTTGACACAAAATCTGCAATCTCCCTCTTCAAGTTGTCCCACCAAAAATGTTCCTTCAAATCTCTATACATCTTAGTGCTACCGGGGTTTATAGAGAAGTTGGAACTATGAGCATCATCCAACAATTCTATTTTTAGATCCGGTATATCGGGAACCCAAAGTCTCTTCCCAAATTTCAAAATTCCATCTTCATATACGAAGACACTCAATCTCCCATCATTCACAACTTTAATCATCTTTTGAAACTCCTCATCATCTGCCTGAGAAATTTTTATCCTTTCTAGAAAATATGGTTTGGAAACCATTTGAAAAATCATTGATGTTTCACCTTCCATGGTTATTACCATATCCATCTTTACTAGATCCATGAAAATAGGATCCCTTTCAACTATCATCTTGTTCAAAACTACAAGATCTTTTCTGTTCAAAGAATCTTCCACCTTATTTTCCTTCCCAAGGTGTTAGTGTATCATGAAATCATAATCCTTGAGTAATTCAAGCCATCACCTTTGCCTCATGTTGAGTTCTTTCACTGAGAAAATATACTTCAAACTCTTTTGATCAGTATAAATCTCACATTTTTCACCATAGAGATAATGTCTCTATATCTTCAAAGAAAAGATTACAATAGCTAACTCATGATCATGAGTAGGATAGTATTGCTCCTGAATTTTTAGCTGTTCTGATGCATAAGCAATGACCCTGTCATTTTTCATAAGGACACAACCAATACCTTTCTTTGAAACATCACTATAAATAAAAAACCCATAATTCCTCGATGGTAGAGTCAATATAGGATCATTGACTAATAATCTCTTCAGTTCTTCGAAAAATTATTTACAATCTTTTTTTCAAACAAATTTAACCCCTTTACGTGTCTTCTTTGTTAGAGGGTTAGCCAGTTTGGCAAAATTCTGAACGAAACCCTGATAATAACCTGCTAATCCAATAAAACTGCGTACCTCAGATATGTTTGTTGGCATGGGAAAATATTGGATTGCCTTTGTCTTCACATGATCAACTCGGATTCCATCCTTAGAGACAATATGGACAAGAAAAGAAATCTCCTGAAGCTAGAATTCACACTTGCTAAACTTCCAATATAATTCATGTCTTCTAATAGTCTTCATGAAAATGCGCAAGTGATTTTCATGATCTTCATAGATTTTAGAGTATACGAAGATATCATCAATAAATACCACTAAAAAATCATTGATATATTCCTTGAAAAATATGTTCATTATATCCATGAATATAGAGGGAGCATCAGTCAATCCAAAAGGCATCATTGTAATCTCGTAATGCTCGTACCTGGTTCGAAATGCTGTTTTCAGAATGACTTCCTTCTTCCCACAAAACTGATGATATCCAGATCGATGGTCAATCTTTGAAAAGTATTGAGCTCTATGTAGTTGGTCAAATAAATCATCAATGTGAGGTAGGGGATACTTGTTCTTTATTGTTATAAAATTGATCTCCCTGTAGTAGATACATAACCTCAAAGATCCATTTTTATTCTTAACAAAAAGTACAGGGGATCCCCATGGAGAAAAACTAGGGTGAATAAATCCATTATTACTCAATTATTCTAGTTGTTTCTTTAGTTCCACTAATTCCATAGTGGCCATTCTATAATGGGTCTTCGATATGGGCCTTGAACCAGGAATTAAATCAATGGAAAACTCAATTTTACGTTCTGGAGGATGTCCAGGTAAATCTTCTTGAAACACATCAACATATTCTCTCGTAATAGGTACATCCTCTATTTTAACATTCCTTTACTCACCCATAGTTATTTAATTCTCTTCATCCATAATAATTGAATTCAGTTGATCTAATGGGGTGGATCTAGATAAGAATCAGTTGGTGACGATTCTGCTCTAAAGATAAGGTGTTTTTTATCATCGTCATCAAAAATCATAACCTCCTTATTCTTACAATAAATTTTTGCAACATGGTCCAGAAGTCAATCCATACTAAGGATTATATAAAATTAAGTCATGGGTATGATGATAAGATCAGTATATAAAGAACATTTATATTCCCTAATGGGAACTGATTCACAGAAATTTGTAGAAATGATACTTTCCTTAGGAGTTTTGACTGACAACTCTCTTGTTAAATCAAATTGGAAATATCTAATTTTCTTAGCAAACCGGGAAGATATGAAACAATGAGATGATCTAGAATCAAATAAATCATTGGCTAAAATTGAGGAAATAATTAAAGTACCTACCACCATGTCATTAAGAACTTCAAACTATGCAGTTGTGGTTGCATAAGATTGTCCCTAATCCCTTGGCATTTTATGTTGCATATTTCCTTGACGTTTTGGACAATCATTAGCATAGTGTCCCATCTCCCGACAACTATAGCATTGAACATCATTGGCTACCTTCTTCCCTTTGCAATCAGTAGAAAGATGGTCTTTCTTACCACATTTGTAGCATACTCCTTTTACTTTTAATCATGCACTAGGGTGTTTCTTTCCACAATTGTCACATAGTGGAAATTCAACTCTTCCCTTCTTCCACATTTAGTTATTTCCTTTCCCATGGTTTTTAGCAGCCCTCTTCTTTTCTTGATTTCCCTTAAATTCATAAGACTTAGAGAATTCTTTTTCTCTCTTGATGGACCTGAAACCATATCCTCATATGATGAAAATCATTGTGAGACCAGTGCCTGCCGGAGGAATAGATTTAGGCCATCAAAGAATTGATCAATTTTTCTCCTTGGATTTATTATGTAGTCTACCACATTTCTTAATAATCTTTTGAAGTTATCCTCATAACTTGCAACATTATCATCTTCCTTCTACCTCAAATTCAATAATTTTATCTCCATATATGCTCGCTGCTCATGAGGGAAATATTTTTTTAAGAATATTTCCTTAAAATCCCTCTATTCCATCTATTCTATGTCTTCCTCCTCCTTTGTGTTTTGGATTAATGACCACCACTGATCTGCATCTCCCGATAGATGATATACTACCATGACAACCTTCTCTCTTTCATTACATCCCAAAGTGAGAAATATCTTCTCAAGGGAACATATACACTACTCTGCTACAAATGGGTTTGTAGTCCCATTTAATGATGGAGGGTGTTGTTGCATTAAGCGATCTAGCATGGCTCCTCCACGTGGTGGATCTGGATGCTCAATACTAGTAAGGTTATTATCCATAACCTGAGTAAGTTGTCCCAGTATAGTTATGAGTTGCTCAACTCCAGTCACATCACCAGAGCCAACGTCATTATCTTGCATTGGAGGAAAATCACTTCAGGGGACATGTGCATTCGTGCAATTTCCGTTCCATCCACTAGGTCCCATATCTAGATAATGGCATACACTATATTAGGTTATGAAACATAATGTGTAATCTTAACTAAAAAATACTCAGAAAAATTGAGATCCTACGCATGGCTAATCCCATATTCACAAAAATGGTTTCATTGAGGAATATTTACATTACACTCTTTCATAATGGCTTGTAAAGAAAATGTGAATTATACTAAGCTTATCCCCCAGGAGTGTCGTAAAAAAGAGTGCAGCAAGTCCCATTTTCATGCACCAGTTCCCGTTTGAGCCTATCTCAAAGCAATGTTTTCAGGTTTTACCCCTAGACACATCTGTTCCAGAGCTGCCTCTACCTAATCGTATCTATACAGGGATGTATTGAATGAAAGATCCACATAATCTATTCCTTACCAAAACACCAAGACATTATATTATGTATATCCTCAAATACTAACTTAGGGACTCTTCCCTCATTCTACACTTTCTAAATCTAGTTTCCAAGTATTCTACTAAACTTCCTCTGATACCACCTGTAAGGACCCGACCCCTATTGCCCAGAGCTTGTACCTTATTTGATTACGTTGGCATACATACAAGGAATATGAATCTCGAAAGACCGAGTAGTTTAGTATTATTGGAAACAATTTACATACATAAGTTTAACATTACAACATGAAGGGAATCAAAACAATATTTTATTCCACTAGAAACATCACGTCTCCAAGATTATGCTTGCAAGTCATTAAAAAATTATTTCATCATGTCCTGAGAAAAATAAAACATAAGGAATGGGTGAGGTCAAATGCTCAGTAAGAGTAAGCAATATAGCGGAAGATAATATAAACATTATACATGGTGAATAATTGAATACACATGCCTTTACTAATAAACTTGAAACAGATTATGGCAGGAATATGAGTTGAGTAAATAATGCCATAATAAAACATAATCATGGGTATTATAATAGTCAAATAACCACATGAACATCAAATACTAGCATCATAATGATGGAAGTTCCTATTCCAGACATTGTAACCATACCATCCAAGCCTCGTGCTAGGACCATAAAATTACCATTTTGTCAAGGCCTCATGCCAAGACTATAGTTTGTCTCATGAGACCTACCGATGAATCGAGGGGCTATAGCGGGACTCACCCATCACATAATAAGTCCAATGAATTCCTCATATGAGCGGGGATCAAAATAAACAACATATACATTCATTTGAAACTATCATATGAAATGTAACTACCTTTCCCCAATCATTAAACATAAAACACTAACCATTCCGAGTAATATGTTGAATGGTTTTAGGATAGATCAACCACAATAGATTTATTCATAAACCATTAAATAAAATATGGTAGATGAATTAATAAATGATTAAACCCAATAATACCATTGAATCAACAAGAGTGTTGAATTAGACAAAAACACTCTTACAAAATAATTAAGCAATTCTTGAGATAAATACTCTTTTATTTCGAAAAGAAGACTTCTTTGTGAAAAATATTCATATAAAACCACAAGTGAGGTAATATAGTATTTTCATAATAAAATTCATGATTTTATAAAGATAATGGTTTCCAAAAACAGATTATAGAGTGCCCTTGAAAATAGGTAAGAATTTGAGAAATTCCATTGAATCGAGCTCGTATTTTTGAAACAATTTTGAATGTTCCTTTTAAAACATGAAAATATCCATAAAGTAAGGAAATATTATGGTTGGTTTACATATATATAATACTCACACAGAATTTATGAGGATTACATAACAATAAATAAGGATTTCATCGTGGAAATTAGACAATAAAAGTAACCCGAATGAAAATGGAAGTTCGGGTGGGAAAACCCTTACCTTAACTCCAAACGTGTTCCTCTCTTGAACTTAAGCTCCTATAATATGAAATTATACTTATTAATAACTTATTTAAGAAACTATTATACATTTATTTAGTTTATCATAATTCTTTTTAGTTCATTCATACCCTTTTTACTGAGTTATTATATAGAATATCGTTGTTCCAGGGTGTTTGTTTTCATTATTTTCATAATTGGTTCACTTGTTTTTAAGTAATGGAGTTCATGTGGAAAGGTTATAAATATCTAGGATTAGAATTACATATTATTTATGAACATAAATAATTGGTAATGGTAATTTATATCATTTGGTTACATGGAATGAGGAAGAATCCTTAGATGACAACCACTTCGATTATTCGGCAGTATTTGGATTATTATGAACTAGTTTTGTCATATAACTTAATTTCATGTAAATATTCTGGTTCCTTAATATTAATTATGTTATATTAAGTATTTTCTATTCTGGTTCAACCATTAATATGGTTTCACGACTATTAATGAAGAATAAATTGAAGAAAAAAACTTCATCATCCACGAAGGCTATAAATTGGAACCTCATGGACATTGATTTCGTTTATAAAAAATAAAAGGGAGTAAGAATATTTATGATGGTTCTTCCATTCACATGATATAATTCTAGTATATATATTATAATATATTTATCATGATCATTTGGACAGATTAGGTTAGTATATGATAGCAAAAGAAGATAAATTGAAATCAAACCAAATGAAAAAGAAGGGTGGTTTACCTCTTGAAATAACCTCCATGAGAAACTCCTTAAGGAAATGGTTTTTGGACTTTTGGAAAGACCAAAAGCTTCATGGATGTGGGGAGAGACTAGGGAAGGGTAATTTTTCAGAACTATGAGGAGCTTCGAGGCTTAGAGGAGTGAAAAGAAGAGGGAGTGGTGAGGGGTTTTCATAGTGGAGGAGTGGAGTAAATTTTTAATATTTAATTCATTATTTTATTATTTCCCTCAAGACAACCAATAGTGTTGTTTCATGTGACCCATAATAGTAATAGGTTCATATGAGTTCGAACCAAGTGTCCTTGCATCACTTGTGATGTCATGAATAGTTTATTTTAACTGATAATTTGTATATACGGTATTTTATCGTATTTCACTATTCATAAAAATTCTAGAATTTCAGAAAAATCTCAAAAATTCACCCCTATCATTTTTCTACGTGTATAATTAAAAAGTGAAATCCATTTTTCAAAAATAATTTTCTAAATATTATTAATTTAATTTTAAGTAAGGTCATAGTTAATTCAAAAAATAACAATCTTGAAGTGCAATTAGTTTAATTTCTCATTGAAAAACTAATTAAGATCTCATTATCTTATTGCCTTAAAATAATAAAATAATATTATTATTTAATATTCATAAGGGTCATATTACTATTCATATTACTATTCATAAGGGTATGTTACTATTCACAAAAAATCATGTTTTTTCTATCAGACTCTAAATGACTTACTGAACACAACTCTAGATGAACATTTTTCGAAATTCAAAACATAGAAGAGGCAAAGTTGTGTTTAATGTATAGATTATAAAATTGAATTATATATTTATTTTCAAAACCTTGGAGTGTTACATTTGGTGGATGGGTCTATGAAATTGTGGCTTCCTAGGTGAATCACAAACCCCTTGATGAGTGCTTTTATAATAACAAATTTTATTCTACCGTTATTACAGATCATTCTAAGGATTTATAATGTAGGCCTTGTTGATCACCACAATGTGGGTTATAGGAAGGGGTTGTACCTTTTATAGATCACATCACGACTAGGAGACACCAAATTATTTCTAGATAATTAGAAATTAAATGATGTAAGATCAATATAGACATCAGCTAAATGCCATTCTACACTAGAGAAATCTTGAATTTGATGTTGGATATCAATATTTATTTTTTTGTTTCACCATGTTTTGACCAATGAAAAAATCATAGGTAGGGTAATATTTCTCATAGGTTCATTAGACACTTTTTGGTTTTAATATTAATTAGAATAGAAGATTTCTAGATATCACATTCTCATATATATCAGTCTCTTCTTGATATATTTTACGTATCTCAACTATGTCCATACTATCCAAAACCATTGTATGTTTTCCTAACTTATGAGTTTTAGTATCATATGGATTCTAAAATTTATGAGTATTCATTGTGTATTATGGATCAATACATGAAGACACATAAATGTAGGTAATTAACATTATTACATGTGATATGGAAGAATATAGAACTAAAGAACAAGCTATGGAAGTGGTGTAGTGTCATAACCCATACAACCAAAGCCAGTTTCTACTAACATTACATTGGCTTTATTATATGGAATCAAACCCCAAATGATGGATGTGTTTTTTATAATTGGTAAAAAAAGATAAATACATATGTGTTTTCTTAGAAATCAATAAAATAATTATAGAATAATTTATTCCTTTTGAGGGTAAATAAATTACAACTTATACTATCCATGCATAGAATTTCTATAACACTTCTTTGATTCTTGAATGAGGAAAAATATAAGAGTGGGATCAAATACATAGTAAGGGTAATGTATAAAGGAATCAGTAATTAATCAATGATAATAGTCAATATGTAAATTTATACAAATTGGAACACAATCCATGTAATCAATAACTGATAAAAAAGTATATAAATAATATTTCTTGGTAATTAAATGAAAATAAATGATACATAATGAATGGAATGATAAATAAATGCTTCCATATATATTTCATGGTGAAACTATCAGAGAAAATAAATTACTAAATATAAATGAAGGAAGTGCTAAATTATTGGATGTCATGTCTGAGGCTCATGAAATACTAAATTTTCAATAAAACTCCCAAGAATGTTTATATTTTCATGTAAAAACCCATCTATTTTACTTAGATTAAAAATAAAAGGGTTTTTTATATAATATATTATCTCATGAGGCTACTGATGCATCATAGGGATTACATTAAATAGTATCCAACTTGTAGGGATTTCATTAAATGGTCCCCAACTAATGTCTTTCATGTCAAAATCATTCCCCGTATATTTAATAATCGATATATATTCATAAACAGTGTTCCTTATAAAGTATCCCCATTAACTAATGGATATGAATTCCTCAATATATTCCAACATAATAAAACTATTATCAATGTAATTACCATATGTAATGATATGATATGATTTAGGAAATGAACATATCCATGATAAATAAATGGATAGTTATGGTAAATTCAATGATCAATGATCACAAGAATTTGAAATTTTCAATGGAACTAAAAAATGAATCAAATAAGTGGATGTCAATATTATCCTTGGCCAAATAATTCAAAAAAATACAATGGAATATTATGTATGGTATCAAAAAATAATATCACAGGTGGAGTAAAATGACTGTTTTTTGTCATTGAATTATGAAAATACTATAAAAATAACTTTTAATAACATT
Source organism: Viscum album (assembly GCA_963277665.1). Lineage (NCBI taxonomy): Eukaryota > Viridiplantae > Streptophyta > Magnoliopsida > Santalales > Viscaceae > Viscum > Viscum album. Next base: position 1,243,664,716 of record OY728156.1, on the reverse strand, counting down.
CATGAGGTAAATAATAATTTTATTTTGAAAAAAATGGTAAATAATTTTCATATAAAATCAATTTAAAAAAAGTAGTTTAATAATCTACATTTAAAAAATTCAATTTAAGCTTCAATGAATTTATGCTTGGTAAATTCTTACTTGTTGTACATGATAAGAAATCATTTAACAATATAAAATAGTTATAGAATTTCATTTATCACATGGTGATTGTAATATTACATTGATGACATTCATAAAGTAATAAAATCTAAAAAATCTCATTAGTTAATAATTTTGGAATGTAATAAAAAAAATTGAACTGATTTTTAGAAAATATGGTTTTTAGAAAAAATCAAATTCTCCATTTAATTAGTGAAATAATGTCATGTTAACTAGAAATATTTAATAAAATATTACGAGTTTCAAATAGTGGAAAATGGTACTGTTAAATTGAAAATTACATGAATAAAAAAATAAAAAAAATTATTAAACAATTATTCAATAATTTTGTCAGATATATATTTATGTTATAATAGTTGAGAATAAATAGGAATTTTGAAGTGAACCCTGGAAAATATTTTAAATTTTCTTTAATAATCAATAAATAAATAGATTATGTGTTTGAAATAAAAATCAAAAAAAGAAAAAGATAAAATACATCAATATATATTATTAATTGATTACCCACATAATTAGAGAATATTAAAAACCCATTAATTATTATAACAGAATGAAAAGAAATTTAGTTTTTAAAATCTTTTCCACGTTTTAACTCTTAGTTGAAATCACCATAGAAGAAAGAATTCATAATCGAAATCAAAATACCAATAAAATAAAATGGTTCAGTACATAATATATAAATAAAGGTAGTTTATTCAGTAAAAAATAAGTGACTGGTGAATATGATATTTATCTCACACAATTATAAATTCAGATAAAAATCCTTTCCCATGTGTTTTCTTTAAGGTAAAATTCTTTTAGAATGTTATATAATGTTAATGAACATGTTAGTAATTTATATTCAATATATTATCATATTTATAATTTCATATATAATCCTTTTATTATATCTTCCTACCCATTTGTCAACAACCCTTCATTATTATCTTTATTTCTTATGTTAATTTACTAGTTTGTAGGGTATGTATTGAATCATTATTTGTTTTTATTTCTACATTGATCATGATCAAATTATATTCATTATTTGAATCATGATTTAATTATAATATATATAATGTATATATTTATTTAGAATAATAAAATATATTTGGATAAATGAAGCGAAATGTGGTTACGGTAGGTCATATCGATGCATTAATGCTACTCTTATTTATTTTAAGTATTAATATAATGAAATTTAAATTATAAATATCTATATTATCATAAAATTATAATATTTATTTAATTCATTTTACATATCTTTATTAAAAAATCATTTATACATTACTTGTATAGTTCGATCGAGACACATTGTTCTGAGGATGTGGTAGTCCACACTTCCATAAAAAATGTTATCATATTCCCACAAAATGGAATTCATAATGTTATTTATTATATATATATTAAATAAGATTAAGGACATAAGTAATATAATATATATAATATTTAAATATTTTTTCCATCAATATTCCAAACCATGATATGTTGTAAAGGAAAACGAATGACATCATTTCTTGAAGTAATAGTTATCCATGCGCATAAATGGTTTGTTCAATACTCATTACATGGAAGTGTGAGTATGTGTAGGATAAACCCTTATAATAACAACATCTTAGTATATATTTTATTCTTAGAATTTTATATAAATATTAATAATATGATTAATGTGGAGTGGATAATGATGAGAAAATATAATAGCTTGAGAAATTAAACTACCTATTATTTGTGAAAATCCATTTTTTCTATCAGCAAAGGGATTCCATGGTTGAGTTTCTATCAAAATAAAGGCATCTGGGATTATTTGAAGTGTTTTGGGGGTTATTTAAGCATAGTTTGAGTGATCCAATATTGCTTGAGAGGTTTGATGATATGGGGTGGTTGATTTCCTTTTTGTAGCGAAGGAGGTGTGATACACTTGTAAATTTTTAAGAAGGGAAATCCACCCATGTTATTCCCATTTCATGGGGCTAAAACAATTAACCAAATTATGTCCATTGGTGAATAGGGTCTAGATATTTCCATACTTTTTTTTCTTGTGTATAATTCATTTGAGATGTTATGTTTATTATTTAATCCATTGTTAATATAGTTTTCCCTTTATTACTTGTAATTGATTTTAATATCATAAAGTAATATTATTTGTTTAAAACTGACATTAATTTATTATAAATTATATATTTTTTAGATTCCAAATTTGGAATAATTTTTTTTCAAATTACAATAATAAATATTAAAAAAATAATTTTAATTTTATCATGTAAATGGGATGAAAATGTGGGGTTTTAATGTAAAATTTCTAAAATCACTAATAAGGTATTATATACAATTTCCACAATTAATTGATTAAATAATCCTATATTGGATTAAATTTTGAAGAATCTATCTAATTGACTATTTCATCCAATTAAAACATTATAATTTTTTCATATTAATATATTATACGAAAAATTGATTTTAAATAAAATTACATTAGTTTTAATTATTCATAAAAAATGAACCTTCACATGAAAAATAATTAACCCTAACCTAATTATTATCTTTTGATATAAAAAAATATTTTTTTAAAAAATATAATACTTATATATGTTGTGAAAATTGGATTTAAAATAGCTTCTTCATTAAAATCAGTAAAATATTCTTTTTCAAAATATATAAATTTTAAGCATAAAATTGAATTTATTATTATCAAATGAATATAAACCCTATTATATGAATGTCAAAAATATTTTATTGAATATATAAAATATATATTTCATTTATCACCCAATAATGTTATTTTATTTTCTTTATTATGAAAAAATTTATTTTTGGGAATAAATATAATTTTCTATAAATACATTCTCTTTATATTCAATTGGTTCTGATAAGAATTCAAAAATAATTTGTTACCAATAAATTCAATTTATATATTTTTAATAAATTTATTTTCATAAGTTGGTTAATAATATTTCAAATGGTGATGTCACAGACCCAAATTCCACATTATTGGTGCCCCGATCCCTATGGCCCACATTTCTAAAAGAGAATCTCCCTAAACTCCTGAGGCCTCAAACTAGAACTGAAAAGAAAATGGTGTGTTTTTTGGAAGAATATTCAATCATTTCCATAATCTAGTACATCAGATAAATATAAAAAAATAAAATAGAAGATGTAATATAAGTAAATAATAAGCACATTGGGAATACACAAGTGTAACAATAACTCAAATAACTTCAATAACATAAAATAATTGATGAGGATATTCAATTTATCAAGTAAGATAAAAAACATGGAAATAAAGTATAAAGAATTAATTATAAACCCGAAGTAGTAAAAATGAAATACATAAAATATCACAAGCATCTCGATCTATTGCTCAATCATCTCATTCCATATCTATCCTAGAACAATAAGTAATAATTTTTCTAGATAATTACACAAAAGTCTATCAACACCATTATTCATTTAATCCTCCACGGGTACCAAAATGGATGCCAGTGTTGGGGTGTGATAAATCTCAGAGGAGCACGACCAATGGTGTCTATAATAACTCATAAATTCAATAGAAGTGAAATGGTGTGTGTGCATGCATATGTTGATAAACACAATATAATGTAACTAAATACACAAGTACTTTCTTCAGCCCATGGATAGTGTCTAAACATGTATGTAGTTCATTATTTTATTGTTACATGTTTATAAATAAATCCCATGTTTAAAATCTTGTAGGATTAATTATGTAACAATCAAATATGAAATTATATTGAATAATGATGTTCCAAGGTAATAGAAATTGAAAAATAGGCATCAAGGGCCTCCAAAATAGTAATTATTATAGTCTAGATAAGGGAATTACTGTAATCCAAGGAGCATATTCTGAGGAATTCCATAATGACATCCCTACTGAGTCAATGGAGTTCATCCAAGGTAATATGTTACTAAATAATTATTGGGCCTGATGGGATTTAACCCTGGAACCATCTTCTCAATTATGGATCAAATATTTGTATCCAAGGAATAATGTAATAGTATCTAATGGGTCCAATAGATTCTTAATAGGAATCTAATGTTACATAATGATCGGGTACTAAGTAGCTCGAAACCAAGGCAAGTTGCATCGTTGAATTAAAACGGGGTTCCAGAGTACTGAAGGCATTCCCTATAGAATCCAAGGTGATCTTGAGTAATTAATATTATATTTTGACAATGTAATCATATGTAATTCTATAAATTCAACTTATTTCCATTAATTAGTGTGACAAGGCCAATAGATCGTGTAGAAATTTATTCCTGTCTTAATTAATTAATATGTTCATTTAGGTCAAGCCATTCCTTCCGTTAGTGTGACAAAGAAAAGGTAGCATAAAAACATTCATTTAATTAATTAATGGAATTTTAAAAATTCAAGGTTCCCTCTAATCCCTTCCATTAACATGATAAGTGATTCTTTATAAATGAAACATATTATTCAATTATCTTTTAAAAGGACACATCATATACTTATAATACATTCCAATTTTCGTTTCTTAATTAATTTTCAAATTTAATCACTTACCTTTGGTGGGTGAAGTGGTGACCATTAATGGTATATTCCATCAAACAAATCACAAATTAAATAATCAAATTTAACCTTTCAAAGCTTACCATTAGATGGGTTAGTCCAAGGCACACCTAAATAGAGACCCAATGTGTCAAAACAACAAAAATTCAATTATGGAATAACACCCTACATAGAGTGTTTTGAGAAGTGGACATAACCATAGAAAACTAATCACATATTTAGTAATATAATAACAATAATGTTTTAATTTTTATATGAATGGAATAAATATTTTATAAATGGAACTCGACTAAATTAGTGGGGCCTACACGACAATTCTAAAATCAATGAACATGGGGGATGAATTATAGGCCCACAACCTTCAGATTGAATGAATTAGTCTCTCTTGTATTAGCCCCAAATATACCATTATAAGGATTATATATAATAATATGTGGAAATCACTTACTACTAGATAAATTGGTCAAGATCATGAGATATGAAGAATATCTCAAACGAACTCAAGTAATTATTTTGTGTATCCAATATGACGATCAAATGATCGAACAGATCCCAAATGAAGAAAATATCTTGATCCCATGGTTTGTCCATGAAAAATCACCAAAATGAGAGGGAATGGGGTTCTACCTTTAGGAACTTCAAATTGGGAACGATGGCTAATATATTTAGACCATTATTATAAAATCTTCAATTATCCTTAAAAAACTCTTCTTCTTGGTTTGGCCACATATTTTTTCACCCCATGCGACAACCATACAAGGGTGCGTATTGAAAGGGGCATATCACATGGTTAGGTCACGTAGTTCAGGAAATCATGTGACAACCATGATAGATGGATCCAACTCGTGATGCAAACCATTCAAATAGCTAGATCTAACAATTCATCCTACCCACATGACATCCCATAACAATGCTATATGCCATTTTTTTACAAAAGATATTTTTTAATCTTCTAAAAATCTTCAAAATCCCTCAGGGCCACTATAATTCATTGGGAATACATATTAGGTCCAAATTAAATAGATATAACAAAATTTAAAGGATCCATACATGAGTGAAAACCTGAGTTCTTATAGTCTCCACCTATTTAAAGAACTCATCCATGAGTTCATAATTCAATGGTGGTGAAACACTATCTTTGACCTTGTTGGCACACTAGGCATGTATGACATCCTCCCACTCTCATTTCTCATCCCTTACATGGTCGAGTTTCCATATAAACCATACGAGAGGAACATACTGGCCTCAGAGAGCCTTTGTTCTATAGTAAAAAATTCATATTTGATACTCCTCAAAGGTATAATAATCATATAAATAAAATTCCTCTGTATGAAAGGTATGATATGTGTATACATGATATAGAAAAGATGTTAATAATGGAGGACATCGTGCATGGTACGATACCTATGAGGTTGTTTCAATTGATAGGCTACTAGGATGACTCTATTTACAACCTCAAATGTCCCAATGTAATGAGGAGAAAACATCCCTTGATTCTAGAACTATTTACTCAATTTACAGATAGATACCTAAAAGAAAACATAATCCTCGACCATGATCTCTAGATTTCATCGATAATTATCGTCAGAATATTTCTATCTATACTAATAAGTATTCATATGCTTACTGAATATCTGATCCTTCTCTAAAGTCTAATGTACAATACGATGACCTAGTAAGGCTATCTCACATACTTATTACCAACAATTGGATGAATGGAGTGACCGTCCATATAAGGCCTCAAAATAATTTGTCTGAATTTTTAGCTGAAAGAATTTATATTTAGAAAACTCAATGAGTGGATTATTATTCTCCCATGAACTGCTAAAATCAATGATACATACCAGAATCATAACCTCTATAACATGTATTGTTTGTTATAATTTTCAATCAATTTGAGGGTGAAAATATGTGATTAGAACCACCTATGTTTCCATATCATTATACAATCCCTTATAAAACTATAACATGATTGAGCATCCCAATCTAAAATAGTAGTACAAGGGACCCCATGTAATTGTATGATCAGGAGGACACACAGTCTTCCCAACTCAATAACTAAGAATGTATCTTGAATAGTAATAAAATGAGCTACATTAATCTGTGTATCAATGAAAACCTATACAATTTCAATGCCTTTAGGCCACCTATGTATCATGACAACAAATTCCATAGAAATAACATTCCATTTCAATTATGGGGCTTAAATAGGCTATAACAAGACAAATGGTATCTGGTGCTCCCTTTTTCCAACTAATATATGGAACACCTACTGAAAAATCCTACTATTTTTTTTTTCATCTCAATCCACCAATTTTTGTGTCACATATCATGATACATTTTGTATTTTCCCAGATGAATTTCCTACTACAATGTGTGATACTCTTACATCAACTCCTCTATCATATTTGTAGGAACCCAGATACATCCTTGTTTGTGCAAGATATAATCTCTATCCATATACCATCCTGAATTTGGGTTATATCTTAAAATACTTTAATGGAGAACGAATCCCTAAATATATAAAAATTTTCTACTCTTGTCCTTATCAAATAGGGAAGAGGTATCTCTCAATACATAGAGGTAATAATTCTCGTGAATATAATAAAACTCTAGATTCATCTCAAAGAATATGTCCATTAATTTCCATACATACTAGCTTCCTATAAACCCAATGTCTATGTTTCTTGATTTAGTGTATCTGTATCCATATTCCTCTTTCCAAGAATATAGTCAATCTCAAAATCAATGGATTGTAGATATTCATCCCATATCTAATTTATGAGGTTCAATTCACAATGTGTATGGATAAATTTTTGTGTCTTTTGTTCTTTATACACCAAAAATCACTCACATAATAGATAGTGTCTCCAACAATGTAATTCATTGAAAACTATGGATATATCAAGGTCATACATCAGTTAGTTTATCTCGAGATAACTTAACTAATGAGATAAATACACAATGAATCTGTCATCCTACATCAGTAATAATTCTAGTATGATGCTTTAGGAATTATTGAAGATGGTACAAAAGCAGCCAACATTTGGTTGAGTCATAATATTTGTCCAGAAAATCCTCCATTTTATCCCTTTAAAGGATTTTTCACACACTTCTGACCATAGATAAATAACACCCTTATTCATAAGATATAAAAGAGGTAAAAAATGATGGAAAAGTCTTGTATGAAACCCCAATAATATCTAGCCATCCCCATAAAACATCTAATATAAATCACATTTTTGGGATGGTCCAAGTTAACTATAACACTAACCTTATTTAGATCAATAGAGACTTCCAATTCAAAGATAATATGACCCATGATGTAAAAGTTCTCCATCAAGAAGGGTCACATAACAAACATAGTATAAAAATGATACCCTCTCACTATACAGATAAAGATCTCATGGTTATAAACATGGTTATTACGATAATGAAAATACACCACGATTTGGTCCAGAATTAACCGAAACAAAGAATCTATATTAGGATGGAAAACCCAATTCATTTGATCCATGTAAATTGAAGGTTCATTCTTGTGACCAAATGACATTACATTGTACTCATACAGATCATACCTACTATAAAGGTTTTACGGTGAAGGTTTAATGGCCCCACTCATAATTATTGATATCCCGACCTCAGGTCATTCGTAGATAAGTCCATGAATCCTTGGTGCTGGTCCAAAATATAATATATTTGAGTCAGTGGAAAAAATTTATTGACTATAAGATAGTTCAACCTTCTGTAATCCATGAACATATGTAAAGTTACATCTTTCTTCTTGGTTAAAATCATGTGAAAAATCCCAAGAGGGTGTGCAAGGCCATATAAAAACATTAGCATCTATATCCTATAAATACATCTTTAGATCCAGAAGCTCTATAGGTTCCATCATGTATGGATGAATGGAAATTGGAGTTTCTCTTATAATAATATCAATCATAAAATCAACCACTCTTTGGGGAGGTAATTCAAAAAAATCGTCTGGAATGATGTCCCTAAAACGATCCCTTACTAGAGGTAAATCATCTTGACTTAAAATCTTATCCATTATGAAGTGATTTATAATATGGGTGGTAAGTCCAACTATAATATGAAGCTATAGTCTTACACTGCCTACTTGGAAATCCCACTCACCCATATGTAGATAATGGCTACCCTATGGTAATGAAAATGATACCTTTTGGCATTAATAACTGAAGAAAGAATGATACTGAACCAGCCAATCCATATAAATAATGACATAGAATATTACCATCTCTAGAAAGAATTAGTTTGATATGAAACAATAAATTACTACCTCAAAAGTTCAATCCTAAAATTGGATCATTCCCTCTAACTGCACTCTAAATGGTGTATCTAGAGTCCTTACACCACAGTAGAAATATATCTCCAGTTCGAGATATCCCATGATGGATTTAGAGACAAATTTGTTCCAATAAACTGTATCAAATAAAAAATATAGTATAGTAGATGCCAATATATTTTTACCTTGTACTACAGATGGTCCCATAAAAAGATCGTTGGGTATTAGTTGTAGTGCATAAAACATTCTTGGTCTATTTCCCTTTGAAATAGCTGGACTACCATGATCATAACTTCTTTATTGGAGATTTTGGAGACTTTGAGTCTGATTAGTACTGTTACAACATCTTCCTCAAACTCTCTTGTTGGGGGATACTCCAACTCCCCACCTTACAGATACAAAAGAACCTACTCCTGAAGGTGGAGCTGACTTGTATCTATTTCAACATGAAGCAGGTGGAATGGTGCTTCAGGATCCATGATGATTGCCCATATGACTGCAAGCCTGACACTCGATTGGGTCTCTGTCACAATGAGCCTTCTTGTTTCCCCATCATCTAATCCGATGACATAGCATAGATTTATCAGTGTGGATAATCTGAAATTCATTTCCATATAGAGAAAACATGAGGGAACATTTACTTTTATCAAGGGAACTATTATCCAACCATGACAATGACCCTATATTCATGGTTCCATTTCCATCTAACATGATATGTATACTGATAAGAGCCTGATTGAATATTTCATAGAATATAGATAAGAAACAAATTCACCAGAGTCCATATGGAATAAACGAGACCATATAGTAAGTATCAAGCATGAAAAATCACATCACTTACTAAAGTTTATGAAATTCACAATAACTCAGTGAAACATGTAGAATATTTAATAACTAACATAGAAACCTACTCAAATTGCATGAACACCATGCATGGACTACATTTGACATATGAAATGAACGTAAACCTAATAATTAGTACCCAAATCAGGTATAAAATAAAATTACTCATCTATAACTCATTGATCTATGACTGGTGGCTCATGTCCATCCACATCTGGAGTGTGTTTCTAACGACCCTCCTAAAATATTATAAGGGTATTTCATGGAATAATTGGTCTACTTATACCAAGAATACACCTCAGAACAAGCTTTTAGGATATATATAGCACCACTGGTGGATGTTGATTGTATGAAAACTCACTAGAAAATTAATACTACATAAACTACCCACTCAGATAGTTATGTATCGATTAATGCCCAAGTACATGTTTCATTTCATTTTCTATTTAATTAATAGGTTCACTAATTTAACATTCAAAAAAATTACATGTAGGGATAATCATGTATAACAATTTAGTTTTATATTACATGTTTTAAATTATAATGGATATCCACTCTCATTGAAACAACACCCAAAAAACTTATCAATAAAAATAACACCCATTTATTTATAGCATAATGGATTGACTCAGAAAATTACTCATCCCAAAACCAAGACCCATACAAATAATTAATCTAGATAGGAAATAACTAAATCATAACATAGAGTAATACAATAATAAGTTATCTGTCACAACATCACTCAAAAATTACATGCATACATTGAAATACAATTTATTGAATGAGCCATTGTTGCGTTAAAATATAAATGTCATGTGAATTCTAGGTCTATATAATGATGAATGTAACAATTCTCCTTACACTGATATCATTGGGAAAGGATGGATAAAATCCTCAAACATAGTAATAATTAAAATCTCAACACAACATGTGCTTCACCAAATGGTTAAATGGTGTAAATTGTAACAAACAAAAGCTCAACCTTAATTTTATTTCAAGAAACGTGACTTTTTACCCGATCATGGGTATGTGAGGCCCAAACATATTATCTAAACCAGTTCCAACAATTCCTAATTTCCAATCTATTATCTAAAAATAGTAAAAAAAAATAAAATATCCCCTTTGATACCATTTTGTGATAACCTAGACCTGGATTCCAATAAATAGATTCCCAGAGATTGGTGGGCCATATGGCCTCAAGTGAATCTCCCCAAATTCTAGATTCTACCAACTAGTTGTAAGGGAATATGGTGAGACTATGGGGAGAATGTTACCTCATTTCAAGAGTGTAACACAATAGATAAACAAAAAATTAAATATAGTGAAAGCTAAATAAGTAAATAAAAGGTACAAAAGAAATAAAAAAGGATAATAAAAACTAAAATAACTAAAATAACATACAATAACTTATGATGATATACCATGTAACTAGTGTGTTGGATAACATTAAAACAAAGTAGTAAGTATATATTAAAATCCCGAAGTAGTAAAAAGGATGCATATAAATTATCCCAAGAATCTCGAGATACATCTTAATAATCTTTTACTAACCCTATAAAATATCAGCATGAAATCAAGTGTCTATGGAGTTACACTTCCCTATATCAACACTTTTATACATGTAATATTCCATGGGTACCTAAAAATTATTACAGAGGTGGGAGAAAAATATCAGTGGGACACTACCAATGGTTTATTCAAGATCCATCCCATGTAATGGAAATTTAACATTGGTCATGAATGCATATATAATGTAATGCTATATAATGTAACAAAATACCCATTTACCCACATCATTCCTCAACTGGTGTCTAAACATGTAGAAAATCTCTATTTGGTTGTTACCGCTTTATAAATAAGTCACAAGTTATTAATATTAATGTTTCAAAGATGTAACGTGATATATTCAAATGATATTTAATAATGATGTTCCAAGGTAATATCAAATCCTACGTAGATCTCAAGGGTCTCAAACTCAATTGTTATTGAATATTGGCATAGGGTAAGAGATTAATCCAAGTAGAAGAGTCAATGTATTTCCACAATGAAACAACTATAGGGTCTATGGACTTCATCAAAGGTAAAACACATATATGCAATAACTGGGCCTCCTGGGATTTAACAATGGAACTAACTTGAGAATGATTGATCCAATGATGTTATCCAATTAATATTTTAATAATATTGAAGGGGTCCTACAATGTTATATTGGCATCCAATTTTCTACATGGATCGGTTTCTAGATGTGTCTCTACCAATGTATGCCACATCATTGATTCAGAATGGTGTTCCTAAGCACTCAAGGAATTTTCTATGGGATCCCAGGTGACCGTGAGTCATGGAACTCTTTTTTTGACAATAAAGTAATATATAATTCATAATTTTTAAGTCATCACCTTTCACTGTTGTAATATGCCTAATTTATGACAACCCTGCTTTTATTACGAACTTATACATGATTTATTACATAAACTATTCACTTGATACAACATGGATGGTCAAGAGGTCTAGTGTCTTTGGGGCTTAGGATCATTACATAACAACTTAAAACATTAAATACAACATCTTTACTAAAAACTTCCCTTACATGACCACTACATTCCCTCGTACTTAGCATTGCATGGGATAACCAGAGGACATGCATAAGAAAAGGGGTGAGATATAAAGCCCGGTAAGGGAATAAACAAGGAAAACATGAGGAGTACAATACATTTTATTCAATAGGAATATCAATAGATCACAAGAGAAACATGAACATAAAGGCATGATAAATCCTGATAATCATAACATGGAAATGTGGCAACAACACTTAACATGTTATTAGCATGAGCCAAGGCTCATTGCCCATGGAGCATGAGTAAATACTCATTGCACATGAAGCACGAGTAAACCCTAATTGCACTTGAATTAGAATGATTCAACACTAATTTCACATGACGTATCATGATACTATACTTTACCCAATGCATTGGAGCGCTATAAGGGTGCACCCTTCTTAAACATTTCATTCCATGCATAAGTGTCCCACATGGATCATATAACATAGATTCATAAAAAATAATCATTTATTCAACGAAAAAGGAATGTGTAATGAAACTTTATAATCAATAATTAAATGTGCATGAAGTTCAATACCCTTGATGGAGAAATGAACATGGTATTCACTACACAATGGCATTGGCTTAGAAAATCGGTGCAATTTCGGCAGCGTAACAGCATCATATAAGAATTCATAAAATGGTTGATGAGAGAGAAAGGGGTGTCTCAACATATCTACATGAAATGGACAGTAAGGGGGGTCATATAGATACATGTCCCAACAATTTTAGATTCATGATACCAAAGTATTTCTTGAATGCAAATGAGGAGAGAGAAATTCCTTTCGGAATTTCGGCATAGTAATGGGTGTACATGGGAGGCATTTAATGAGAAAGAAAGGGGTCTCCCATCATTAAAACAATAAGAGGGAAGTATGGGGGAGGTGTGAAACCATACCCCATCATTTATAATTTAAATTAAAAGGGCATAACAATATTAAGAAAATTGGACAAAAAAGTGAAAGGAAGAAAAACCCTTACTTGGAAATGTGCTTCCAAAGGCATGAGAGAGGATTGAGAGAGGCTTCTTGGGAGCATGGGGAACCTTGGGAGGTTTATATAGAGAGTAGGTCAGAGGTTGTATGAACTCCAAAGGATTTTAGTGAAGAGTAAGTGGGATCTTGGGTGGGTTTATATAGGAAAGGTGAGTGAATTCTTTATTATCTAGGTTTGGGACCCCTTACATTAAACTAATCCAAACCACAAATCAGCTCATGGTTTTTGCCCATGGTTTTTGGAAAATGGGAGAGGAAAACAATATTTTATAAGGCCAAAGTCCTAAATTCTTAAAATAATGGGGTTGCTTATGTGGAGATGAGTCACATCCCATGGAAAATAATTTAAAAAGACAAGATGTTTAATAACTCTTGAGGGGTCCATTAATGCTTTGTAAAATAAGTCAAACAAACCCAAAATCACATTATTTTAATGTTAAAACATATATTGTCAGAACATAAAGCTTATATCATTTTATTAAATCACTATTGGGTCATTATGATGTCATAAAACACATTATATATTTAAACGGTATTTAATTTTTACCCAAAAATTTGACTGTCTCAGAAAATTATGAAAAATACACCATTGGATAATTTTGACGTCATGATTCCAGAAATAAAATTTATTTTATCTAAATAATTTTCTAAATATGTTAATTTTCACTTTTAAAATAAAAACTGACATTTATCGAAAATTCAAGGGTTTTGACAAAAATGAATTACAAACCTTAATAAAAATTATAATTGCATTCATAAAATTATAAGATAATTTATATTTAATAAAAATTAATTTAATAATATTAATAATATTTTATTAAAATATTATTTAATTCAAAAATCCATTAATTTAATAAAATATAATTCTTAATTAAATAATAACTAAAAACACTATTTTTACTTTAAAAACTATTTACAATGTATCAATAATGACAAGAAAGTATATTCATTATTACAAAAATAATGTACATGAACATAGTACTAGCGATTTGTTACATAACCCCTTAAAACATTCGCATAAGACCTAAGGGTAAGGTGTGCGATGGTGATAGACTCTTGGGGTGGCTGAGAACACATCGCTCGAGTGGTAATCTCTATCAACTTCCACTTTTCCCAAAGACAGTCCCATTCGATCTTGACATGATGAAGCTCAGCTTGGGGTTGGTCAAGAGCAATGCCCAAAGATGCCACCTCTTTTCCGAGATCCTACAAATGGGCTTTGTATGGTGCAATTCTACTGGATGAGTCCATCGCTTCTTTTGTCTGAGTAAATTGGGTTTGTTAAAGCCTTATATTTATACTAATCATGTGATCACGGTTCAATGGCTATAAAAGTAATTGTCACAATTATTAACATAAAACCAAAGAAGTTGACATTTTATATAAACATTTTACATAAAGAGACATTTAATTAGATCAATAGGGATTTCTATTAATGAAACTTTGAATCGTTACAATATTCCCCCCTTATGAAATTTCACCCTCAAAATTTCCTTTTCCCACACTAAAATAGATCTGGGTAACTCAGCTTCATCATTTCCTCTGATTCCCAAGTCGCTTCTTCAAACTTGTGGTTTCGCCACAACACCTTGACGAGGGGCATTGTTTTATTTCCTAGAACGTTTTCTCTATGGTATAATATCTTCACTGGTTTATCCTCATAAGAAATATCATCCTCCAATTGTACCAACTCAAAAGAGAGTACATGTGAAGGGTCCGGTATGTACTTCCTTAAGAGGTATACATGAAAGACATCATGTACTTTGGCTATGGTATGTGGAAGTTCTAGTCGATAGGCCACAGCCCCAACACGTTCAAGAATCTCAAAGGGTCTGATGTACCTTGGACTTAACTTCCCTTTCTTTCTAAACCTCATGACCTTCTTCCATGGAGATATGCATAGAAAAACCATGTCTCCAACTTTAAACTCAAGGTATCATTGACGATTATCTGCATAACTCTTTTGTCGACTCTGGGCTACCTTGATATGATGTGGAATGGTTTTCACCTCCTCCACCATTTCCTAGACCATTTCTGGTCCAAGCAGCTTACGTTCACCGACCTCATCCCAATATGTCAGTGTTCTGCACCTTTTCCCATACAGGGCTTCATATGGTGGCATTTGGATGCTCGAGTGAAAACTGTTATTATAATAGAACTCAACCAGAGTAAGATGTTGATCCCATCCTACTTCAAATTCCATTGAGCATTCTCTCAACATGTCCTCAAGTGTTTGGATAGTCCACTCGGATTGACCATCAGTTTGAGGATGATAGGTCATACTGAAGTTCAGTTCAGTATTCAGAGCATGTTAAATACTCTTCCAAAACTTAGAGGTGAATCTTGGATCTCGGTTAGACACAGTAGATAGTGGCACTCCATGCATCCTTACCACTTCCCTGATATATATCTATGCCATATGATCTAATTAGAAATCCTCTTGAATAGCAATGAAGTGTGCAGTCTTTATAAGACGATCCACAACAACCCAGATTGCATTGTTTCCTTTGGATGTCCTCAGAAGTTTGGTGACAAAGTCCATGGTGATGTTCCCCTATTTCCATTTTGGAATGGGAAATGGTTGCATCATCCCCTTAGACTTCTTCCTCTATGCTTTCACTTGCTGGCACACCAGGCACTTTGATGTATATTCAGTGATATCCTTCTTCATATTATCCTACCAAAATTTTTCTCAAAGATCTCGATACATGTTTGTGCTCCCTGGGTGATTAGAGAAATTTGAATTATGTGCATCATCCAAAAGTTCCTTCTTCAGCTCCAGACTTGATGGAACACATAATCTTTTCCCAAATCTCACAATTACTTCTTCATTAACATTAAACTCCGAGGATTTCCCTTTTTCGATAGGTTACACTTTTTCTTGAATTCCCACATCATCCTTTTGAGCATACTTTAACCTTTCCAAAAGAGATGGTTGAGCAATCATTTGTGAAAGGATTGATGATGTTCCCTTCTTTATGATTCCCATGTCCATCTTCATTAATTATATCAAGATTGGATCATTCTCAATTATCATCATTGATAGAATCGTTGGGTCCTTTCTACTTACGGCATCTGCCACCTTGTTCGCTTTCCCAGGGTGGTAATATATTGAATAGTCATAATACTTTATGAGATCTATCCATATTCTCTGGCACATATTAAGCTCTTTCTGTGTGAATATATATTTAAGACTCTTTTCTTCAGTATATATCTCACATTTCTCCCCATAAAGATAATGTCGCCGGATTTTCAAGGCAAATATCACAGCCACAAACTCCAGATCATACGTTGGATAGTTTCACTCATGGATTTTCAACTACCTTGAGGCATAGGATATCACTTTATCATTCTGCATTAGCACACAGCCTAATCCCTTCTTCGAAGCATCACTGAATACCACAAAAATTTCCCCACTTGTGGGTAAAGTGAGTGCAGGTGCAGTGATAAACCTCCTTTTCAAATCCTTGAAGCTTTCTTCGCATTCATCACTCCAAGAAAATTTTACTCCCTTTCAAGTTATCTTGGTAAGAGGGTTGGACAATCATGAGATATTTCTCAAAAATCGTCGATAATATCCAAGTAACCCCAAAAATCTACAGATATATGTTACCGATGTTGGCATAATCCATCCCTCAATTGAATCTTTTTTGGAGATATCCACAAATATCCCATTGCGTGTGATGAAATGGCCTAAGAATGAGACTTCCTTCAAACATAACTCACACTTTTTGTACTTTTCATAGAGCTTCTCCTTGGGAAAAGTCTCCAGTACAGTTCTTAAATGCTCCTCATGATCCTCCTTGGTTTTAGAGTATATTAGAATATCATCTATAAAGACTTCCAAAAATTTGTCTAGGTAATCTCAAAAGACTATATTCATCAAGTCCATGAAGATTTTTGGAGCATTGGTGAGTCTGAAAGGAATTACTATGAATTCATAGTTCCTGTATCTTGTACGAAAACCAGTCTTGGGGACATCTTCCTTCTTTACCCTTACTTGATAATATCTCGATCGCAAATATACCTTGGAGAAGTATTTTTCTCCAGACAGTTGATTGAACAAGTCATCGATCCATGGTAGAGGATACTTTTTCTTTATCGTGATTTTTTTAAGTTCATGATAATCGATGCAAAGCTACATTGACCCATCCTTCTTCTTGACGAAGAGGACTGGTGAACCCCATGGTGAAGCACTTGGGTGTATAAGCCCTTTATCCAGATTCTCCTGTAGTTGTTTCTTCAGCTCTTCAAGCTCAACGATATCCATTCTATATGGATTCTTGGATATTGTTATTTCCCCAGGTAAAAGTTCAATTGAGAATTCAACGTCTCTTCTATGAGGAAGACCAGACAGTTCCTCGGGAAACACTTCAGCGAATTCTCTCACAATAGGAATTTCTTCAAGGATGGTTTCTTCCTTGGACTCAATCATCTGAGCCAGATATGCATGCTCATAGAGAAAGAATATCCATGCTTGATATGATGGAGCTAAAGGAGATTAATATTCCTCCTTACACTTGTAAAGAATCATGGGTCGATTCTCTATATGGAGTGTGATTTCCCTCTCTCGACAATTTATGTTGGCTCTATATAAGGAAAGACAATCCATGCCAAGAATTTCATCAAATTCTACTAGAGGGAGTATGACGATGTTTGCTGGGAAATTCAATCCACATATTATGACAGGGGAGGAGTTATATTCATGGGATGTAATGATTTCCCCATTTTCCGTACTCACCGACATCTTCACTACCATTATTTGTGGTGGTACTGGGATTGTTCTACAAAACTTTTGAGATATAAAAGAATGCGTAGAACCTGAATCAAAAAGTATGTTCTCTATTCTTGAATGAATAACTAGCATACCTGTCACCACTTCGTTGTCGGGGTTCACTTCGGCAGAAGTGATGGAAAAATCTCTTCCTTGCTGCCTTGTAGGTTATTGGTTGCCTCCGAAAACCTTTAGATTAGGGCACTGATTTTCAAGATGCCCCAGTTCTTTGTAGTTGTAGAAATGAACAATGTGTTGTGGTTCGAACGGATTGTTCCTCTCATCTATCATAGCTGAGGGTCTTTATTTCCAACAGTTAATAGATATGTTCCCTTCTCTTCCACACCTAAAGCATTTCCTCGTCCCCTTAAGGCAGTTTCTAGGGTGCTTCTTTCTGCACTTTTGGCAAGTGGGGTGCTAGATCTTCTTAGCACTGTTGGATTTATCCATCGGACCACCATCATTGAAGTCCACCTTATTCTTCTTATCCCCATGATACCCATGTGATTCCCCGATCTCCATTTCGACCATGAGGGCACAATGTACAATTTCCTCATAGCTGTCGAAGTCACGAATCGCTAATTCTTTCCGCAGGCTAGGCTTCAGCCCACCAAAGAAGTGGTCAACCTTGCATTCAGGGGTAACGACAAAGCCGGAAGCATATCGTGCAAGCCTTGTCAAGTTTTCCTCATACACTCCAACAGATTCTTCTTCTTTTTGCTTGAGGGAAAGTAATTCCCTTTCCATCTTAAGTCAGAGGGTACACGGAAAATATTTTTCGAAAAACATCTTCCGGAAATCCTTCCATTCCAACGCCTCGATCTCCTCCTCAGGCTTTGTATTTTTTAACAATGTCCACCATTGATTAGATTCACCCTCCATATGATAATCCACTAGGATAACCTTCTCTTGTTCAGAAAATTGAAGGATGGAGAAGATCTTTTCAATGGAGTTGATCCATTGTTCATCGATTGTGGGATCGGATGATCTACTAAAAGTATGAGGCCTTTGTCTAATGAAGCTATCGATAGCGAATTTGTCCTTCTTAGGGGGGGGGGGGTTGGACGTTCCTCTAAACCCTTGTTTCTATTCAAATCTTTAGTTATCTGAGAGATAAGTGTGACAAAGTTCGTGATTCCTCCTCCCATTGTATTGTGCATCTCATTAGTATAGTCATCACACTGATCTTCACATCGGTTGTTAGCCCGAGTCCTCCTATTACCGGCCATTGGTTGGAATAAAAGGAAATTTAGGGGGTAACACATAAAGGTTAATCCAAAGACAAAAGTTGTTGACTTATATATACACTTTTATTTCCTTAACTCATGAGTCTATAGGCTTCAATCTAGGCTTTTCATGATCTACTTTCTAACATATATTCTTAGGGGAATTTTTTTATTCCCTTAATAAGGGTTCATACTAATCTTGTGAATTTATAAAAACATATCCCCTGGGAGTGTCATAACCAAGAGTTAAGCAGGCCCCGTTGTCGTGCACCAGTTCCCGTTCGAGTCTAGCTCAAAGCGGTGTTTTCGGGTTCTATCCCTAGGATACATCTGTTCTAGAGCCACCTCTACCTGCTCGTATCCAGACAGAGATGTATTTGTTTGATAAACCACTTAATCAGTACTTACCAAGACATAGGTATGTTTTTATTATACTTAGTCTTGTCTCTAAGGCTTAACTAGGGTTTTCTAATCCTAATCCCAAAAATAACTAAACCTATCCTCTGATACCAACTTTAACAACCCTACTTTTATTACAAACTTATACATGATTTATTACATAAAATATTAACTTGATACAACATGGATAATCAAGTGTTATAGTGTCTTTTGGGATTAGGATCATTACATAACAACTTAAAACATGAAATACAACATCTTTATTTAAAACTTCCTTTACATGACCACTACATTCCCTCGTACTTAGCATTGCATGGGATAACCTGAGGATATGCCTAAGAAAAGGGGGGAGCTATAAAGCCTAGTAAGGGAATAAACATAGAATACATGAGTAGTATAATACATGTTAGATAATAGGAATATCAATAGAGCACAAGAGAAACCAGAACATAAAGGCATGATAAAGCATGATAATCATAACATGGAAATGTGGCAAAAACACTTAACATGGAATTAGCATGAGCCTAGGCTCATTGCACATAGAGCATGAGTAAATCCTCATTGCACATGAAGCATGAGTAAACCCTAATTTCACTTGAATTAGCATGATTCAACACTCATTGCACATGACGTATCATGATACTATACTTCACTTAATGCATTGGAGCGCTATAAGGGTGCACCCTTCTTAAACATTTCATTTCATGCATAATTGTGCCACATGGATCATAAAACATGGATTCATAAAACATAATCATTTATTCCATGAAAAAGGAATGTGGAATGAAACTTTATAATCAATAATTTAATGTGCATGAAGGTCAATACCCTTTATGGAGAAATGGGCATGGTATTCACTACACAATGGCATTGTCTTAGAAAATCGATGTAATTTCGATAGCGAAACGGTGTGATATAAGAATTCATAAAAATGGTTGATTAGAAAGAAAGGGGTGTCTCATAATATCTACATGAAATGGAGAGTAATGGGGGTCATATATATACATGTCCCAACAATTTTAGATTCATGATACAAAAGTATTTCTTGAATGCAAATGAGGAGAGAAAATTTCCTTTCGGAATTTTGGCATAGTAACGGGTGCACATAGGAGGCATTTAATGAGAGAGAAAGGGGCCTCCCATCATTAAAACAATAATAGGGAAGTATGGGGAGGTGTGAAACCATACCCCAGCATTTATAATTGAAATTAAAAGTTCATAACAATATTAAGAAAATTGGACAAAAAAAGTTAAAGGAATAAAAACCCTTACTTAGAAGTGTGCTTTCAAAGGCTTGAGAGAATCTTGAGAGAGGCTTCTTGGGAGCTTGGGGCTCCTTGGGAGGATTATAGAGAGAGTAGGGAAGAGGTTGGAAGAACTAAAAAGGCTTTTAGTGAGGATTAAGTGGGAGCTTGGGTGGGTTTATATAGGAAAGGTGAGTGAATTATTTATTATTTAGGTTTGGGACCCCTTACATTAAACTAATCCAAAACACAAATCAGCTCATGGTTTTTGCCCATGGTTTTTGGAAAAGGGGAGAGGAAAAAAAATATTTTATAAGGCCAAAGTCCTAACTTCTTAAAATAATTGGGTTGCTTATGTGGAGGTGAGTCACACTCCCATGGAAAATAATTTAAAAAGACAAGATGCTTAATAAGTCTTGAGGGGTTCATTAATGCTTTGTAAAATAAGTAAAACAAACCCAAAATAGCATTATATTAATGGTAAAATATATATTGGAAGAACATAAAGCTTATAGTATTTTATTACATCACTATTGGGTTATTATTATGTCATAAAACACATTATATATTTAAACGGTATTTAATTTTTACCCAAAAATTTGACTGTCTCAGAAAATTATGAAAAATTCACCGTTGGATAATTTCGACGTCCTGATTCCAGAAATAAAATTTATTTTATCTAAATAATTTTATAAATATGTTAATTTTTACTTTTAAAATAAAAACCGACATTTATCAAAAAATTCACGGGTTTTCACAAAAATGGCTTTAAAACATTAATAAAAATTACAATTGCATTCATAAAATTATAAGATCATTTATATTTAATAAAAATTAATTTAATAATAATAATATTTTATTAAAATATTATTTAATTCAAAAATTCCATTATTTTAATAAAATATAATTCTTAATTAAATAATAACTAAAAACACTATTTGTACTTAAAAACTATTTCTAATATATCAATAATGACAAGAAAGTATATTCATTATTATATACAAAAAATAATTTACATGAACATAGTACTAGCGATTTGTTATATAACCCCTTAAAACAGCCGCATAAGACCTAAGAGTAAGGTGTGCGATGGTTACAGACTCTTAGGCTGGTTCAGATAACATCGCTCGAGTGGTAATCTCTATCAACTTCCACTTTTACCATAGACGGTCCCGTTTGAGCTTGACATGATGAATCTCAGCTTGGGCTTGGTCAAGATCGAATCCCAAAGATGCCACCTCTTTTCCGAGCTCCAACAAATGGGCTTCGTATGGAGAAATTCTACTGGATGAGTCCATCTCTTCCTTTTTCTGAGTAAATTGGGTTTGTTAAAGCCTTATATTTATACTAATCATGTGATCACTGTTCAACGGCTATAAATGTAACGGTCACAATTCTTAACATAAAACTAAAGAAGTTGACATTTTATATAAACATTTTACATAAATAGACATTTAATTAGATCAAGAGGGATTTATATTAATAAAAATTTGGGTCATTACATAATTGGGCATTCAACCATTTAATCAGGTCTTAAATAATATAGATGTCCATTTTGTAGAAGACTTGCCTTTCATTAGTGTGACTTGACCTCAAATCATGAAACCATTAATTAAAAATATTTAAGAAATTTTCAAAAGTCAAGGTTCACTACTCTATATTGAATTATGATGGTAATGGGTTCTATGTAAATTCATCCTATTATTCAATTCTATTTAAAAAGGCCAAGTCATATACATAGAATAATTTCAAATTTTCATTTCTAATTTAATTATCAAATTGAAGTAGTTACCTCATACAAGTCAACTGATGAGAATACATGGTACTACACATCCTGAAATTCAAAAGTTAAATTATTCTATTTAACATATGATGACATATCATTATATGGGGTGATCCATGGCACAACCGAACGACGACCCAACGTGTCAAAACACAAAAAATTAAATTTTTGAATGAAACTCGACATGTGGTGTTGGGAGATGTGGTCATAACCACCAACATGTAACCATATATTGAGAATAATTCTAGATATATGGTTTTTATGATAATAATCATGTAATACAAATTCATGAAATGACACCCGACGAAAATGGCGGGCCCCACATGATAATTCCAAAATAAACAATTTTGAGGGATGATTTATAGACCAAACTCATTAGGAATTTATGACTCTTATCCTATTATATTTGCCCCTAATTTTTCTAGCAAATGAGAAGATATGAAAAAAAAATGTAAAAATTACTACACCATGATAACTGGTTCGAGAGAAAGTAGGATGAAGAACAGATCAAACAAACTCAAGTATGTAATGTTTCACATCCAACATGATCAACAAAAACTCGAAATAATCATAAATGATAGAGATATCAAGATCCCTATGTTATTCCTGTAAAAAATCCAAAATTAAATGAAGTGGTTTCTATCCACAAAATCATGGAATAGGGAAAGAGGGTTAATATATTTAGATCAATTAGGGAAAAGGGTAATTTCAACCAAAAAATGATTTTCCTGGTTTTTCCTTAGGGTTTTCCAAACCATGTTCCAACCATGAATGTGTGGATGAAGAAAGGGGGATACCGCATGTTTAGGCTACTTGATTAGGGAAACTACGTGCCAACCATGTGAGATAGCTCTGCCCAAACGTGTAAAACATCCACAAGGTTAGATCAAATCATGAATCTTAACCGTATGGTTTCCATTAACCATGTGACATGCTCTTTTCCCCAAAAAGGATGGGTTTCAGACACTGAACAGTCCCTAGACACCCTTAGTACCATAACTAACTCATTCTGAATCTACTTTAGGTCTATAATAAGGAATTATACCTAATATTAAAGGATCCATACCTGAGTGAAGAACCATTTTCTTATAGTCATCCTCCTCAAAAAACACGTCCAAGAGTTCATCTTCCATAGGTGGTGAAACAATTCTTGACATAAACATTTGACACTTGACAAATATTTCAGCCTCCCACTCCTAATTCTCTTCTTATACATGGTTGTTCAACCACAGAACCCGCACTATAGGATCTTATTATCCTTATACAAACATTGTGCACTGGTAAACAATACATATTGGATACTATTCTATGGTAACATTGGTATCTAACTCATCTTCCTCCGTATCAAAGGAATGAATTAGGTCGGCATGATATTGGGGAAGCTATGATGCATGGGAGATGTCACGCATGGAATGATACCTATGAGGTTTTAGAAACATATAAACTACTGGCTCAACTCTCTCTAAATTTTATGTGGCCCTATATAATTATGAGAAAACATCCTTTTCTTCTAGGACCTTCTATAAACAAATATAGGTGATACTCAAAGGAATGAATTGTCCCTAACCTCAAAATCTAATGTGAGACAACACCAATCGTCCTAGGATTTCACTCTAGACTACACAATATTCATAGGCTACCTGATCACCTGAAACTACTACAATGTCTCCTTTACAAGATGATGACCTAGTAGGGATTCCACACATTTTCCAATCGATCGTATGGGTGAATGACACAACCTACCATATAAAGCCTCTAAAAGAGAAATCTGAATTTTGGTTGAAAATATATTATTTTATGAAAACACAATGAGAGGTATATTCCACCCCCATTAACTGAAAAATCAGGGACACATGCCTAGATAATATCTTCTAGAATATATATTATCCATTTTGATTGTCCATCGGTCAAAGGGTGAAATGATTTTAATAGAAGAACATGTGTTCCCATAACCTTCAGAAATCCCTTCATGAACTATGACATGAAACGAGCTACCCTATCTAAAATGATAGAATGAGGGACCCCAAGTAGTCATATGACAACAAGAATATATAGTATTCCAAGCTCATGAAAAATGAAAGTATCTGAAATAGGATTGATTTTAGCCACTTTCGTCAACCTGTCAATGAAAACAAATACATTATCTCTACCTATGTGTGACATCATTTTCCCGACTATGAAGTCCATTGAAACATCTGCCCATTTCCATTCTGGGACTATATGTATATATAACAAGCCTTCACTTCTATGGTGCTCCCTCCTCACTAACTAACAGGTGGAACACCTAGTGATAAGACCTACTATTTTTTTTGTTTCATCCCATTCCACCAATGTTGGCATCACATATATCGATACATTTTGGAGACGCTTGGATGAACTACTGACTATGAAGTATGGGACTCTTACATCAACTCCTATCTCATATCTGAAGGAACCCTTACATGTCCTTTTATAAGTTGTATGTCATCTCTATCTAGATACCATCATTGACATGGGTCATCTAATTATATAATATCATGGAGAACAAATCCCTTATGATCTAAAAATTGTATACCCTTCACCTTCTCATGGTGGGAAGAGGTAACAGTCTTTTTTGGGAGGTTAGACTACCATGGACATTCATGAAAATGTATATTCATAACATAGAATAGGGTCGTTAATTTACATTCAACATTAGATTCTTATATGTCCTATGTCTGAGTTTTTTGACTAAGTGCATTTGTAACAACATTTCCCCTCTCAAGTATATAAGCAATCTCAGAATCAATGTATTACAGATATTCAACACATCTACATTGTCTGAAGATCATGTAACAATATATGAACATATATTTGGTGTTATTATGATCTATTTATTCAAAAAGCAATCACCAAATAAATAATTTCTCTAGAAAAATTTGTCATGGACCCCAACGAAAAGATCAAGGTCATGTGTCAGGTAGTTTATCTCAATATTACTCAATGTACAAGATCTATTTGAAACGAATCGGTCTTACTACATTAGGACTACTCTAATGTAGATGGATGATGCATCACAGAAGACGATATAACCTCCACCTTCCTTTGGAATTGTCAAAATAGGGGACAATACAAGCCTCCCATTCAGAACATGAAATGATTTCTCTCCAACTTATTACCACAAGAACATTACACCCTTCTATATAAGACCACTAAGAGGAGAAACAAGGCAAGAAATTCCATGTTTAAAATTCTTCTAATATCTAGATATCCCCAAATAAACTACATATCAAACACACTCATAGGCTTCTCTCATGATATTATAGCACTAAACATCTCTAATACAATAGATACTAAAGTTTCTAAGATAATATGACCCAATAAGTTAACATTTTCAAACAATAAGTTAAACTTATAAAGAATAGAAAATATATGATGCTCTATTATTGTACACAAAAATAGTTCAAGATGACTAGATTGGTCATTACCAGTATGATAATACAAAAAGATATCATCCACAAAGACCATTAAAAATGAATTCAAATAGTGAAGGAAAAGACGATTTATTAGAGAAATTAAAATGGAAGGTGTGTTCATTTGACCGATCAACATAAAAAGGTATTCATAGAGGCCATAAATGTTAAGGAATGATATAAGGCCCCAACCTTAAACCTTACTTAATCTTGAGTTATTACAAGATTACACATTGAGGATCTTTTCAGGTTTAGAGTTTTAGATAATTAGATCATAAAACTTGCATTACATTCCACATTTAAACAAAGTGGTTACATAAAATAAAGTATTCATTTTTCCCATCAATGGAAACATATTTAAAATAAAACATGGATTCTTTCTTGACACTTCCTTGACACTATCATCATATCATGTACCCTTCCCTTGACCTGTGAAAAACATTTCAAAAACTTGGGATGAGCATAAAAAGCTCAGTAAGGGATATAAAAATATGGAAAGGAAATATGAGTACATGTATACATAACAATGAAATCATACTTTACCCATAAAACATAAGCACTTTAACATACCTCATAAAATCATGAATAAATCATAGAAATCATAAGACATAAAAGGTAACTTGAGGCATTCATAACATTATTACGTAGGGAGTAAACCTCTTGGTTACGTTTGGAATACCCACCACAGTATATTCCCTAAATCTATTCGGATAAACCATAACGTTTCACTCCTTCGCGTTACCCAGTGCATTGGACAGCTATATTGGGCTCACCCGCCCTTAGTTTATCACGGAACCACTCGTTTCCATAACAATGCCCAAGAACCATAACATAAATGTATCACATAAAACAAGCATAAAGGAAACATAACATTTCCACATTTCAACCACAATATAACATTTTAGTATATTGAAACAATGAATCCATTCAAAAAGAAACCATTTTCAAAACCATTTAAAACATTTAATAAAGAGATTTTTGAATCAAAGTGTCCCATACCACCTTGAAGATTTTAACATTTTAAACCATTAATAACCATATAAATAAATCCTTAAAACCATTTTGAAAACATGGATATTAATGGGAACCATTTATAAGAATAAATCATTAAAACATTTAAAACGATATTTTATTTAAAGTGTTTTTAACAAAATGAGAGACACTTGAATACAATAATTGAGGAATAACATTTAATCAAAACTTTATAATATCATGAGAATAAAGGAATTAATGATATAATATTCCAAAGGATAGTATATACAACATATAAGAGTGAATTTGTGCATAACAACAATGAAGTCTCAATAGAAATGTAAAATGAGATGAAATCCCCTGTAAAGAAGGTACCCTTAAATTAAGGATAAATTAATCTCATAATTATGTGTGACAAATATAAATACACTAAATATAAGTGGATATTAAGTTTAAAACACTCAAATGTAATTTACACATATTCAAATTAGGACATATTCAATAACTACATGTTGAACCCAAAGAAATCGAAATTGGGTTAAAAAGTTCCCTTGGTAAAATTCGACAGCCTAACGGCATCACTTCAAAATTCAGAAAATGAGTTGATGAGAGATAAAAAGGGTATCTCATCACTTGAACATAAAATTTAAATCAATAAGGGTATATAAGAACATATCCCAACATAATAGTATGTGAATTAAAAGACATAACAAAAGAAGTCTTTTAAAAAGAGGAGGGTGAAAGGTTCCCTTACCGATATGGGTATCTTTCGAAACATACGCCCCGTGAAAGAAGGAAAATACAACATTGATGTAAATACTCATAAACAAAATTATATTACACAAAGAGTAGAATAATGGATAGTAAATACACCACTCAAAGGAAATTGTGGCAAATGTATCATAAATCTCACAGGAATAAAAGTGAGATGAAAAATCCCTTACGAAAACTCGGCAGCCTAACAGCGCCACTTAAAACTTCCAAAATGGATTGATGAGAGGAAATAGGGTTTCTAAACATATTACCATAAAATGTACAGCGATAGGAATATAAAAGAACATCCACCATCATAACAAAGATGAGCTTAAAAGAAGTGACATAAAGGAGAGTACTTAAAAAGAAAGAGAGAGTTTATATCTCTTACGAAAATTCGGCAGCCTAACGGTGCCACTCAAAACATATAAAATGGATTGATGAGAGAGAATAGGGTCTCCCATCATTTGAAAATAAAAATTACAGTAATATTAATATAAAATAACATCCCAATAACAAGAAATATGAGCTTTAAAAGGAATGACATAAAAGATTGTACTTAAAAAGAAAGAGAGGAGTAGGATCCCTTACCTCGGGTCCGACTTGACTCGATCATTCTTTAATCTCCTGAATAATAAACTTGAGTTAATTTATACTTCCTTAAGAACCTTTTTCAAGTTCATTATTCCTTTTATATCCCTTATTACCATGTCATGAACACTATGTAATTATTTTAGTTAATAACGGTCGTTTAAACGATCATTGGTACTTGAGTCAAAATATGCTCTTTATAATTACAAGTTTTTCATGTATCTATTATATCCAGAGTTATAATCATGATTTATATATCATATATATCATATATATCCAGTAAATATTCATTTTATACTATTCCATATCATTTGGAGATAAAAAATGAAAAGCACCGTTCATGGAGACGGTAGGCCGTACGTACGCATGAACGCTACTTTCATTTTTTTTCTTTTTCATATTAATGGAATTAAAAATAAATGATATATATATAGATATATTATAATTACAGTACAATATATATGTTATATATTTCACATATGTTCATTAATTTCATTCTTTATACATTCCATGTATTGCATGTACGAGTCACATCACTTGAGGGGGCGGTAGTCCGCACTTCCTCATATGAAATTATCGCATTTACACAACATGAAAAGAATAATTTTATGGTTTAAATATAAAATACAGAAGCATATAGTAAACATAAATACCATATATATTTTATATAAAATACAGTGACATCATAATGGCCACCTTTAAAGGTGTTAAAAGAATATTGAACAATCATCGTTTTGTGAGGCAGAAAATCGCCACCCACAGAAACAGTATGTTCTTTAACCATTAGACGAAGGTGTGTGTAATTGTAGCTAGAATAATTCTTATAAAAACATACTAGTATATTGAATATACTGTAGTTGTTACAAATGAAATGAATAAATAGAGTTTAGGGGGTTGGAGAAGCAAAATAAAACAAAAGGACTCAAGTGAAGACATTACCTTAAAATCGGGTAACTCACTTTGGTTTGAGCTCAAGGGATTCCTTGGGATGACTTCTTCCCAAAGTGAGGCTTCAAGGAGTAATAGAGAGATTTTTAAAGACAAAATGGGAAGGATTTGGCCGAGACAAAGGCTTTGGGAGTGTGGGTAAGGAGGTAAAGGTGGGGGCCTTTTATAAGAGGAGAGGAGGGGCACTCTTGGAAAGTAAAGAAATGTTACTTTATTTGAAAATGATTTTCGTATTAAAAAGGTACCACATTGATATAATTCGAGGGTAAGGTGATAGGGGTTAGAAATCCACCCATCAAATAGGTTTTGGACATGTGTAGGTCATATATTTCGCATTATCATTTCATTTTATTTATGTCCTTTATTAATGAGGTAATCGCTGCATCATCATGATGTCATAAATAATTTAATAAATTTAATGTCTAAAAATTATAAAAAAAATATCATGATGTAGGAAATCGTTTTAGATTTCTAATGAATATTTATAGTCTAAATGATAATTTATGTAGACAAAATTAAAAATATTTTACTTAGGTGATACATTCTTTGTCACATTTAACATTCTTTAAAAATAAAAAGATAAAAAGTCACTTTCTCACAAAAGTGATTCCATGGGGCCCCCAAGTTTGGTACAAGGCATCTCATGGTCGGCCATGAGACAACCAGTAGCCTTAGGACACATTTTGTGGTCATTTTATATTATTATGATATTATCTTATTATCATTAACTACTCGATTACTCATTAATCAAGATAATTAAAGATAATTACCATCGTCACTATTCATAATGTCCAAAAACAAAAGAGTCTTAATTGCATAATTTGAACTTCTGATTACAAATATGTCATCCATTTTACCAAATTCGAAACACATAAATTTCAATAATTAATTTAAAAAACTTCATGTTGTCAAAACAAATAGTGGGTTTTTTTAGAAACAATATTTATGAAAAGTTTGACACTTGTTTATGCCTAATTCCAAAGTGAAATTAATCCCAATGACCATCATTGAATTACATGGTAAAAATATATTCTAATTAAACTTTAAAACAAATTAAAAAGATAATATAACCATATAATTAAATTATATGAAAAAGCAGTTTTGATGTAAAATGCAGTATTTTTCACTATTTATTGAAAAATGAACATTGTCAGAAAAATACCAAAAATTAACCCAAGGTAAATTTAGATGTCCCAATCATAAATAATATGTTTATTTTGAAAAATAGAGCTTATAAAATTTTCAAAAAGTGGATTTAAAAGATGTTCGCCATTAAAAGGCGGTTAATCGACCTTTTAAAGATTATTGGAATGTTTACGCTTAAAAACCGGATTCATTTGCATTTTTAATCCCCTAAAATTTATTGAAAAAAATAAAAATATTTGACAGACATATATAATCATTTTGTAGTTAGTTCTGTTCATTTCCGCCATTACAACGGCTAGGCGTTAACTACCATTTAAAATAATATTATTTTACTATTAGAGTGCAACGTAAGATTTCAAAGAAACTTGTTGTTGCATATTGGGTACGCCATTGAGCATAGCATTCCCTTTAAAGTACTATTAATATTTTATTCACAAATATGGATAAATGTGAAAATGTCATACTCTTTATTTACCTGAGGTGTTACATCCTTCCCCCCTTTTGGGAATTGCGTCCTCGCAATTTTAAAATTGGGCTTGAAAACTCCATTGAAAGTCCCACATCGGAAAAAGAGTAAATTAAACTATCACTTTAAAAGAAAGAAAGGGAAGTACAAAGGTCACATGTTTTAACCCATACTAGGATTCCATGTATGAAAATATGGACATGGAGGAAAAGACAAAGGGTCATGTTCTGATGGAGAGTGATAGTAAACATGTCTAGGAGAAAGTTAACCATAAGAAAATCACAAACTTGTGATGGGTTAAACGGTATTCGATTCTCCAGTAGGAAAAGTTAACAGACAACATTTTTGTTTTAAGTTAATTTTTATTAAGGAATTTATTTTTGAGCTTAACTAAATCATAATGAAACATACTTACTTGTCATGTAGACTTTCAACTTTTATTAGATTCCTTAATCAAACTCATATTTTCTCCAAAAGATGAGTATTTAGGAAGACTTGTTCGCATTAAGAGTACAATAATCAACTTCTTGAGAATCACCTAATCCACAAAAGGGAACTATATACTTCCCATGTCTTTAGACTTTAACCAAAACCAAAACCAAAAAGGTTAGTACAAGATCAGATAATCCAGAAAAGGATAACCCTTTATAAAAAGAAAATCTATTCTTAATCTCCAAAATTTGTCCAACAAAACCCAAGGTTCAACGAGGACCATTCGATAAACAATTTGTCCATAAAATTCTTCAAAGTAAACCAAACTAAGATTGAAACCCAAATATTTCAAGGATTTAGTCACATAGTCTTCCAAGTAAAATCGTAACATTTATCTCCAAACAACATCAGTTGCTCCTAAAGTCTCGTATTGAAAAGTAATTAACCTAATCACATATCCTCCATGATAGGTTAATAAATTTCCATAGATAACCCAAAATCAACATACTCTTAATTCATAAAATCATCTAACTAAAAGGAATCAGTCAAACTAACCAGGGACTTCACGTAGTCCAGTGGTAGGTGATAAATACCAGTCGCACTTTGGTTGTGGGTTCGATTTCCATAGCTTTGTCTGATGCGACTGGTTGTCACATGGTCTACGTGT
The DNA here is from genome assembly GCA_963277665.1 of Viscum album. Taxonomy (NCBI): domain Eukaryota; kingdom Viridiplantae; phylum Streptophyta; class Magnoliopsida; order Santalales; family Viscaceae; genus Viscum; species Viscum album. The sequence goes on along the minus strand of OY728156.1, from coordinate 1,243,632,459 downwards.
TGTCATTTTTATAAAACTCCAAAAATAACCCTAACATGTTTTAACCTCAATTTTATATCATTCCTTTCACTTCCATAGTAACATATAGTAACCCATAATTACCTCAAAAGTAAGGATCATATAAACCCAAATGGTTCTTTATAACTATGTCCATAAAAGAACAGATAACTATTACTTGAATAAAATTTTCATATATTAAACATCAGGGTTACACATAATATAAAAAGTCTTATAATGTAACCCCATCATCAAAAGAGACTTAATACTCTTAATAATTTCACCATAACTCTTAAAGCCCTTATATGTTGACATCTTACTCATTAAACATTCTTCATGATCCATTAACCATTCCTTTCCAACTTATTCTGAAATACGTCTTTCCTACAAACAAAATCATGAATCATATCCTAAGATTCCAAAATAGGAAAACAATAGTCATGAAATAATCCATACCTTTAATTGGTCATTTTCAGTTTCTTCATCCTCAATCGGAATGGCATTAGGTATTGGTAAACGAACATTTGTACGATCTTGGTGATCCCATTCACGAAACTTCTTCATAGGACATGTGTTTGCATAATAACCATGCACACCACATTTAAAACATTCAATTGATCCCTCTGAAAGAACTTCTTTCCCTTTCCTCGAGTCAACTGGATGCTTCCTTTTTCCATGGCATGTTCTTGCTTTATGACCTTCATTTCCACATCTATAGCATATTTCTGTCCCTTTGAAACATTTTCCTAGGTGTTTCTTTCCACATTTTTGACACATAAGTTTTTTAACACACTTACCTTTATGATTATTACCTTTAGTTCCGTAGGGATTTGTTTCTCGCATATATGATGCCTTAGAGAAATCACCAAGGTTTAGGTTGTCAATCATGACTCCAGATAGTTGGTTGAGGATAATCACAAGAGTTCTCATTGGAGCTCCCATATCATTCAGTTTCTTGCTCAAAAAACTGTCACAGTTTCCTTCACATCCACGGTTACTTTGGTGCCTGCTAGATCCAGCCATTTACTAAAACCAAAAAGGTCAGTGTGAGTATATCAACAAAACCATCATGTACTAATGAGGAAGATAAACACTAATATATACTTACTCATTCACTTTATCTAAAACTAGGACTCTTTCTGAAATCCTAACCATTATGGTAATGTCACTTATGCTTAAAGAATACCCTAACCTCTAAAGTTATCTAAACTGACCTCTGATACCAACTCTAAGGCCCCAGCCTTAAACCTTACTTAATCTTGAGTTATTACAAGATTACACATTAAGGATCTTTTCAGGTTTATATTTTTAGAGAATTAGATCATAAAACTTGCATTACATTCCACATTTAAACAAAGTGGTTACATAAAATATAGTATTCATTTTTCCCATCAACGGAAACATATTTAAAATAAAACATGGATTCTTTCTTGACACTTCCTTGACACTATCATCATATCATGTACCCTTCCCTTGACCTGTGAAAAACATTTCAAAAACATGGGATGAGCATAAAAAGCTCAGTAAGGGATATAAAAATATGTAAAGGAAACATGAGTACATGTATACATAAGAATGAAATCATACTTTACCCATAAAACATAAGCACTTTATCATACCTCATAAAATCATGAACAAATCATAGAAATCATAAGACATAAAGGGTAACTTGAGGCATTCATAACATTCTTACGTAGGGAGTAACCCTCTTGGTTACGTTTGGAATACCCACCACAGTATATTCCCTAAATCTCTTCAGAGAAACCTTAACGTTTCACTCCTTCGCTTTACCCAATGCATTGAAGAACTATATCGGGCTCACCCGCCCTTAGTTTATCACGGAACCACCCGTTTCCATAACAATGCCCAAGAACCATAACATAAACGTATCACATAAAACATGCATAAAGGAAACATAACATTTCCACATTTCAATCACAATATAACATTTTAGTATATTGAAATAATGAATCCATTCAAAAAGAAACCATTTCTAAAACCATTTAAAACATTTAATAAAGAGATTTTTGAATCAAAGTGTCCCATACCACCTTGAAGCTTTTAACATTTTAAACCATTAATATCCATATAAATAAATCCTTAAAACCATTTTGAAAACATGGATATTAATGGGAACCATTTTTAATAATAAATCATTAAAACATTTAAAATGATATTTTATTTAAAGTGTTTTTAACAAAATGATAGACACTTGAATACAATAATTGAGGAATAACATTTAATCAGAACTTTATAATATCATGAGAATAAAGGAATTCATGATATAATATTCCAAAGGGCAGTATATACACCATATAAGAGAGAATTGGTTCATAACAACAATGAAGTCTCAATAGAAATGTAAAATGAGATGAAATCCCCTGTAAAGAAGGTACCCTTAAATTAAGGATAAATCAATCTCATAATTATGTGTGACAAATATAAATACACCCAATATAAGTGGATATTAAGTGTAAAACACTCAAATGTCATTCACACATATTCAAATGAGTACATGTTCAATAACTACATGTTGAACCCAAAGAAATCGAAATTGGGTTAAAAAGTTCCCTTGGTAAAATTCGACAGCCTAACGGCATCACTTCAAAATTCAGAAAATGAGTTGATGAGAGATAAAAAGGGTATCTCATCACTTGGACATAAAATTTAAATCAATAAGGATATATAATAACATATCCCAACATAATATTATGTGAATTAAAAGACATAACAAAAGAAGTCTTTTAAAAAGAGGAGGGTGAAAGGTTCCCATACCGCCATGGGTATCTTTCGAAACATACGCCCTGTGAAAGAAGGACAATACAACATTGATGTAAATTCTCATAAACGAAATTATATTACACAAAGAGTATAATAATGGATATTAAATACACCACTCAAAGGAAATTGTGGCAAATGTTGCATAAATCTCATGGGAATAAAAGTGAGATGAAAAATCCCTTATGAAAACTCGGCAGGCTAACGGCGCCACTTAAAACTTCCAAAATGGATTCATGAGAGGAAATAGGGTATCTCATCATATTACCATAAAATTTAAATATGTATTAATATAAAATAACATCCCCCATCATAAAAAATATGAGATTAAAAGAAGTGACATAAAGGAGAGTACTTAAAAAGAAAGAGAGGTTATATCTCTTACGAAAATTCTGCAGCCTAACGACGACACTCAAAACTTCCAAAATGGATTGATGAGAGATAATAGGGTCTCTCATAATTTTAACATAAAAATTAAAGTAAGAGTAATATAAAATAACATCCCAATAACAATAAAGATGAGCTTTAAAAGGAATGACATAAAAGACTGTACTTAAAAAGAAAGAGAGGAGTAGGATCCCTTACCTCGGGTCCGACTTGACTCGATCGTTCTTTAATCTCCTGAATAATAAACTTGAGTTAATTTATACTTCCTTAATAACCTTTTTCAAGTTCATTATTCCTTTTATATCACTTATTACCATGTCATGAACACTATGTAATTATTTTAGTTAATAACGATCGTTTAAACGATCATTGGTACTTGAGTCAAAATATGCTCTTTATAATTACAAGTTGTTCATGTATCTATTATATCCAGAGTTATAATCATGATGTATATATCATATATATCATATATATCCAGTACATATTCATTTTATACTATTCCATATCATTTGGAGATAAAAACGAAAAGCACCGTTCATGGAGAAGGTAGGCTGTACGTACGCATGAACGCTACATTCATTTTTTTCTTTTTCATATTAATGGAATTAAAAATAAATGATATATATATATATATATTATAATTCCAGTATAATATATATGTTATATAGGTCACATATGTTCATTAATTTCATTCTTTATACATTCCATGTATTGCATGTACGAGTCACATCACTTGAGGGGGCGGTAGTCCGCACTTCCTCAAATGAAATTATCGCATTTACACAACATGAAAAGAATAATGTTATGGTTTAAATATAAAATAAAGAAGAATATAGTAAACATAAATACCATATATATCTTATATAAAATACAGTGACATCATAATGGCCACCTTTAAAGGTGTTAAAAGAATATTGAACAATCATCGTTTCGTGAGGCAGAAAATCACCAACCACAGAAACAGTATGTTCTTTAACCATTAGACGAAGGTGTGTGTAAGTGTAGCTATAATAATTCTTATAAAAACATCCTAGTATATTGAAGATACTGTATTTTTTACAAATTAAATGAATAAAAAGAGTTTAGGGGGTTGGAGAAGCAAAATAAAACAAAAGGACTCAAGTGAAGACATTACCTTAAAATCGGGTAACTCCCTTTGGTTTGAGCTCAAAGGCTTCCTTGGGAAGACTTTTGCCCAAAGTGAGGCTTAAAGGAGTAAGAGAGGGATGTGGAGAGACAAAACGGGCAGGGGTTGGCCGAGCCAAATGCTTTGGGAGTGTGGGTAAGGAGGTAAAGGTGGGGGACTTTTATAAGAGGAGAGGAGGGGCACTCTTGGAAATTAAAGAAATGTTACTTTATTTGAAAATGATTTTCAGATTCAAAAGGTCCCACATTGATATAATTCGTGGTTAATGTGATAAGGGTTCTAAATCCACCCATCCAATAGGTTTTTGGACATGTTTAGGTCATAGATTTCATATTATCATTTCATTTTATTTAAATCCTTTATTAATGAGGTAATCGTTGCATCATCATGATGTCATAAATAATTTAATAAATTTAATGTCAAAAAATTATAAAAAAAATAATGATGTAGGAAATCTTTTTAGATTTCTAATGAATATTTATAGTCCAAAATATCATTTATGTAGACAAAATTAAAAATATTTTACTTAGGTGATACATTCTTTGTCACATTTAACATTCTTTAAAAATAAAAAGATAAAAAGTCACTTTCTCACAAAGGTGATTCCATGGGGCCCCCAAGTTTGGAAAAAGGCATCCCATGGTCGGCCATGAGACAACCAGTATCCTTAGGACACATTTTGTGGTCATTTTTTATTATTATGATATTATCTTATTATCTTTAACTACCCGATTACTCATTAATCAAGATAATTAAAGATAATTACCGTCGTTACTATTCATAATGTCCAAAAACAAAAGAGTATTAATTGAATAATTTTGACCTTCTGATTCCAAATATGTCATCCATTTTACCAAATTCCAAACACATAAATTTCAATAATTAATTTTAAAAAAAACTTCCCGTTGTCAAAACAAATAGCGGGTTTTTTTAGAAACAATATTTATGAAAAGTTTGGCACTTGTTTATGCCTAATTCCAAAGTGAAATTAATCCCAATGACCATCATTGAATTACATGATAAAAATATATTCTAATTACACTTTAAAACAAATTAAAAAGATAATATAACCGTATAATTAAATTATATGAAAAATCAGTTTTGATGTAAAATGCAGTATTTTTCACTATTCATTGAAAAATGAACATTGTCAGAAAAATACCAAAAATTAACCCAAGGTAAATTTAAATGTCCCAATAATAAATAATATGTTTATTTTGAAAAATATAGCTTATAAAATTGTCAAAAAGTGAATTTAAAAGATGTTCGCCATTAAAAGGCGGTTAATCGACCTTTTAAAGAATATTGGAATGTTTACGCTTAAAAACTGGATTCATTTGCATTTTTAATCCCCTAAAATTTATTGAAAAAAATAAAAAATATTTGACAAACATATATAATCATTTTGTAGTTAGTTCTGTTCATTCCCGCTATTACAACGGCTATGCGTTAACTACAATTTAAAATAATATTATTTTATTATTTGAGTGCAACGTAAGATTTCAAAGAAACTTGTTGTTGCATATTGGGTACGCCATTGAGAATAGAATTCCCTTTAAAGTAATATTAATATTTTATTCACAAATACGGATAAATGTGAAAATTTCATACTCTTTTTTTACCTGGAGTGTTACAAATGATGCATGATTTTTTTCGGAATTAATCACACTTGTTGATATCCCATCGTTAGTTCGATCATATAGAATACCCTAGATCCATGGAGCTCATTTAAATGATTATCTATTTGAGGATGTAGATAATATTTATTTATCATATGTTAGTTCAACCTTTATTAATCAAAATATATAATTAATGTTCTATCTACCTTATTATTGGAAAGCATGGGGAAACCCCAAGATGCTCTATTGGGACGTATAAATCCATTGGCCTCCAAATCCTCTAATTTTATTTTAATCTCCTGATGCCTTGTAGGTGCAATTCAGGATTGAGGAATGGACATTGGAGCATCACATACAAAAATAATGATCATAAAATATACCTACATCTAAGGAGTTAATACAGAAAAATCATTGGGAAAGTCATCCCTAAAACGATCCACTACTGGTGGGAAAACACCTAGAAGTAAACCGCAAACCTCCACAAAAAAAATTTCAATTTGGGTGATCATTCAACCTATACCATGAGGATAAGGTCTGGCTCATCCATTCTGGACTTCCCAGTCACACTTTTGTAGATAAATGATGCTTTATATTGATTTAAACGAATCCCTTCTACCTTATTGTTGAAAACGACACCAATATATTTAAGGAATAAGAGATCATTTTAGTAAATTAATATTCCAACCCATTAGGGCCCATAAAACTCATAAATTTAGACATTAAATTAGTCAAATTCATTCAAGATTAGTACAATTACAATCTAACTATTTCAACATATTTCAACTGTCACATTCATATCCAGAAAATTATTTTTTAAAATTCTTCTATATGTTATGGAATCATGCATGACATGCGAATACTAGGTTCATATAATAAATCATGTATTAATTATCCTTTCCATTAAATCATTTGTAACGGATGAATGAAATCTTCAAACAAATTAATAATGTTATCCTCAACACATCACGTGCTCATCCAATAAAGAAATGGTAACAAGTATAAAAAAAGAAAAATAAAAAATATATATTTTAGGAATCTCTGATTTTACCCTGAACATTGGTTCTTGACACCTAATAAAAGATTATGTACATGTTCCAAGAGTTCCTAATATCCAATATATTTCCCCCAAGTTGTAAATCAAAAATGGAACTACCCTGATACAACTTTGTGGCATCCTGGATTAGAACTCCATATAATTTGTACCCCGATCCTGGTCTTCCACATAGTCTCAAGCGCATATCTGAAAATGTCTGAGGGTTCTAACTAAGAGTGAGGGCCTAGGGTGTCCCATGGGGAGACAGTTCTCTCATTACCATAGTATATCACATTGGATAAATATAAATAGATGTAAATAGTGGGGGAAATATAGGTTAACAGAATTCAGAATAGAAATAAAAAAGCATAAAAATATCTATAATAACATAAAATAACTAGTGATGATATGTCATATATCTAGTAATATGTAAAACATTGATACAAAGTAGGGATCATTCATTGAAACCCCAATTTAGTAAAAAAAATCCCAAGCATCCCAAGCTACATCTTGGTCATCTTCTTCCATCTCAACCCTATCACGGTATGAAATAATGTATCTAAATAATTAAACTTTTCTCTATCAACACCTTCATACATGTAGTCTTTCCAAGGTACCAAATTGTTCTTATAGATGGTGTGAGATAAATCTCATTAGGATTCCAACAACTATTCCTATAAAATATGGCCTATGTAATAGATATGTAACCATGCAGAAGCATGTATATGTAATGTAAATAATTACAATGTTATTAAATACCCATGTACATGCTTCATCCCTAAACTGGTGTATGAAAATGTAAATAATTAATTATTTTATTGTTACCAGTTTTTAAATAAGTTGCATGATAACTACAGTAATCGTTTCAAGATGTAACAAGGAAACCTGAAATCATATTTAGTAATGAATTTCAAAGGAAATAAGCAATCCAAAAATGACATCAATGTTCACCAACTCATTAATTAATAAATTATGTCTAAGGGTAATATTGTAATATAATGAGAATAGTCCAAGTTATTCCATAATTAGATGTCAATAGTGTCCAAGGATTTCATCCAATGTAAGCTGAGGCTATGAAAAGAATGGACCTAATGGGATTAAACTGTGGGACACACATATCAATGCTAGATCCATGGAGTGTGTCCAAGTAATAATATATTGTTATTTAAGGGGTCATATGGTGTCATACCAGGCATCCAATGATAGAAAATGATATAGTTCTAGGTGGGGCTCAACAAAATCATGTAACTAACATGATTAGGAATGGGGTTCCCAATTGTTCAAGGCATTCATAATGGTATCCAAGGCATGGTCAATTTAGGAAACTATTATTTTGATAATAAATTAAAATATATTTCATAATGTTCATTCAGTTTCCTTTCATTTTATTAACAAGGATAATTGAGCTTGTAAACATTTAATAATGTCTTAATTAATCAATATGTCCATTTTTTCAAGCCTATCATTTCATTAGTGTGACAAATTCATGTAGTATGAAACTATTCATTTAATTAAATCAATGAATTATCAAATGTCAATATTCACTATGCTACCAATAATTATCATGGTATATGGTTCTATTGAAATGGAACATATAATTCAATCATATTAAAAATGACAATTCATATAATTAGAATACATTTCAATTAAAATTTCATATTTAAATATCAAATTGAATCACATATAATTGGTAGGTAAAGTGGTGATCATTCATGGTACTTTCTATCAAGAAATTTAGAAATTGAATCAATCTATTATAGATTGTATTACATACCATTAGATGGCACAATACAAGGCACACTCGAAAAGAGACCCAATGTGTCAAAATACAAATAACTCAACAATGGCATAACACCTTAACAGTGGCGATGGGTGTTGTGGATATAGGTACCAAAAAATAATTATATATATATATATATAAAGTATACCCATGTTTTTATAATGATTAAAATAATGGAATATAATAAATAAACAACACCCCTTGAAATTGTCAGGCCCCATACGATATTTCAAAAATCAAAAAATATTAGTGAAGGGTGATAGGCCACCCATGTTAGGTTTGTAAAACTCTCCATTATTATTTTCCCATAATTCAAGATGTAATGGAGTAGATCTGGGAAAAACATAAAAAGTATTACACTGTGATAACTAGGTGAAGAGAAATATAAATGAATAATGGATAAAATGGAATTTAGTACATACGGTCGCACATCCAATGTGATGAACAAAAGCTCAAACCAATACATGAGGAAAGTGATATTTTGATCCCTAGTTTTAACATTTAAGAATTTCAAAAAAAAGAGGGAAGGGGGTTCTGTTAAATGGAAAATAGAATATGAATGATGATTAATATATTTATATCAATAATAAAAAATGGTCATTTCTCCCATAAAAAAATATAATGTATGGTTCGGACACACTATATTCCAAACTATGGCCCAACCGTGAACGAGTACATGGAGAATGGGTAATACTATATGGTTAGGCTACATAGTTAGGGAAACCGAGTGCCGATAATGTGAGATGGATCTACCTAATGATTGAAACCATATGTATAGTTATATCAACCAGTGTGGCCTACCTAAATACTTTCCTCTAACTATACGACAATCCATCATTTACCCTAAATATTGGTTTCCATGTTTGAAGAATATTGAGTCACCATTAATAAATTCTATAACTCATTAATAATCCATATTTGTTCCAAAATAAATAATTAGACTGAAATATAAACAATCCATTATAATGTGAAAAACTAGGTTCTTACAATAACAACTAATTTAATATCTAGGTTCTATATTATTATATTATATAATATTAATATTATATTGTAAAAATAAGTATTTCCCATAATTAAAACTATAAAAAAATGTCATTGTTTCTTGTAAAGAAAGGATATATAGTATAATGTGAATTCTAAGATGTATCAAAGGTTTAGTTTATATAATGTAGTAAATGTATTATCAGTTATTAGGATATTATATTCCCTTCTATGATCAGTGACATATTTCATATTTACAATTGAATAGAATGATATTACATTAGAATTGTTAGTTGTTACATTCACACAATATTATTAAATTTCATCCTTGCAATTTAAACTCGGTCATGTTAATAATTTAATTGATATATCCTCTTTTGAAAACCTATATCATGATAAGAGTTAATAAAACATCCTCAAGAAAATATAGATTGGGATTTAAAAAAGGTAACATGGACTAAACTATTATTATGTATCAATGAAAGAGATTTTTTTTTGGAAAGTTGAGATATGTACTTGGATGAAAAGAATCAATATTTATAAGGGGTGATAGAGGTTATAAATCACAAACAAGTGAATGATTAATAGAATGTTTAGTGCCTCAAATCCATAAATCTGTGATTAATAAAATTTTCTTTGGTTCAAAATAATGGTGTTCGGATAATGTTTTTATGGTTTTGATGTCTCAAACTTGGATGCCACCTAACGGCTGCCCCAAGCTCGGTGGGCCACATTGCCTGAAGTGCATCTTCCCGAATTACAGAGGCTACCGATGTGAATTTAGGGCCTAGGGATTGTCTGTGGGAATACTATTCCCACATTATCAGAGTGTAGCACAATGGAAATAATATAAAAGCATAGTAAGAATAATAAGAAATATAAATAAACAATAGAACAAAATAGATACAATAGATAAATGAGAATAATCATAACTGTATCAACTGAAACAATGATGATGTAATGACTTGTCAATAGAGAAAGAAAATCATGGATGCAAGACCACAGGATAACATGTTCCATAATGTAAAATAAAATAAAGGATACTAAAAGAATCATGATATCCTACATGGTCATATTCTATAAAACTCTATCTTATCAGCACTAAATCATGTGTTGAAAGCTCTATAATTACCTTTGTAAATACCTACAACCTTGTAATCTAATTAGGGTACCGACCAGTTCATGGAGAGGATGTGATATAACTATCAGTGGTCCATTACAGACGGTGTATGTAACCACTGGAATGTGTAATGGAATATATCAGTGTGCAGACATGCATATATAATGTAAAGTAAGAAGTACAATAACTAAATACCCAATTACCTACTCCGGGCCTTAGCTGGTGTCATAACATGTAATCATTTTATTTAATTAAGAGATAACCATTTAATGATAATAGGTCACATGGGGCATAACCAACACTAACATCACCTCATGATATTATATATAGTGAAGGTATGAAGATATGAAAATGAAACTTGAAAATGATATCAAGTTATGGTTTTCTCGGATAATAACCAAGGAAACATAGATCTCATTGAACACTAACTCAGTAGTATCTAAGTCTAGCTCATGGTTAAAAGTGTAATCCAAGGAGCATAATCGAAGGAATTCCACAATATGGAGACAACTGAGTCCATGGTGATTGACCAAGGTAAAATGGGGATATGCAAAGAAAGGGCCCTATAGGCTTTCACCATGTAACCTAATTGCTAATTCTGGATCCAAGGAGTGTTTCTGAGGTATCCTTTATTAATTTAAAGGACCCTACAGCAGTATACCGGGCATATAAGAAATATACAAGAACCATAATCTATGGGGTATCAACATGAGAAAACTTCATCCTTGAATCAGAATGGGGTTCCTGAGACCCACGGACTTCTCCTCTCTGAATCTAAGGCGAGATCGAGTCAGTCCATTCATATTTAATATTTTTATCATGTAATAATTCATTTGGTTCATTTATTTCCTTCCTATAGTGCGAATAGGTCATGTAGTGTGGAAACCATTTATTTATTGGTCCAAGACTTGTCTTCTATTAGTGTGGATATTCTATGTTGGTTTGAAACAATTTAATGAAGTCATAATTAACCATTAAGGAATATTCAATTATAGAGGTTTGCTCTGCTACCTTACATTAAAATGGAAAGGGGAGTTAAAAACACATAATATTTATTAAATATAATTTGTTAAGGCCATGTTATATACTCATTATACGTAACATTTCACATTTCACATTTAATAATATTTTTAAAGAACATACCTTATTCGGGCCATGTGGTGAGAATACATTGTACAAGCCATTATGAAATTATCATTGTTAAGATGTCTTCTATTATGGAATGTATCACCTTTAGAAATTTCAAGAAAAGGCACACCCGAATGGTGCCCCAAATGTGTGGAACCACTACAAACCCAAATATTAAATAACCTTATACACGGGGAGGATTAAGTAGTTGTTGTAACTACTAACAACTAATTACATATTTAGAATGATAATAACCATATTGTGTTAACTTGTATAATAATGAAATGTAAATTTATGTAACATCTTCCAATGAAACTAGTGGACCCCACATGAACATTCCAATGACAATGAACTTTAGAGGTAACATATAGACCAACCACCATAGGGTTGTACTACCCTCCTCCTTCAGTATCAACCCTTGATTATCCTCAGATCTGGGTACTTCTATGAAAAGGTAGAAAACACTAACATGATAATTTCTAGAAAGAGAGAAAATTTGATGTGGAATGGAAAAATATGACTCGATTACTTACCGGTGTGTATCTAATGTGATGAAAATAAGCTTGATCGGATGTCAGATGAAGGAAAACTCTTGATCCCTAGCTATGGCCCTCAAAAATATCCAAATGGGTGAAAATAGAGGAAAATAACACTAGTTCTCAGATTTGAGAGGAAGGATGAGGAATGATAGATCCTTAAAGGGTAAAATGAAAAGTTGACCTAAAAATTGGCATTCCCATGGTTTCTACAAAAATTTTTTAAACCATGCACAAACCGTGTGGGACGGCTCTGCCTGAATGGTTTGGCTACGTGTTTTGATCAAATCATCTACAAGCCATGCACAGTTACTTGGGAAAAAGTGGAGTTCACATGGTTAGGATGTATGGGCATGTGCCAAATATGTGAGATAGTTCTATCCAAAAAAACACCATTTATAGGGTTAGGCAAACAATGCATAATTCTACATGGTTTACTCTAAACCATGAATAGTGTCTGTTTTCTCCAAAAATATGGGTTCCAAGATCCGAAAAAGCCCCGGATACCCTCGGAACCTTTACTAACTCATTATGCATCTATATTAGGTCCAAATTAAATATTTAAACCATAAAAAAATAGTGTATCCATTATTGAGTGAAAATCCAAGTTCTTATAGTCTTCCCCCTTAAAGGAACATTAACCTGAGTTCTCCTTCCATGGGTAAAGATACCCTATTTGGGAACAAATTGGAAAATTGGGTATGTATGTCAGCTTCCCTATCCCATGTATCATCCTAAACTTGACTGTGATACCATAGCACCTGCATGAGAGGGACAAACTTGCCTTTGAGAACCTTCGTGCCTAGGTCAATGGTGTATATTGAATACTCCTCAACGACAGTATTGCCTCAAACTGAACATCCTGGGAATCGTAGGTATCAGATAGGTCGACATGATATTGTGGGATGTGAATGATTTTTTTCATGGTATGGTACCTCTAAGGCAGTAGCAACTGAAAAACTAACGGCCCGACACTCTAGAATATTAAATAGCTCTGGGTAATGAGGCGACATCTTTCCCTACTTCCTTAACCAGCTATGCCCTATCCAAGGTGATAACTGAAGGAAAAAATGATCACAAACCTCAAAATCAAGATGTTTTCAATAGAGATAATCATATGATTTCTGTCTATATTGTGTTGTAGTCCTACACTTCATGATCATCATAACTCGTTCTAAATTATCCTAAATGAGATGAGGACCGAGAAGGTATTCCTTCCCTAAGTCTAGCATGTACATGGGTGAATGGCATGGCCAGCTATATAAGGCCTCAAAATGAGACATCTGAATCATCACATGAAAACTATAATTATAAGAGATCTTGAAAAGAGGAAGCTTCTTCTCCCATTAATAGATTAAATCATGGACACATGCTTAGAGCATATCCTCTAGAACCTCTGTTGTCTGTTCTGATTGTCCATTGGATAGATGGTGAAATGTTTTTCTTTGAAGCACCTGAGTTCCCATAGATTTTTTCAATCCTTTCCAGAAAAATGATGTGAAATTAGTATCCATATTTGAAATGATAGTACATGGACCATGTATATTCATATGATCTCATAGACATACAATCTTCCCAGCTCATCAAATGAGAAAGTATCTCATATAGGAATGATGTTGGATGACTTCGTTAGTCGATCAATGACCACCCAAATAGAATCCCTACCCATAATAGCCTTGGTAATATGACTATGAAATCCGTAGAAACATCCTCCCATATCCATTCCGGGACTGCAAAATGATGAAATAAGATTGAAAGTCTCTGGGTCTCTTCCATCACCTTCTGATAGGTGGAACACCTAGTGATGAAGCATGTATTTTGACATTTCATTCCAGGACACAAATACATGAGTCGCATATCTAGATACATCTTTGAGGTTCTTGGATGATCTACCCACATAGATGTATGTTACGCTTTAATCAACTACTCTCTGATATATACAAGAACCTAGATACATCCACCTAGACACTGGATGTTGTCTCTGTCTACATACCAATCCAAAGATGTGTTATCTCCTAATATACTCTCTTGGGAACCGAACCTTCATGATTAGAAAAATCATATTCTTCTCATTCTCAATGAGGGAAGATTTAACTATTAAGGATGCAATGTAATAATTATTTGACTATCATGAAACTCCAGATGAGGTTCAGAAAAGAGGTCCAGTAACATCCATTCATCATTGTCATCCTATACGGCCTGTGTTTGACTTTTCCGACATAGTCCATCATCAACCACATTGACCTTTTGAGGCATATAGTCAATATCAAAATCAAAGGATTGTAGATATTCGACCTATGTCATGACACATCCCCTGGGGCCCATTCTATGACTACCCCGTGTCGCCCTTCCATAGGCCAGGGGCGGGCAACTAGCACCGAAAGGCATATTCCTTAAAACTGGGAAGACATTGCGATTATAACCTGAAAACACACACAAATATAAAAAAATTAGGATACAAGTAAAAAATGGAGACTATATAGTAAGAAAGGTGTGTAAAAAAATAAAAAGGGGTCATAATACAAGCCCAACTGAAATGTACAAGTAAACTGAAAAGTACATGTAAAACTGAAACAAATCCAGTGGACACTTGCCAAGGATCCTACCTGAAGGGTAGGTACAGCTCTCGAATAGTCATACTTGTGGTATGTATCATCTAATTTCCACCTCTGATCTACCTCCATTCTTGTTACCCATGTCCTCTGTTAGAATTCTATGTTGTCTACACAAGACACAACAAGGAGCGGGTGTAGCCCTTGCAAGGGTGAGTATAACGATCCTCAGTGGGGACCCCGAGACCCTCAAAGGTCCCAAAAAATACACAAAGGATAAACCACAATGCATGGAAACAATATTCAACCCAACATAGGTATATCGACATACATATATCTAAGTTATCATGTATACCCATCTCATTCATGAGGAAACACAAGGCCCAACTCAAAGCCAAAAGCTGAACTGTTCTATAGAGGAAATATTACCACGAAGGCAACACCCAAAAGGTAAGTTACACCAAGATAAATCCACACAAAATTATACCACAAAGGTTTCAATGTGAAGGTAAGGACTTATCTCACACCAGGTTTAACTTATGTATGACCGTAAGGATGTTTAAATGTAACTACTAAATCATCTTACATTTTTGAGAGGCAGAACCACGTAGGATCCTAAATCATCAAACCCACATAAGATCCTATTACAACAGAACCACGTTGGATCGAAGAGTAGTCCCACATTGATTCATAGAGTGGATCCTTATGGGATCCTCGAACACATACCCACATAGGATTCCAAGGCACAGATCCACATAAAATCCCTTACTCATGTTACAGCTATCTACAGGGTTCTCGCACTAAGCTTGCTTGATTCCGGGAGGGTCTGCTTCTCCAGCCACAAGTTGATACTCCAATTTTCACGAAGTCCAATGAAAAAAATATAATGGGACCTCCACATAATAGGGGTCTCAACACAACAGAAAGTGCGTCAATTGGACACCTGGTTTGTATGTTATTGGACTTTTAGTCCTGAGGGCTTGGTTGGATTCGTGTTCAATCCAACCCAGATGTACGCCAACATTATCCAAAACTAAAGTGTTATATAACAAAAGTTCTGTCTTGATCCAAGGATTCTGGAACCATAGACCGTTTTTCAAAGACACATGTAGCTCAAGTTATTACCAAAAGAGTGGAATGGGGTCGAAGCTTGTCTGGGTCCGGTCTGACCTAGTCGGTCCGAAAAAAACCCGACCCAGCCTAGGCTGACCCGACCCAGTTTGGGTCAAATTGGCTTGTTGGGTCTGGCCTATCCCACTGGGTCTTGCCCGGCCTGCCTACGTAGCCCAGCCTGCCAGCACTGGCCATTGGGCAGCCTGCGATGGGTAGCCTGTGATGGTCGGCCTGCACTGGGCGGCCCGCTGGCCCGTGCTGGCCCGCGGGTTTGTCGCCTCACGGTTGGGTCCCCCTAGCTTCCAAAGAAGAGGGATTTTCCCCCTAGGTACCCCGAATGGCCCAGCCGTTAGAGTTGGGTGGCCGACTGGTCAGTGCCACATGGAGAGGGAAGATGGAACGTTGTACCCGGGGTCCCGCTTGGCTCTGCGGCTGGCCAGATGGCCCACCATCCTCCATGGCATGGTCCCACGCTGCACCACCACCAGCGGCCAAAAGAGAGCCAGCCGCCCTCCCTTCACTGTTGCGGCATCGTGTCACATCTCCTGCACGCCCGACAGCACGAACGTGCGCCGTCGCCCCCTTCGCACAGTCGTTCGTTTTCCAGTCGTCGCCCTTCCTCCGTTGTGGCCGATAGGCCGTGTCCCTCCTACAGTGACACTGTTGCGCCGATGTGGTCATCGCCACCATCCAAAGTTCGGATCGCCTCTTTCGAGTCCCACCAGTGCTGGTCACTAGCACGGTCGTCGACGACGTTCCTCAGGTCACCGAGCATGCCCTGGTGGCTCATTCTTCTTTTCGTAGACTCTCTTACACATCTCAAGACGTATTCATCAATTCAAGACCACTAAAATAAACAATGTTTTTGTAGTGGTCGGGATGTGTTCATTTGGCCCACACCATCCATGTTAGAGTGGTAGTAAGTGACATAGTTTTTCATGATTCAGGAAGAACAACAAGAACAGGGTAATCAGTATTTGAAACAACAATCCATTCCTCGTTTGATCATTGGAAGTTTCCTGAGATGAAGTCAGTGAAGTCGATGAGGGTGCCAATGATTGTCGCTTCTGTAACATGCTTATGAAGTCAGGCTCGTTCATCATCATCCCTCTTGATTCCAAATTATGTTCTTTATTGGAGAGGGCTTTCTTTTTTTGGAGGAAAGGTTTATCCAAAGTTCACCCATCTCTCTCCTTTTCAATTGATTTCCAACCAGTAAATGGGGAGCCAACCTATTAAAAATAAGTCTATCATTTAATTAATGTTGGTGTAATTAATTAATTGATGTTGGCACAATTAATCATGGAGAGTTCAAAGGTTTTTCCCACATTAAGAGGGGTTCAGGTGGTGCCCACCACCATGAATTCAGAATGGGAGGTTTTCCAGCTCTTGTGGTCACCAACTTCATAATTCAAAAATAGAGGTCTCAAAAGAAAAATAAAGTGTTAATTATTTTATTTTCCATCTTCCAAAAAAATTGAAAAACTATATTCTTCCATCGACCAACTGTGGTGGAGGTGAAGGTCTCCTTAAGTGAATATCGGCACTATGTGTTCAATAGTGCCCTCAGATTTCAATTCTGATCACCATTTCAAATTTTACAAAAACAGCTCGCACTTTTATTGAACGTACTGAAAAATGTTTAAAAATTAATTTCGGGCACACCGGGACGCGGAATCCCATGCCATAAATTTTCACAAACTCAAATATTTCCATTCCATTTTTAAAAAAATATACCTAGAATTCTTGGATCATTACATTCTCCCCACCATAGGGATTTGCAACCTCGGAATCGACATCACAAAAACTCGGAAAACATGTGGGGGGATGAGTACGAATCTAAGCCTCCTGCTCCAATGTGCTCTCCTGTAGGTTCCCGTGTTTCAAACATATATGAACTAAAGGCATCGACCTCCCACAAAGGACCCGCTCTTATCGATCCTTAATATCTACCGGAACCTTCGTAAATGTCGCCCCATCATCGATGTCTAGCTCGCAGTGGTCGATGACATGATATTGGTCATGCATGTATCTCCTCGGCTAGGATACGTGGAAAATGTCATGTACCCAATGAAACTGTGGGAAAAGTGCTAGGCATTAAGCCACCTCACCAACTCTAATGAGGACATGAAAGGGTCTGATGAACCTCGGAGATAACTTTCCACCCTGGCCAATTCTCCACAAACTTCGTCATGGTGAGACCAGTAGAAAGACATGGTCACCATCCTCAAACTCCGGAGGTCTCTGTCTCTTGTCGACATAAGACTTACGCCTGCTCTATGTAGTCTTCATATGCTTCTAGATAATATGTACCTTCTCCATGGTAGCCCATACAACATCTAGTCCCATGAGTGCTGACTCCCCTAGGTCAGTCCAACACAAAGGCAATCTTCAAGGTCGGTCATACAAAGCCTCGAAATGTTCCATCCAAATGGTGGAGTGATAACTATTGTTGTATGAAACTCCACCAAGGGTAAGATATCCTCCCAGATGTGACCGAAGTTGAGGACACAAGCAAGCCTCATTTCCTCGAGGGTCTGAATGGTTAGCTCTATGTGTCCATCCATATGAGGATAGAAGGTGGTGCTCAAATGAAGTTGTATCCTGAAAGCCTCCTAAAACCCCTTCCACAGCCGAGAAGTGAAACATGTGTCAAGATCGGATACAATCGTCGAGGGTACTCTATGTAGCCACAAAATCTCTTGTACATAGAGGCCTCCTAATATATCTTCCGAACTGTTGTAACGCCCCGACCCGAGTTACCTAGAGTCGGTGCATTATTACATAACATTGGCATGATCACAAGAAAGATCAAATCTCGAAATACCGATTGGTTTAGTAGCCTTGGAAACACTAGATATATTCATAAGTTTTACATTACATCATAAAATGAAAAACTACTACAACAACATAATGTCTCCATAATCCACACTCATATCCCCACATAATATCCCTGCAGGTCATTCATAATTTAGTTCTTCAATTCCTGGGAAAAATAAAACATAGAAAAGGGGTGAGCTCAAATGCCCAGTAAGGATAAAAATATAGCGGAAACTTTCATAAATAAGAATAAACATTTAAGGCAATGTATAACTAAAACAAAAGCCTTTCAAACTTGAACTTTCAACTTTGTATGGCATAAATAAAATGAAATAATGCCATTTACTCATTCACATGGATATTCTACTAATCGAATAATCACATGCAAAATCACTAACCTCTTTCAAAATGATGGAATGCATAATGCTAAACTTTAATTTCTTTTCAAGGCCTCGTCCCAAGACCTTGGGGCTAACTGTAACCGGAACCCAACCCGGAGTGCCTCTAATAACCGGACACCAACCCGGAGTGCCTCTAATAACCGGACACCAACCCGGAGTGCCTCTAATAACCGGAGACCAAACCGGAGGGCTTACTTTTACCAGTCCCTAACCTGGAGGGCTTACTTTTACCAGTCCCCAACCTGGAGGGCTTACTTTAACCAGTCCCCAACCTGGAACATACTTTTCCAACACATTCATATGAAGTAAAGGTTGAAATATAACATAAACATTCTTATTGGAACTAGCATACGAAATGTCAATACTTTGCTCATAAACCATGAATGCTATATAAATGACACATCTACAGTCAAACATATCACAAAACTTCATTACAATATAGAAGTTTTATATCATAATAAATCAACTTCAAATAATCGTAAAATCCATCAAAAGATGTTGACATAGATGAAAATGTTTTTTAAAAATTATTGAGAGAAATATCCCTTTTTCATGAAAAAATTTTAATGTTACACAATTTAGAAAGTAAGGCATTTAAATACATTTTTGAATCAAAGTTTCCCATACCACTTTGAAACTTTTTAATGGAATTAACACTTTTAAAACATTCATTTTAATATAAATAAATCCTTACAAACCATTTTAAAAACATGGGCATAAATGAGAATGATTTAGAAAAATAAATATTTAAAAAATTTAAAATGATGTTTTAGTAAAAGTTCCCTTAGAAAGAATCCCTTTGAAAACTCTTTTATGAAATATGGACATGGATAGTAAATATGTCCCTGTAGATACTTACGTAAAAACAACCTTGGATATTAAAGAGATTGTGAAGTAAACCCTTATCGATTTGGTAACTTATGAAACATACAACCCATGAAAGAGGTATCATACAATGAAAATTTAAATACACATAAGGTAAAGTGTATTACGCAAAGAATACAATTATGGGCAGTACATACACCACACAAAAGATAATAGTGGAAATATGGCATGAATCTCACGGAAATAAAGAGTGAGATGAAAACCACTTACCACGTTAATCAACTGAGTCGTATGGCCAAAAGTTAATAACCACCAAATTATTTACAGAATAACATGAATATAAATATGATCATGATAATATATATATCAAATTCCAGTACACAATACACCACTTTCAATAATTTAGTGGCGAATAATGGAAATCTCACGGAATTGAATGTGAGATAAGAAAATCCCTTACCTTGTACTTTTCCTTGGTTGGGGTAGGTTAACCTCCTGTATAATGGTGAAATAATTGTTATTAAATTATACAAGAATCATATACATTAATATTATATCATATATGATCTTTTAATATTGATTTGATAATAATATCTTAGTATTATCGTTGTTTTGGGTGTTAACTTACTTGTTTTCTTTTATATGTTTTGTTACGTAAGACATGTTTGTAAAGGATAGGTTGTATATTATTCATATCAAGAATGATATCAAGTCCTTAAACATCATTTTTAAATCATAAAATGATAATTATACTTTAATGGTTATGATGGAGAATGAATCTCATCGCGTTTGTGGAGACGGTAGTCCGTACGTACGCACGAGCGACAATATCATTCTTTTGATATTAAAATAATATATAAATGGATGGTATATAATATATACAGAATCATTAACATGTTATATTTATTATTTACATGATTTACACATAATTATTATACCCATCCAAATAATATTATATTGAATAACAATTACACCACGACGTGGAGACAGTAAGTCGTACGTACACACGTATGGTGACATGTTATTCAAAGGGTGGATAGAACACTGAATATGGTTGTACCATATTTATAATAACATCACAGTATATATATGATACTGGAGTTATTATTTTATAATGGTAACAACAAAGTAATAAGAAGTGGAAGAAGAAATGAACTTGGAAAAGGGTGGTGAAATCATTACCTCTTCTTCGGTTTCTTCCTTTTGATTTGATCAAAAGGGCTCCTTAGGTTGGCTTTCTGATAAAAATAATGCATCTAGGTTGTAGTGAGGGAAGTTGGGAGAGTATTTGGGCAGAGTTTGTCCGAACCAAAAGGCTTTGAAGGTGTGAAGAAATGAGAAGGAGGAGTGCCCTTTTATAAGAGGGGTGAGGGGAACCTTTGGAAAAGCTAGAAATATTAATTTATAATAAATTAATATTCGGTTTCTAATGGCTCCAAAGTTGACTATTCAAAGGTTAAGGTGGGGATGGGTCGAAAACAACTCATCCAATAGAATTTATACAGGTTTGGGTACTTATATTAACCTTATCTTTAAGTATTAACACTAAGTTAATTAGTTTCACTTTTACAATGTCTCTTTGTATTTTTATATAATATGGTTAATAAACTTACTATATACATCCAAGAGACCCCCAAGTGGTCCCTTAATGATGAACCTATCATGATATCAGTCTCTTGGCCGAACCTTAGATTTTTAGGAATTTAATATCAATTAATAATATAATATTTGTTTTAAGAACTCTTTTATGTCAATTTTGACACTATTCAATAGTTGATTTATAACAGATTGATTACTTCGAACAAAGTAAATTAAATCAATCCTAATATATCATATTATCCTATAAAATTAGTTTAATTCATTAAAAGGTTCATATTATATTTATTTGGGTATTTATAATATCAATTAATTTAATTGTTCACTATTTTAGTAATTACTTCATCATCATTGTTTCATAAATAAAATAATTATTTAATGTATAAAAATTATAAATAAAATATAATTATGTAGGAAATCTTTTTATCTTTCTAATGAATATTTATAATCTAAAATCAAACATATATAACTCTATGTAATAATTGTTTTTCTAAAAGATATATGCTTGTGTCATTTTTGTATTCATTTTAACTTAATTAAAATAAAGTGTCCCTATCACCTACAAGTGGCACCATGGGGTCCCCAAATCGACCCAAAGATGCCTATGGTCGAACATGTATCAACCAATAAGGCTAGGACACGTTTTAGGGTAATTTAGTATTATTATAATATTATTTTTTAACCCTTATTTACCAGATTTACCCTTAACCATGGTAAATAAAATATTTACCACAGTAATTATTCAAAATGTCTAAAAATAAAAGTTACCTATTTACACAATTTGGAAATCCTGATTCCAAATATGGAATCCATTTTTCTAAATTCAAAACACAAAAGTGGCAGAAATTAATTTAAAATTAATTCTCGCTGTCAAAACAAAAAGCGTGTTTTTAAGAGATAATAACTATCAAAAGATTGACACTTGTTTATGTTCGGTTTAATTGTAAAATTATGTCCAATGACCAACATTATATTAAATTGTAAAAATATATTATAAATATACTTTAAAACCACTCAAATTCGTAATTTATCACTATTAATTATTTTGATTAAAAAAGTTGTTTTTAATTAAAATTTAGTAATTTTCACTATTCATCAAAATATTAAAGTTATCCGAAAAGTACCAAAATTTCACCTTAGGCTAAATTCGATATTACGAATCCAAAAATGAAGTCCATTTTGAAATATAAAATATATATAATTTCAAAAATTAGGTATTACTATTCATAACGGCTAGTTTGATCGGTTGTGGTGTGTGTTAAAACTCGAAGTTGCGTACAACACACGCTACTGTTTTATTCAAAGGAAAGCGTACCGTGTAAGCTTGGGATGTTTCATTTTAAATATTTTGATGTCCCCATTTAGTCAAAAAGTTTAAAATATTATATTTAAAAAGGTTTTACTATTAAAAGTTGATAAAAGTGCAATACTGAAAATGAATCTGTTCTTGCATTATGACTAAGAAACTCATAATATGGATTCTAAAATTATAAGGATTATATAAAGTTAAAAATTTAGTTAATGCTATTCATGACCTATTTTAATGGATTTTTTTTTGTAAGTCATGGTGTGATTGAACTCGGTGTTGCGTGTAGTGCAAGTTATTGAATTATTTTGAAAAATAACACACTATGAAATCTTGGGGTGTTACATTCTCCCCTCCTTCAATAAATTGCGTCCTCGCAATTTGAAATTGTTCTTTGAAAATAAAAGGTTGAAAATAGAAAATATATTTGTGGGAAAACCCACATCGGAAATTGGGTTACTAAAATTTAGTCTTAATATGAGGAAAAGAGAAATGAAAGGGTCACCACCAAATTATGATCTTGATTAGGAGAACATTGGTGGCAATTAGAGACATATAATTGGAGGGAAAACCTAAATATTTATTGGTAGTGATTGAGGTCATCAATCAAAAACAAGTATAAAATTGAGGTCCATAAACTCATCAATCTATGATGATTTGAAGTACCATCGGTTCAACAAAATATAGGGTATTGGGATAACACATTTTTGACGTTTCAAAATATCTTAGTTGAAATCCCACATCGAAAAATGAATTAATGAGGCCTCTATTTAAAATAAAGAGTGGAAAGTATGAAGATTACCGAAAATAACACATACTAGGGTTCCATGTAGGAAAATATGGATATGGAAGAGAAATCTAACCATCAATTATCTGATGGAGAGTGGTAGAGAACATGGCTATGAAAAGGCCAACAATCCCAAAGCCATAAATTAGTGATGATTTAAGGTACCATCTAGGACAACATTTTTGTTCTAAGTTCCTTTTACTAATGTTGAGGAATTTATTTATGAGATTGGCTAAGATCATAAGGAGATATACTTACATTATAATTAGAGTTTTATCCATTAATAAATTTCTACCACAAACTCATCTTTCACTCTAAAAGATAATAGAACGTAAAGAAAATTTCTATTTATACTATTCGTACAGGGTTCCAAAATAAATGAATTTATAATTCATCTACCAGATCTTTTAAAAAAACTACATTATTTAATCCAGGACATCTCGTGGGCCAGTGGTAGGTGATACGCTCTTGTCGCCCTTCGGTTGCGGGTTTTTAGTCTCGCAGCCTTGCCGGACGCGACGGGTTTCCACCCGACCTCCGGGTTGTCCTTTTATGGCAATCCAAAATAATCCAAACTATAACTATCCAAAATACTTCTGTCCAAACTCACAGTCCAACATTTATAAGGAAGGTAAACATAATATAGATCCTTTTTACCCCATAATATCATATGAATACCTTCATCATGTATTCTTTTAATACACTGAAACATCCTGAATTACCATATTCTTTATTGATTACATTCATGCTCTCTTATTCCATATAGAATGATGGATATACTTCATCAATCCAAAAATGTTTTAAAAACCAACAATGATGGAATATACAAATCAGTAATTAGTTCCAAGGTAGTCAAGAATATCCAATATAATTTATCCAAAACAATCACATATTATTCCAAAATCACTACCTCAGTATCAGAACTATATTATGATTTATCATTCTCTCAACCATATATTTTCCAAAAATTTATCCTGCTATTGAGTCACTTTTCTTTGTTCCACACAATCTCAAGTCCTTAATGAAATAGTACTGCAGTACAATCCTTATATACTCCATAATTATTATAACAAGTACATTGTTGATACAACAATCAATTGACATAATCAACATAAGAACTCCAATCATTCGTCTTCATCTGTGGTAGTATCATAACTTGATTATTATCCAATAGCATCATTTGCGGCATAGTCTGATGACTGGGATATAGGTTCGCTTAGTGTCCAAACTCCTTGCAAATGAATCATTGTACATTTGAAACCATTTTCTTACCCTTGCAGTCACGTACTTTGTGCCCTTTTCCTCCACACTTATAACAAACTCCCATTTCTTTTAGGTAAGTTCCAGGGTGTTTCTTTCCACAGTTACCACATATAAGAAAATTCTTCTTTTCCCTCTTCCCTTTATCCATCTTTCTCTATTCCATCCTTTTCTTCTCTTTCTTCCCTTCAAAGCCATAGGACTCAGTAAACTCTTTACTTATCTTATCAACACCTGATATTATTTCTTCATATGATGATAATACATGGGAGACTATTTCTCTTATAAATTCTAGCTTAAGACCATGAAAGATATGATCCTTCCTTCTCTTTGGATCATGTGCATTACTGGATTTCTCATTCCTTCTACTGGGCGCCATTTCTAAACAATGGAATAAACTAGATTAGTTTATGAATAAAAATACCTAATCCCAAACTTTTAAAACACATAACATATATTAAATAGTTTATGGATATAATCCATAATCATAAAAATGTCTCCTTTGAGGATGTATATACTCATAAACCCTTCATAATGATTTTTAAATAAAATGAGAGTTATCCTAAGCATATCCCCCGGAAGTGTTGTAACCAAGAGTTCAGCAAGGCCTGTTGTCGTGCACCAGTTCCCGTTCGAGTCTAGCTCAAAGCGGTGTTTTCGGGTTTTACCCCTAGGTACATCTGTGCCAGAGCCACCTCTACCTGTTCGTATCCAGACAGGGATGTATTGCTCGGAAAACTCACAAAATTTCTACAATACCAAAATTCTAGGAAGTTCTTCTATACTAATCCTCAAAGTTCATCTTAGGTCTATGTGCTCTAATCAGAGTTTATCTAAATCTAGCTTCCAAGGTTTGTACTAAACCTCCCTCTGATACCAACTGTAACGCCCCCACCCGAGTTACCCAGAGTCGGTGCATTATTACATAACATTGGCATGATCACACGAAAGATCAAATCTCGAAAGACCGATTGGTTTAGTAGCCTTGGAAACACTAGATATATTCATAAGTTTTACATTACATCATAAAATGAAAAACTACTACAGAGACATAATGTCTCCATAATCCACACTCATATCCCCACATAATATCCCTGCAGGTCATTCATAATTTACTTCTTCACTTCTTGGGAAAAATAAAACATAGAAAAGGGGTGAGCTCAAATACCCAGTAAGGATAACAATATAGCGGAAACTTTCATAAATAAGAATAAACATTTAAGGCAATGTATAACTAAAACAACAGCCTTTCAAACTTGAACTTTCAACTTTGTATGGCATAAATAAAATGAAATAATTTCATTTACTCATTCATATGGATATTCTACTAATCGAATAATCACATGCAAAATCACTAACCACTTTCATAATGATGGAATGCATAATGCTAAACTTTAATTTCTTTTCAAGGCCTCGTCCCAAGACCTTGGGGCTAACTGTAACCGGAACCCAACCCGTAGTGCCTCTAATAACCGGACACCAACCCGGAGTGCCTCTAATAACCGGACACCAACCCGGAGTGCCTCTAATAACCAGAGACCAAACCGGAGGGCTTAATTTTACCAGTCCCTAACCTGGAGGGCTTACTTTTACCAGTCCGCAACCTGGAGGGCTTACTTTAACTAGTCCCCAACCTGGAACATACTTGTCCAACACATTCATATGAATTAAAGGTTGAAATATAACATAAACATTCTTATTGGAACTAGCATACGAAATGTCAATACTTTTCTCATAAACCATGAATACTATATAAATGACACATCTACAGTCAAACATATCACAAAACTTCATTACAATATGGAAGTTTTATATCATAATAAATCAACATCAAATAATCTTAAAATCCATCAAAAGATGTTGACATAGATGAAAATGTTTTTTAAAAATTATTGAGAGAAATATCCCTTTTTCATGGAAACATTTTAATGTTACACAATTTAGAAAGTAAGGCATTTAAATACATTTTTTAATCAAAGTGTCTCATACCACTTTGAAACTTTTGAATGGAATTAACACTTTTAAAACATTCGTTTTCAAATAAATAAATCCTTACAAACCATTTTGAAAACATGGACATAAATGAGAATGATTTAGAAGAATAAATATTTAAAACATTTAAAATGATGTTTTAGTAAAAGTTCCCTTAGAAATAATCCCTTTGAAAACTCTTTTATGAAATATGGACATGGATAGTAAATATGTCCCTATATATACTTACGTAAAAACAACCTCGGATATTAAAGAGATTGTGAAGTAAACCCTTATCGATTTGGTAACTTATGAAACATACAACCCATGAAAGAGGTATCATACAATGAAAATGTAAATACACATAAGGTAAAGTGTATTACACAAAGAATACAATTATGGGAAGTACATACACCACACAAAAGATAATATTGGAAATATGGCATGAATCTCACAGAAATAAAGAGTGAGATGAAAACCCCTTACCACGTTAATCAACTGAGTCGTATGGCCAAAAGTTAATAACCACCAAATTATTTACAGAATAACATGAATATAAAGATAATCATGATAATATATATATCAAATGCTAGTACACAATACACCACTTTCAATAATTTAGTGGCGAATAATGGAAATCTCACGGAATTGAATGTGAGATAAGAAAATCCTTTACCTTGTACTTTTCCTTGGTTGGGGTAGGTTAACCTCCTCTATAATGGTGAAATAATTGTTATTAAATTATACAAGAATCATATACATTAATATTATATCATATATGATCTTTTAATATTGATTTGATAATAATATCTTAGTATTATCGTTGTTTCGGGTGTTAACTTACTTGTTTTCTTTTATATGTTTTGTTACGTAAGACATGTTTGTAAAGGATAGGTTGTATATTATTCATATCCATAATGATATCAAGTCCTTAAACATCATTTTTAAATCATCAAATGATAATTATACTTTAATGGTTACGATGGAGAATGAATCTCATCGCGTTCGTGGAGACGGTAGTCCGTACGTACGCACGAGCGACAATATCATTCTTTTGATATTAAAATAATATATAAATGGATGGTATATAATATATACAGAATCATTAACATGTTATATTTATTATTTACATGAGTTACACATCATTATTATACCCATCCAAATAATATTATATTGAATAACAATTTCACCACGACGTGGAGACGGTAAGCCGTACGTACGCACGTATGGTGACATGTTATTCAAAGGGTGGATAGAACACTGAATATAGTTGTACCATATTTATAATAACATCACAGTATATATATGATACTGGAGTTATTATTTTATAATGGTAACAACAAAGGAAGAAGAAGTGGAAGAAGAAATGAACTTGGAAAAGGGTGGTGAAATCATTACCTCTTCTTCGGTTTCTTCCTTTTGATTTGATCAAAATGGCTCCTTAGGTTGGCTTTCTGATCAAAATAATGCCTCTATATTGTAGTGAGGGAAGTTGGGAGAGTATTTGGGCAGATTTTGGCCGAACCAAAAGGCTTTGAAGGTGTGAAGAAATGAGAATGAGAAGTGCCCTTTTATAAGAGGGGTGAGGGGCACCTTTGGAAAAGCTAGAAATATTAATTTATAATAAATTTATATTCAGTTTCTAATGGCTCCAAAGTTGACTATTAAAAGGTTAAGGTGGTGATGGGTCGAAAACAACTCATACAATAGAATTTAGACAGGTTTGGGTACTTATATTAACCTTATCTTTAAGTATTAACTCTAAGTTAATTAGTTTCACTTTTACAATGTCTCTTTGTATTTTTATATAATATGGTTAATAAACTTACTATATACATCCAAGAGACCCCCAAGTGGTCCATTAATGATGCAAATATCATGATATCAGTCTCTTTGCCGAACCTTATATTTTTAGGAATTTAATATCAATTAATAATATAATATGTTTTTTAAGAACTCTTTTATGTCAATTTTGACACTATTCAATAGTTGATTTTTGTGAAACTCATAACAGATTGATTACTTCGAAAAAAGTAAATTAAATCAATCCTAATATATCATATTATCCTATAAAATTAGTTTAATTCATTAAAAGGTTCATATTATTTTTATTTGGGTATTTATAATATCAATTAATTTAATTTTTCACTATTTTAGTAATTACTGCATCATCATTGATTCATAAATAAAATAAATTATTTAATGTCTAAAAATTATAAATAAAATATCATTATGTAGGAAATATTTTTATCTTTCTAATGAATATTTATAATATAAAATCCAACATATATAACCCTATGTAATAATTGTTTTTCTAAAAGATATATGCTTGTGTCATTTTTGTATTCATTTTAACTTAATTAAAATAAAGTGTCCCTATCACATACAAGTGGCACCATGGGGTCCCCAAATCGACCCAAAGATGCCTATGGTCGAACATGTATCAACCAATAAGGCTAGGACACGTTTTAGGGTAATTATTATTATTATAATATTATTTTTTAACCCTTATTTACCAGATTTACCCTTAACTATGATAAATAAAATATTTACCACAGTAATTATTCAAAATTTCTAAAAATAAAAGTTACCTATTTACACAATTTGGACATCCTGATTCCAAATATGGAATCCATTTTTCTAAATTCAAAACACAGAAGTGGCAGAAATTAATTTAAAATTAATTCCCACTGTCAAAACAAAAAGCGTGTTTTTAAGAGATAATAACTATCAAAAGATTGACACTTGTTTATGTTCGGTTTAATTGTAAAATTATGTCCAATGACCAACATTATATTAAATTGTAAAAATATATTCTAAATATACTTTAAAACCACTAAAATTCATAATTTATCACTATTAATTATTTTGATTAAAAAAGTTGTTTTTAATTAAAATTTAGTAATTTTCACTATTCATCAAAATATTAAAGTTATCCGAAAAGTACCAAAATTTCACCTTAGGCTAAATTCGATATTCCGAATCCAAAAATGAAGTCCATTTTGAAATATAAAATATATATAATTTCAAAAATTAGGTATTACTATTCATAACGGCTAGTTTGATCGGTTGTGGTGTGTGTTAAAACTCGAAGTTGCGTACAACACACGCTACTGTTTTATTCAAAGGAAAGCATACCGTGTAAGCTTGGGATGTTTCATTTTAAATTTTTTGATGTCCCCATTTAGTCAAAAAGTTTAAAATATTGTATTTAAAAAGGTTTCACTATTAAAAGTTGATAAAAGTGCAATACTGAAAATGAATTTGTTCTTGCATTATGACTAAGAAACTCAGAATATGGATTCTAAAATTATAAGGATTATATAAAGTTAAAAATGTAGTTAATTCTATTCATGACCTCTTTTAATGGATTTTTTTTTGTAAGTCATGGTGTGATTGAACTCATTGTTGCGTGTAGTGCAAGTTATTGAATTATTTTGAAGAAATAACACACTATGAAATCTTGGGGTGTTACAACTGTGCTCTTTGATTGGTAGGAAGTGGGCCGACCTGGAGAATCGGTCGATGATCACCCAGATAGAATCATTATTCCGGGATGTACGTGGATGTTCTGTCATGAAGTCCATGGATATCCAATCCCACTTCCACTCTGGGACCTCTAAAAGTTGATCTAAACTTGGTAGTACCTGATGCTCTGCCTTCACTTGCTGACTAGTGAGGCACCGAGAGAAAAACTCTACTACTGCTTTCTACATTCTCGGCCACCAGTGCTATCTTCAGAGGTCCTGGTATATCATTGACACTCTTGGATATACCGATAGAGTGGACATATGTAACTCCCTCAACACATCCTCCCAAAGAGGCATTGGTACCATGGTACGTTCTCTAAAGAGGACGACATGATCCCCACCTTCAAAAATCCATCGGGTTCATGGCCTTTGGATATCTGAACATGTCGAGCCTCGCGATCAGTGTCCCCATGTTGTGCCTCCCTAACTCGCTGAAGAAGTGGGGGATTGATTGTAAGTGACTGAAGAAAAGTAGTTCCATCTCAATCAACAAAGGATATCTAAAAACCGGACAGCTGCTTTGCCGGCTCACCTAGAAGTTGTATACCAAATCTTATATTGATTAAATCTGCTATAGATGTCCATTTACCATGAGTATAGACTATCTCAATGTCATAGTATTGGTGGAACTCAAGACAACGTCGATGTCTCCAGTTCAGGTCCTTCTGGGAGAAGATATACCTGAGACTCTGGTGATCAGAGTAGACCGTAAATCACTCGCCCATCACATAGTGTTGCCACATCTTCAATGTGAAGACCACTACTATTAACTCAATTTCATGGGTAGCATAGTTCTAATCATGTTGTCATAGCTACTAAGAACCATATGTGATAACTTCTTGCTCATGAATCAAGACACATCTGAGCCCGATCCCGGATGTGTCGCAGTAGATTATGTAACCAACGTCCTCCTGTGAAAGCCTCAATATGGGGGCACTAGTTATCCTCTTCATGAGATTCTGAAAATTCCACTGGCATCTCTATGAGAACATCAAGGGTTTATCCTTCTTCGTCAGCGCTGATAGAGGTTCTGCAACTCTAGAAAAATCTGGTACAAATCTCCGGTAGAATCCGGCCAAACCCAGGAAACATCATACCTCCATCACACTCTTGGGTGGCTCCCATGCATGTACCACCTCAATCTTTGCTGGATCCACCGCAAATCCAGCCTCCGTGATGTCATGTCTGAGAAATTGAACCTCTCGGATCTATAACTGGAACTTTGAGAGATTACAATAATGTTGGTGCTCTCAGAATGTGTCTAGAACAACCTACAAATGATCGTCATGCTCCTCCTTAGTAGCCGAGTAGATCAGAATGTAGTTGATGAAGACTACTACAATGTGATCAAGGTATGGCCGGAATATACTGTTCATTAGTCCCATGAACACTGCTGAAGCATTGGTCACACTGAACGGAATGACCAAAAACTCATAATGGTCGTACTGACATCTGAAAGTCATCTTCTCCACATCCTCATCTTGTACTATGAGCTGGTGATAGCCAATAAAGTAAGGGTGCACATTCTCACGGCTGGGTGTTGGACTATATGGCAGACCCAAAATAACAAGAGCCATAGTAAAGGCTTGGTCTCTCAGGTCAGTATTCACTTCAGATTAAAAAACATTGTGTTGGACCTTCTTAGGCTGTGGCCGGACTATAAGTCTGCTTCCTCCATGCGCGCCATTGCTGTTGGGTGCACTGAAGACCATCGGGTCGGCCTTCCTGGTCTTGGGTAGTGGGTGAGGTGGTGGGCACCGATACAGGGATTGAAACTTAATGTCGATGGATCTCTCATAAAAGTGGAGATGCGGGGAGGGGGCATCATGCGTGATCAACCCAGCTCTATATTTTCAGGTTTTTATGCTTCATTTGGGGGAGGTGATGTGCTTCAGGCGGAAGCTCGGGCTATAGAAGCAGGTTTGCAGATTTGTGTGTGCAGTAATTTTGTGGTATCTTCGGTGGAAACAGATTCCTTGGGGTTGTTCAATGCACTGCAAAATAGAGTCAAGGTACCATGGAGCATCATTTATATAGTCAGGCAATGTCAGGATATTATAGGGGCGTGCACGGAGATGTCTCATACTTGGAGGGAGGGAAACATGGTGGCAGACTTTATGGCATCTACGACAACATCAAATAGTACTCTTTCTTCCTTCTCGCCTTTGGGGTATTTTCCTACTGAAGGTTTGAAGTTTTTCAAAAATGATTCCTTGGGGTTCCATTACTTTAGACCCCCATGACTTCTTTCCTTTTATTGGGATTATTGTTTTTAATAAAAATGTTAACTTTCATGTCAAGCTGGTGATAGCCAGATCTGAGGCCTTTCTTTGGGAACTAACATGCTCCCTTCAGCTGATCATAGAGGTCGTCAATCCTTGGGAGTGGGTACCTGTTCTTCAACGTCACCTGGTTTATGTGCCGATAGTTAACACAAAGTCTCAAGCTCCCATCTTCCTTCATGGTGAACATAATCGGGGCTGCCTAAGAAGAGACACTGGGTCAGATGAACCCTTTCCCTTATAAGTCCTCTAGTTGTAGATATCGGTGCCATCTCGGGGTACAAGTCAATGTAAATTTCCACCTCTCTGCGTGGAGGAAGACCTAGAATATCATCAAAGAAGACATCCGCATACTGGTCCACCACTACAGGATAGCTCGGACTCTCCACATCAACCGCTCTGAGGGTAAGGCTAACCAACTAATCGGTGGTCAACTGCACTCTCCTCCGGGTAAGTTCATCCTATGATGCAAAGGATCCTCTCCGGTGAAGGTAAACCTAGTCCCATCTGTGCGAACACACCTAACTTTCTACCAAATATAGTCAATCTGAGCATGGACTGCAAATAAATATTCTATACCCAAGATGATGTTGTAAAACATAGATGTCGTTTTAAGAGATCGCAGACAAATCTCTCACCTCCTATAGTATACTCATACTACTGGCACCAGTCTGTAATCATCAAATCCTCTCCCGTAGGAGTCTCTACCTATAAGGATCGAGCCAACAGCTCCACCTAAATCTTCGAGCTCCAAACGAGGGTCTTGGAAATAAAATAATAACTGGAACCTATGCCTATAAGTACTCCAACTAAGGTGTAGTTGACATATATCATACCTTGTATCATCTCCGTAGCGCCGTGGTCGTAGGCCTCAGCTACCTGAAGATGAGCTCACCTCTATCCACCAGCTCTCTATGGTCGGGGTGGGACACCTTGTGGTGGTGGTGTTAACACCTCTAATCGTCGCCCACCGCCAACAGCATGGATAGCTCCTCTACCACGCTCGACTGCTCCCTGCGGACCCCCTCAGTTGAACCTATATCTCTGTCGGGGTTGTCCTTTGGTTGTCTTTAATTTATCTGTACAGTAGGTTGGGTAGTCGTGATCCATGTGACCCTACCCGCCGCATGAATAACTCTGCCTGCTCCATACAAGAATGCTTATGTCTCGGGTGCCTCGCACAACTGACCCTCAATCATGTGGGTGTCCACCTGTATGTCTGGTTGTCTTGGAACTCTGTCACATCTATCTATTGCTAGTTGTGGAAGACTCCGCTATTTGATGCCTGGTGGTGGGTCGTGCCACTGCTGACTTCCCAGTAAGAAAACTCTCAACCTAGAGGGATCACTCTAACACCCCCTCCTGCGTCGAGATGCTGAGAGAAATCATTAAATCCTTGATCTCCATCCTGAGTCCCTACTCGAAGGTTTGGAATGTAAAGAATGGGTCCCACACCATATTAGTGGAGTAGAGTGATAGGTCGCTGAATCTCACTGAGTACTGAGCCACATACATGCTTCCCTACTGCAAATGAATAAGGTTATGTATTCTCACTGCATGAAGGGTCGTTGTGAAAAACTCTATCCTAAACAGACTCTCAAAGTCTACCCAGAGATGTGTCACCTCGTCGTGAACCAAGAACATCAATCTTCGCCATCAGCATGCTGCTGCCTATAGAAGATGGGCAGCAAGGACCACCATGAGATCAGCTGGTGTCCCTACCAGTTGGAAGACTCTCACCACGGCCTCCAGCCAATCCTCAACCGTTTGTGGGTCTGTATCACCCCTGAACCTGGGTGGCTTCTAGCACTGGAACTCTTGCAACGCGCTCTAGCGGCATGCAATATCTGCTTCTGGGGCTAGTGGAATCATTGGCTCAATGGGTAATGGTACTACTGGTTCCTCCGTTAGTGCCTCTACTGATAAAGGGACCTGCATCGAGGACTCATCTCTAGTTGGGAAATCATCGAGTACAATACCCGTAACCCTAGCTGGCTATCTACATATAGGAATCTTAAAAAGAAATAGGTTCACCACAGTCAATATTTTATACATGGTGAGATGACTAAAAATTTTAAAAAAAAACTTTTCGAAACACACCCGCAATCAGTGTTTTCGTGCACTAAGTTTGAAAATCAGATGTCAGGGTCCTGGTGTATGGATACTTCAGCCACTACACCAACACCGAATTCCCTAAACTGATAACCACACTCACTAAAATTAACATTGTTGTCATTAAAAAAGTTAATAGTCTAATGTTCTATGGTATAACTGACTCCTCTGATACCAATTTGTCATGAAATCTCCCCTGTGGTCCATGTCGTGACTACCCCAATCCCGCCATCCATAGGATCAGGGTTGGCGACTAGCACCAAAAGGTATATTCCCAAAAACTAGGAAGGAATTTCCATTATAAGTTGAAAACACACACAAAAAAGCACAAAGTAGGATACATGCACAAAGTGAAACTACATAGAAAACAAGGTGTGTGCAGAAATGAAAAGGCTCCAGAATACAATCCCAACTAATAAGTACAATTAAACTAAAAATTATAGGTAAAACTGAAACAGCTCCAGTGGACACCTGCCAAGGATCTTACCTAAAGGGTATGTAAAGCTCTCGAATGGTCATCCCTATGGTACATCTCGTCTAATGTCCACCTCATATCTACCTCTTGTCTTGGAACCCTCGTCCACCATCATCGTTTTCCATCGTCTACACAAGACACAACAACGTGCGGGCATAGCCCGTGCAGGGTTGAGTATAACGATACTCAGTAGGGAGCCCATTTCCCTCAAAGGGCACACAAAATCCACAATGTATAAAACACAAAGCATGGAAACAATTGTAAAACCTACTTAGGAATATTCGAATACATATACCTAAGTTATCATGTATACCAATCCCATTAATGAGGAAACACAAGGCCCAACTCAAAGCCCAAAGCTCAATAGTTCGAAGGAGGAAAGATAACCTCGATGGTAACACCCAAAAGGTATGTACCGCCAAGGTAAAGGCACATAGAATTATAACACAAAGTTATCACCACGATGGTAAGGACTTAGCTCACACCAGGTATAACTTAGGTATGATAGTAAAGATGATTAGATGAAACTACTAAATCATCTTATAATATTCAAAGGCAGACCCGTGTAGGATCCTAAATCATCATACCCAAGTAGGATCCTATTATAGCAGACCCACGTAGGATCCTAGAGTTTTCCCATGTGAATTTCTAGATTAGATCCATGAGGGATCCTCGAACACAGACCCACATAGGATCCCAATGCACATACCCACATAGGATCCTTTACTCATGTTATAGCCATCTATAGGGTTCCAGCACTAAGATCGCTTAATTTCAGGAGGGTCCGCTCCTCAAGCAACAGTTCGATACTCCAATTTTCATGAAGTCCTGTGAAGATGTATCCAAAAGTACCATCATGTAATAGTGGTCTCAATGCAATAGACGGTGAGTCAATCGGACGCTCGGTCTGTATGTTATTTTCCTTTTAGTCCCGAGGGCCCAGTTGGATTCGTGTTCGATCCAAATCAGTCATAACCCAACATTATCCAAAACTCATGTGGGGTATACCAAAAGGACCATCTCGATCGAAGGTTTTTGGTTCCATAGATAGTTCGTCAAACGGATGCTCGTAGCTCATGTTATGACCAAAAGAGTGGAAAGGGGTCGAAGCTGGTCCGGGTCCAGCCAACCTGGCCCGACCCTTCTAGGACCGACCTGACCAAGTTCCGGTCGACCAGGCCTACTGGTTCTGGCCCGCAACAGGTGGCCCATTATGGGTGGCCCACATTGGGCTGCCCGCGTGGGGCGGCCCACGCTGGCCCGTCGTTGGGTGGCCTCACAGTGGGGTCTACCCTAGTAATCACCCAAGGGGAAGGTGCCCCCTGGGTACCCCAAATGGCCCATCAATTCGGGTTATGTGGCCGACCGGCTAGTGTCACATGGAGCCAGAAGCAGGAATGCAGGACTTGGGGTCCTGCTCGGTTCCCCTGCTATCCGGATGGCCAGCCCTCCTCTACAGCGCGGTCGCATGCGGCGCCACCACCGGTGGCCGGCAGCGAGTCTATTTCCCTCCCTTCATCGTCGTTTCCTCGTGATGCAGCTCCTGCACGCCCGACAGTGCGGACGCACGCCCATCCCCCTTTGTGCGGTCGTCCGTTCACTGACCGCCACCCTTGTTCCACCGTGGCCGATAGGCCGCGACCCTTTTTTGGCAATGCGGTTGGGCTGTAGCCATCGTCGTGGTCGGTCAGAGTGTCGACCACCACTCCTGAGTCCCACCGGTTCCGGTCATCGGCAGGGTCGCCTGTGACGTTACTTGGGTCACCAGGCATGCATCGGTGGCCCATTCATCATTCTGTAGACTCCCAAACTCATCTCGAGATGTCTCCATCAATTCAGGACCCCCAAAATCTATAAAAGGCTGCAGTGGGGTCAGAACGTGTTCGTTTGTCCCGCACCCTCGGCGTTAGAACGATAGCAAGCGACATAGTTTTTCTTGATTTAAGAAGAATGACAAGAACATGGTATGAGGTATTTTAAACAACAATACCTTCGTTGGTTTCTTGTTGGAACTGTCGTGACATGATTTCGGTGAAGGTGATGAGGGTGCCAACGACTTTTTCTTCCGCAACAGGCTTCCGAAGTCAGGCTATTGTGTCATCCATGCTCTTGATTCCGAAGTATGTTCTTCGTTGGGGAGGGTGTTCTTAATTTTGGGAAATGTTTCTCCAAATTTTCTCCCAACTCTCTCACTTGCCAACGATTTCCAACCAGGAAATGGGGATCCATCCTATTAAAAATAAGTCTATCATTTATCTAAATTTGTCACAATTAATTAACTGAAGTTTGTACAATTAATCATGGAGATTTGAAATTTTTCCCACATTAAGAGGGGTTCGGGTTTTCCGCACCACCGTGAATTTTTAATGGGAGGTTTTCCAACTCAGTTCATCCCCACCTTCAATATTATAAAAGATATGTTTCTAAGGAAAAATATAATGTTAATTGTTTTATTTTTTTTCTTCCATGAAAAACTGAAAAATTATCATCCACCCTCAAACTACTGTATTCGAGGTAAAGGCATCCTTAAGTAATATTGGTGCTACGAGTTCAATGGTGCCCTCAGATTTCAATTCTGATCAGCGGTTCAAAATTTACAAAAATTTCCTTGCACGTTTACTGAACGCACTTAAAAAATGTTTAGATATTAATTCCGGGAACACTGGGCCTCGAAATCACGCACCTTCAATTTTCATGGACTCAGCTATTTCTATATAATTTTAAAAATAATAACATGGAACTTCTGGGTCTTTATAACCCATCTCCAATTTCTATGGTTAAAGACATGAAAAAAAGATAAAATTGTGGCTCTTGTGATCTGTATACAACACAAAGAACTCACCCAATAGTTAGTGTCTCTATAAACATATGACATTGAAAAATGTTTCTTTCTCGAGGATGACCATTGGATAATTTCCCTCAGGAGGCCTCAATTTCCAAGATCTCGATGCAACGAGTTTTTCTTCCACCATCAACACTACGCTTCAGAAAATTCTTGATGTATCGCAGAAGAGGATATAACCTTTTCTAGGAATTTGAAATATCAGAATTGTTGTTGAGACACTCCCCCCTTTTAGTTTCTGAAAGGATTTATCACATGGTTCTAAACACACAAACATAAAACCCTTATTTTTATGTTCAGTAAGTGGTGAAGAATGATGTGAGAAGTCCTATAAAAAATAATTGTAATATCCAATTATTCCAAATAAACTCCTGATATCTAACACATTTTTGGTAAAATCCTAGGAAACTACAACACTATCATTTCCAAGATCAACAGATACTCTTATTCAAAGATAATATAACCCAAGAAGTTGAACTTTTTGATCCAGAATACACATTTAGAAAGCTAGGTTTAAATCTTATTCTATGTAGGTGTACTCAGAATGATCTCAAGAAGTTTGGGATGGTCTTAACGAGTGTCAGAATACACAAATATGTTGTCACCAAAAATGAAGACATAAGAGTCCAGATATGGGTGGAAAACCCTATTCCTCAAGGCCAAGAAAATGGTAGAATCATTTTTATGACTGAAAATCATAACAAGGTACTAATATAGACTGTAACTACTACAGAATGATGTGTGGGGTATTTTTGATGGTCTGACTTTCACCATATGATAACTTGATCTTAGTTTGATCATAGAGAATACCTTTTCTTCTAGGAGCTGGTCAAATAGATCATCTATTTGAGGATGTCAATATCAATTACTTAACATTTAATGGTTAATCCTTCTATAATCCACGCGTAGACGTAAGTTTGCATCCTCCTTCATAGTGAAAACCTTGGGATAACTCCAAGAGTATTAATTGGGTCGTATAAAGACATTGGCCTCTAGGTCATCTATCTATGGATTCAGATCTTAAAGCTCAGTAGTTTCCATCCTGTATTGAGTAATGGACACTTGAGCTTCTCCTTAAAGAAGATCTATTGTAAACTCAACCTCTCTCATATGATGTAATCCAGAAAATACTTCAGGAGATAGTTCACTGAACCGATCAACTACTGGAGGGATATTAGTTTCAATAAAAACCACATCCTCTGTCAAAAGATTTGAAATCTTGGTGGTCACTTCACCTATCCCCAGATGCTTTGTTCTAACTCTCCCAGTCGAGACATCCGACTCACTATTGGAAAGATAATTGTTACCTACTAGTGAGGTAAAAGAGACCATGTGGTGATATCAATCTAAAAAGTCATGATAGTTGACCAAACCATCCATCCAAAGAATGATATTGAATATCATCCTCTGAGGAACAAAAAGATTCCACAAGAAAGGGTAACTTCCAACCTCTAGGGGACAGTCCCTGCACCAGAGTATGTCCTCTATCTGTATTCCCAATTGTGTGTTGTGTGTCATTACACCATACTGATATTCTATCTATAGTATAAGACATTAAATGATACATTCATAAATGAAAGAGTTTGATGCACATGTATCAAAAAAAGAAGAGATGCGGTTGGAGGATACGAGAATAGTACATCGTACTATAGATGACCCCACAGCCGGATCCTCAGGTATCGCCTATAAATACTAAAACTCACCTAATCCACGGCCTTACATAATAGATAGACTACCATGATCATGATGGCACTACTGGCACTGTTATTGAGCAGTGGTCAGACTACTATGCCAAGACCCCCTCCTTGGCTAGACCTTTCAGTTGTATTCCAACTCCACACTTAACATGGTGCAAAATAACTCACTCATGTAGGAGGAGAATATTTTGATCATCTTCCACTCGAAGCATGTGGAATGTTCTGTAAAAGCACTAATGATGACCCATAATGTTGAAAGATCGGCACTCCACAGGGTATCTATCTCATCGAGACTTTTTATGTCCCGGCCATCAACACTGATGACATAGCACATAGCTATAAAACTGGATTCTCTGGCTCACACTACCCTAACAAAAGTACTCAAGTTAATGTTTTCTACCAATGGAAGAACTACTGGCCTGAAGAGACACTGATCCGTTTATCCCGGTACTTGTTCTGTCCATCATCTTAGTCTCATTGATAAAGGAATGATCAAATATTTTAGAAATTTTTGGAAGTAGAAATACATTCACATGAGTTTCGATGGTGTACTGGAGCCCATCCTCGAAACTTCTAGCACACGAAATATCATCACCATCTAAAAGTAGTGAAAAGCACTGTAAATCAGTGAAACATGGTGAATATTCCATAATTGACATAGAACCCATATCAAGATGCTTGAATTCTCATTCTTCATTAGTTCTCGATACCCAAGGAAAGAATTGGTCATATAAGGCTATCTAGAAATCAACCCATAACATGCACTGGCGATGACTGGCCTGGGTTACTACATCCCCCCAATGCTTGGACAAATCCCAAATCTTGCATGTAGATATCTAAAATTTCATCCTTGGAGGTGTTTCCAGATTCTCAATGATAGAAAACATAGCCTATAGCTAGGACTCAATATCATGGGTACCTCTATACCCAAAAAAAGTACGAGGATGCTACTACTGGAACTTGCAGGTCATTTTAGCCATCATAGGTGCAACTCATGGAGCATATTTCATGGACTGCATCAGATGTAAAAAACTATCACATACTTTAGCATCGGTTCTTAGAGCAGATTAAACAGGTTTGGACTCATTTTCCACTCATGGAGGTAGGACTTCCACCTCAGGGCCCACCATGTCTAGAGCATGGTATTTACCACGCTTATAAAGAATGAAAAGAGGACGTTGTGGAGGCATTGGTTTACAAATGATAATAAAAAACCTCATATAAATCATAAAATCATAAGATATCATCACTAACAAAAGATCAATATATGAAGACCCACTACCCAAGACATTCCACCCACACTACTCGCTTATACGGTCAGGTATCGGTAAGTGCTCAAGTATAGGTTTCATATCATATTGTAGTTAATTTCCATGTTATATCCTTTACCATTCATAAACATGACAAGCCAGGATAAGGATGTGAAACCTATTAATTTTTATATTTAATGATTCACTTTATTATGGATATCCTTTTCCGATAAATCGGTTCCCATATATATATCCCCAAAAACGGAACCCATTTACTTATAGAAAAATGGTTTGACTCAGCAACTTACTCATCCCAGCCCATGAGGCCCACACACCTCATGAATTGAGATAATAAAATAACTCAATTGAATCCAAAGTAAGACAAGTAAAAGTAAACTATCACAACATCACATAGTAATCACAAGAATATCAAGCAATTCAAAGCACTAAAATGTACCTATATGGCATGGAAAAATGCATGACATGTGAATCCAAGGTGCATATAATGATACATATAGAAATTATACTTTCCCTCTTATCATTAGGATACATATGAAATAAGAAATTCAAATATAGTAATAATCTACAACACCACACAACATGTGCATCACCCAATGGTCAAATAATATCCACTATAATAGGAAAATGTAGAATGACAATAATAAGTTTGAAAATTTGGTTTTTACTCTTAAAATGAGTTTGTTATACCCAAACATGGATTATAACCATGTCCCATGCATTTATATTATCTAATTTATTTTCTTAAAATAGTAATGTAAGAAATTAAACCACCTATGAAACCACTTTTGGATGTCCTGAACCCGGATGCCACTTAATGGGTTCCTTGAGCACAATGGGAAATATGGCCTCTTGGGAATCTTCCCGAACACAGGAGGCAACAATCTAGCAGTGAGTACTAGGGTGTGTCTAAGGGAAGACTATTCCATCATTAGAAGAGTTTAAGACTTCATAAAGAATATATTGGAATAGAAAATAGTGGAATAAATATAAACAAACAGTGGAAGCAAAATGATGCAATAGATAAATGAGAATAACCATAACTGTATCAACTAAATCAATGATGATGTGAGGACATGTCACTAGAAAACTGAAAAACATGGATACAAGACCGTGAGAATACATGTTCTATAAAGTAAAAGAAAATAACATATACTCCAAGCATTCAGAGATCCCGCTCGGTCATCTTCTATCATGCTATATCCTTTCAGCACACAATAATGTTTTGGAAGTTGTATGCCTCCCATTATCAACACCAGCAACCATGTAATCTACTCTAGGTAACAAACAACACTTGGAGAGGCTGTGAGATGAATCTCAGTGGGCCACCATAGATGTTGTCTATAACCTCGTCATCTTTTAATGGATTATAGCGGTTTTCATGAATGTATATTTAAAGTAAAGAAAGAAGTACAATTACTTAATACCCATGTCCCTACTTTAACCCTTTTATACTGTTTGAACATGTACCCAATTCATTTTTATTAAGAGATCACATTTCATTTTAAAAGATCACGTGATGCATAACATGATCTTACATCACCTCGTGATAGTATATGTAGTGAAGGTCCCAATACATTAAAAGGAAACCTCAAAATGATATCTTGTGAGGGAGATCTAGTGTAATAAACAATGTAATGTAGATCTCATAGAACGCTAACTCAGTTTATCTAAGTCTATATGAGGGGTAAGAATGTAATCCAAAGAGTGTAATCTCAGGCAT
The DNA here is from genome assembly GCA_963277665.1 of Viscum album. Taxonomy (NCBI): domain Eukaryota; kingdom Viridiplantae; phylum Streptophyta; class Magnoliopsida; order Santalales; family Viscaceae; genus Viscum; species Viscum album. The sequence continues at coordinate 1,243,589,393 of OY728156.1, read as the reverse complement.
TCCACAATATGTCACCAACAGATTTCATAGTGATAAAAAAATGTAAATTTTGGATAAGTAGAGACAGGGCCCTATGTGCTTTCACTAGGGAACCTACTAGGCAATGATGGATCCAAGTAGTGAATCTAAGGTATCCTTTAATAATGTAAAGGACACAATGTTAGTATAGCAGGTATCTGAGGAATAGACATGAACTGGATTCTAGGTGGGTATGAACCTAGAAAAATCACATCCTTGAATCATAATTGGGTTCATGAGTCCCAAGGTATCCTCCTCTCAGTATCCAAGATGATCTCGAGTCAGTCTATTCTTATTTGATGTTTTAAACATATAATAATTCATTTAGTTCATGTCTTGCCATCCATTATTATGGATAATACAAGTAGAGTTGTATAAATTTATTTATTGGAACAAGAATTCTCTTCCATTATTGCTGATAGTCCATGTCACATTGTGTAACGTCCTGACCTGGATCAACACTAAGGCGGTGGATGGACCGGTCGCCACATGACCTCAAGCGCACCTCCCCGTATGCCAGAGACTACTTACAGTAGCGAGGGTCTAAGGATCGTCAGTGGGGAAACTATACCCTCTTATCAGGGTTGGGCAGTGGTATAACATAGTAAATAACAATCAATCAAGGAAGCAGTAATGTATAAATTACAATGCAGCGGAAGACAGATTTCATATAAATGAACAAAAGTTTCCAACTCCAGTTTATACGATAAATGAATGCCTGAAATTTTATTGATACATTATGGAAAGTAGTAAATAGTAAAACATTCCAATAAATTTAATTAAATGAAGGCATCAAATGAAGAAATGATTAAAAATACCAAAGGAGGTCTCAACGATCATCCCAAGCTCCAATTATGTCCTTCAGTCCTACATCAGGTACACGTAAACCACAAAAAACAAGGTCCAAGCCCCTAAAAACAAGAAAGGATTACTCGGGTACCCTAGTGAAATGGAGGCCCGAGTAGGGTGTGAGATATAAATCTCACTAGGCCGGCACAACTGGTGTTTATCCCAATCCTTATAGTATAACATAAATTAAACCTGGTGCAAGAATGCATAAAAAATTAATAAGTACAACGTAACATAATACCAAAGTACCAGCTTCATCCCTTGACTGGTGTCTGAACATGTAACTAGTTAATTAGTTGAGTTTTACAAATTTATTTATAAGTAACATGTGAATATGTTTCCTACTGAGTCCAAGGTGTTTCCTCCAATGTAAAATGGGATAAGAAATGATTATTCCCAATGAGCTTTAACCATGGAACCTACTTTTCAATGTCGGGCCCATGGAGTGTATCTAAGGCGTCCTATGATATTATAAGTTGTGAATGTCCGAAGATGTAACAAGGAAACTTGGAAGAGATATATAGTGATGGAGTTAAAAGGTAAAGACCAAGGTTGCATTAAATCATGGAAAGATAACTCAGTAGTATCTGAGTCTAGCTAAGGGGTAAAAGAGTAATTCGAGTAGCGTAATCCAATGCATTCTATAATACGTCACCTACTGAGTCCAATTAGATTCCTCCAATGTTAAACGAGATCAGCAATGACAGGGCTCAATGGGATTTAACCAGGGAACCTACTAGTCAATGATGGATCCTAGGAGTGTATCTAAGGTATCATGTAAGTAGACGGGACCCAACGGTAGTATATAGGGCATCCAAGGAATAGACAAGAACCAGAGTCTAGGTGGGTATCAACCTAAGAAAATTGTATCCTTGAATTTAAATTTGGTTCCCAAGACTCAAGTTATTCTCCTCACAAAATCAATGGCGACCTTGAGGCAGTGCATTATTATTTGATAGATAAGTCATGTAATGATTCATCTAGTTCAATTAATTCCTTCCATTAGTGTGGATAGGTCTATTAGAGTTGAAACCATTATTTATTGGTTGAATCATTTCCTTCCATTAGTTTGAAAAGGTCGAGTATCATTGAAACCATTTTTTTATTAGTTCAACCCTGACCTTCAATTAGTTTGGAATGGTCAAGTAGCATTTAAAACATTATGTAAAAACCATTACGGCCTTTTCTAAGTGAAATCTCCACACCGCTACCTTCCATTATCATGGTAAGGGTTTCCATGGTTGTGGAACCAATCCATGTATCATGGACCCATGTCTATCCATGGAATTCCTACATGGGAGTCCCTATATCACCCATGGTATGAGCATGAAAACCCATTGAGTCTATCATGGAATTCCTAATTGAGACCCACATGTCACCAATGGTTTTATTATTATTCAAAACATTTGAAAACAATTTGGTAACTTGTTTTGAGGGTCAATCATTATGCATTAACCATTAATTTGACTCAACTCATTCCATTTACCAAAACATGCCAACTGTATTTAAAGACTACATGTATCCATACAAAGGGAAATTACATTCATGGGTAATTCCTATCCCAAACAGGATCAAACACATAGACGGTGCTTCGTCCCTTTAATCCTTTTTAAAAGGGAAACTCAGTGTTTCTAATGTCATTAGTTCTATGTCCTAAACATTCAATTTCACATCATAACATCAATTCATAATAATTATAAACATGAAAACCCCATAAAGCAAGGTATGACCACTAATTTTTATCATGAAGGCAGTGCACCTATATTAGAGGGGTTTTATTATAAAAAAATGACATTGTTTATCAACAAATCATTTATCATATTTAGCATTTAAAACATGGAACATGATAAATTCAAATTTAAGAGGTATTGAACATAATACTTCATCACATGACTTAATTATAAAAACATTAGAGTATGAAACTTTATTAATGTATTTATAAAGATTGATGATTTGGAAAAGGGCATTACTTCATGGTGGAACCAAGCCGTTCACTCCGGAAATGAACCAAAATGAAGTGAAACCACCCAACTAAGCTCAATGCACTATAGGAAACATGTCAGGGACTCATAAACACCAAAATACCCAAAATTAACACATGAGAAACAAAATAGGAGGTGAAAAATATTCCCTGAAACCTATCTGATGGACCAAAACCATCAAAACTGCCTCGCCTATAAAGGCGGTTTTTGGATCACCCGAGAACAACGCTCGAAGAATCCTTTACAAAACCTAGCAATGAAATGAAGAAATAAAAAACATGTTAACCATTGGTTTACAGTTTGTTTGAACCATCCCGAGTGACAAATAGGATGAATTGCAGTTGGAAAACAAGATGAGATGTGAGGAGAATTATCACCTTGAACAATTGATATTGATTCACCCAGAAATCAGGGAGGAATCGAAGTGAAGAGAGGATGGCAAGGATGGGTCATGCATGTGGCTCAGGGGGGATCCCTACCCCTAGTGATTCCCAAAATGAGGGAGTGAGGATGAAGGTTTTATTTATTTTAAATTTAATTTAATTAAATTAAAACAATTTAAATTTTAAAAAATGGGCGTCACACACGGTTTGACCCACCTGGTTTGCAAAACCTTGCGCAAACTATGCGGAGTCTACTGCCTCCAAGACACACCATGCACGAGCTTGGATAATAGTTTAGGAAACTTTTCACTGGCCATGCACCAGACATTGTCCACTTCAATTTAGGGATACACGGTTACCTATAGTGGGCCACACGGTTTAGCAGGTCGTGTGCAAACCGTGTGCCATAGCTGTCTTTAAAATTTGAATTTTCTCTAATCTGGCACCCCCGAAACCTCTCGACCAACTCAAGAGACATATCGGGCCTTCACCCTTGGCCAGAAACATGTATTAGGAGTGATCAAACCCTAGAAAATAATTTTCAATGCTCGGTTTTGAAAATGATAGGCTTATTAAATGAAAAAGTTCATAAACATCCATATTTTAGTACAGTTCAAAAGACGGGATTCTACAATCTTCCCACCTTAAAAACATCCCATCCCTGGAAATCCTTTGGGTACAACATAAAAACCACCCCACCTATAAGGGTCATGGAGTTTCATTCCCATGGTTTCCTTGCATTACCAATTCCTAATGCACCTTTAATCTTGTATTAATCATTCCACACATCTTCCTCTACAACCCTAGAAAATGCTTAATGATCATATAAAACACAAAAACGGAGCTTACATGAACCTTTTTAGATAGAGATATGATCATGTCAATGTATTGATAATATTTGACCAATGGTGCTTCCAACCAATGAACTTAACATATGAAGAGAAAACATTCATGTCACGGTACCTCCACCATTGGAATTGTGGTTTAAGTCATAACTCTATGTTTTCCTACTACACTCTTAGCTTGATTTTGTTAGAAAGAAATAGTTGAATTCTAATAGACCTAACAGAGCCTGTCATGAAAATATCTCTCTCATAAGACACTACCGACCCTATGAGTACACTTTCATTCACCTGTAAATGTTCTTTAAAATTTCCCCTTACAACCGTAATCATTGCACTAAAGGAATAGAGAATGAGTCTATCCACTTGCCCAATGTATCTTGTAGAAGTCTGGTTTAGGTGCCCAAAGCAATTCAAAAGAAACGGATGGAGTCCATGATTCTGAATGAGGCTCTCCTACTTTGGAACCCACGAATCACTCAAGACTTACCAAGAATAAAAGAAAACCACACTTAAAAATGCAATGCTGGAAAGGATCATCCAGAAAGTTCAACATCATTTAATGATTTAGCATGTCCTAATACTGAAACACTCTTAGTGCATTGAGAAAAACGTCAAGATATGGGACATACATGTATCTTAAGAAGAGTAAAATAAGTGGATTTAAGATGGTGTTTTGAGTTATACACCCAGAAACTAAATGGTAGAACAATCAAACCAAAACAAAGTCATGATGTCGAGAAACCACAACCTGAAATAACACCAGCAAGCCATAAATGCATTCAAGAAACCCAACCGTTTCCTAATGGCCCCCTTAGGTTGTTCTCCCTATACATGGAAAGATAATATTACTAGGTTCAAGATGACACTAGACACATTAAGAGTGTCATGTCCACAAAAGGAATAAGAACTAACCTATCATAAGCGTGCTAGATTATAACAAAGAGACATGCGTGTCAAAACAACCATGTCTTTCAAAACCGAGTCAGTGTTTTGGAATGGAACAGATTCTGTAACGATCAAGGAACTCTACATGGAGATGACCCATGACCATATTAAACAATATAATAATATTTATTTCAGAGACATATTTTCTCATATGACCATTTCTTGGATGACACCATACCAAGTCATTCATCAAATAAGAAGATTCAGACCACCTACCAAGAATTCAACCATGCCCGAGGGACGTCTAACCAACTAAAAACGAGCATTACTTGATGACCAAGCCTATATAAAGGTCTAGAAAGGAATGACCACCCATCCAAACAAGGGTTTCACATAAAAAGTGAGATGAAAACTAGGGACAATGACACCCAACGACATCAAGAGTTGATAAAAGCCACAGCAGTAGCAAGGCATTTATGTTCTGAGGGTGCTCCCTACCACAGGTTAGCCCCTTAAAAGGAATAATTTTTAACCCTAAAACTGGGTCACATCAAACAAAAGTCTCTAGGATCAAAAGATGATTGTAAATCCATTTATATTGAAAATAATGCCTACAGAATGTACTCATGTTTCTGTTCCAATGCAACACAAGAGAATTTCGAACTACCTTTACATGAGGGTTTTTAAATTGTGGGAACCACTATAGGATCTATTTCCAAGCCTCTTGCATTTAATTAAATTTAATCTTTTATCATAAAAAATTTAATGAAGACATCAAAGTACTATTTTCAAAACAATTCACAAGGTACTAGATTTTAACTAATGCCCCAAGGGGAAAAAATGCATGTTTTATAAATCTTCCTTTTTTTAAAATCATTTCACATTAGTTTACATCCCATAATTTTTAGTAATATAATAAAAATAAATATCTTTTTAAGCAGATTAATTGACCTATGAGGGTACCATTTTAACCAAAATGTTCCTCTGTAAAGAAACCCACCAGCAAATGCACAAATTAAACATTTAAACACCAAAACGGGTCATCCCATAAAAACATTCCCCAACTGGACTACTTGGGACCAGTGGAATTTTGAAAGTTGTCCATTTGATTTCAAATTAATAATTAACATCATTCAAATTTTTAAGAATTTCACAAGGCCTCATTCCATCACATTTTAATATGGGTTGTCATTTCCCAATTCATGAAGTGCACATACACTCCATGTATTGAAAATTGGATCCCATTAATCGATAACAATGAAAATTCATAATTTATCATGATACAACATAATAGTAAAAATTATATGGGTGTCCATCTACAAACCTACAAATCCCCCATACAATTTATAGTTAGGCATTTGGCTACCGTCAATCAAAACCAACTTCACTTAAAAATTGAAATTAGAAACATTTTCACAATTGTTTAATTACATGGGTTATCATTTCCCAGTAATAAGGCACCCATACAACTTACAAATGGAAAGTGGTCGTCGTCATAATAGAAACTAATAACATAAACCATGAAACTATTTACATATATAAAAGTAAGCTATCATGTCACTATAAGAAGCTAACAAAGGGAAACATGATAAAATCACAGAAGCATGGGAATTTAATCGTGGGAGCATGTTGTAATGAGCATTAAGCATAGAAGGCATGCTAATGTATTACCTAAATAGGTATAAATATAAATATGGACATTGATAAGGCTATGAATCATACATAACATGAAACATACTAATGCAATTACATTCCATGGAATATATGTGTCGCATGTGAATTTATAAGTGTCTAATATGATGAAAGTAATGAAACATAATTTCCATAATAGGCCAAGGAAAGTTTAAAAAGTTCCAAAAATCATAATCATCATAATGTAAACCAGACACCATAGGAAAATCATATTAATTGTAACAACGAACAACATAAACAACAATCCCAGTCTAGGACACTTAGTCATTCCCCATATGTGGGGTGATCAGTCATAAAAACGACTATTATACATGTGCTAAAACATTCCTAGTATCCTATGTACCAACCCAAAATAGTAAGACAATAGGAAAAACCACCTTTGATACCACTTTGTAACATCTCGACCTAGCTCACCACTAAGACGGTGGACGGACCAGTCGCCACATGAAATCTTGTGTGACCCCCCGTATTCCAGAGCCTGCCGACAAGTAATGAGGGTGTAGGTATAGTCTGTTGGGAGACTATACCCTGTTCGGGGTTGAGAAGTGGAAAAACAGAGTAAATAACAGTCAACAACATAAGCATTAATGCATAATTGATAAAGCAGCGGAAGATATATTTCATATAAATGAAAACAGTCCAACACTAGTTTATAAGAAAAATGAATGCATAACATGGTATTAATACATTATAGAAAGAAAAAAATAGTACAACATGACATTCAATAAAATAAAATGAAGGACTCGATTAATTAAAAGAACAAAAAATCCCAAAGGCGATCACCACGAGTATTGTGAGGTCCAACTCAGTCCTTCGCTCCTACTCCAGGTACAAGAAAACAACAACAAACATGGTCAAAGGCCCTGTGAACAAGAAAGGTCAACTTGGGTACCCCAGTGCAATGGTGGCCTGAGTAGGGTGTGACAAATAAATCTCATTAGGTCGACACCACCAATGTCTAACCAAATATTGATAGTATAATATAAATTAAACATGGTGCAAGTAGTCATAAATAATGTAATATGTACAATGTAACTAAATACCCAAGTACCTTCTCTATCCCTCGACCGGTGTCTAAACATGTAACAAGTTAATTAATTGATTTTTACCATTTTATTTATAATTCAAATATGAATAAGTCACATACCAAGTCCAAGGAGTTTCTTCCATGTTAAAATGGGTTATGCAATGATCGGGCCCAATGTGCTTTAACCATGGTACCTACATTTCAATTTTGGACCCAATGAGTGTATCCAAGGCATCCTATGATAGTATAAGTATTTATGGTCCAATGACATAATAAGAAAACATGGAAAATATTTCCAGTGAGGGAGTTCCAGGGTAAAATCCAAGGTAACATAAACTAATTGAAATCATAATCAGTAGTATATGAGTATAGATAAGGGGTAATAGTGTAATATTAGGAGTGTAATCCAAGGAATTCCACAATAAGTCTCTTACTGAGTCCAAGAAGTTTACTCTAAGGTAAACCGGGCTATGTAATGACTGGGCCTGATGGGGATTAACCATGGAAACTACTAGTCAATAATGGATCCATGCAGTGTATCAGAAATATCATGTAAGAAGAAGTTACACAATGGTAGTATATCAGGCATCCACGGAATAGACAAGAATCAGTGTCTAGGTGGGTATCATCCTAAGAAAACCATATCATTGAATCAGAATGTGGTTCCCGAGACCCATGGTATTCTCCTCTCAGAATACAAGGTGTGATCAAGTCAGTCCATTCTTATTTGATAGAGATGTCATGTAATGATTCATCTGGTTCATGACTTTCCTTACATTAGTGTGGATAGGTCATGTAGAATTGAAACCATAATTTATTGGTCCAAGCCTTTCATTCCATTTGTATGGAAATGTCAAGTAGCATTGTAACTATTTAATTATCAGTCTAAGCCAAGACTTCTATTAGTTTGGAATGGTCAAGAAGAATTGCAACCATTTAGTAAAAACCTTTAAGGCACTTTCAATTGGCAAGGTCCATACCACTAAATTCCCTTAGAATTGTAAGGGTTTCCACAGATGTGGAACCAATCCTTGCGTCATAAACCTATGTTCATACATAGAATTATTATAAGGGAATCCTTGTATCACCCAAGGTATGAGCATGAATACCCATTGAGTCCATTATGGCATTACTACATGGGAACCCACTTGTCTCTAAAGGTTTTCCTTCTATTCAAAACATTTGAAAAAAATTTGGTAACTTGTTTTCAGGGTCAATCATTAAGCATTAACGATTAATTTGACTCAACTAATTCCATTTACCAAACCATTACAATTGCATTTAAAGGCTCCAAGTATCCATACAATGGTCAATTACCGACATGGGAAATTCCAATAAAAAACTGGACCAAACTCTTAGACGGTGCTTCGGTCCTTTAATATTTTTAAAAAGGGAAACTCAGGGTTTCTGATGTCATTAGGGAAATGTCCTAAACATTCCATTATACATAATTACATCAATTCATAAGAATTATAATCACAAAGAATTCAGGGAAAAAGGGTCTAACAATAACTTTTTAGTTTGAAAGAAGCGCACCTCTGTTTGAGAGGTTTTATTTTAAAAACAATGTATTGTTTATCACTAAACATTTATCAACAAATCATTTATCATAGTTATAATTTAAAACATGAAACATGTTAAATTCAAATTTTAGATGTATTGAACTCAATACATCATTGAAGGAATTAATTATAACAAATGAGTAGTAAGAAACGATATTAATTCATATATAATGATTGATGACATAGAATGGGACCCTACCTCAAGGTGGAACCATTCCATTCACTCCAGTGATGAACCAAATAAAAGTACAACCACATAGAGAACATCATAAAACTACATGAAACATGTCAAGGACTCGTAAACACAAAAATCCACAAAAATAACACATAAAAAACAAAAAAGGATGTGAAAACCTTACCCAGAAACCAATCTGATTGACTGAAACCATCCGAACCACCTCGCCTTTGGCAGTAGTTGTCCGAACATACAAGGACAATTCCTAAAGAAGCCTTTGCACAACCTATGAAACAATGAAAGAACAATAAAAGGTGTTAACCCTCAGTATATGGTTTGGATGAACCATATCAGGCGATTATTAGGCTGAATCGTAGTCAAAAAACAGGAGGAGACGTGAGGAGAAGACACACCTTCAACGTTCAAAGGGGATTCACGAAGTAATCTTGGTGGAATCAAAGTGAGGAGAGGAGGCTGAAGAGGGGTCATGCGCAAGGATCAAAGGGGATACCTAACCCTGTTGGTTCGTGATATAAGGGAGAGGGGATGTGGTTTAATATATTTAAATTTAACTTATTTTAATTAAAACAATTTAAATTTTAAAAATGGGGTGTCATGCATGGTTTGACCAGCATGGTTTTCCAAACTGTTTGCAAACCATGTGGAGTATACTGCCTCCAAGGAAAACATCGCACGAGCATGACATATGGTTTAGGAAACCTTTTAGAGGCCATGTGCAATCCCCTATCCACTTTCAAGTATGGCGGCACGATTACCTATAGTGATCTGTACAATTTAGCTGGTCGTACACAAACCTTGCGCCCTTAGCTGTCTTTAAAAACATGATATTTCTCGAATCTGGAACCCCCAGAACTTATTGATACACTCAAAAGACTTCTAGGTTCTTATCCCATGCCCAAAAACGTCACTTATGAGTGATCCAACTCTCAAAAATAAGTTCTGATGCTCAGTTTGTAAAACATCCTTCTTAGTAAATTAAAAAGATAAAAAACATTTGTATTTTAGTCTCGATCAAAACATGGGATTCTACACATTGAAACAATTTAATCAAGTCTTAATTAACCATTAAGGGATATAAAATTAGAGAGGTTCAGTCCACTACCTTCCATTAACATGGAATGGGTTGCTATGGACATGTAACCTTCATTCAATCTCATTTTTAAGGCCATGTTATATACTTAGTATACATTCTATTTCAGATTTCACATTTTATAATTATTTCAAATCACATACATTAGGCAGGTCAACTGGTGAGTATAAATGGTACATTCCATTATGAAATTCACATTAATAACAAGTCATTTATTATTATATGGATCAACATTATAAAGGTCAACAAAAGGCACACCCTAATTATAGCTCAAACACGCTGAAACACTAAAAACACAAATATGAAATAAGCTTCAAGGAGGGTCAGATTGAGTTGTGGGAGTAATTGTTAATAACTAATCACATATCTAGAAAGATCATCACCATATGTTTCTAACATGTATAATCATGGAATGTAAATTTAAGAAACCTCTTACAATGAAACTGGTGTGCCCCACACTAACATTCCAAATATAACGAACATTACGGATAGGTTATAGAACACCAACCATAGGGTTATACAACTCTCTTCCTTCTATATCGGTCCTTGATTTCACACAGATCAGAGTAAATCTATGAAAAGGTGTAAAACATTGACATGAAAATATCTATGTTGAGAGAAAAGTAGATGAGTAATGGCTAAAGAGAACTCGAGTACATACTGTTGTGCATCCAACTTGATGAACGGAAGATCGATCAGATGTTGGATGAAAATGATCTCTTGTTCCCTAGCATTGGCCTTAAAAATAATCCAAACGGGTTATAATGAAGTAAAATCCCACTAGTTCTTTAATTATGGAGGAAGGAGTAGGATTAATATATCATTAAGGAAGAAACTACAAAAATTACCCAGAAAATTTTCCTACACACGATTTGTCATACTATGCACAAACTGTGCGAGTTGGATCGGCCCGAATGGTTTGCCCCATCTTCTGATCAATCCATGTGAAATCCATGCATGGTTACTTGGGAAAAAATGGATTCTTCTTTGTTAGGACAAACAACCATGTAAAAACTGTGTGAGTTGGTTTTGTCTAAAAAACAACATCATCACAGTTAGGAAAACAATGCAAAATTCTGCACAGTTTACTACAAACTGTGAATAAACTATGTTTTATCCAAAAAGAGGGGATCAGGGCTCCAAACATGCCATGGAAACCCTTGTAACCATTACCAACTAATTAAGCATCCATATTAGTTCCAAAGTAAATATTTAAACCAAAAAAATTAAAGTATCCATGCATGATTTAATAACAAGGGTTATACAAAGATACTCATCCCAATGTCGATGAATTATGTTAATAAACAAGAATATTAGGAAATATATTTACATGATAGGATATAATTACTTATTAATTATTCCATATTTTGGGTGAGATTCAATCAAATTCTAATTCAACCCTGCACCATGAAATGAATATCCTAGAATGAATTTCTTTAATGCAATAAAATTTTATTTTACCAAATCATAAAATAGTTAAATGATTTACATAGAATTAAATTTTTCATGTATTCTAAATTACAATATTTTTAATAAATTAATTTCTAAACCTATAAAATAACACTACTAATACATCATTTGTAATTATTCATCTAATTATTTACCAAAAAATATTGAAAATTTAACTAAGACATTGAATTGGTCAATAGTTGTAATTGAACCATTATCATACATCGGTCATGGGTTCAAGTCCCATTTCATTCTATGACATAATGGGATGTTACCCCGCATATATTTTTCATCTTCTAAAAATATATTAATATAATTTCCAAAATAAATATCATATATATCCTTTAAAATTAATATTTAAAAATCTTTTTAACTACGTATTTACCCACAATCTCAATTCATAAATATTTCATCCATTTATTTCATTGAAGGTCCTTCCATAGTCTAAGGATTAATATTTAGAAGAGGGAATTTTCAAATACCAAAAACCATAGTGTGAGGAACTATTATCATATTAGAAAACCGTATAATCAATTTTAGAATGACCAAATATCAACACATTATTTTCATTATAAGATACATCGGTTTTAACCTTGGTCAATCATATTAAATATAAATTCATAGTCTTTATAATGGTATATAATGTGAACCTGAATTATCCTAAACATAAAACCTAGGAATGTCAAAACCAGTGCATAGTATGACCCATTGTAATGTACTAGGTTGTCCTTCAGTAAGACCAAACACACTATTTCAGAGGTAAAACCCCTAGGTACATCAAAGATAGAACCATATCCACATTTAGTATATATACAATGACATATTGTTATAAAGTCCCACATAATACCTATCAAATTGAACCATCAGGATTTTATTTTATAATTATCCTTAAATTACACCTGAGGGATGTATTCTCTAATGTCTGTTTTAGTAAATATAGTTCAAAATTTTCTTTTAAACATCTTTTGATACCAACTATAATGGCACATTCCCAAAATATTAGAGTTGTTTTATACAACCATTATATTATGATGATTATAATAAATCTAATCTTGAATCAAATTAGAGTTTAGTAGTCTTTTTAAACTAGATACATAGTTTATTGATGCATTTAAAACTTTTAAACTAATTATTACATATATTTTTTAATATTGGGGATTACTTTATTCACAGTTATTATATCCTTCCATATATTTACTAGAACACTAACTTGATTCCTAAAGAAGGAATCAAAAAAAGGTTGATCTTAAATGCTCTATTAGGCTAATGTTAACTGATAGAAATATTGAATCAATATGAATAGTCAAAATAGAAAGATAAATAACTATGAACACATTCCATATAATAAAAAATAGAAGGAAGTGGGTAAATAATATGTCATGGTAAATCATTGATAACAAAATAAATTTGATCAATGAACTAACAATGAAGTGGATTTATAGATATGTCATATTGAAAATGTCATGGACAATAAATAACTACATCTAAATGAAGGAAGTGATTAATTATTAGAATTCATGTCTGATGAAAATGAAAACTTGTACCATCCTGAATTTTCATAAGAAGATATAAATTTATGGTTAAAAACCCATATATTCTTCATGGAATAAAACTCAATAGGATTTTTTAAAATAATTTCATTTAATGATACTACAAATACATCATGGGGATTACATTAAATGGAACCAACCCTACAGTTTTCATTAATTGGTCCCCAACACATAGGAATTTCAATAAACATCTAGTAACACTTGTCTTTCATGTGCAATGAATTCCACATATATTTAATAATAAATTTAAATTCATATAAAATAGCCTTATAAATATTTTTATTGAGTAAAAGATACATATTTTTCAATATTTTCCTAGATAATCATATTACTATCAAAGTAGTTAGCTTATGAAAATAAGGGAAATGTTTTATGAAATGAACATTTAATTGATAAATGATATGGATAATTAGGTGAAATTCAATATTCTTGGATCTAATGAAATTGGCCAATTCAATGGGAATAAATATGTATCCTCTAATTGGATTTCAAAAATATACATGGAAAAATAAATCACAAACCATCCAATGGATAGTATCAATATAACATAAAAAATGGGGATTTAAATTAATTGTTCTTGTTTATGATAAATTGAAAAACTATAAAAAAATATATTAAAAACATTATTGATGGTGATAAACCTTTTATTTTGAAAATTAAATTTTAATTTTATTTCAAAAATAACTTTTCTAAATTGAAATGTAAGATTAAATGAAATGGTGGTCATAATCCCCTACATTACGTACAAGGTAATAAAAAATTACATTTATATGGTAAAAAGGTAAAAATTACATATTCCTATGGCCATAAGAATATTCTATTAAAACTATTGTAAAAGAATAAAGGGTAAAAATACAATTTAAAATTATTATTGTAATTGTTAAAATCATTTTTTGAAAAAATGGTTTTTAGAAAACACTATGTTCTCCCATTAAATAAAAAATGTAGTAGTGTTATCTGAAAATTACTTTCTAAAACATTTTTAATATTAAGGAGTGTAAAAATGGTACAATTACTTGTAACTATTTTGAAAAAAAAATATTTAATAAGATTATAAGTATTATTGAAAAATTATTCTATAATTTCCTCGAATTTAAATTAAAGTATAGAAAAATAATCAAAAAATAGAGATTTTAAAGTAAACCCTGCAAAAAATTATAAAATTTATTTGAGAATCAATAAATAAATAGTTTATTTGTGTCAATTATAAATCCAAATAATAAAAGTGTAAAATAAAAATATAGAGTAATATTTGATTAAAACAAAATCTTATAATATTAATTATAATGAGGAGAAATATAACCCATATAAAATAAATTGTGTTAAATAATTAATTTTAACAAGGTAACACATAATTAAAATAACCAATGAAAACAAATTTAAAATTTAATATCAAAATAAAATGAAGATAAAACTAATAAATATATATTTTATCAAAATGGGTAGTAGATACCAAAAACATAATATGTGAGGGGTGAATATTACATTTATCTCACAAATGTAATAAGTAAGATAGAAATATATTACTATTATTTCCTTTCTGATGAATGTCCACTATAATTATATATAATTCAATTAATATGTTCACTTAAATATGATAGATCCATAAAAAATTTAAAATTTTATATATACTCTTCTTATAATATCTTATTAATTTTTTGTAAATATTTATTCATTATAATCTCTATTTTAGTTATTAATTTTCTAGTTTTCATGTATGTTTTGACTAGTTATTTTGTGTTGTTATTATGTCGATCATTATTTAATAATATAAATAGTGTAAAAAATTATTCAATTATCATATATGGTGAGTATGAATGTATTTATAATAATAAATAATATTTTCAGATATGAAGTGAAATGCCTTTTCTGTGGAGGTGGTATGTCTTGCATACTTATGAATGCTAGTTTCAATTGTTATTCATATTAAATGAATGAAAATTAAATGATATATATGTATATTATAATTCCATTATAATATCAATTTCACGAACGATCCATATGACTAATAAAAAAATCTTCTATACACCTCTTGTATATTGTGAACGATTCACATCGCTTTGAGGAAGCGGCAGTCAACACTTCCCCAAACGATGTTATCATATTACCTCAAAATCGAAAGCATGAACGTATATTTTATATAAACATAACAAAATTTAATGGTAATAATTAAAATCATATATAATATATATGAATAATTTTCCAATTAGGATTCCCAACAATTAAAGTTGGTGAGGGAGAAAGGAATGGCATCATTTCTTGAGGCGGTAGTTCACTATACACATAAATGATATCATTGATACCCATTAGATTTAAGTGTGTGCAAGTGTAGGTATAATAGTGAAAAAATAAAATATAACTATATTTATTATTATCATGTAATTTTATAATAATTAAATGTGAATAATTTAGATGGTGGGGAATGAAAATAAATTAAAAGACATTGGGGAAGGGAGTTACCTCTTTCTAGGGTAACTCATTTTAGTGTACACCAATGGGATTCCTTGGACAGATTTCTAACTAAAGGGGTGATTCTAATATGGGGTTTGATGAAATTGAAGATTATTTAATATTAATTTGGTCGAGTAAAAGTTTCTTTATTGGTGTAAGTAATTTGGAGGGTTTTGTGTCTTTTTGTTGTGGATGATGAGTGGCATTCTTGTTGATTTTTTAAAAGGGAATCCCACCAACCAATATCCCATTCCATGTGGATCCAATAATTATAGAAATTTTATAAAAAGGAATATATTATCAAAATATATCTATATGATGGATTTTGGACATGTTTTTAGGTCATTTGGGTCCTTATGATTATGGTATAGTCAATTTTAATATAATATTTCTCTTATTCATTGTAATTAATTGTAATTACATTGAATATAATATTTTTTCATTTTGTCATATTAGTAATTATAAATTATTATGATTAAAATATGGGATCCTTTTTTCAAAAATACAATCACTATATTTTTATGAATAAATTAAAATTTCATTTGGAAGAAGGGACGACAATGTGGGTTTTTAAAGTTAAAATGTTCAAAAGCATTGTACGTTTTTATATTAGATTTCAATGTCAAACTCATTAAAATGAATTATATTTTATTAATTGAAATAAAATTTATATAATTTAACTTCAATAAAAAATTGTAATTTTTTTTGCCTATAAAATAAATTACAATAAAATGATGTTTGAAATTAAAATTCCTTATTTTTTTATTTTCAAAAAAAATTAAAATTCACAAAGAAGTACAAAAAATTTACCCTAAAATAATTTATTTTTTAAAATTTAAAAAATTATTATTATTATTATCACATATAAAGTTTTAAAAAACTTCATCAATTGGAATTAAAATAAGTTGTTCATAAAAAATCAATAAAATTACCTTTTAAAAAAATTACAATTTTTATGCATAAAATATGATTTATTTTTTTCTTATTATTATAATACATTCTTTATAAATTTAAGAAATGTTTTTTTGAATATATAACATATATATTTTATTTATATAACTCACTAATTGGTACATAATTTAATTTATTATTATAAAAAATATTATGAGGAATAATGATATTTTTCTATAAAAAATAATATCTTTATATTTAGTTGGTTCCCATATTCAATTCTATTTAATTTTTGTGCAATGAATTTGATTTATATATTTTTTACGATATATATTTATATGATTGATAATAATATTATTAACATCTAATTTAATGGCAATTTTATATCTCAATATATTAAATAATAATAAAAATATTCCGTAAATCTCAGTCTTTCGTAAAACACAATTTATTGAAGAAATTCATTGTTGCATGTAATTCATGCTAACTCAGTGTCAAATGAATATAAATTAATATCATAGATTGAATTAATTTAATGTTCTATATATATTGTAATGTCTTCTTATATTATATTACCTTATGTTCTGGATGTCACGTGTAATACATGTTATCGAATATAGTGTTCTTACGTTATAATTTCAAGGCATTACATTCTCCCCTTATTAATTTAACTGCATCCTCAATATTTAAACATAATATTTGTAATAAATTGTTATATATTTCTTAGTTTTAAATCCAACATCATTATTTGGGTTCAAAAAAAATCATGTTGAAAACATAGAATGTGAATTAAAAATCTCATGAGGAATAACCTATAACTAGGGCACTTTATAGGAATCACTAGTGGAATGTAATGATAAATTCATAGAGGAAAAGATGAAATATTTATATTGAGTGATATATGTCATCAAAAAAATTAAAATTCATTGGAGAGATAATTAATTAAGTTAAACAATATTAAATATTTATAATACATCCAGTTTAACAATAAATATGTTATTATGATAACATTTTTTTATATTCACATATTAATGATGAAGAATAGTTTTATTATCCTAAAAAATAATGATCTATATTTACATGAAAGGTTTCAATTTCACATGAATAGTTACATAATTTGGTCGTGGTTTGATCAAATTAAAATTCATCCATTACTCCATGATATTGATGTCCTAGAATGTTCTTTTCTTTAAGGAATAATGTTTAATTTTAATGGATTATAAGACCCATAAAAGAGTGACATGTCTTTATATTTGTTTATATCTATTCTCCAAATCTAATAAGTTTAATTCAGTAATATATAAAACTAAAATGTGACACAACATGATCATTATTAATATTTATTAATAAAATTTTATAACTAAATATTTAAATTTCATCTTGGATATTGAATAGGTCAGTGGTTTTCATTAAATACTTGTTATCCACCAATCATTGATTGAAGTCTTATATCCTTTTCAGAATTGATGTGATTTAAAAATTAATATAGGTTTTCAATTTCTAAATCCTTTTTAATTAATATATAAAATAAATATGATGGAAATCCTTGAAATTGAATTGTTAAATAACCTCTTAATTACGGTTTTTAACAAAACCTCAATACATAAATACTTCATCAATTTATTTAATCATAGATCCTTCCATGTTCAATATTTAACCATTTTAATTTGTTATTTCGTAAAACCAAAAACCATAGGGTGTGAATCAATTATCATATTGGAATACATAATAATCATCATTAGTATGTCTATATATCGACATAGTATTTTTAATCTTGGACACCTCATGTTTATCCTAGGTCACTTTATGTCATTATCTTTTTAAATATATGTTATGTTTTTAATTAAAATTTGAATTATCCAAGTCTTATCCTTGGGGTGTGTTAATCTAGGTGTATTGTATGATCTGTTTTCATTTACCAGGTTATTCTCATTTTAGACCCGATAAACATTTTCTGAGTTGTTACCCCTAGATTCATCTATGTGATAACCACATTCTCTTATAGTATCTATACATGGATCTATTTATTGGAATACACACATAATATCTAACTAATTTAATTTTTTTATCCTCTTATGTACATATCATCAAATTAATAATTAGATATTTTTATCTAATTTATGTTTTGATAAAAGTAGTTCCCAATGTTTTTAATAAAAATTATCTGAAACCAACTTTAGAGAGCTGACCCTAGAAGACTAGAGGTGGTGTCCACTACCATCACATAGGCATGATTACAAGGAATTAAATCTCGAATAAACTATGTGTTTATTATTCATTGTAAACAAGATAAACACATGATTATTTTATTACAAATTAATACACTAATTTAAAAAAACATTTTATTAGAGATAAATTTAATCCAAAATAGCTTATACTATTATATCATTCCTAGAAAACATCATGGATTCGTGTAGAAGGAATGAAAATAAGGGTGAGCTCAAATGATCAATACGGGAAAAGTACAGTGGAAGGAATAATGTAGCAATGATAATAGTCATTATGAAAATGTAAATAAGTGATAATACATTCCATGTAATCAATAACTAATAATGAAGTTACTAAATAATATTTCATGTTAGTTAAATGAAAACACTCTCAATTTAATCAATTAAATGAAAATTAAATGTATCCATGTATATGGAAATGTGAAAATCTCATGTATAATAAATAATTGAATATAAATGAATGATGTGGTTAATCATTGAGCTTCATGTTTGAGGATCATGAAAAACAATATAATCAATCCCTTTACAATTTGATTTAAATATGTTGGTAGAATGTCATCAATTCCACTTGGAAAGATGCTTAAAGGGTTTCTCACCAACAAATTTCATCTAATAAGATTGTTGATGCATCATGCGGCTGACATTAAACGGTCATCAATCCATATGGACTCCATTATATTGTTCCCAACCTATTGGGACTACATTAAATTATACTCATATTTTGTATTGAATGTCCAAAACATTCCACTTATATTAAATAATTGATATAAATAAATAAAAAATAATCATTATAAAATATATGTATTGAGTAATGTATATTGAATTTTCAATATTTCCCCATCTAATAAAATTACTATCAATGTATTAACTAAATATAAAAATAGAATATTTCGTTAGAAGTTATCATATCCCCGATAAATGATATGGGCAATTAGGATAAATTTAATATTCAATTATCATTATAATTTTAACATTATAAGGTAACTAAAAAATTAATCAAGGATAAAAATTTCAATAATATTCTTGGGAAAATAAATCCTAAATCATCCAAATAATTAAAAAAAAGATATTATTACAATATATCCCTTGTGGAGTAAAAATATTATTATTTTGATGAAGAATGAAAATAATGTAAAAAATTTCGTTAAAAACATTCTTGAGGAAATCAACTTCTTTATTATGAAAAATCTTTGAAATCCATTTAATAGAAAATCATGTTGATGAAAAATTATTCTAAAACTAAATATTTAAAATTTAAAAGTAATATTCAAATATATTAATGTGGGAAATTTGTACTTGCTATACAAGGAATAAAAGAACAATCTTTATGAAGGATAAAATGGATAGGAAAATAACATACCATAAGGAGACAATAATATAGCATTGGAAATATATTTTAATGAAAAAATTGTGATAATTTATTTATTAAATATTTTTATGAAGGATAAAAAAAATTTGAAGTCATTTTAGGAAAACAAGGATTTTAGAAAAAAAACATATTCTCCAACTAAAGAGAAAATTTATGATAGACATTATTAAAAATATATTCTTAAAAATATTTAATAATAAATTGTGGAAATTGATAATTTATCATGGAAAATTTCATGATTTAATAAATGTGAAAAAAATTCAGTTGTTTATAAAAGAATATTCAATAATGTTATCTAATAGATATTCAAGAGTAAACTATCCCAAACAACATGAAAAGGCCAAGAAAACACTAGAAAAGTCCATAACATTGATGTGAGGATTAGAAAATAAATATATTATGTTTTTCAACATTAAATTCTCATAAAAAGTGGAATTAATTTTTTTTTCTAAAAATAGACTATACCCATAATATTATAATAGTAACGACAACTAGGAAGTTTAATGTCCCAAAAAAATAAAATGGATTTTGAAATTGTTTTCCACTCAGTAATGAAAAAAATTAACATTGTATAAATTAATCTAATCGAATCTCTAAATACTATGAAGATAATTTAGTTCAGGATATTATATATAAAAATGGGAATTATATTCATCACCATAATTAATGTAGTGTTAAATGTGAAATTTATCTCACATATGTAAAAAGTGAGATTAAAATCCATACATTATTTTCCCATTAAGGTGACCTTCCTTTAAATTACCTTTTAATAGGATTAAAAATATAAAAACATATACTAAAATTATTTTCATATTTATAAGATCATTTATAATCTTCTTATAATATCTTATAACCTTTTATTTAAAAATATTTCATTATGTAGATTATATTAGTAGTCAATTTCCCTGTTTGTCGAGTATGTTTTCACTCATTATTTATTTTTAGTATTATGTCGATAAAAATTTAATCGTATATATAATGTAATTGATGATGTAATTATAATATATATCATGTATATATATATATATATATTTTATAATCCATAATATTTAGAGATACGATGTGAAATGCACTGGTCAAGGAGGCGGTGGGTCATGCCTACAAATAAACACATATTTCATTTTTTTTCTATATTAAAATATTGAAAATATAATGATATATATGAATATTATAATTCCAATATAATATATATTTCATATATGTTACATAGGTTTATTAAAAACTTCATTTAAATCATCCATGTATATTGTGAACGAATCACATCATTTTGAGGAGGTGGTAGTCCACACATCCACAAACGATTTTATTGTATTCCCACAAAATTGAAAGAATAAGGGCATGTTCTATATAAGAAATTAGAAAGAATAATATTTTAATTAAAATCATATATATCATATAGGAATAATTTTTTCCCAATTATTATACATGAGAGGTGGTAAATTCAAAAGGAATGACACCATTTCGTGAGGTTGTTGTTCGTCGTACACATAATTAGAAAGCTCATTACCTAGTAGATAAATATATGTGTATGGATATATAAGTCCATTATAATAAAACATATGATTATATTTAATATATTCATTTTATTATTTACTCATGGATAATAAAATTTGAGCGGGATAGTGAAAATATAATAAACTAACATGAGTATGATGTTACCTATTCTTTGGGTAACTCTTATTGGGTTTCACCAAAGTGTTTCATTGGATAGATTTATACACAAAAGAGAGGATTATAAGTTGATTTTTCGGGTTCTCGGATCTGATTATACTATATTACTGGTGTATTAATGTGTCTTGAGAGGTGTGAGGAAATGGGAGTGGTGTGTTCCTTTTATAGTGGGGGGAGTGACATTTCAGTACAATTTTTTAAAAGGAAATTCAATGCACGATTTTTCCATGTAATGTGGATGAATTAATGAAAAAATGGTTAAATTAATGATAAGGAATATATATTTCAAAAAACTAGTCTTTGGACAATATTCCAGGTCATTTTATCCCTTATGTTTAAGGTTTACTCATTTATTAAGCTAGTTTTTCTCTTATACTGTATAATGATTTTAAATTATTTTCAAGATAATATTGGTAAAAAACAATGTTTATATTATTATAAATTATTTATTTTAAATTATAAAATTAAGGAATTAAATTTTTCCATATTATAATAAAATAACTACTAGAAATAAATTTCAATTTTATACTACAGACAGGATGACAATGCCTGTGTTAAAATAAAAAAATTTCAAATTTTTTATTTGTTTTTATATTGAATTTCAATATAAAATTTATTATAGTGACCTAAATTTTATTAACATATATAAAATATATCTAATTTCACATTAAAACATTATTAATATTAAATATACGTATAAATGAATAAGATGAAAAATCTGCATTGAATTAAAATTCATAATTTTTTACTGTTAAAAAAATGAAACTTTACCAAAAAATACAAAAAAACACCCAAACATAATTTTTAAGATTTCATTTTATAAATGATAATTATTTTTATGTATAAAATTTATAAAATTTCCAAAATCTAGATTTAATATATGTTCTCCAACAAAAGTACATAAAATTCCTATTTAAAAAAAATATTCATGAGAAAACTGAATTTATTCATATCTTATTCTTATAAAACCTATTATATGAATATAAATTTTACTATTGAATAGAAAACACATGTATTTAATTAATATAACTCACTAAAAGAAATTATTTTAATTTAGTAGGATAAAACAACTTTATGGGCATAAAAAATCTTTTTTATAAAAACATTCCCATTAGATTCAATTGGTCCATATATTCATTTCCTTTTAATATTTAACCAATGAATTCTTTTTTTATGGTTTTAATACATGTATTTTCATATCTTTTTTAATACTATTTTTACATTTTAATTTTGTGTCTAGTTTATTTCTTATTATTTTAAATAGCATCAGATGT
Organism: Viscum album; assembly: GCA_963277665.1. Classification (NCBI taxonomy): domain Eukaryota; kingdom Viridiplantae; phylum Streptophyta; class Magnoliopsida; order Santalales; family Viscaceae; genus Viscum; species Viscum album. The sequence goes on along the minus strand of OY728156.1, from coordinate 1,243,565,981 downwards.
ATTTGGTAAAACTCGATATTGCATGTAACGTACACTTTTTAAGAAAGTCCTTATTGTGTATAATGAAATATGAAATTGTATCACATGCATGTAAATCTATAACATAGATTTAATATATTAAAATAGTATATGTATTTTCATGTATGGGGATTTTATATTCCCTTATACGCTAGGTTTTGTGTGTTATACACACTACTAAATATCATGTTCATACATAAGAATATTGGGTCCAAACAAGAAGGATGATAATATAGGATCCCAATAAAAGGAACATTTATTATATGATCCATCATTCCATTGCAATTACATCTCAATTATGAGTTTCATCAAGGAAGTTATTTTTTAATGAAACTTATTTTATTAATGGTATTGTTTATTATTTCTATTTTGAATATTTTTTCCATCTCGGTAAACATAACATACATTCAATGGAATGGTTTTGGATCTTTAGGGTCATGTTTAGAACTAATAGTTTTATTAAATGGATAAATATAGAGGATATCACTGTAAGAACACGATTAGTACTAATGGTTATAATGAACTATGTAGTGTAATATATGTCAAACATAAGGCCACAGGGTTTTTCTAAAACCCTATGTGTGAAGGTGCACTTCTGTGCGGGTTTGTAGAGGTTTGGAATAGATGAATTTCACAAGGAATGTGCATGATTATCCAATTCATGCACTAATATTGTGTAGGTTCCCTCCTTAGGTGGTTCTTAGAGAATATTTGGTGCACTGTTTTGCCAACCATGTGGCCAAGTTATGAAACCTCTCTTTCAAAGGGGAAATGACCTTATTTCCATTATATAGTTTTATGCCATCACCCCATATATCCATAATATTTATATAGTTAATGGGAGAATGGTTCCTCTAATATATGTATCCTCCTATAAATAACATATATTTCAAGATAAATATTTTATCATGTCATTGATTTCAAGGATATCAGTCATGTTATATTAATTTCGGTAAGGTATATATTTTTCTTCCTTCATTCCAGATTTTATCTTCCCACCTATTATCCAATTTTTTGTGATAGTAATCACTCTATTGTAATGGAATTGTTCGGTTTATCTTATTTATGATATTCTACTTCAAATATTTAACTAAAATTGGAAAATTATCCATATACGATTATTAGTTTTGTGATCCAGTTGTTTTCTATAAAATTCTTGATGTTTTCATTGATTCTCTTTAGTGTTTCACACATGGAATTTGTATTTATTTACTTTAAAATTATTATCCCTTTATTCATAAATTATATTTTTTTATTAATCTCTTGTGGACTATTTATAATTGATTTCTGGATGATAATCCCTTTATTTATGCCAGTTTCAGTGTGTTAAATTAATTTACATCCATTTTCTAATTTTTTTAATTATCCAAACATCACCTAAGTGTTTGGAATGTATTTGAAATTGAGCTTCCCCAATTTATTTAGTTTTCTAGGTGGAAAAAACCCTTCTCATGGTTTTGATAGACCCCAAAATTGAATTTCCTTGTATTTTAATTTATATGGATTTATTTGAATGAATGGAGATGGGTGGAAAGGCCAAACTATATGATTTATCATTATATACATGAAGAATGTGAATTGAAAATCCTTGGATGTATATGTTGTGTTTTATAAATGTAAGAGAGGTGATACCTTATGTTTATTATTATTATTAGAATTCACTTTCTATGTGTAGGTGAATGATGTTTAACTGTCCTATTGTTCTTGACATTTAATTCATATTTTCATTGTGTATTGGGTATAAATTATCTCACTGTTATATTTTTTTGGGTGATAAGGCTGATGTTACTTATCCCTCTATATCAATTGTTTATAAATTTGACGAACCCCACCATCTTGAGTGTTTTGAATGATGTCTCAAATTTATATGAGATACATGACATGTTCCCGTTCTTGAGAATATATCTCCTGAAACATGTTATGGATGGATGATTTAAGACTTGGTTCCATCAAACACATAGTATCCATGTTTGTTCTTACTTATGTCATCATGTACATAGTTCATCTCCATGTATACTACACATATATATATTTTTTTTATTACTTATATTTGTATGGTTAATGAACAATATCTTGTTCCAGCTTATAAAAATAAAGGTAGATCCAACAAGGTGTCCTATCAAAACATGAGACAACTGGCATATATTATTTATCTATGTTTATTATATTCATTATACCTACAAACTTCATAGTAATGTATACTTTTTGTATTATTTAAATACATCTTTTGTGGTTACCAAATTAATTTATCTGACACCTTATTCAGCCCAATGATGGTACCCAAGTAGACTTAATTCCTCTATGTATGAATATGTTAATGTTCCCTCATACAATTATTGATTGGGTGTACTTATAGCATCAGACATGGGAGCAAAGGACCAATCTTATTCATGTGATTCTAGTGGATAATGATTTTTTCTTTATTTTTAATGTATGATGTACATTCATATCCCATGTCTCTCGATTGTGTATATATGTATGCTCAGGCATCACTTATTATGACATAACACAAGTTTTATGATTAATATTATAGTATCTTTATTATTTATGATTCCTCAATTTTTAATATCTTATTTGTCGTCGTTATTCCTTATATCATATGATGATTTGAATATTCATGTATACTTAATTAATATAATTTTCAGATATGATATGTGGGTAATGTCCCACCACTGTAACACTTTAGACCCCCGCTACTTGTTGGTGGCATCTGACTTCTAGGGAGGTGTGCTTGATTCAACTTCTCCATTCATCTTGGGGTATTAACTCAAAGGATATTTGGCTAGTATGTTATAGAGGTAGTCTATAAAATGCATGATTGATGTTATTCTATTACTCTATCTTTTTGGGATCAAATAAATAGGGGTAATTTCATTCAGATAATATAAATTGGGAATAATAATTATACATTTTTTATTATATATTTTTCTCGATAGATTTTTTTTTTAAATTATGATTATATTTAAATGATTAAAAATAAGGAAATATTTAAATCTATAGTATTAGTTTTCTAAATATAATATCTCTCAAAATTTATTTCATATGATAACTAATGTGTAAAATTTGTATTAGGAACTGGAAGATAGTTCTTGGAAAACAAAATTTAAGATGTATCCACTATTATACATGAGAAGGATGTCAATTTTGGTTCCACAATTTACTTTTTAAATAATTTATTTTCAATAATTGAATGTAAAAGGATAAAGAAACGAAAACCATTTATGTTGTGGTTATGTTTGTACATGTTTCACCTCAAAAATCTATTTTTAAATATTATTTAAACATATATTGGTGCATTTTCTATCAATTTATCAATTATTACAACGTTAAATCATACGTGGGTAATTAATATTTATCCCTAGTAAATTATTTTAATGAAAGAAATTATAAATTATAAATTTAACTAGTTTAAATAATTTATTTCATATTTTAAAACAATTTCATCAAATATTATTTATAAATATATGAAATGAAAATTTTAAAAAGAACAGATATTACATCTAATACCATTTTTCATGAAGGGAGAATTTAAAAAAAAGATGATAGTATGATACAAGAATCAATGAATTTTATTATAATGATAAAAAATGGTTTGTTAAAAATTATTTAACCTAGAATTAAAATAATTAAAATTTATAATTTTTTATAGATGAAGATAAATCAAATGAAAATCCAAATTGAGTTTTTATTAGAATCAATTATTACATTATATAAGGTTAAACATTGTATTTTTAATTTAAAAAGTATATCATTCAAACAAGAACGTTATCTGTAAAATAAAAAAATTTGTATTAACATTTTTTGATAAAATTATATTTCTTTATTATATATTAATATAGTAAAATAATATTATGATTCTATAAGAAACAATATTTTTCAATAATAATCTCAAGATCAATTTGTTTCAAAAATATCTATAATATAATATAAGAAAAATATTATATTTTTAATTAAAAATGATATTTATTTTAAAAAATTTAAATCTAATATTTCAGAAATCAAATATATGAATATAATTTTACATTTATTTAAAAATAAATATATTTAGATGTAATGGTTTTTACAGAAGTTTATATTAATTTCTAATATAATATTAATGTTTAATATATTATCGTTGGCATTATTTATAAAACCATTAAATTTTATTATATAATTATATGTAAATAATTTAATTTGTTTGATATATTTATCCACATACAACTCCAAACATAATTGAAAATGAGTAATTTTTATACAAATTATAATTGTTTCTAAAATATTGTTTAAACAAATCCATTTAAATAAAATAAATTAATATGATAATATACGTAATGAAATATATGTTTAAGGAGTATAATGAAGAATTTTATAATGAATAAAATACATTTTGTCTTCCTAATGTTTCTAATATGATAAATGATTATTTTGAAATTTTTTTAAATCGTGTTTTATGTCATACACATTTATAGTTTCAATAACATATTGATAATTATAAGTAATAGTTTATATTAATAACTGAATTAAAAAAAAATTTGGTAAATGATATGAAATAAGAATAATATCAATTAATATGTTATATTAATTTTTTTATAATAACTTATTTACATTACTTTTTATGATTTCATTCATAAATTTTATTAAAAATAACAAAATTTTAAATTAATAAGCTAATAATAATTTTCTAATTTTTTGTATCTAATGTAATATATTAAGTATTCTATTATCAAAGTCTATAGATTTTGTTTTTCTGTAGAAAATTATTGATTTAAAATTTTGTATTTATATTTTTATCAATATTTAATAATAAAATAGATTATTTAAAACTTGTAATGCAATCAGATATTAGGTTAAGTTATAAAATTATGCTTTTTGATAGTTTATTTTTTGATATAATACACATTACATACTTTTTTACAAGTAATTTAAATTTTGAATTTATATTGATTTTTTTTCAATACTTTTCTTAAAGAATTTTTAAGTGATATTTGGGATTATCATTTTGGTAAATTCTCATAATTAATATTTTTTTATACTGAATAAATTTTTTTCATTATAATCAGTTCACGTTAATATATTATCCTTTATGAATCTAAATTTTTTAATAATATTTTTTTTACATGACATCGACTTTTTATCATAAAAATAACTTTTCACACCATTAGATATTATTTTTGTGAAAAAATTCAAATGTTAATTTATAAGTATCATATTAGGTAAATATTTTACAATAAAATTTTAACATAAAATTAATTACTTCTTATAAAACTTAATTACAAAAGTGAATGTAAAATCATTAAATTGAGTATAACAAAGACAAAAACCACTAATGGAATTTAATAAAATTCACTATCAATAAATGGTTGAGATTGGGCATACCCCATATATATTAACCCTAATTGTTTTAAAAATTTGATCTATGCACACTTCATTATTTTCATTAAATTTCTAAAAATTTAACAGTGTTCCAAAAAGAACAATATTCTTCATTTATAGAAGGGTAAAAAATTAACTACATAATGTCACTAAATAACATATAATTTACAATTTAATTTTACCATTTACCACACTTTCGAATCCTACTACATTAATATTATTCAATCAACACTTATTGATATCTTAATCCTTTAAAATTCATGGATGCATTTAAATAAAATTCATTTCCCCAGAGAGAGTGTTTTAAACTACATCTTTTTCTACATAATTAAATATTTTAAAATATCATCAATCTGATTAAATATAATTACTTTATTATCATTAATATACATTAATATCTCTATATACAATGTGTATGTAACATTTTCATAAACCTCGTCCCTTAAAAATATAAATTAAATTTTATTGTATTGGGGGGGATACTGTATCCATAACATAACACATTTTTTCCTTAAAAACATAAAATGATGGATATATAGAAGATATTTAATGATATGTATGATTTTTATGATATCAACAATTTTCTTGTATGAAAATTAAAAGAACATATTACTGATATGAACAAAAAAACATTATTAATTTCATTATATATCACATTTTTTCATAATAGTATAATCAATTATTTGAATTGTATAATATTTGAATGTCTATTTATTATTTTTTTAGTTACATATAATTCTGATTCATCATACTAATAAAAATTAAATAATATCATTATATATTATTCATAATGATATTATAACCAAACCACACATAATTACTCATTGAATTTGGGGATCATCCACAATTGGGTCTATTTAACCACATAAATGAAATATATTATAAATTTATATCATGGGTGACTATGTAAGAATATATTAAATTTAAATAAGAAATAAAAATTTAAATTATGTTTATTTTGGGAATTGAAAGATTTTATAAATTTTAAATAAATGTTTTAGAAAACAACCTTCATTTGTTATGAAAAATGAATCATGTTCATCAAGTATTTTATCTACATGACTCATAAAAAACTAATATTAAAAAAAAAATAACATAATAATGGATTATAGATCATATAAAAAGTATCATAAATGGTATGGTTACTATTAAATTTGGAAAAAGTTTATACATAGACACAACCATTATGAAACGAGTAGATATAGTAAAAATCACAAACACATGTTGTGAAAAACCAGAAGAATTCATATAGAGAACGAGTATTTATAAAAAGTATTAATGAAATTGGAAATGAGAATATTTTAGAAGAATGTTTTATATGATTGTATAAATGATTGCCTAGGTTTCTTTGAAAAAATTCCTGCTTTGTAGGTTTTTGGTGTCCAAAATTAGGATTCCCATCAATATGATATCATTATTATTCATATAAATATTTTCATTCTTTTCATGCATATTTCATGATTTCAATTTCATGATGATTATGGATTAATTTTTTTACATATTCCATCCATAATATTTATTCCATGTAAATATCATGATTACATCTAGTACATTTTCCATTACTGATAATTTGAGATAAATCCATCATATGCTTCTATTTCTCCATGTTATTGAGAAATGTAATATATTTCAAAAAAATTAAATGGATCGATAGGTGAAATAATTTATAATATATGTTAAAAACATCCCATGAATGATGTAGTTTAATATAAAATGTTAAAATTATAGATTTTATACAATTAATATGAGCTTCGTCTGTTTATACTATTTCATAATTCCCTAAAGCTATAAACATAAAAATATACATCATATGTAAGATAATATATAATAATTATTCATTCCATTATTATGGATGGTAATATATAGTATTTAATATATTTTATCAAATAAATTATGAAATGTATGTTTTTATGAGAATAAGATACAAGAATGTGAGCCCAGGGTATCATAATTAGTATTATTTAAAAAATTAAATAAAATTCAATGAAATTGTGTTTTTTGGGGATAATTTAAGGAATGATTATTTATGATTGATCACAATTTATAAGGTTTTGAATACCCTTTATAATAGTATAATATTTGATAATAATGTAATAATTAAATTTTTATTTAGTTATTACGATTTTTTGAACTTGAGTAAGTCAATTGGAAAAAATATTTATATTTTATAGAAACCTCATGTATTAGAAATGTATTTTCAATGAGGTTTTAATGTAAATAAGTAGTTCTATAGATACTAAAAAATGGATGTGTTTTTTTTTCAAATAGTCACCAAAGTATTATAACATCAAAAAGGTCAGTTGTGTATTCAATTAATCAATACATTGATGTAGGATTAGTTGGAATATTACTGAACACGTAGAGAGACACTCTAGAGGGATATTGTTTTTTCAATAATATTTTCATTATGAACTATTATAATGGATATAATAGTTATTTCAAAAAATTAGGTTAGAGAAACTGATAGGTAAATTACCATGGGTAACCAAGAAGTTAATAATATATTCATAGTTTGATCTAAACATATCATACTAGAGAAAAACTATTATAGTGTAATACATATTCTAATTGATGTTTTCATGTTATTATTTTGGTAATTATCATTGAAATTTCTATTTTAATATTTAGAAGACACAAGATAATGGAAATAGTGTTGAGAAAGGTATATTCAAGAATTTTTTTTTCATATGACCATATAATGAATCATACATATATTGGTTGGAATGTTATTATATGATTTATATGATTAATCAATGACATATTGGTATATTTAAATTTTCATTAAGGTATATGTGAAAAATATAAGTGTAGTTCACTAGTACTATTGATTTATTTTTTTGAAATAATATCAATAATTGTATGAGTTACAATGATAAATTACATTATAGAAATGTTTATTTTTTGAGATCAATATTGAAGAACACATAATCGGGAGATAGATAAATTTTAGGTTTAATATTTCTTAATGTCAACATAATAATGGTTTGTTTGTTTTTAACAAATTATGTTAGAGAGTAGTAGGTAATTTTTATATTTATAATTGAATCATGGGATTTATGGGATGTTCATATCAATTTTGAGATTGATATATAGTTAATATTTAATGGCCTTATGAAACAGTGATTAATACCATTTTTGGTTTAAGGGAAGAGTTTCGGTTTCAAGGAATATATAATTTAATTAGTTAATAATTTCTTCATCAATAAATTGGTTTCATTAAAGGTATTTTGTTGAGAGCATTTTATTTTTGTACATATATACATGACTATATTTTTTTAAGAGTTAATAATGTTTATTGAGGAATGATATGTAGGATTTTGAGTGGGTAAATTTTTAAGAATATTGGTTATATAAAATTAAAAGGCATTTAATGTTATTTTGGGATATCCATTATAAATAAAATGCTAATTTTTATGAGTGAACTAAATCCAATGTAAAATAATTTAAAAAAATTATATATGAGAGTTATATATGTGTAACCAAGCTTGATTCATGTTGAGATGTATGAAGCATAATATTACATTATATTTAAATAATGTAAGACCTATTCTCCTTAAATATGCCTATGGAGTTGATAATAATTCTATTATAATTATCATAACTCAAATTAAATATCTTAATTTTTTGGAATGAAAGGAAATTGGTGAATCCATTGGCACAAGGGACAATATAGAGACAGCCTCAACCAAAACCTAATGAAATGGTACACAGTTTTTCAAGGATTATTATTATTAAAAAAACATGTGTTAAAAAATATGATTAATAATATGAACATAGTCAATGTGGAAAACAAAAAAAAATATGATGTTGGTAGATAGTCTAAAAAATAGTTAATATGAAATGGTCATCATACACACAAGCTCCAAAAAAAGTGGGAATCTACAAAACACTTTTTTCATGAATTACAAGAGTTTTGGGAATTATATTTCATTTTGTCACAATCCATGGATCAATTATAGTATTATATAAAATAGAAATTGTAACATGGAAAATCCTATTCGAATCTAATTAATAAATATAATAGTGACTTTTCAATAGATATTTTTTATTATCCTATTTCTTGTATATCTCTACCAACTACTAGAGGTTAATTATAGAAAATAGAAGTTGTATAATTCTATTATAATTATTGTTTTTGGGTTTTGGGATGTTATACCGTGTATATATAAATTAAATACCCATATTATTATTCAATGTGAAATTTGGAATTTGTTATATCCTTTTATGTATCTCATATAATATTATTTTCACGATGAGAAATCTATTTCATCGTCCTAAATAAACCCATATCTTTATTATGTTATATGGTTAGTTACATGTTCCTTGGAGGAATTAAAATGATATAAAGAGATAAATTGTGAGGACAAAATTTATTAGGTTAGTTGTAACATGCCAGATGTATAATAACTGATTAACATTGTATTAGTGGTTTTTTGATATCATTCTCCTCAAAATAAACGAATATATATATATAATACAACATTTTAAATATGACCATGATATCATTTCCATTTAATTAGAGTGAATATATAGATAGAATTTATTTATAATATATATATATATATAAATAAATATTTAAAATATAAATATCTATTATATGTCCTCAAATGACTATAAAAAATAATTAGTTTTTTGAAAATTAGTTTTCTAAAAAATCAATATTACTCATTTCAATTTATTGAAAAGTATGATTAAGTATTATATATTTATATAATTAATTATTTAAAATCCAAGTTAGTTGTTAAATGATATTAAATGTTTATAATAACAGTTAATATTTTAAAATCTCATTTACACAAACAAAAACATTTCATTTTATTTTTTAATTTCCATCAAAAATAGAATTTATAAATTATGGAAATTTTTTTTATAAAATTATTATTATATTTAAATTCTATAATTTTAAAAAATAAACTATATTTATTGAAATTATTACTTTATTGGTTTTATCTCTATTTTATAAAAACATACCTGAGTTATAAATCATCAATGTAATCATATATTAATTACATGAATAATATTATAAATTTTGATATTATGTCTATTAATATAAATCTTATACCCATAATTGTTTTATAATTAATTAAAGGCTTTCATTAATATAGATGTTATTATCAATAAATTTTATTAAAAAAAATGTATATTCAAGAGATATTAGATATTTTATTTCATTAACTACCTCATACCCTTTATTTTGTAATAAACAAATTTATTTCAATGCAAATAGTAATTGGGTTAAATTTATAACAAATATATATATATATATCCTAAAAAATATTTTTAATAGATTATGTGTGTTTATATTAAAATTTAATTGTCCGTTATTGAGAAACTGGATATTTTAATTTGACTATAAAATTATAAATTATAAAATTAAGATAATATAAATGAGAAAATTCCTTATAATTATTATTAAATTCAATTAATAATGTTAGAAATTAAATGCCATTGTAGATGTCTAAGGGAGTCAGTTGAGTTTAATATAACACAAATAAGTAATGAATTTAAAAGTGATTTCAATAAATAATATCTTTAGATTTGGATCGTCCAAGACATGTGAAGAACACATAATTTTCCAAATTGAATCCATTTAACCATGATATGTTTTTTGGAATTTCTAAAATATGTAATAGTGTTCCCAAATATAGATATTCCATAACTTATTAAAGGGTAACATCATGACCACTTCATACAACACCTTATGCTTAAATTTCACCTGGAAATTTGACAATTTGAATATCCTGTGAATTTTGTCATATGAAAAAAATACTCTGGTCAGTAATAGTTATCAAATGGAATTTAAATTGAAGGATACATCCAACGAAAATTCAGCACTCTAATGTGAGTATAATCAAATGCATTATTTTGTTTCTTATTATCATATATCAATGGTATTAAATTATAAATTATACAGTTATATTATTACAATTTATATGATTTAATGATACATTATTCATGGTATTATCAATCTCATTCATATACCCCATCCCTTATGAAAAATAAAAATTGTTCTTCATGTATTGTATTGACTAATTCATCCACAACGTAACATTTTTTTGATACTATTTACAATATTAAAAGGTTGATAATAATGTTATAATCAAATTAAATATATGATTTTTATGATATTAATATTCTTTTGGCATGATAAATATAATATCCTATTAATTATATGATCACAAATAGATGATCCTTAATTTAATCATTAATAATAGTCATTATAAGTGAATACTATATAATTCAAATTGATTCATCTTTTATACACATTAAATATTAATTTAAATCATTATAATTTTGATATATCAGAAATAATTATATCTTACAAATAAAATAATTATTTTAGGTTGATTCTAAAAAAAATATTCTACTTGATAACCATTCATTAGATCGGTGAATGTCCATGTTTAGGATGTCTTAAATACCTAATAAAAAGTAAACTACGAATTTGGGTTATGGAAGAATCTAGGGACATAATAAATTGTTCAATATGATATTAATATTTAAATAATTTTTCCTTGGTAATGTTAAATAATCATATGACACATTAATTAATAAAAGAGCATTTGTTACCTTAGATTTACTAAAACATGATCATCATCTATTCTATCATCATGATTTTTAAAAAAAAGATAGGAAATGAAATTATATCCATATAAACAATCATGGAACATAAATAATAAAATAAATGATTATATATACATGATTAACATTTATTAAAGAATAATCAAGGACATCTATATAACAAAACTAGTAAAACTGATCAAATCTATAAACACGTTATTTGGAAAATCTGAATAATTCATATAGATAATGAATATCTGTGATGTGTATACTCAAAAATTTATATGAGTAATGTTCTAAATTAATTGATTATTATTTATCTATTATTGATATATGATGTAATTGTATTCTCAGGAATTATAGGACATGTATTAAGGGGTTTCATTTCATTTTCAATTAACAGAGTTATGCTTTTTATATATGAATCAAATTTTAATTATATGGTTTATATATTATCAATTATATATGACATATAATTAATTTTATTTAATTCATGGATGTTGATGTTAATATTTAGTACATATTTTTATTTTTCTTCTGATTTGAATGTTTCTATATCATTGGTATTTTGGTCGTCTCAACTCCCTTTTGGGGGGAAAATTCATTTTTTAAACCAATTTCCATTTATAGTTTGATCTCTTGATATAGAATAAAATTAATGTTATTTAAATTGTATTTAAAGCCATTAAAAGGAATTCCCTCATACATTATTCAAGTTGATATATGTTTCATTCCTTTCACCTATAGTGAATAATTTTGGTAAGTCAATATTTTCTCATTGATTTTTTATCATTAATTGAACATATTTAAAATATGTTAGGTATATTATACCAATAAATTATATTATGTTATATAGTCTTAGTGCTTTCTGGATATATAAATTCCTACCACATAAACACATTAATAATTATTTCTCAATTCATGTAGTGTACTATTTTTAAACCACCCACATTCCTTCATTGGTAAACACACCATCATATTATTCGAATATTGTCTTTTCTATTTGTGAATTTCTATATGAGGTGTGTACACCACATTTTAGGTAAGTTAGATTGAATTATTTTGACCAAAAAATAATCATATTCTATTAACATATGAAATTGAATGTTCATTCTCTTATAGATTATTATTGTCAAGATCACTATATCTTGTTGATCAATCAAAATTATTTTAGAAAATTGGTAATAAACATGATAGACCTTTTATTGAAATGTAAATAAGTGTTTGGAATCATATGTTTATTTGTAGAGAACTGGTTTTTCCTTGTAAGTCTTTGAAATATTTCTATATATATTACTCGAGCTGGGTGCTGAGATAATGTGAAATGCTAATTCCTGGTGTTCCCAGAATAAATTATACAAAACTATTATATGTTTTTATACTATTCACACAACTGAAATGATATATCTCTTAAACAGTTGATCATATAATTAATCATAGAGAATGGTTGGGTTTGTACATGATGTTTACCCTAGGCACAACATAAAAGATATCGTCATGGGAAATTCAGACCCCTCATTCATTAGTGGTACATTAAATGGATGAATTAATTTATTAATTCATTAATTTAATATTTTAAAACCAAATAACTCTAAAAAGGTGACTTATATTGTAAATATGAGGCCATAGTTTGGTCTGGTGCGTTCCATTTACCCATGGAGCGGTATGACCTTTTACGGCGCAATAACATCAGAAAAAAACCACCCAGGGGAAAATTTGCATTAAAATAACTAAACATAATTGTTAAATCTAAGATGCAGAACCCAATAAAATTCAAATGAGAACTCATATTTGAAAACCAATACTATAGTTGAGTTCAGAATGGGGTGTTTTTCATATATGCGATAATAAAAGAGAGGGCGTGATGTGTTGATTTTATTACAGCGAGCGGGATGACTATAAATAGAGGGTTATGTTTCATGTTAGAATTAAAAACCTAACATACATACATACATATATATATATATATATTCTCTCTCTCTATCTTACAAAGGGGTCCATCATCATTCTTCATTGGATGGAAAGAGAATAGACGACGGTCCTTAGGCGGATCAAAACATAGTTGTAGAGGATGTATCGCCAATAACGGAACGAAAATTTGGGGTATGATATATTTGAGTTTCGATTAATATTTTTTATTTTAATGTTTATTTTCTGGTTTTTTATTTGTTGTTTAATGTAAAAATCATTGATTTTCTGATAAACATGGCCATCTATCTCTATCTTGAACCCTATTCTTCACCCATTCTTCAGGTTCTCCAATGCTTATACTTAAACCTGTCATATTTTAAAGGGATTGTTGCTCGAAGCCCATGAATATGATTATATCATTCTGAGAATCCAAGAACATGGTGCAAAAAAAATTTCTGACCTCCATTGTGATTGTAGTGACCCTTGAAAAGGGAAACCGGGGATGAACAACCAGAATCATCTGGTGGTGGCGCAAGGCAGTAGTGAGCTATGGATACTAGGAAGGAGCTGGATGGAAGACGTGGCCACAACACAGAGGCTGGGAGGGTTCCAGCCAGGGTAGTTGGGTGTGTGACGGTGCAAGATAGAGCATCATAGCACGGAAAGCTGGAGTGGCTAGAAGGTAATGTATGGAGTGCGGGGCATAGGGCGGAAGAGCGAGCGGCGGACGGTGTGTGTCAGGCAGGGAGAACGAGGCACCGACCTTTGTAGGTAGGACCCATGTGGTGTGTATCTGCGTTGTCGCGATGTGCGAGGGAGGAAAGGCCAACCTAGCTGATCTGTGCAGCGTGGGCTGGTTGTGTGATTAGGACAAGGCATGTGGCGCATGGGCTGGGCCACGAAAAATGGGCCACTCCGGTGAGGTCGAACTGGGTTGGTCGTAGGGGTTTGGTCAGTTCGGTATAGACCTGCCCATTTTGGGCTCGTATTTCATTAAACACCCTTATCTTTTTTACATGGGGATCTAAATCACATTCCAACTGTTGAAACACAATCCTTGGGTCGAGATGGAATTTTTGAAATGGTTTGGGTAAATTTTCCAATTGGAAAAAATGCCTAATGTCTTATAATAATATATTATTTATTATTTTTAGATCAATGCATACGAACTAACTCCAAAATTGGAAATCTGATTGATGTGACATTAATAGAAGCATGAACCCGATCATTTTCAAGACAGTATGATATTTTTTTATGAGTGTTTCAACTAAAGACAATTTGTGTGTCCCACAAGGCCCTGTTTGTATGTTTTACTGTGAAATGAAAATTTTCATCAGACATCTGTTGGGGGTGATTGAATACTAATTTACTAGTGTTTTTATGAGGGGATTATAATTGTACAATCTTCCTACCTAAATTTAGAGATGAGTCATGGTACCCATGTGATTCCTTTCTAGCATAATGCAACATTTTACAATTTCTACATCAGAATACCTTTTGTGGCATGTGAATAGTTGATCTTGTGTGTTATTCTTCATGGATCACAATGACATGTTCCATTTTAATTTATCGAGTCTTTTTCATGATCAATTTAAAAGTGGAACCATGAAAAAATATCGACAAGAGATACTTTTGATGTGTTTGGATAGAACCCATGGCTTGGGTTAACCTCAACACTTGTGAGAATGGAGAAGATATATGAAGAGATACAGATGAATGTTATGGAGTTCTTTGATGAGTTGTGCCAGAGTAATTATGATTTCCCCCTTTGGATTAACGAAAAACATGCACTTGTCATCCTTTTTTATAGAACTTCCATATACTCTAAGAGTACTCTACAACACCATTTGGGTACTATTTCATTATTTCATACCTAGGTATGGCAAGGTACACGACAATATGTTGAGGTAGGGTCACACATCATGTGATCCCCACGCTTTCCGTGTACCACTTCATGAATTATTTACCTCTTGTATCTATTTCTTCGGAACTCAAATTTTGGCCTGTGAGTATCCTATCATTGTTTTTTTTTCACGTAAAATTCCATGGTAACCTCGTAGTGGATTTTGAGTTATGATGTGAGATGTTCCGAGTGTGATTCCTTTCAGTGACGATGCTCGATGTTCTGGGTAGTAATGTCTATATGAGGGGATGGTCAATGAAAAAAATAGTGGGAGTGATGTTTTTAGATTCACCATGGCAATACTAGATTACCCTCTAGTGGGGTTGGGTAGTTAGGTTTATTGGTTACTCTTCTGAGATTACACACCAGCGTGGCGGCAGAGTGAGGCTCACCATTCTCTCTTCGGGTCTTACCCTCCAACTCGGTTGGGTAGTCAGGTTTGAAGGTTACTCTTTCTGGACATACCATCCAATACGGATGGGCAGTGATGTTCCTCATCTATTCTTTTAGGGTTACCCTCCATCTAGACAGGGTAGTGGGTTCACCGATAACTCTTCTGTGCATATTCTCTAGTAGGGATGGGCAGTGGGTTCATGACATTGTTACAATATCTCTCAATTGTATGACATAGTGAAGAGAGTTCTTGACATGAATTAGAACTCACATTAATGAGGGTAAATTTTCTCAACAATATTCATCATTGTGATGCGATGTAAAACCGTAAAGGCGAGATTGACCCGCCCAAAGCAGATATTATCGGGGTGAAGTGTTTGATCCCCTTTAACTTGTAATTCAAGTAATATGATTGGGATGTAGGGCCTTGATGGTGTTTACTTCTATGACTATTGGATACTCTTTTACTAGGATGATCTAATGATACAGAGATCCCCTTACTCTCTCGTTTGGTCTTATTTGGTATAGAATATATCTATATTGTATTTTAGTACCCACTCTTTGGCCTTTGGTTACTCTCCTTCCCGGAGAGTAATATATGCATGGGGTATTCCACATGTTCTCCAAGTAAATTTTTCTGGTGTTAGATGAGTCCACACTCCTAATATAGGTAGCGAAGAATCAATGAAAAGTTCATTTTCTCACTATTTCTGGTGCCCAGTGTTTTGATGAGCTTACTTCACTCCATTGTTTGGTTGAGATGTACTATCATTTTGTACCTTGTTCTATATATTGCTTACCTCTTCAGTACCTAAATTATTTCTCAGTTAAGACTTTGGGGAATCCTACTGAGTATTTTAATACTCACCCCTAAACAGCCTTTTTCAGAAATCGGTTTTACCTTACAGATGAAAAATAAGTAGATCATGATTTTAGAGGAGTATAGGGATATGCGGTGCTTGGACCATGTGTGGTAGTCATTGCATGGGATCCAAGAGAGGGGCTCTCTCAACTGTTTATCTTTTCCACTTTTCTCTAGGTTGTGGTACTTTTATGGTTGGGAATGAATTTTTCCCCTTTCCCTTTTAGTTTAATTTTCTCTATATGTACTGCATAGAGGTCGATGCATATTTGTGGTTTAAATAAATAGTAGGGTTGAATATTGTTTTCCATTCCCTATTCAATTTTTCATTAAGTTGGTTTCATGTGTGTGTATAGTTACTTAGGAAAATTCCTCCCTCAGATTGGTATGCCATCACCACTGGTCTCGAGCCCCTGGACTATGGAGTTGGGCTTGGGGCAGTTGCAGGTAGAGACATGGTACAGGTCTGGTCATGATAATGTGGTATAATAGTTGATTCATTCTTTAGGGTGTTGTTTAGATGATCCATAAAAAATAATTGGTTGGGTTTTATGGAAACAGTGTCAACATGTCAGGAGAGTGGCTCTTAGGCCCGGGAGTCTAGTGAATGTGCAGTGACCGACATAGCCATTCACCAGGATCCGGATTACCCACTTGTCTAATTGGCGTACTGAAACACATTTTGTAGGGAAAAATGGTACATACATTATATATGAATGATTTTTATACTATCCTTCGTGTTTCATCTCCACATTTGTGTGTGTGTGTGTGTGTGTATTCAAATTTGACTATAGTATTCCATGATCAAATTCATGATGCTTCTGCAATGACAACCATCCCAAAAAAAAGATCTGGTTTGTGATGATTTCGCGAGTGATGATGCCTTAGTTCAGGATCCATTTTACGATTACCCTTTCTCTCGGAGGGTAGGACACAACACCTCCACCTGTAGATTAGTAGTTTGTAGAGGAAATAAATGCCAATAAAGGGCGCCAACTGAGCATGCTCCGTGTGTTCCAACATCATATACTGCTGAGGCTCCACGATGATCCATACCCTTATCCAGTGGAGGTTTGGAAATAGTTTTTTGTTCCCCAATTTTACATGGTTCAGAAACCGTCAAACCAAACAGTGGATATGGAATCAAGCCTTTTTCCATGTAGCAACTTGGAATTGTTAGAGAATGGTTACTAATATGTGTGATGAGTTTTTAATCTATTGAGATGACATCCAAAATCTGTTTTGTGAGGAGTACATCCCCTCTTGATTTTAATCTTTACGATTTTAGGAGTTACCGGTGCTTTAGTGGGAAGGGATGACAGTCACTGAGTACGCACCTAAGATCATAGATCATACTCGGTACTCTATGGATGGGATACATGATGAAAAATTCTAGAAATAGAAGTTGGAGTAGGGTCTTTATAGAGGATATTCATGGAAGTGTAGTTCCTGTAATCATACTTGCCTATCTTTTGGTGTTGGAGGAGGAACAGGTGACAATGTTCATTCTATCAAAGGGGTGTCAATTTGTCGGGTTTGGTAGTGGGTGCAACAGAGTGGGAATGTCTTCATCATCTAGAATAAATCAGTTGGTAGTACAAAAATGATAGAGGCCTCCCCTTGATAATACTTAGGCACATGGTCAGGGACACCATAGAGCACCAAAATATCCCAGAGAGGGTTTGGTGTTATGCTTTTGATGGGTGAGTTCATGTGGCATGAGACTACCTGACCTGATGTGTCGATCTATCTAGGAATTTGTAATATGCGCCACCATGGTAGAGGTAGTATCATGATCTGGGATCTTCTAGGAGACGGCAGGGAGGTACTCAAGTAGGCAGTGCTATCAGAAGAGTAGGAATAACTGTCTATGGTGGACGATGTTGTGAGTTCATTCCACCACCAATTGGCAGCCCACGTCAGGCTCAAGGAGCTGGCAACCAGAAACATGGGCAACTGCATGTTATGGATGCCTATAATCTTATAGTTCATGAGATGAAATGAGGTAAACTCACTTTATTTTAATCATTTTTAGTAAAAATTCTTAGACATTGTGATTTAATATTTTATTCCAACTCCTCGCTCGAGGAGTTTCCAAGGATGACACAGGGAATCCGTGTACACATGTGTCGATGTTTTTCATTGTAGCATTGAATTCATGAGAAAGAAGACTTCATCCCTCACACTGAATAATTTTTTTGATGTTAGAAAAACCAAAAGGTAGATCCATTGCCACACAAATCGTATTGTGTCGGGGTGTTGTCGATGAATCCCTCTGACTTGTGCATCATAGGGGGTTGTGTTGTGGGGTGTTGACCAGGTCCTGGATTTTCCATTGGGGCTTTTCCAATTTACCTCCCTATATAAGAGGTTCCACTAGTGGGTTTGGTAGAGAGATTTTTTTGGGATTACTCTCATTACAAAAGGGGAAAAGACGCATGGGGTATTCCATGTGATTTCTAAGTCTAGACACTTGTGGATAAATGATTTTTTTCACCTAACATATATGTTGGTACCTTGCATGATCAACATCAATCAAGATATTGTAATCATGTACAAGTTGAGGATATGGAAGCTCCATAAACAGAATTATGCTACTCACTATGCCACACTGGAAATGGTGGTCTTTGCCTAGAGAATGTGGAGATGCTATCTTCTAGGAGAGTACTTTTTGGTTTGCTCAGACCCCTAATGTCTCAGGTGCATCTTCACCCAAAGAGACTTGAACCAATGACGGTGGTGCTATTTGAAATTCCTCTATGACTATGACTTTGAGACAATCTATACTCTTTTGGAGGAGAATTATTATAGAAGATTACCTTATTAGGGAGTCGCAGGAACGCCTAGTGTGGGATGTTTCGGAGTTAACTTCCCCACAGCTAACACTAGTCAAGAAGGAGTGTATACTTTCCTTTATTTCATGGTGTTGATTCTTTTACTTCTCAAATGTATAATATAGTTTCATTTGTGACACACCGACATTGAAATATTTAGTGACCAAATATCATTGGGTATTTCACCAAATGGATATTCTGAAGGAAGGAATCAAGAGACCCTGTTCTGGGTACAAACCGTGTCTCCCGTCGTGACGTGGAATGTAGTGGTTTTTCTATGTAAGTTATCTACTCCCCTAATTTATTCAGGGCATTCAGTATCATGAAATTGATGACGAGGTTGCCTTACAACTTGAACTACACCAAAATACTTGGTGTGGGTGCAAGACATATTCCACGTGTCAAAATTGATGAGATACATGCATGTTCCTATGAACGTCACTGAATGGAGAAGGCCGTATGATGACATAACATCCCTTTGGTTCATGAGTTATGCCAGGATGGTAACGTGTAGGCTTTCCTAGGAGTGGGTGATCCAGGTGTAAGCTTTGTATCCTAATTTGCTTTTCCTCATTTTTCTTTTCTAGGAAAAAATTCTTGATGGAGGGAACGATGTTGAGACCAGGTAATTTCGTTATAAGTATTTGGAATATTTCAACATATATTAAGTTTTTTTTTTAATATTCACCTGATGTAAATGGGATATCTCTTAAATGACTGATTTGATCAAAAATATAAGTCCACAGTTGGGTCCAGAATGTGGTGTTTACCCATGGAGTGACATAAAAAAATCCCATATGGATGTTCGGACCCCTTTTTTGTTCGTAGTACAATAATTGGATAAATTAATTTATTAATCCATTAATTTGATAGCTAAAATTGAAATAAAATTCTAACAGTAAGTAGGATCAAAAATCTGAGGCCACGGTTGAGTCCAGAGCATTCTGTTTATACTTGGAGGGGTATTAATTTTTTCTTCATGGGAATTTTATGAAAAAACACACCTAGGGAAAAAATGATAATTAAAAAAATTAATCTTAATTATTTTATATTAAAATCCAAGAAAAATTACTTTTGAATAGGGTATCAAATCAGAAAACATATACCTTCATTGAATTTGGAATTGGGTGTTTTTCTTAGGCTTGATATAATATAAGAGGGTGTGAGGGGTATTGTTTTATTGGCCGAAATGCATGGCTATAAATAGATATTTAAGTTAAAAATTTGAATTGATACCCTAATCTCTCTATCTCTAAAAAAATAAAATCTCTCTCTCTATCTCTTTAAGTTGTTTGTCACTATTCATCAGTGGATCGAAGGGAAATTGATGATTGAAATCCATCAGATCCTAATGGAGTCATACCAGATGCATCACCAATGAAGAAACACTAATTAGAGGTAGGATCTTTTTGTGTTATTGTTCAATTTCGGCCTAAGAAATTCAGTTTTGATGTAGTTTTTTCATTTTTAAACTGAAAAATCATCAATGGTCACATAAACACATCCATCGATCTCTGTCTTGAACCCCATTTTACATTAGTTCTTCTGGTTCTATGATGCTTAAATTTAAATGCATCAAATGTTTTATAGATTTTTGACTGAATCCCATGAATGAGAATATTTCATCTCGAGCATCCAGATACCAGGTCCAAAATATTTTTTGGATTTCTAGTGTGATCATAGTGGCCCTCAGAATGGGTCCACAAAGATGAACTGCTGGGGGTGGCCGACAGTGGTGCAAGGTGGCGGCTGGCCGTGGAGGCCAGGCAGGAGCTGGCTATGGGGCACAGTCACATCACGATGGTCGGGCAGGTGCCATCAAGGGTGGTTGGTTGGGTGGCAGTTCAAGCTAGAGCATCGGGGTGTGGTGAGTCAGATCTGTGGGAATGTGAGGCTGGGAGAGCGGGGTTCTGGGCAGTTGACCAGGCAGGGACATAGGGCGGCAGAGCAGGTCAGGACTCAAGAGGCATAAGGCGAGCATCAGGCAAGGACCATGAGGCAATGACCTTGAGAGGTAGGACCCACGCAGTACGGGTCTCCATTGATGCGGCGTGTGATGCGGGAGCCTCCAAGATGGCATATCGGTATATCATGGGTCGACCACGGTATGTGGGATAGGCTAGTGGTGCATGGTTTGGGCCATAGTGAACAGGCATGGACGACGAGGAGGAACTGGGCCGACTAGAGAGGGTCGGCCCAAGTAGATTGTTCTAGGTAGTTTGGGCTAGACGGCCTTATTTTGGACACTTTTTTCAACATATGTATCTTTTGACACTGGGATGAAAATCACATCCTTTCTACGGAAGCACAATCCTTTGGCCGAGATAGACATTTTTAAATGGTTTTGGGAATTATTAATTTCCATACTCGAAGGATAGGGACCCAAAATGATCTATTATAAATATAATAATATAATTATTATTATATTTCAGACTATTTATTCTCACCATACCTCTACAAATGATGTCTGTTTGACGCACTGTCATAGGCCCTCATACCAAGAAGTCATGATGGATATTCTATGATTATTTCGGGACATTTGGGATTTGGTTTCATTTTTCAAGGGAATGAAACATATAATGTCTAATAATAGTAAATTAATTATTATTTCTCAATCCTTGCATCGGAACAAACTTCTAAATGGGACATCTGTTTGATGTGTCATCTATGGAATCATGACCCTGATCATTGTGTAGTCTTTCATTGATGCTTCTCCAAGTCTATGAAATAATGTCAAGGTACGAGGCCCATAGAGATCAGTTCACGTGATTTACAATGAAATGTTTTTTTCATCTAGAATCCATTTGTGGTGATTAAATACTCTATTCTATATTTTTTCTGAAGGGATTTCAATGCCACAATCCACCCAAATAAATTTTCTGGCTTGTAATGGTCCCCACTGGATGGATTTCGAGTGTAATTAAGGGTTTTAGATTTTCTACATTGGATGACCATTTTGGGAAATTGATTAGTCGAACTTGCGTGTTTTTTCACCAGGAACACAATGACATGATCTGTTTTAACATTTGAAGTATTGTTTTTTATCTATTTAAGTATGGAAACATTAAAGAAATATTAGCAGAAAATCCTTTTGAATTGTTTTATGAGATACCACGGCATGGATCAACCTTGACTCTTGTGAGAGTGGAGAAAATATATGATGAGATGCAGTTGAATGTTGTTGGGCCATTTGAGGAGTTATGCTAGCGTAATTTTCCTTTTGTCCCTCCAAATTAAAAATGAACTTACACTCGTTATCCTTTTGTTTGGACATGGCATGTACATAGGGAGTACACTGAAACACCTTATCGTTACTTGTTCATAGTTCAATACAGATGTATGGAAAGGTACACATCCAGATGATTAGGTGGTTTGACATGTCATGCAGGCCCTATATGTGATTTGTACCACATTAAAAATCATATACCACTGGTATCTCTTTCTTTTAACCTCAAATGTTGGTCTACAAGTAACACATCATGAGTGTTTTCCGTAAAGAATGTGATGGTACCCTCAGTAGAAACTTTTGAGTTACAATGTGAGATGTTTTGAGTGTCATGGCTCTCTAAGGTGATACTAATTGTTCTTGGTTTTATGCCTTTCTGAGGAGATTCTTGATGACGACAATGATGGAAGCTATGTTTTTAGAATATAAGAGAAATTCTGACTTACTCTCCATTAGGGATTGTCAGTGAGGATCCTCAGTTACTCTTCCGAGCTCACCCTCCAGTGTGTCTGGGCAGTGAAGTTCACAGTTCTCTCTTTAAGGATAACCCTCCAGTGTAGATGGGCAGTGAGGTTTGTTGGTTACTCATTTAGGACTTAACCTTAAGAGTGGTTGTGAACAAGGGTTAATCATTTTTACTTTCAGAATTACCCTCCAGGTGGGTTGCGAAGTGGATTTTCCGATGACTCTTAAATGCTTACCCATCAGTGGGGATGGGTAGTGGGTTCATAACTTTGTGACACGATCTCTCAACTCTGAATCATAGTGACGAGAGGTGCATGACATGACCTTGGAATCACAAAAAACATCTATTTTTCCAACCAAGAATCATCCTTGTGATGCGTCATAAAACAGTGAGGGCGAAACAGACCCTCCTAGAGCAGATAGTATCATGGTGCGGTGATTAGGACCCATTGAATTGGATTTCATGGTAGATATATAGGATGCAAGGCATTGATGGTGGTTACATCTAGGAATTTTGGTGACTCTTTTATAGTGATGATCTAGTGATATAGAGATCACCTTACTCTATCATTTTGGATTGATTGTTTGAGCATATATGTATATCGTATTACAGTACCCACTCCTTGGAATTTGGTTACTCACCTTCAAGATAGGCGAAGATGCTTGGGGTATTCCACGTTTTTTCCGTGTCTATAATCTCAGGGTTATACAAATCTACTCTCCTACTATAGGTAGTGAAGAATGTTCGAGAAGTTCATCTTCTCACCATTTCTAACTCCTCATGTTTGGATGAGCTTACATCACTCCTTCGTTGGGAAGAGCTGCACTCTTTTACTATACCTTTTCTTATCTACTACTTCCCTCTTCAGTACCTCACCTATTTCTCCCTTGATCCATTGGAGAATCATTCTGAATATTTTTATACATACCCATGATTTGGATTTTCCATTACTCAGTGTTCCCTTAAAGATGACAGGCATGTTGATCATGATTAGATAGAAGCATAGGAAAACAAGTTCTCTGGACAGCGTGTGGTGGTTGTTTCTTGGGATCAAGGAGAAGGGATCTCCCAGCTGTTTTACATTTCTACCTATTTTCGTGTTGTTGTACTTTCCTGGATTCCATGTATTTTTTCTCGTTTCCCATTCAGTTTACTTTTCTGTACTTGTACTGGTAAGCGGTCGATTCATATTTTTAGTTTATATATATTGCACTGTTGTATCATCTTTTTCATTCCCTCTAAACATTTTCATTGCGTTTTCTTCAGGTGTGTCTATAGGTACATAAGAAATGGCCTCCCAAATTTTGTTATTCATTCAACGTTGGTTGTGAGTCCCTATCTAATGAAGGTAGGATTGGGGTAGTTACATCTTGATCCCTGGCAAGGGTCTAGTCGTGATGTTTTTAGTACTTGTAATTTATGGATATTCTCATTATAAATTTTTTAATCATTTTCTCACTTTCAAAATGTAGTGGATAAACAAAAATGATATTTTGGTTATCAAATAATTATCCCTATGATGCATATATAATTCTATTTAGATAATAATGGATTGGATTTGTCATATAACTCTTCAAATAATGGGATTTTATCTTGGAATAATGACTTGATATGTGTGAATCATTCCACTTGGCTTGATGATAATTAATGTTGTTCGGAAAAAGACCATAAAATCATTTTTTTGATGTTCAAATTTAGATATTCCATCTATATGATTTTAATATTACAAATATACCTAGATTTTATATATTCATTGATATTCCATGCTTCTATATTTTTTTATTATTAATTCATGTTTTTTAACTATTGATTCGTTAATATTTTTTTCGGGATTTCTCTAGTTATATGTTTCCCATAATTATTATTTTCACTCACCCATTATTTTATCTCCATTTCCCCATGTAATGTGGAAATTTAGTACTTGTGGATGTTTTATAAGGATAAATGTTTTGAAATAATTAATCATGTATATTTGGAAATAGTCTTGAGTTAAGTAGTTTCAAATATAATGATAAAATTTACAATTTGATACAAAAAATAGTATTTATCATATTATGTTGTATTAAAACATTATAAATATCTAAACCATATAAAATTCTTTCATATATAATAGATTATTAAATCAATAATAAATATTTTTCGTTATATATTCTTATATAAATATTTTTTTAGAATGAATCCTTGAAATTATTTAATATATATAGTTATTAACACTAGACCAAGGGGCATAAAACTAGGGAAACATATTATTTTGAAGAAATTATTATTTAAAATTTGGATGATTATTTTATTAGTGTTTTAGAAGAATTTTTTTAAAAAAACAGATTTACCAATGGAAATTATTTTATTACAACACATTTCATAACTATTTTTTAAAAAAAATATCTTTTCCCTAATAATTTTTAGAAAGATTAATAAATTACATGAGGTCAGTATTCTATAAACTCATATATATAGGATCCCACTGTATAAAATAAAAACCAATTCTCTAAAATATATCATTGACTATATGGATGGTATGGTTCCTTAGAATCATGCCACTTCATTCAAAAATTTCAATTTTTTATTCCTCATATGGTATATCAACTTTTTGTTCCCAAGTTTTTTAGTATTGTACATATGATGGGTTGGATATGATGTAACATCATGTCACTCTTTCATCATGAACATTTCAATCGTTTATGTGGTTTTACTTTTTCATTGTCTGTGTAGGAATGATAAATAATTGGGAGGATACCTATAATGATGAAGTAATATATTTATAATATTTTACAAATAAGAGCATACTTGTCCAATAGTTTGATGTCTATTTGCACACTATGAACTTATGTCACCCGATGTTTGAATTATAATGATAAAAATAATATTTTTTTATTAAATGGTTATGGGTTTTTCAGAGATTTTTGGAATTTTCAGTTACACATTGTGTAATTGGGTTTCATGTTGTGTAAAAACACAATGTTTATTAAGAGACTTCTCAGAATAAATTTTTATTTATCCTTTATATATGTAGTTTATCTCAATCCAAGTGCCTTCCCCATTTGTTTTTCGATCTCTTAAATGCTTTTATTTTATTTTTATCAGTGATTGATCTTTGTTTCCATTTCTGTGTGACATTATGGGAAAATATTTTTTCTATATCTTCATCACATTCTCTTTGTATCAATGGGGTTTTATAGTACACTGTGGTTTTTAGGGATGGAAACCCCTGTTTGTTGAATCTTATTTTTAGGTTGAGTTCCTTTATATTCATCACCCTTATTATAATTTTTAGTTTCTGTTGTATGTGTTTTTTCCATGAAAGGAAGGTGGTTCTATTATTATTTAAATATTTTTTATTTAACCTAAATTTAATTTAATTATTTAAATATTTTTATTAATATTTATTTGGTTGAAAATTATTTCAGTTTTTAATAAAAAAACACGCTATATTTAGTTGGGAATTTAGATTTGGATATTTAGTTTTCACATGAAATTAGGAAAAAAGAAAAATTCAATTGAATTGTATTGTGTTTGAGATGTTGATTGATATTTGGGAAATTTAAATTGGTGAAATTTAATTGTGAAATTGATTTGATTAAAAATTTAGAATTTTTATTTTTTTTGAAATTTTATTCAAATTTTATATCAAAAAATGGATAAAAATGACATTGATAGAAGCATTTGGTTTTTATCATTGAGAAATTCATGTTTAGATTAAAAATAAATTAAAGTTTGTAAATAGAATATTGGAATATGTGAAAAGGATAATGGTACAAATTTAGTTTTATGGATTCTTAAAATAAATTTCTCATCATTTATATGTTATTGGATCACATGAAATTGTTTAGAATCTATTGCTTTTTTTCTATGAAGAATTAATCATTACAATGATCCAAAATATAAATGCATCACATTATTTACCACAAGGGATGGTGATGGTTCCTATTAATATGTATTTAAATGGGGTGTATCTACATATATTTTTGTATTCTTGACTGCATAATCCATATATCCTAGAACTATCATGCATTAATAGGAATATCACATTGTTTCTCTCTTCTTTGAATTGAAAATATTCAAAAATCATTATTATATATAGTTTTACTATCATTTTTATTTAAAAAATATATATATATTTAAAAAAAATATGTTTTATTTGTGAAATTTTTATAAATTATTTCATTCATTTTAAATGAAAAGAATGTTTTTGTAAATTTTTATTGAAATGTAAAACCTGATTATTTGAAAATTAAAAGATCATTATTTTTTTAATGAATTATTGTAATATATTATAGAAAAAATGGTGATAAACTATTGGGATTTTACTTTAAACCCTACATCTTTCTTCATGTTTTTGTAGATTAGCACCATCTGGGTTTTAGAAATGATAAAGAACCACATATATGTGGTTCTAGATATTGAGAAATGGACATGGAGAGTCTTTTCCATTGGGAATTGTTCTATTAATTAAGTTTTTCATGTGATTTTATGTTGTAATTGGTGTTGGTTTATACCTTTTTGACTACTAGTACACTTCCACAAGTGGGGGATTTCATGTATGAATACTTTCTTATTATTTTACATTCACATTGTTTTTTTGGAAATTCGTTTCTACTCTCTTTTTTGTATGATTTACAATGCTAGTTTTAAAATTATTTGGCTCACTAAAAACCTTCGATCTAAGATAGGATCATCTTAGTTATTACGATACAGAGTTACCCCGACTAGTTCAGGAAAAAGTGGTATCAATGTTGTAGGTTTTGCATCCTTCCATAATGTCAGTAGGAATTCTTGTATTCTTTTTTGGACATAGAAGGGGATTATGATTGATTTATTGACTAGATGTCACTAAAATGAAATTTAATTCACCATTATTTGATTTGTAAAAATACTTTAGGTTTTTTATTGACTTTTCATTTTATTTTAATTGGATATATTAAAATCAAAATATTATTTTTCTATTTGTTGGTATTTTTTCCCTTGTTACTATGTTTGAGTGTTAATCTGATGTCTTCTTTATTATATACTGATGTTTTGTAGCATTATGCCTCTGAGAATACATGTGAATAGGATCCCAGAGTAATTTGATACTGAACATTAGTGAGAAACTCATCTTATTGTCCAAAGTATAGTTGAGATGATTGTGCGTATTATTCTTTCTCTTTGATAGGCACCACCACTAGTTCTCATTCAGGATCTAGTTATGAACCATCTGAGGTATGATCTTTGGAAATGTTCTCAATATTTTTTTCTGTTGAATACATTAGAATTCATGTTAAGAAAATATCCTCAATAACATGAGTAGTGTTGAGTAGTATCTAGAATTTGTTTGTGTTCTTAGATACAGCTGATGAAATTAAAGGTGTTTTTTCCAACTTCTTTAGGAAGAATTGGGAATGATATAATGGGACATGACAGAGGTAGAAAATAAATAGGAGATATTAATGTGGGATGAATTAATAACCACTTTCACTTACCATTTCTATCAATAATCGATGGTGTTATTCATGTCTATAGAGTTTTTCAAACATTCGTATGCTGACACGACCGTGTTAGAGTATACATGTCATTCAGGTGAGAAAGTACTATTATCACATGGGATCATATCAAATGACAATATGAATTATAAATGGTTTGTGTTGGGATAATGATATGTTATTTATTCTTAGTATATATTATTGAGTCTAACTTCTTATACTGATGTGTTGGAAATAACACTAATGGTTGAAATGAACCTCACTGGAAAGCCAGTGTTATCAAGATTTTCTTCATCTCCTAGTTTCAGTATGGGTTCCTTTAAATGAATCTAGGTTGGATATGATTCTCATGGATGACTCGATAGTTGGGTAATTCTAAACCTCATGCAGTGTCGGAAGGAGGTCCAATTATTTCCGACCACTGTTACAAGCCTGTGAACTCAAAAATGGTATTCAAAAAGTCAACCAAGAATTTTATCCCATGTGTATGTTATGGTAACATATAGAGGCCCTTTCATATAATGGGCACTCCACATAGGGGAGATAGATCATTGTATCTTTCTAAAACTCTAGGGCTATTAGATGCTTCTTGTATAAAAGTGTTATAGGCAAAGGCATCCATAATGAAGATTTTGTACGTAGTGGAAGAGTCTCCATCATATGTAGATATAGTTCCAATGATTGTTGGATGTACCATCGCTTTTATAGTCATGCTTGTATCTTAACTCTATAGGTTGTCAGACATGCTTTTATATTTCTATTTCATGAAATTAAATGACTTGATGTCATATTATGGATGTCGGGAATTATTGAAAATAATGCCCAGATTTATTTTTTATCTTCGACAAGGCACCATTACAATACTCGATGGTGTGTATCGTATCTGTCAAGAATAATGGACTCCATGTAGATTTGTGATACCTTATTATCAATATTTGGTGAAATTAAGATCTATTTTCTCCTATTATATATAGTTTTATTCATTGAGTTTTGATATCCTTCAAGTGGTCGTTGAGTTTCCTTATGTGTTTCCTTATTACTTGTCTAAATTTCCATCAGTGAGGGAAAATTAGTTTTCCATTGACTTATTTCCAGTTACTCTACATGTTTTTATTCCCTATTTTTATAAGTTAATTGATGAACCAAATGATCTTAAGACTAAGTTGGATGATATTCTAGAAAAGTTCTTTATATGCCTGAGTGTGTCCCCTTGCTCGGCGCTAATTCCCTTTTCTATGAAAGTTTATGGTCACTACACCTTTGTGTTGTTTATAAAAATCTATATCAAGTAATGGTAAATATTATGAACCCAATATCATAGATAAATTATCTTTCTGATTTTTTTAAATGTAAAAATTATTTTTCAAAGATTTATCTTTTCTCTAGTTACCATTAGTTAAGGATAAATGATCCTGAAATTCTAAAAACCACCTTTAGGATAAGTTACAGCCTTTATGAGTACCTCTTAAAGCCCGTTGGTATAAAAAATTCTCTTACAATCCATATGGTATTTATGAATATGATTTTACATGAGTATTTTGATACATTCATTATAGTCTATGTGGATGTCATCCTAGTTTACTCTATGTTTTAGAAGGATCACATGCACCATCTGAGTATAGTTTTATTCATGTTCCGAAATATCCATCATTAACCCATGTTTTTTAAATGGGATTTCTGGGTTTGAGAAGTGAAATTATTAGGGAACATGGTGTCCAAACATGGAATATCAGTTGATGATGAAAAGATCAAATATGTAATTACATTAGAACAACCATGATATTTTTTCAAAATTTGGTGGTTCTTAGGTTAAGCATGGTATTATCATAGGTTAATTAAAGTAATCTCAATGTTGGCTTCTCCAATGTAAATACTAAGTTGAAAGGGAGTAATTTTTACCCAGGATGAAAATTTTCCTAATTATTTTGTAGAGATAAATTGACTTTTTACTACTACGATGATGTTAAATCTTCCTGATACTGTGCAGGGCTATGTGGTCTTCTATTGTGCATCAGTTTCAAGATTTAACTACATTCTTATGCATAATGATCAGGATGTTTCTTATGGATTTCATCATCATAGGAAGGTGAGAAGAGTTATCCAACTCATGGAATTAAACATACAGATGTGATGCAAAGTGTTACGATATAGAGGCACTATATTTTTTGGATAAATGTTTTTAGGGTATTCATATCATCATATCTGAAGTAATATAATCTATAAAACATATTTAAATCTATTCCATATGACTTGGAATTAACACCTATAGTATTTTTATTGTGATATCTCATATACCCAAGGTAAATGGATTTTTATTATAGATTCTCTGTGTATGAAGCTTCCGTCCCCGACCCTGAAGGAATCATTTGATGAGTGGAACTTGATGAATCTCTTTCAAAGGTTTCATATTGGGGTAGAGGAATTATAGGCTAAGGTTTCTTTATCTAGTGTCTTTCCAACAGTTTATATTTTCACAATTATTCTTATGAAAATCTGCTTGATGATGAATTCCATTTCATTAGATACACTCGTAATGTTGGGGATGTTGGGTTTGATTAGTCATACTCCAAAGAGGAAATCCTATTCTTTCAGAACCGTTTTGTGGAACTGTCTTGAGTAAGGGAATATGTGATGGTTTATTTCCATAGTAACTAGTGGGATGTACACCATATATCCATGATAATGATATACGACATATAGGAATTCTTCTTCTATCCAGGTATGATATTAGTCATTGTTGAGTTTGTAACTCGCTATTATACATAAAACGAGGATATAGTTGGTCACTAAATGCCATTTATTTTTCTTTAGCCACATAGAATTCCTATATGAATGTGGGATGAGATATATACAAACATTGTGGGTATGATTCTTCATACCTAGAGGAATATGAATGTGATATGTCTTGTGAACGTTATACTGGTTAATTGAATCTCTTTATACCCACTCATGATACATCCAAATTTTAGGAGTTGGGAAATATATATGAGAAAGAGATGGTTTGTTATCAGGAAGTTCCATCTACTATAGTTTCTAAAAAAGATCCTATATTCACTTCTCAATTTGGGGGAGGCCTTCATGAAGCATTGGGATCTCATATTCTTTTGATTACATCATAACAACCATTATCATAAGGGAAGGAACCAAGGATATTATTTTCTATAAATGGATTATGGTTTGTGTTTGTTTTCAATCCACATTGGGTTAATCAATGGTTCTTAAAAGGAAAGTGATATTACAGTATAGGACAAACCAAGTGTTTAAGGAAGTGTAATTTCCCAGTGTTTTTAAATTTCTAGGCCTCATAATTGAGAGTTTGTTTTTGGAAATTGAATAGTTTTGTAATAGGTTGTGTAACACAAACCTCATAAATGGGATAGTTCACAGATCATGAAATATGGTACGTATAATTGAGGACCACCAACCATGTTTTTGGAAGGGTTCATAGAATGTAAAATAGTTTTTGGTGAAGACTTTTGGTTCGTGGGAAGTCTTGTAGTACATGTAAGGCCTGATGTTTTATATGATGGTATTTCATTCACAAAAAAGGTGGAGAGGCTCAAAAAGAGATGGATCATTTGATGGTCTATAATTAGTGAAACCAAGTTGGAGTTTTGATCTGCTACATAGGGAATATGGTTCACGGGTGATGCACGGTACACTATAAAGGATGTGTTGTAAGCAAGAATTTCTAAATAACATTGGAGCATATTGCGAGGATCTATCTAACTATATAATGATCAAAAATCGATTCATCAGGGAACTACTCTTAGACTATACAATATGATTGAAATTGAAAAAAAATATATAGGATTAGTTCACAGAGGAAGAACTAGAGATACACGGTGTTGTATAGTTCACGGAGGAAGAATGTTAGTATAGAGAGTACGATGGTACGTGGAGGAAAAAACATAGTACATGAAGAAATTTATTACGTAGTGGAAACATTTTATTAGTTGTAAATACAAGAGTAGCTCATTGAGGAATCATTCACAATATGTGATTCAGTATAATCTGCGGTAGACAGAGTCCATTACACGGAGAAACAGTTCATAGACTAACAATTCATGGAAAAGTGAAATTCATCTATAGGTGAAAATTGTAATTGATCATAGTATCTATCTACAGTTGAGGATTCATGATTTAATTATAACCCATTGAACATACATTCATGTTGTTAATTAGATTTTAGATTCTTCCCAATATAATGAGCACATGGGAGTCAACAGAAGTGATCTGAGGGACACATATTTCAATCCCTAAAACCATATAAAGTATGTGTTCTTGGAAAAAAGTGATTGTGTTAGTTTTTTTACTGTATAGATACTGAATATTAGTGTAATTTTTTTCGACTGAAAACACATTGGTCTATGATCATTGGATGAATACCTTAGTGGTGAACCA
This sequence comes from Viscum album, assembly GCA_963277665.1. NCBI lineage: Eukaryota > Viridiplantae > Streptophyta > Magnoliopsida > Santalales > Viscaceae > Viscum > Viscum album. The sequence continues at coordinate 1,243,532,592 of OY728156.1, read as the reverse complement.
AGTAAAATTTTTGTGTCTTCACTTTGCATGTTATTTTTTGTTTTGATCTTTCCCATCAGATAGGTTTACCGGTTTCCTACCAACATGGGAACAAGATCAATTAGTTTAAAAGAAAATCTTTACACCCTAAACCACCCCTCCCCCTTAGGGGGGTCCATGGTCCTTCAGGATTCTCGGGAAGAAATATCTATAGATATTCATTAGGATATGCTTCACACTTGTGATATCCACATTGGTGGTGCATGCGATGATCATTTATGGATAAATGAGTTCAGACATAACATTAGTTATAATATTTGGATAGAATAGATCCATTTTATTACCTTTATGGTTGGATTTATTTTCTTGTGTTGGGAAGATATTAGTTAAATTCAAATTGTTGGAATGATCACGGTTAATGATATGAAACAAAATTCATATTTTAGAAAATGGTGTTGGCACAGAGTCGATATAAGTGTCATGTTGAAAATCATCAAAGTGCATTGGAATTTTCAGTCAGTGACCGTGTATTCTTGAATTATTCACCTCAGTTGGGTCATCAATAGCTTGGGAGGCAAGAGATGATTGCTCCTTTGTTTGTTGACCATTTGATAGTTTTTATTAGGTTTGAAAAAGTTTCTTACTATTTATAACTTACACCTCTATTAAAATAAATTGATAACATAATCCAAGTATCTTATCTTCATATATATCTATCTGATCCATCTCATGTGTTGAGATGGAGTGATCATGAGGATGATCCTGATTTATATGTGAAAAAACTACCAGTTGGGGTTTTCTATAATGAAACATGTATACATCATGGGTGGGAAATACCATTGGTTAGTGTTTTATTTAAGAATGGTTCAGTTTCTCATGAGACATGGGATCTTGAGGCACCGATTATAGTGTAGTGGCCACACGTTTTTTATATGGAATATTATTGATAGCCATTATAGGAATAAAAATGTTCTATATTTTGGATTTTTTATCATCCCATTACTATCAGAACATGTATTCTTCTAACCATGACATAGTTTTCAATTATTTTTTTATGGGTAGGGCTAAGAAGGAATTTGTAGGATAATGATAATTGTGAAGTCCGAATTTTTTTTGTATTCTCAGTAAAGAAAACAAGTTGTTCTGAAGGAATTAGGGATTTAGGACCCATGATATATAGTTATACGACATGTAAAATTTTAATGATAATAAAACAATTTTTTTCAAAAGAAGATATGTTTTTTTATTATTTTGGAAACATTATATTCTATGATGTGTAATAGGGTAACACATTGTTTAATGTTACAAGTGTATTTTTTAAATAGGATTATTACAATGAATCTCTATTTCCCATTTATATATTTCTTTGATCTCATCCTTAGATCATTCCCCAGTAGTTTTTATAGCTCTAAAAGCATCCATTTCATTATAATCAATAACTAGTCATTTTTGGGATTGTGGTGTGAATTTCAAGTAAGTTTTCTTCATTTCACATAGCCTATATCTCTTTCTATCCTGGTATATTTATAGATTATTTTGAGGTTGATGGATCTAAACCTTGTGAGGTTGGATATTGTTTATTGATTGATTTCCTATATATTATGCACCTTCGTTCTAGTTAGCATACTCCATTGTAGACATTGTGTCTCTATTAAAGGTTGGTCATTCTGTTATAATGGATAAATTTGATTTAACATAAATTGGTTGATTTAATTTCAATTGTTTTACTTAAATTAATTTTCATGAAACTTTATTCATTTAGTTTATAAAAAAAACAATTTCCATTTAATTGGGGGTTTTGGTTTGGAAAATTTTAATTAGATTGAAATCGGGGAAACATCAATTATAGCGAATTTGGGTTTGTGTGATAAATATGCTAGAAATTGGTGAAATTGAAATGGTTGATTTTAAACTAGGAAATTGGTTTGATACAAAATTGAGGAATCTGATTCGATTACATTTAGTTAAAATTATATTTCATAAAAATGTATTAAAATAGTTTTTACTGAATCTATGGGTTTTTATCTTGGAAAAAGACATGTTTTGTTGAAAAAAACATTATTGTATTTAAATAACGAATTTTCATATTAGAAATGGTGAATGGAATGAATTTTATTCTTAGGTTTCGTAATGTAAATTTCCCATCGTTGATTTTTCATTAGAGAACACACAAATCTTATTTAGAAATTGAGTTATATGGATGACACTTTATGCTTTACAATGTTCCAAAATAAAAATCCAGCATGTCACATCCATTTGGAGATGTTGTTGAGTCCCATTTGGCCTGAATTCAAAAATAATTATACATATATTGTATTTTCACCTTGATATTAGAGGCTATATAGCCTAAAACTATTGTAAAGTCATAGGACTATGACCATGTTTCTCTCTTGTGTGTATTTAAAATTAATAAATAGAATTATTATAAGCTGGATTCCATGCTTTATGTTATATATAAATTTATTATATAATTTTATTTTAATTAAGGAATTTGTTTAAAGTAATTCCATTATTTTCAATGTATTACATCATTTGGAATGTAAATCATGATTTTTTTAAATATTATTTTTAAATTCCAATATTATTTATTTGACAATTGGAAACTCATTGGACGGATATTTATATGTTGGAATTTATTTTGGATTCCTTGGTGAGACTATACTAGGATTTTATATCACATGCTACATATGCCTTTATGTGTTTGTAGATTATCTATTTACATGTTTGATCAAGGTTAATGTACCACTTTTTTTTTGTTCAAGAAGTTGATCCATGTACTTGGAGAGTTTCGATCGTTGGGATATGGGCTATTCCTTTAGTTTTTATGGAAATTTTCTAAAGTAAATTAATATTTTTATACCATTTTGACTTCAAATACTCATATCCTTGTGAAATTTTTTATATATTCATAATGTTTGATTATATTTGTTCCAAAATATTTGTGGGAAATTAGTTCCCAATACCATTTTGTATGATTTATGATTATAGTCTCCAAACCTTTGAGATCAGGAATTCCCTTCGAGCTATGTCAGGAATAACCTATTTATTGGGTTACTGGGTACCCCATATAGTTCACGACGTATTTTCTTCTTAAAATTTGATGATTTTATTACAAAATGGATTTATGATACAATTAGAGAGAGTGAGAAGTGATAATGTACTACCTTGAAATGAAAAATGATCTCGAAGGGACTACTTTACCTAAGGAACAACTTTTACTTCTTCCAATATATCATAATATTATTTAATAGGGATACTAATAGGGACATCAAATAAAAAAAATTAATAATCTAAATATAAATTTTAAAGATCATCATATCTCTTCTATCACATTTTTTGATTCATTAAATTTCCACTAAATATTCTGAAGCATCTCTACACTTTATTAGACGATATCATGAAATATCATCTTCTTCTCTCTTAAAATTTCCTAGAATGTTGGACACCAACTATTCATACCATCTATATACTCATATATTAACATATTAATGATTGAAACTACAATTATATGAGAATATTATTATAGGGATGTGTTAATACCAACATTCTCATTATTCCATTGAATAATATATCAACTAATCCACTTGAGTTTGAATTTTACCCCAGACTTACCACCTTCTTATTGGTGATATACTATTTTCAAACACCATTACATTTGAAATGCATCCTGAAGACATATCCAAAACATTGATGTAAGCCTCTAATAATGATCTTATATATAAGATATCGGTACTCTATAATTTCTGACGGCATGAATTATTAATATGATGGTATGTATCGAATGAGGTAAAAATTCTATTTCTTCATTAAATTGATATTAATTATTATGGAAATTTATGAGAACCCATGGTAAGGATTTCATTAAAAACAATTGAAGACAATTAAAATATAGTAGTATTGAAAATCAGGTTTTTATCCAGAGAAAATCTTTTTATTTTTTTTCTCTATTATATTTTTTTATTAATTTTATAATATTGTAATTAAATTAAACATGATTTGTTTATAAATTGAATTTTATAGAAATAAGACTAACCTCATATCATCCCACTATCATTTATGTTAAATAATTTTTCCAATTCAAAGAATCATTTTTTCAATAATATGAAAAATCTAAATTGATTATCATCACCTATAATTTTGAATGAAAAGTGGAATTCAATTATCAGAAAAATATCATCAATCCCCTATCATAGTAATATGATATTAACAAAACAATTATGGTAACCAACTACCCATGATCATAACCATTTGAAATGGAATTACTAGACTCAATGATTGATCTATTAAAGAAAATAAATTGGATTAAAAATGAAAGGAAAGGAAAATTTAATAATTTTTATACATCATGAATGATTTAAAATTAAAACAAAAAACGCCACTTGTAAATTAAAATGAACAATTCATTTATAATGGGAATGAGATATTCTCATTGGCTTGACCACTAATGGATTAGTGTGATATAAAACAAGTTAATAAAAATAATATAATGGGATATAAGAAATATATGTATCATTGTGGGATTATTGAAACAACCTCCATGAATGAGTAAGTGTGAACCTTCTAATATAAATGATTACTGAAAAATTTAAGGAATTAATATTTTATTTTCTATACCACAATAAAAAATCATCACGATGGAGATGAATTATTTTTAATTTACTTAGGTGACTTCATGAATCATCTCATTTTATGATTTGAGTATTCTTATCTTTATCATTGGATAATCAAAACATTTCTAGTATGGATGGTATATATAACTCTGTAAGGGGTAAATTATTAATTCTAAATGTGTTAATTTTATTCCATTTATAATTAATCGAGTAGGAATGCAATAGTTTTTTTTAGGATCTATACCTTCATGCTTATTGAATAGTCAACTCAAAAAAACATATAATTTTTTCTTTAGAATCACTTCTATACTATCATGGGAGAAATGAAATTTAATTATTATTTTATTAATTTTTGAGGCATGCACTCATTATTGGGTTAAAAATTGTGTGTTAGTGGTGAACCTAGGAGCTTTTTGGTCTTGGAAACCTACAAAAAAGGGTAAATGATATCCGAAAAAATAGTTCCCAAACTAGGTTGAGTGATTTGATGAGACTCATTGGGAAAATGAGTTCACTTTTTCTAATATGAATAAAAATTTTTATATGATTCATGTTTTAAAAAAGATAATATGTCTTCTAAGGATAGGGAACATCTTCCCATATCATAAAATAATTTGTAAGTATCATATTATAAGGGATTTGTAATCCATCTTTGACCTTGTATACTTTACATGAAATTAATTTTTGATATTTTACCAATATATAGAGACTATTTTACCCAAAAAAGTGATAATAATGTGTTATATACAAATACATGAGCTTTGGTCGATGAATATTTTAAAATTTTATTTTGTATGTTACCCTAATATGAGTTAGAGTGGCTGTTTCAGAGGCCATTATGTAGTAAATTTTTATGGAAACACATTAATGGTACAAGGTCATTTCATCCTTGGTGGTAGAACATGATGGAGATAGTGTATAAGTATCATGTTAGTTGATAATTTTGGATAAATGGATGAAGGTAATTTTTATTGTTGAGTACTTTTCCTTCAAATGGTAAAACAACAAACAATTTTAGTAAAATGATGTATGTAAATGAGACATTTTTTGAAGTCCAATGATTTCCCAAAAGACAGTAAGATGTCTGACTGAATCAGGGAAAATGGTAGTCCATGCAATGGGGGAACACCTAATAGTTTAATTTCAAAGAACATCATACATGTATGTCAGGCATGATACCTAAAAAAATAAAAACAAAAATATATTTAGTTTGGTCAATAAAATTCATGAAACATTTAAGTCAATTTACAACATTGAAAATAAATATAAAAAAATTCCAATTAAATTAATAATAACACAATTTGAAACCATATTTTGAATAACAAATTAAACTTTTACTGTATTATAAAAAAAATATTTTAAAAAATTCCATATTTTTATTTTAGGATTTAATAATAATTTTTCATTTTCAAAAAATATTTAATAGTATGAATTTTCAATTAAAATAAAGATTTATTATTTTAATTAAAAAAATTAAATCATTTCACAAATATTAACAAAATTTCATTCAATAAATTTAATTTCTTGTTCCAAAAATGAATGGAAAAAGTAATTAAATAGTGAATAAATCATTGAAAACTAATAATTATAATGTTTATATTTTCATGTATTTATTTTCAAATAAAACTAAATAATAATTAATTAACCTGTTTTTATAAAAAAAATTCGTTTTCCAATGGAAACTGAAATTTTTTTTAGAAAATTTATACTTTCTCCTCACATCACTACCCTACACATAATCAATTAAAGACCCAAAAAAATCACCATTTTAATTAATTTTTTAATAAGAAAAAGTAGATTCATGTCACCTTGATCTAAATATATAGCCAACATAGATAATTAAGATAGGTTTATCCACTAAATAAATTGTTATAAATTCTCTTTGAATCAATCTACTACTTCATTTTAATGATATCAACATCCCATGTCTGAGAGTGGATGAAATAAGATAACACTGGAATCAATGTTTTAACAAGAGTCGCATTAATTCATACCTTTTTCATATGTATTTATAACCAATGCTTGATTTTCCACAATATTGATACTACTAAAATTAATATTTTATATATCAATTTCCCCTTCTTATTATGGTTAAAATATTCAGCACACCTAAATGAAATTCTTAATGAATATTCCGAACATATCTAGTAAATACATTTTTTATTTTTTTCACATCCATGTTTTTTAAATCCATTTAGAATGAACTTATTAGATACATACAAATGGATTACTCCCCCACTAGTTTCCCATGTCTCATAGAGTCAAGAAGGGATTCTAATGGCCTAATTTACTCCACATTGAAAAGAGTTATATAAATTTTTTCTTAGTTTGAAGATAAAAGTAATTCTATTAAATAGATGTTATGATTCATTAGATTATGATAAAAATTTATAGCGACCTCATGTTATAAATACGGTTCAAATAATAAATGATCTCACACATTGAATTTCATAGTTTAATTACTAAATTTCATTAATGAAGGTGAAAACATAACTCAAAAAAATTTATCACTTTGTATTTCAGAACTGATGAAAATGTTATATCAATCATATAATTTAATCTTGATTTGGTATTAGTTAACTTAAAGATTTTATGAAAATAAAAAATTGCACAAACTTTATATTTACCTCATTTTATAAATGAAAAATATATTTTTATATTTTACTTTTTTGTTAGTAGAGTCTAAATTAAAAAAATGTTATTTACATCATTAATTTCATTATATTACTAACAATATGTTCTAACAAACTTCCCCTAAATTCAAAAATGTGAATTTATTATTGTGCTAAAAATTAAAAAAAATCATTTAAATATATATTTTATGGATATAGAAAATATAAGGTTCATTATACAGTGGAATTATAGATGATTTTAAACTCATCCATTTGAAATTTCTAATATACGTCATGGTATATATTTATTGAGCGTCTGATATTTTATACCCATAGATATTACATCATTTTATATGAATATTCAATAAAAAAATTAAGATAAATAGTATAACAATAATGTTTTAATGTCATTGGAGACTAGATACATAAAAATTTACCTTGTTACATTCTCTATCATATTTCTTAATTTTCTTCATAGTTTTTACACCTCTTGACATACCCAATACAAACCATTAATTCATAAAACTAGATTAAAAATAGTATCAACACATATTTTTTTGAGGTACCAATCTATACTTTTTTGGTTTTAATATTTTCTTCTTCAAAGACAGATTAATTTAAAATAATGGACCATTTAGAAAATGTTTCGGGCTTGTTTGGGGAACTAAGCACCAATTATTGGATAAATAGGTTGAGGAACATGGTTAGAACATGGTTATAAGTAACTATGTGATATAATAATAAGGTCCATATATAGAGTTGAATTGTTTCAAAAACTATGTGGGGGAGACTACATGGTCATGTGAAATGGTGCAGGTGTGTTGAAAAACAAAAGGACAGGTAAATACACAATGTTTCCAACTACAATACGAACACTCGGAGGGGGTGGCGAACTTGGAGAGTAAGAATGAATTTGTTTCGCATTGTTTGTATTCATATGGGCCTATCCAAAAGAGTGGGTACCTCCCTTATCATTTGGTGTTCAGGGTTCAAATATTTTTTAGAAAAAATACATCAAAACCATGACCCATATAATAATGGGAGAAATTTCAATTTTCCCATCCTTAGATAAAACATTCTTCAATTTTCTTTAATTCCAATCAACCCAAAACACTTCCCCCATATTCATAATCCCCATTCACTAGAATAATTTGGATTTGATCCACATATTTCATTTGGAATTGGAATCACTAGAAAACAACTTAATTTTTATTACATTAATATTTTATTCATTCATCTCCATTCCATTTATCTTTTATCTCTACAAATGAAATTATAAATATTTTTTAAATAATATTTTAAATTTAATGGTAATTAAATAATCATAGTGATTTTTTATAATCAATATGAAATTGGAAGATAATAAATTATAAATAGTCCTCTATGAATATAAGGTAGGTGGTCGAGTTCTTTTCCTAAAATTATAGATTTTTTGTATCATTGACCAGGGTGTTGCACACTAAAAAATCTACATGATTCTATAAAAATATTTTTCCATTTTTGTAATTGTTAGTTATGTTGTAAATTCCCAATATTCACTTGAAATTTTAAAAGGAAATATGCATAAACATGTTCCACACCTTTTAGTTTTCACTCCATATTTAGGACTTGACAAATATTCAATTGGAACAACCACTCTCTACATGGGTATGGCTTGATATAAATTAATTTTATGTGAATGGTATAAATATTTCACCTGAACATTATACAAATAGTTTACTATTATCACATTTGTAATGATTTTGGTTGGTATAAATATATCCCTTGGATTTTTTTAAGATGTCACATGCGTGGACAATTATTACTATTTTATGACTATATGATTTTGTTGAGGAATGGTTAATTATACTGTAGGGAAGAAATATTTACTCTCCCTTTGTTTTTGGAGTTGGAAATGATGTTTCACATCATTGATTGTGTTTATAAATATGATAATAGATGTATCCTAGATCAAAACCTTGGATCGATGGTATTATCTAATTTATGAGAATATAATTATTATTGATGGATGTATAGGTTACACCTTGGGTCTTATAAAGTACTATATATCAATATATTTTTATATATGTTTATACACACACATATATATATACATACGAATATATATATATATATATATATATATATATATATATTTGTGTGTGTGTTTGTGTGGTGAATCTTTATATTTATATCACATATTATGCCTGTGAAGGTATAGTCTTACGAGTGTCCATTAGGAAGTTGGGACAACATGGTTATATCTTACATTAATATTTTATAATGTGGTACCCACACACTACACATTTTTTGTACAGTGGATGTTTTATACTAAACATCATTGGTGGTGGTCTACTATGTGTTACTATCACCCAGTTATTGTAACAAGATGCTTCACAGACATACGACATGGATATAGATATGTACAAAGGGAAACATCTTGTTATTTGTGCATGATTATGTATAATGGAATGGGCCATGGGATTCAATTACTGGGAATATATTAATGTTACTAATAGATATTTTATTTTTCCTTTTGTTCACTATTGAATAGAATTTTGTTAACAAATACTTATATGTTAACACGATATTTCCATTTTTTATAGCATAAGAACATGTAATTGTTAGTATATAACATGAGTCATTATTTCTTTTATCTAATTACTATTATTGGGATGATTTTTCTTCCATTATTTTCTATTATCTGTTTCTATTGTTTACTTATTATTCCATAGTTGACTTCTACATTAGATATAAGGGTATATTATCCCCACGATAACACTATAGAATATATTTTTTAACAAGAATACTCTGGAATATGGATTTTGCATGTATCCTTGTGACTTAAATATTTTTGTTACTTATTATTGATCTTCATCCTTGACATTATAAGTGGTATCAGAAAAAAATTTTCCATTTTTCATACTGTTATATTTTAATAAACATGATAATAAGAATTATTTAGTTTTTAATTAGCCAATTTATGGGATTATCTATCCCACATAAATGAAAAGTGACAAATTATATAGGAAGGTATAGGATTTTTTGGGGTTTTCACACTATATTTTTCTTGAGATCACCAATGGGTGACAAAGCTAAATTTTGGAATTTTTTTGATATTATAGTTTACACTCTTATTCTATGTTAATGATATTTTTTATCATGAATCATCATAGGAAAATGTGGTTTAACGTGCCATGGATATTCTATGACCCATTTATATTATTGTGTGTACTTCATGCAATATATAGATGGTTTCATGACTATTTTAACATGAAATGTTATAAAATTTCATGTTATAATTCTATTAATGGATTAATTAACATATTTCCATAAACCTATATGGATTTTTCCCAAATATCATGCTGATGGAAGCGTAATTATCAAATTATGACATGTTTGAGTCATAATCCATTTTTCACATGTTATAAAACATTCATTAATTTCAGTTACATGAATACCCATTTTAATTCCTAAGGATTGTACATAAATAAATTAGTAATGTTTAATCAATATAAAAATAATTTTTGTATGAAATGTTACATCATGGTACTATATTTAAGGGTTTGATTGCAGTTACATGATGTTCCAACTACATCATATGAAGCGAATGTCTTCTTAAGATCGTATTTTTGACACACATAACAAGAATATGATATAAATAAATATAATTGACAATGATTATGGATTAATTAATATTCATTAATAAAATTGTTTCAACTAAATGGATCGTCTAATTTTAATTTAATGGGTTTTTTCATCAATACCATAAAATTAACACTCTATATAATCAGAACTTTGTTATGAGATATAAGTCATTGAATATAAGAAGGCATTGTGAGTGGGTAGTAGTGAAAGTATCTCATGACCTCTATATTTATTTATATTACATATATCAAACTATTAGTAGTCAATGGGGTTTTTTATATTTATAATGGAAGTATTTTACCTATAAAACTTTTGTTTCTATGATCATTGGTTCTAACGAATCCTATTTCAAGAAATAAATTTTTTATTTATAGAGGTATTAATCTATGAAACTCATAACAATTATTTTGGGATGGTGTTGAAAATCATGCTCTAGAGGTAGTGGTCCTTGATCAACAAATATTAACTCCTATACTGCCACATTCAGTACCTTCTGTTATCCCTATAATGGGAACTAACTATTTGTTCCGATTGTGGATCTTAATATTTTGGGAGTCCATGCAGGGTTCCCCATAACCTACCCTAACTATTGAATAGGTGATTAAATATATTCAACTAAATCAACTACTTTCATTCATTTGGAATTGTATCCCCCTAACCTATTGATCCATAGATTGAAGCCATTATATCTATATTCACAAATTTGGAGACACTTGTGTATTGGTAGTTCAAGGCAATGACCTATATGGTTTTTATTTCATTCTTGTATTCGTAGGACATTAATAATCATGAATATTGAAATTAGGATACAGACTGGATGGATTTCTAGAAGTTCTTTTATCACTAGTTTTTTACATATACAATATAATATTAACGAGTAAGGGAATTTATGGGATTACACTAGGTTGTTATATCAATTATAGGTTATTAATATCTATTCATTATGTAAGAGAATTTAGGGTCTTACACTATGGAATTATGTATATGATAGGGTTTTAATTTATTTTTACAATGTTCTTTTGTTTTTCATTCAGCGTTGCTAGATATGATCGAATGAAAGTGATATGGAATCACTATGCGATCATATAAACCATCTAATATCATGTAAATAAATTCAAATTGACTACTTTTATAGGACATGGTGAACAAATTCATCATCAATTAGCTGATTATTAGGGTTATCAATTGTCAATTTTAAGGTGGTTCATCAGATTTAGAGGTGAGAATTTCATCTTGTCATAAGAAGTGACACCTAGAGTCTAATAGATGGGAAATGGTAGTAAAATGACATGTGTTGAGAGATCTAACATATATCATTATTTTGATGTTAGGAAACATGAATGAACATTGAAACTGAAACTTTTTTTAGTTTCAAGATTTTGAGAGGATGTGGAACATTCAGAATTATTATAAGAACTTAGAATCACAATTTTTTGGGATAGGATAATCCAAAATTCATACCACATGAGTATGATTGGTAGATAATCTAAAGGTAATCAGATGGAGTACTACCAGCCATTCAAGAAAAGGAGGAGGTTGTTACTGAAAAATACCAACTTATAATATATAGTGTTAGTAGATCATTCTTCCTAGGTAATAATAGTGCAATATCACAGATCATCCTCATTTCCTTCCTATATGAAAATATATTGTTGAGGTTTTTTAGGAGTTATTAGTGGATCATTTCATGAGTTTTCTGAATTTCTATTTTTTCCATCACCATGTCAGTGCGTCAGCATTTTTGTGTTTTAGCATGTCAGTGTGTCAGCATGTCACTGCATCAACATGTCAGTGTGTTTTTAGGAAAATGCATCCGTGAGTTTAGGGAATCGACATCGGTTAGTCTATGGGCATTAGTAGCAATGATTCAAGGGGTGTTTGTATCAGCGTGTCAAGGGGCGTCACAATCATTGATTTAGGGGCATCGATATCTATGAGTGAAGGGGTGTCGACATCATTGAGTTGGGGGCATCAGTGTTTTTAGTTCAAGGTGTCGATAAGTCGAGGTATTGATAGGTGTAATTGGTAGCTCACCTGTCGGTGGATAATTTTTGGTGGATCAGTGTCAGTGACTCACCCATTGGTGACTCATTTCCATCTTTTCCCTGTTTTTCACTTTCTCCCTTATTATGTGTTTTTCTCCATTTAAAGTTAATCTATTAACTCACAACCATCATCTGATCTATCGCCACTATTTTCAAGGGTAATTTTTAAATATCACTTAATTATAATCTGTGAAACTCCCTATCCACGTGGTCATGCCAAGATTTGTAAATTATGTACTTCAAAATTGTCTCTCTAATTTCTGTACATGGCCTCTTCTTATGCTGATATCCTTTCTTCCTTATTCTGATTCAATTATCTTGGTGCCCCTAGAGACAACCCCTGTGATGAGTCATGATCTCATGATGGAACCCTTCCCACTCAACCATGTAGTTCTTTTGAAAAGTCACGATGTACCCTTTTCATGGCATAAGAAAGAAGTCTGATCATTGATCATCTAAGTAGGGATGTTATTTTTCTTCACTTTAATTGGGAATCATGTAGGGTAGGTGTATTAATGATTTATTATACGGAATGGCTCAATATAATTCTTGAAATGAGAATTAAACTAGAATTTAATTTGATCAGAAGATAACTTGCACAACAAAAATAATTGGCAGGTTGTGGATTAATGTTTGATCGCCTATTTTTTTCTTTATTTTATTCTTTTATAGATTTTTGTGGCTATATGGATTCTAAATATTACCACCATTTTTGTTCCTTGATCATGATCTTGTGACACTCTATCTTTCTTATGGTGATTTTAAAAATGGTAGTAACCTGAAAAAATATTTAATCATGTACACATGGATAAATAAATAGATTCCCCTAGATTAAAATGTTTTGTGATCACCCCGGTTTTATAAATGTGGAAGTTAAAGAACATTTATTTGTTAAATTAGTATACATTTATATTTATTGATTATGGAATGTATAAACTAATAGGTAGTAGTATTTTTCTTTTGTGTGTTGGTTTCTAAGTCTAAGAGATTGATTGATTATGGAATGGATGAGCTTGTAGGCAGCTGAAAAACCTTTAGGTGGTGTTGTGTTCATGAGGCGACATTGAGTAGTGGGACTATGGGGTGGTTTTTGACTTGTTCTGCTGTGGGAATGCAATTGGGTATTGTTAGGGAAGTGGGGTTGATGGTCTGTATTGTAAGAGAAGGAATGGGTGGTATTAAATTTATGAATGATAGTTGATAGTATTTGAATAGGGATGTGTAGTGGGACTGCATATTTTGTTCTGGGCTGTGGTTTATGCGCTGTTGTGCAGTGGGACTGCAGTTTGATTTGTGTTCATTGCTCGGTGTGGTTACGATTTTTAATTCCCTGTAGTTTTGGAGTAATTTATGTTAATCCCATTAAATAAATAAATACCAATTGAAAAAAGTAGGATGGGTTATGCATTTTATATTGTTGTTGTGTGTTTGTGTATGTTGGGGTAGCATAAAAAATGGTTCTAGTGTGGGATTTTTGTTTGTTCGTTTGAAACCCATAGGTTGTCGCTGAGTGTTTGTTTACCTAGATATATATATTGTAGTTCCCATTGATATTTTATATGCACCATACCCTTGTTGATAACTATGTTCCAAACACAAAACCTTCATGGGGGAGGGTGTCTTTCCCAACAACTAGGTGGTTGGATGGATTAAAGGTTACTAAGTATCTTCAACGTACCCTCTTATGTATATTCCCCCCTGAGTATATCTGGTCCGGCTGTAATGTCTTGACATTTACTATAGTCCATGATTATTTGGGAAAATTATTTTTTTGGATGAGGGGATCATGTGCTTTTGGTCATGTTATGTTTTCCAAAGTACCATTGGGATGAGGCCTAGGTGTCTTCGAGCATGGTGTGTGGTTGTTGAGGCCTAGGTGTCTTCGGATCTGGCGGTTTTTGTTGTGTCCTAGGTGTCTGCAGGCTTGGCTATGTGTGGTTTGAGGCCCAAGTGTTTGTAGACGGGATGCAGTAGTGGGAATTCTTGTGGGCAGAGTGGCAGCGTCAAGACATAAAATCATTAGGAATGAAAAGTTAACCAGTGGGAAACTGGTGTGTGGGTTACCAACATTTCGATGGGCTTATATTACTACATTACTAGATTTACGTTACATAGGTGACAATGACTTAGGGAGGCTGTTCAAGTTAGGATTCCCTGGTAGGTTCTTGAGGTTCTACTATTTTCTCATAAGGGAATTAGAATGTTCCCTCACATGTGAACATGTAGCTTTACATTCCCTACTATGTATACTTGTATGCTCACCATACGAATGTAAAAACAATTTTCAGGTTTCTTGGAGGAGTTTTAGGACAATTCTAGGCCTTACTATCTTTGTTATCGGGATATTTGTTGTTTTTACTAAGTATCCTTACTTTTGGTACATTAATTGGGAGTTTTGTCTTTCCTTATATCAGTTTTATTTTTGTACATGCATATGGGAATGGATTCCTAGTTTAATTTTATCTTTAGTCATTGGTGTTGTTGGAATTACCATCTAATCTACCTATCTTGTTCTATAAAAATGTAATTCATTCCATTTAGGTGAGATTCTATACAATTAATCCTAGTCGACACTTTGTGGCCTACTGATGGTGGGACACAGGGGCCATTATCTCTCATCCACCTTGAAAAAGGAAGGGCATGTCACTTTCCCATCCCTTCCCTCTTCTTGGAGAAGGGGGGTCATCAAATAATGGTATCAGAAGTTATGGTTGAGAGATAAGATTAAGATTGGGGTTTGGAACAATGAGGATTGAATAGTATGGTAGGGATACTATGTTAGGTAATCTTGGTGCATGAAATAGGTCAGGGAAGAATATCTAGGACACATGATTTTAGGGCCCACTGTGATCTAATGAAATTACTATAGACAGACTGAATGACCAGGTGAGGCTACACTGATTTTAGGGTAGAGACCATGGAAAGATAAATTAATCTTATGTGTTCTTATGTGTCATGGGTGTTTTAAGAATTTAAATAAATGAAAATATCATAAAAAAAATAATAGAATTTTCCACACTACCTTTGATTAAGAGTTTTTTGTTTGTTTGTTTTTTCATCTATGGAACCCAGATGTCATCCATGAGTAGTACGGATTGCCAAAGCCAAGTCGGTTGATCTAGTTGATCACGAGATGGATGATCGAGAGAATAAGGATGACTAGTGGTGGAAGATTCTTTGTGCCTTCCAGCGGTAGAATCTGGGAAAGTGCTAGGGCAGTGTTTCATACATGGATACATAGAGCTATCTCGAGGAGCAAGTGATCAATTTCATCTTGATCTGGGCTCTGACAGGGTACTGGGTTCTTCTAGTAATGAGAGATATGTGTGGACTGGCATGTCAATGGTGGATGCTTTACCTATCGTGGGAAAAGGTAAATTTAGTTTTTGTGAAAATACATTAAGAAGGATTTTTGGGTGAAATTCCTTTATTCCATGATTAATTCCATGAAAAGGTAGGAGCTACTCTCCCTTTAGAAAGTGAGTATGCCTATAAGATAGTTGAGAAAAAAGTTCATGGATCCCCTTCTTTTTTCATAGGATGTATTTTTGGATGAGGAGTTGTGGGAATGATACTTGGAGGAGGCACTACGACCTTCACTTCAGTATTTTTTTACTCCATTTATATTTCCATCTTACATGGAGGTTCAGAAGAAGGTTGACGTAGTTGAGGGGATGCACACGCTTGGAGGTGTTCCTTGAGAGGGGATCCATTCACGTTCGTCAAAGGGGAAGGCCCTCAGTATAAGGCCTCCAACTTCTGGAATATCTACATTTCATCTGATAGGGAGTAGGCCTCAGTAGTTCTAGTCTCAATCCCCTATCCCCTTCTCATTCTCCATAGGCCTTGGAACAAGGAGATTTTTCTATGGAAGCCATGCACATCTTTGGAATCAGTTCCTTGTCTGAGTGCAGTACAGTGGAGTTGGAAAGGTTCAACACCCACCTCAACAGCAGTAGTTTCTAGTCAGGCCCTTCCAGCATTAGGGGCGGTGATCTCTTGCTCCTTCGACAGAGGATAGTTTCTAGATGAGGTCTACCTTAGGGATATATTTGGGGAGCTCAACCTGGGGGTGGTCTTGGAGGAGGCCGACAACCAAGGGGCATAGGAGTTGGACGTGGGTAGTTGCACGCCGTAGAGGTAGCAATTCCAGTGGGGCCAAAAGTTTTTCAAGGTATGTTCATCCTATTTATAACTCCTTCCAATGATTGTTTTGATTCACGATATTCACACTCCTTTGTTTCACCCCGTCAAGCTCATTCCCTAGGTCAAAATGTTGAGAGACATTTTGTGCCCCTAGTATTGAGTATGCCAGATGGAGGTCATACCACCTTGTTTTTTTTTCGAGGATGTAGACTGATTTTGGGGATGCATCATTCCAATGGGGATCTTATCTGATTCAATTTCATATATACAATGTTAATCAAATAATCGACAATCTCTTTTCCATGCACTCTGCTATGAGAAGATTTCAGAGAACAATCGTGTTCTCAGATATGGGCGGCCAACGTGTATGATTTTTTGGCTAGAAGAGTTTCCAAGAAGGAAGCTATTATGTGGAGACCCTTATTTACTTATTAGTTGATATGTAAGTAGAATCAGCAAAATCATATGTGTTGGATGTTTTGAGGATTGTCAGTGAGGTCTTGGACATATTACCTGACGAGGATGTCACTCTACCCCCCTTGACCTGATGTTCTATTGGGATAAACATACAACCCGGTGACCTTACGATTTTGATGGCTCGCTATCAGATGGATCCATCTGAGTTGCAAGAGTTTCATATTCAGGTTGATGACCTAATGAAGATGGGTTCTACTCGGCCATGTGTAATTCCATGGGGTTGTTTTGTCTTGTTCTCAAATAATGAAGACGATGGTCTCGGGATGTGCATATACTATCGAATGTAGAATCAAGTAACAAGAAATAACTATTACCCACTCCCTAGGATTGATGAAATTGTTTAATAGTTAAATGGAGAAGGTTGGTTATCTATGACAGACCTCCAGTCTGCATATCACCAGTTGAGGGTGAAGATGGGTGACATCTCGAAGACTGCCTTCAAGGGAAGGTATGGGAACATTTATTCGTGGTCATGTTGTTCAGCATCACCAATGCACCAGGTGTGTTAATGGGACTAATGAAAAAAAAATTGCGAGTATATTGACCGGTTCATGGTCGTGGTCATTGAGGAAATATTGATCTATTCATGATCGGAGGAGGATCACGCTGAGAATCTAATGACTTTTTTGGAGGTCCTCTAACTCTACCCTCTCTATAGAAAGTTATCTAGGTGAATGTTTTGAAAACAGGGGGTGCACTTCTATGGACACATGGTTTCCATGAATGGATTATAAATAGACCCATTGAATGTCAAAGCTAATGTTTCTTGTGTAGAATCAAAGAACATGTCATATGTTCATAGTTTCTTTAACCTAGCACGTTACTACCAAAGGATCATACCCAAAATTTCTCGAGTTGCAGTTCCATTAATATCTATAACCATAAAGGACTAAAATTTTGTATGGAGTGAAAAGTGTTGGGAATCCTTCATATACCACAGGGGGAAGATGGCCAGTTCCCTAGTGATGAGGATTCCAAAGGAAGGGGTAATGGTAGAGGAGTTCATTAATTCTTGTGGTCTTGGAATTGGGTGTGTGAAGATGTAGTAGCAGGGAGTGATCTCTTATGGGTCTAGGCAGTTACATTTCCATGAACATCACTATTCCACCCATGACCTTGAACTTTTATCATTCGTGTTCATGCTGATGTTTTGGTTGTATTAACTCATAGGGGAACTCTTTGTGGTCTTCAACGATCACAAGAGATTGATGTATGTCTTATCTCAATGACATAGGAATATGTGGTAGTGGAGGTGGATGGAGTTTCTTTAGGACTATGAATTCAAAATCTCTTACAAATCATGAAAAGTGAATTTGGTGGTTGATGCCTTGGGTAGGAAGTCACATAAGGATGTAGTTCGAAAGCATGTAGATGCTTGGAAGGCAATGGAGGAAGGATCTCCCAAATCCATGTATCTAGATTATGTGTACATTAATGTTTTTATGATTTCTTGGGGATAATGGAGCATTAGTATCTCCCCAGATGTTCAGGAGATTGATGTCAATGAGTTTTTCATTGGTATTTAGGTTTTCAATCCATATTTAGATCTTCACAATGAGGTTTACTCAATAGAGGTATCATAAGGGATGGTTGTTCAGACCTCTTTCTCTTCATGGTTTGTTTTGAAATTCTCGGGGATTATAATAGTTTGAGAGGTATATGATGTAATAACTCAGATCATACCTAGGCCATTCCTTTGTAAAAATCCTTTGTTGAGGAGTTCTAGGAGCTGTCGGTAGCTCATTTGAAGAGTTTTCCATATTTCTAGATTTCTGTCGGCATGTCAGTGTGTCTGCATGTCAATGTGCTGGCTTTTCAATGCGTCTCCATATATGTTGGTCTTTATAAGAGTTTGTCGATGAGTTGTGGGCATTGTAAAAATTAATTCATGGGTCATCGTCATCTGTGAGTCAATTAGAATCAACATTAGTGAGTTAAGTGGATTCTTCATCGGTGAGTCAGGGGTGTCGGCATTGGTGTGTCTTGAGGTGTCGAGATCAGTGAGTCGACAAAATCGTTGTCGATAGGTCCAGGCATCAGTAGGTTGAGGAGACAGTAGGTCGAATTTGTAGCTCACCCCTTAGTGGCTCAGCATCAGTGAATCAGTGTCGGTGGATTAGTGTTATTTAATGACCCATTGGTGACTCATTTCATTCTTTTCCCGTTTTTCTAGTTTGTCCTTTGTTACATGTTTTTATCCAATTAATGTCAATTTTTCAACTCAAAAACATCCACTAGTCTATATCCACCATTTATTAGGGGAATTATGATATCTAAATTATTTCTAATGTGTAAAACCACCAAACTGAGTAGTCAATAAATGATCTGAATTTTATGTATTTCGAAATGGTCAGCCTGATTTTAGGATATGGCCTCTTATTAAGAAGATATACACTCTTCCTTCTCTCTTTTTGTTTCACTTGGTGAGCCTAGAGACTTCCTCCTGAGACGAGTTGTGAGGCTATTCTAGTTAGGAATGGCTATATACTTTTCTTGGAATGAGAAGTAAACAATAATTTAATATGATCAGAAGATAACTCGCGCAACTAAAATAAGGGGCATGGTGTGGATTTATGTTTGATCACCTATTTTAGTTGTTATATTTGATTATTTTATGAATTTTTTGGTTGTATGCTTCTGAAAAATAGGACTGTGGGTGGTCTTTTCTTGCGCAATGGTGATACTATATCTTTTATGTGGTGATATCAAATACGAAATATCATGAGAAATGATTGATCATGTTAAATTTGTTAAATGAAGAGATGCTCGAGGATCAAATGTCTTTTTTGATCACCCCAGTTATATTGTTATTGAAATTGAAGAACCCATGTTGGTTAAATTTGAATATATTTAGTTTGATTGATTTTGGAATGTATAAACTTGTATGTAGTGGGATTGTCTTATGTGTGTTGGTGTCTATGATTGAGAGATTATTTGATTGTGGAATTGATTGTAACGCCCCAAACCCAGCTACCCAGAGTCGGTGCATTACTTCGTAACATTGGCATGATCACAAAAGATCAAGTCTTGAAAGACTGATTATTTTAGTAGCTTTGGAAACACTAGATACATTCATAAATGTTACATTACATCGTAAAGTGAAAAACTACAATAACAAAGTCTCTATAGTACACACTCATATCCTCTTATGACTATCCCTACAGGTCATTCATAAAATACTTCTTCACATCCTGGAAAATATTAAAACATTGAAAGGGGTGAGATCAGATGCTCAGTGAGGATAACAATATAGCGGAAGCTTTCATCAATAAACATAAACATTTAATGCAATGTATAACTAAAACAAAATCCTTTTAAATTTGAACTTCAACATAATATGGAAAAAGTAACATGAGATAATTTCATTACTTCTTCACATGGATATTCTACTGGTCGAATAATCACATGCAATATCAATAACCATTTTCATAATGATGAAATGCATAATTCCAGACTATCATAACCACGTAGCCAAGGCCTCGTGCCAAGACTACAAATAAGATTTTGTCAAGGCCTCATGCCAAGACACTAGTTTGTCTCATGAGACCTACTGATGCATCGAGGAGCTATAGTGGGCTCCACCAATCACTTATTAAGTCCAATTCATTCCTCATATGAACAGGTTTAAACATATCATAAATCATAACATAATCGTATCACATAAAACATGCATAAAGGAAACATAACATTTCCACATTTCAATCACTAGATATCAATACAACACATTGATATAATAAAAACCTCATCAAAACCATTTTCAATACCAAAATAAATGAAAGTTAAAACTTGGTTTTTATTTTTCATTTAAAAAAAGTTATGGATTGTAGGGGAAGTCGAAACTCAAATAATGGT
Source organism: Viscum album (assembly GCA_963277665.1). Classification (NCBI taxonomy): domain Eukaryota; kingdom Viridiplantae; phylum Streptophyta; class Magnoliopsida; order Santalales; family Viscaceae; genus Viscum; species Viscum album. Next base: position 1,243,511,244 of record OY728156.1, on the reverse strand, counting down.
CACGGTGGCGGAGAAGTCATTGTCGCCGCATACATACGACAAGAAAAACATTCCTTTTTTCCTTTATTAAAATGCTTCGTATAAAAAGATTCCTTTTGAATAAACGTAAAATTCAAAGGGGTTTATATAGCGTATAAAAGAAATTTGTGTATAAAACAAAATATGCCTCAATGAATGGAGATTGAGACGAAATCCCTTAAAAAGATAATTTTTAAATAAAATATATCTATTATGTGTATTCACTATATGTACACATAAAGAAAGTATAAATACAAGATAGGACATAATAATATCATGACATAATTTGAAAGTAGGAGATTAACCCAAAGAATGGAAATCGGGTTAAGAAGTTCTCTTACCTCATGTCCGACTTGACTCGATCGTTCTTTATCCTCCTTAAAATAGGGTAACTCTTTTGATTTGAGCCAAAGGCTTCCTTGGGAAGAATTCTTCCCAAAGTGAGGCTTCTAAGAGTAAGGGAGGGAAGTTGGGAGAGTCTTTGGGCAGATGTTGGCCGAGCCAAAATGCTTTTCAAGTGTGAGTAAGGTGGTAGTAGTGGGGGCCTTTTATAAGTGGAGAGGAGGGGCACTCTTGGAAAGTAATGAAATGTTACTTTATTATATAATGAGTTTCGGATTTTAAAGGTCCCACACTTATATAATTCGAGGCTAAGGTGATAAGAGTTCGAAATATACTCATCCAATAGGTTTTTGACAAGTGTAAGCCTTGGATTTTACATTATCTTTTCATTTTATTTAAATCGTTAATTAATGAGGTAATCACTGCATCATCATGGTGTCATAAATAATTTAATTTATTTAATGTCTAAAAATTATAAAAAAAATATCATGATGTAGGAAATCTTTTTAAATTTCTACTGAATATTTATAGTCAAAAATATGACTTGTATAACCCCATTTAAAAATTATTTTAGTAAAACAACTTATGTTTGTGACATTTTTATTTTAACTTTAAATAAAAGTTATTTATGTCATTTTCCTACCAAAGTGGCTCCATGGGGTCCCCAAGTTGACCCATGGATTTTCTTGGTTGGCCATGACACATCCAATAGGGGTAGGACAAGTGTAAAGGTATTTTCATATTTTTATAATATCATTTTTACCTTAAATATCACTAATTACCTTTAATCACGATTAATTAAACTTAAAAGTTACTATTCACCAAAAATTATTTTAATCCCATTGAACCACATTTTACTTTCTAATGACAACCATGAATGTCGTATTTTTGAAAATCAAATCACAGAAGTGGTAATGTTTCATTTAAATGAAAAATCAGTTTTTTAACTACCACTTAGTGGTTTCACTATTCATCAAAAATTGATGTTTTTCAGAACAATGCCAAAATTTCACCCTAAGCTATAATTGATATTCCGAATTCAAAAATGATGTCTATTTTAAAAAATTCCAAACATATAAGTTGCATTAATTAATTTTATAATTAATTCCCGCTGTCACAACAAATAGCGTGTTTTTAAGAAACAATATATATCAAAAGATTGACAATTTTTTATGTCTAATTTCAAAGTGAAATTAATTATAATGAACACCATTGGATAAAATGGTAAAAATATATTCTAATTATACTTTAAAACCACTCAATAGTATAATTTATCACTATAAATTATTTTGATTAAAAAGGTTGTTTTTAAGTATTTTTCACTATTCATAAAAAATTGGAAGTTCTTAGAAAATTTCAAAAATTTCAACTTAGGATAACTCTGATATTACGAATACAAAAACGAAGTCAATTTGGAGAGATAAAATTTATAAAATTTCAAAAAGGAGGTATTACTATTCATAACGGCTACTTTTATTGGTTGTGATGTGTGTTAGAACTCGAACTTACGTACAATGCAGGCTATTGCATTATTGAAAGAGAAGCGTATCGTGGAAGCTCGGGGTGTTACATTCTCCCCTCCTTCAATAAATTGCGTCCTCGCAATTTGAAAATTTTCTTTGAATATAAAAGGTTGAAAATAGAAAATAAATTTGTGGAAAACCCACATCAGAAATAAGGTTAGTAAAAATATAACTTTAAAAGATAGAAAGATAAGTACAAAGGTCACCCGTGATAGCCCATACTAGGATTATATGAAAATATGGATATTGAAGAAAAACAAACCATCAAGGTCTGATGGAGAGTTGTAGAAAGTTGGATTAGGAGAAAGTTAACCACAAGAAAATCACAAACTTGTGATTGGCTAAACAGTCATTGAATCCCCAGTTGGAAAAGTAAAACGGCAACATTTTTGTTTTAAGTTACCTTTTATAATGTTGAGGAATTTATTTAGAAGATTTACTAAGAACGTAAGGGAATATACATACTTGTCATGTAGACTTTCATTCGTTAATAAATTTTTACCACAAACCCATCTTTCACTCTAAAAGGTAATAGAACTCAAAAATATTCTATTTATCCTAATTGTATAAGGTTCCAAATATTAACACATACCATTTAGATTAGAAAAAATATTTTTTAATAACCAGGGACTTCCTGTAGGCTAGTGGTAGGTCATAAAGGCATGTCGCAATATGGTTGTGGGTTCGATTCCTGCAGCTTTGTCCGAAGCGACGGGTTATCTCCCAACCTGAAGGTTGTCCTTTTTATAAAACTATTATAATATTCCAAAAATAATATTCAGAAATTTTTTAACCTTAAACATTACTATCCAAGGTTCAACTTAATCCATTCCAACCTTTATAGTTATCCAAAATACTTCTGTCCAACTCACAGTCCAAATTTTATGAGGAAGGTAAACATAATAAAGATCCCCTTTTTTCGTGTAACAACATGTGAACACCTTCATCATGTATTCTTTTAAAACACTGCAACATCCTGAATTACCATGATCCCTTATTCCTTATAGAATACTAGATATACTCCTTCTATCCAAAAATGTATACAAATCATCAATCAGTTTCAAGGAAGTTAAGAATATCCAATATAATTTATCCAAATCAATCATGTCTTATTCCAAAATCACTATCTCGGTATCAGAATCATATTATGGTTTATCTTTCTCTCAACCATATATTTTCCAAAAATTTAACCTACTGTGGAGTCACTTTTCTTGGTTCCACACAATCTCAAGTCCTTGATGAAATAGTACTACAGTACAATCCTTATATACTCCATAATTATTATAACCAGTACATCATTGATACAACACTCAAATTACAAAATTCTTTAATAAAAACATAAGAACTATAATCATTCCTCCTCATATGTGGTAGTATCATAACTTGATTATTATCCAATAACATCATTTGGGGCACACTCTGATGATTTGGACATTGGTTTGCGTAGTGTCCCCACTCCTTGCAGATGAAGAATTGTACATTTGAAACCTTTTTCTTACCCTTGCAGTCACGCACTTGGTGTCCTTTTTCTCCACACTTATAACAAACTCCCATTCCCTTCAGGAAAGTTCCAAGGTGTTTCTTCCCACAGTTATCACATATTGTAAAATTCTTCTTTTCCCACATCCCTTTTTCCATCATTCTCTCTTCCATCCTTTTCTTCTCTTTCTTCCCTTCAAAGCCATAAGACTCAGAGAATTCTTTACTTATCTTATTAACACATGACATTATTTCTTCATATGTTGAGAACACATGGGAGATTATTTCCCTTCTAAATGTTGGCTTAATACTGTGAAAGATATGATCCTTATTACGCTTTGGATCATACGTATTGCTGGAGTTCAAATTCCTTCCACTGGGCACCATTTCTATACAATGGCATAAACTAGGTTAGTTTATGAATTGCAATGAATAATTCCAAACTTGTAAAATACTTAATGTAAATTGAAAGGTTTATGGATATAATCCATAATCATAAAAATGTTTTCTTTGTGGAAGTATATACTCATAACCCTTCATAGTGGTTTGTAAAGAAAACGAGAATTATCCTAATCATATCCCCCAGGAGTTTCGTAACCAAGAGTGCAGCAAGGCCCATTGTCATGCACCAGTTCTCGTTCGAGTCTAGCTCAAAGCGGTGTTTTTGGGTTTTACTCCTAAGTACATCTGTGCCAGATCCACCTATACCTGCTCGTATCCCGATAGGGATGAATTTCTCAGAAAACTCACAAAATCTCTATAATACCAAAATTCTAGGAAGTTCTTCTATACTAATCCTCAAAGTCTATCTTTGGGATATGTGATCTAATCAGAGTTTATCTAAATCTAGCTTCCAAGGTTAGTACTAAATTTCCTCTGATACCAACTATAACGCCCCGACCCCAGCTACCCAGAGTCGGTGCATTACTTCGTAACATTGGCATGATCACAAAAGATCAAGTCTCGAAAGACTGATTATTTTAGTAGCCTTGGAAACACTAGATACATTCATAAATGTTACATTACATCGTAAAGTGAAAAACTAAAATAACAAAGTCTCTATAGTAAACACTCATATCCTCTTCTGACTATCCCTGTAGGTCATTCATAAAATACTTCTTCACATCCTGGAAAATATTAAAACATTGAAAGGGGTGATCTCAGATGCTCAGTAAGGATAACAATATAGCGGGAGCTTTCATCAATAAACATAAACATTTAAGGCAATATATAACTAAAACAAAAGCCTTTTAAATTTGAACTTCAACATAATATGGAAAAAGTAAAATGAGATAATTCCATTTACTTCTTCACATGGATATTCTACTGGTCAAATAATCACATGCAATATCAATAACCATTTTCATAATGATGGAATGCATAATGCCAGACTATCATAACCACGTAGCCAAGGCCTCGTGCCAAGACTACAAATAAGATTTTGTCAAGGCCTCGTGCCAAGACACTAGTTTGTCTCATGAGACCTACTGATGCATCAAGGAGCTATAGCGGGCTCCACCCGTCACTTATTAAGTCCAATGCATTCCTCATATGAACAGGTTTAAACATATCATCAAACATAACATAATCGTATCACATAAAACATGCATAAAGGGAACATAACATTTCCACATTTCAATCACTAGATATCAATACAACACGTTGATATAATAAAAACCTTATAAAACCCATTTTCAATACCAAAATAAATGAAAGTTAAAATTTGGTTTTTATTTTTCATTTAAAAAAAGTTATGTCTTTTAGGGGAAGTCGAAACTCAAATAATGGTCACAGTGGCGGAGAAGTCATTGTCGCCACATACGTATGACAAGAAAAACATTCCTTTTGTCCTTTAGTAAAATCATTCGTATAAAAATATTTCTTTTGAATAAATGTAAAAATAAAAGGGGTTTATACACCGTATAAAAGAAATTTGTGTATAAAACAAAATATGCCTCAATGAATGGAGATTGAGACGAAATCCATTAAAAAGATAATTTGTAAATAAAATATATCTATTATGTATATTCACTATATGTACATATATAGAAAGTATAAATACAAGATAGGACATAATAATATCATGATATAATTTGAAATTAGGATATTAACCCAAAGAATGGAAATAGGGTTAAGAAGTTCCCTTACCTCGTGTCCGACTTGACTCGATCGTTCTTTATCCTCCTTAAAATCGGGTAACTCTTTTGATTTGAGCCAAAGGCTTCCTTGGGAAGAATTCTGCCCAAAGTGAGGCTTCTAGGAGTAAGGGAGGGAAGTTGGGAGAGTATTTGGGCAGAGGTTGGCCGAGCCAAAAGGCTTTGAAAGTGTGAGTAAGGTGGTAGTGGTGGGGGCCTTTTATAAGTGGAGAGGGGGGACACTCTTGGAAAGTAATGAAATGTTACTTTATTATATAATGAGTTTCGGATTTTAAAGGTCCCACACTTATATAATTCAAGGCTAAGGTGATAAGGGTTCTAAATCTACTCATATAATAGGTTTTTGACAAGTGTAAGCCTTGGATTTTACATTATCTTTTCATTTTATTTAAATCGTTAATTAATGAGGTAATCGCTGCATCATCATGGTGTCATAAATAATTTAATTTATTTAATGTCTAAAAATTATAAAAAAAAAATTCATGATGTAGGAAATATTTTTAGATTTCTAATGAATATTTATAGTCAAAAATATGACTTGTATAACCCCATTTAAAAATTTTTTTAGTAAAACAACTTATGTTTGTGACATTTTTATTTTAACTTTAAATAAAAGTTATTTATGTCATTTTCCTACCAAAGTGGCTCCATGGGGTCCCCAAGTTGACCCATGGATTTTCTTGGTCGTCCATGACACATCCAATAGGGGTAGGACAAGTGTAAAGGTATTTTCATATTTTTATAATATCATTTTTACCTTAAATATCACTAATTACCTTTAATCACGATTAATTAAACTTAAAAGTTACTATTCACCAAAAATTATTTTAATCCCATTGAACCACATTTTACTTCCTAATGACAAACATGAATGTCGGATTTTTGAAAATCAAATCACAGAAGTGGTAATGTTTCATTTAAACGAAAAATCAGTTTTTTAACTACCACTTAGTGGTTTCACTATTCATCAACAATTGAAGTTTTTCAGAACAATGCCAAAATTTCACCCTAAGCTATAATTGATATTCCAAATTCAAAAATGATGTCTCTTTTACAAAATTCCAAACATATAAGTTGCATTAATTAATTTTATAATTAATTCCCCGCTGTCACAACAAATAGCGTGTTTTTAAGAAACAATATATATCAAAAGATTGACAATTGTTTATGTCTAATTTCAAAGTGAAATTAATTATAATGAACACCATTGGATAAAATGGTACAAATATATTCTAATTATACTTTAAAACCACTCAATATTATAATTTATCAATATAAATTATTTTGATTAAAAAATTGTTTTTAAGTATTTTTCACTATTCATAAAAAAATGGAAGTTCTCAGAAAATTACAAAAATTTCAACTTAGGATAACTCTGATATTCCGAATACAAAAACGAAGTCCATTTGGAGAGATAAAATTTATAAAATTTCAAAAAGTAGGTATTACTATTCATAACGGCTACTTTGATTGGTTGTGGTGTGTGTTAGAACTCAAACTTACGTACAATGCAAGCTATTGCATTATTGAAAGAGAAGCGTATCGTGGAAGCTCGCGGTGTTACATTGATTGACTTGTAGGTAGCTGAACTACCTATATGTTGTGTTGTGGTTGCGTAGTGACATCGAGTAGTGGGGCTACTGTGTGGTTGTGGACTTGTAATATAGTGCGACTGAATCTATGAATTATTTGAGCAGCGAGGCGGCAGAGATGTATTGTGAGAGAAGGAATGGGCATTATTACATTGAGTAATGATAGTTTATAGTAGTTTAATAGGGTTGTTCAGTGGGACTGAAAGTCTATATTTGTGCTTGTGTTTTGTGTTATTATGTAGTGGGACTGCAGTTTGGTATTTGATCATTTCATGGTGTGGATATGGTTTTTATATTCTTGGTTTTGTAGAAATAATTTATGGGAATCCCTTTAAATTAATAAATGATAATCGAAAAAAGTGGGATGGTTACTACTATGACAGTCGTTGTTGTGTGGTTGTACATGTAAGAGTATCACTGCAAGCGGTGCTTGTGTAGGATTGTTGTCTGTTCGTGTGAAACTTGTAGGTTGTGGCTGATTGTTTTCCCCTATATTTATATATATTGTAGTGAATTATGATTTATATACACACACACCCATGTTGATAAATATGTGTCGAACACCACCCTTTAATGGGATATGGTGTCATTCCAAAAATCATGGTGGGAGGATGGATGGATAGTTATTAATTTTCTTTCTCACACCCACCTCATGATCATACCATTCAAAAGTATTCGGGATTGTTGTAATGGATTGAATTTTACCATAGTCCACGATTCATTGGAGAAGGTTTTCTTGGATGAGGGGCTCAGGTGTTTGCGGGCCATGTCAGTTTTCCAAAATATCTTCAGAATAAGGACCATGTGTCTTCGACAATGGTGTGTGGTTATTGAGGCCCATGTGTCTTCAGGTGTGGAAATGGTTTTTGTGGACTAGGTGTATGCGGGAGTGGATGTATGCGGTTTCAGACCTATGTGTGTGCGGGTGGGTTGTGGCAGTAGGACTGTGTGTGGGAAGAGTGGAAGTGTCATGACGTTAGATTGTTAGGAATGAGCAGTTAACCAGTGGGAATGTGGTGTGCATGCTACCCAAATGTCGATGTTATTATATTATTACATTATTTTATTTTTATTACTCTGTTGAGTATTCCTTGTAGAGGCTGGGCTGGTTAAAATTCCCTAGTAGGTTCGTGATGTTCTATTGTTTTCTCACATGGGCATTAGTATATTCCCACACTAGTGCACAAGTTGCTTTTGTTTCTCTATAAAGTATACTTGTATGCTCACCCTACGTATGAAAGAATTGTTTTCAGGTTTCTAGGAGGACTTTGAGGGCTGTTCTAGAAATTACTAGCTCTTGTGTTGGGTTAGATGATGTTTATTGTTAGTTTTCTACCTTTTTGGTAAATTAATTGGGGGTTTTTTCTTTCCTTATTTCAGTTTTACTTTTGAACATGCATGTGGGAATGGATTCTTGTCTTGACATTAATCATTTTTCCTCTGTGTTGCTGGGATTACCATTTTATCTCCCAATATTTTTCTATAAAAAATGGGTAATTCCTTCAATTTATGTGAGATTCTATACTCTTGGTGCTAGTTAGCACTATAGGGAATACCGAAGGCGTGACTCATGGGTTATTATCTCTCCTTCACCTTGATGAAGGAAGGGCATGGAACTTTGTCGTCCCTCCCCTCGTCTTGGAGAATGCAGGTCTTGAATGTTAGGTTGCATCTAAGGATGTAGTATTGGTTGATAACAACTTCTATAATTGACACATGATGAATAGAGATATGGGACATCTATTTGGTTAAGTATGATTTTAATACCATCTACTTTAAAGTCTTACATGTTTGACAAATGCACCCCATCTTCAATTATATCTATGGAAAATATTTATATACCAAGATTTTATATAGAGTACATATATGGTCTCATAACACTTGATAATTCATTTAGGATTCATAAGAGAGTGGACACATTTGAATGGAAATACCCCAAGATACAAATAATTATCATTTCATATTGACCCATATTTTTCTCAATATAATGTCCCTTAAAGTAATTTCTATGATTGATTTTCTAGTTCCTTATCTTGAATATATTGGATGTTATCAAATATGGGTGAAATTTATATCACCCGAGGGTTGTGACTATATTCACAATGTTGAGGTAGTCTATATGAGTTGATTTAGACATGTGTCCTAGGGGTTGGGTGGAGTGTGAGCCTTGATGTCCAATCTATTACTCAATTGTTGATAAATACCGTAGAAAATTTCCTTCTTATAGTGAATCATTTCGATGATTTGTTCTTCAAAAAATTTTATTTGTTACCATCCATGACAGAGGTGGAATTTTTTATTGAGTTACTACCATTAAAAGAACAAATTTCAATTTCACCTAACATGAGGGATAATATAATGATGAAAAAGCTCAAGTGGTAGTTAAAGGATTTAGATTCAAATGGTTTCATATTATCTATTACACCCCAGTGTGTTTCACCAATGACATTAATTAAATTGGATGACTGTATGCTCATGTTTTTCAATTCTTAACTAAATTTTATTCATCAAACAATGAAGAAATAATATCTTATTCATCATATAGTCATCCTTTTTATCACCACTAAGGGTAACATGTTTTATTAAATATTAATTTTAGTTCAGTCTATTATTAGGTACATATCATGACATTGAAAATCATGTATATATTATTCTGTAGTAGATATAGATTCTATGAATACATAGTAATGTAATTATATATCAAAAAAACACATGTTTTTATCATATCCTTGACTAATTGGAGTTTCACCTCTATCTATATTAATTTTTGGTGGTCTCCATGGATGACATATCAGGGTAATCAAATACATGACACAAACATTCAACACGATTTTATATTGTTTTCAGTACACTATGAGAGAATCAACTATATTTCAATATTAAAAAATTTTATATTTGGATTGTCAAATTTCACTTATGTTTTCACATTATCTTAGAATATGGAGTATCTATTGACCCATGGATTTTTTTGGTTTATTAGGATCATCGAAATAAATGCGGTTATATATGGAGTTTCACAGGGGTTATTGGATGATACAATACATTTATTCAGGTTTTTTCACACGAACCATCCCCAATTATGGTCGTTATAGGGAAATTCATCATGTTTTTAGGGTCTAAATCATATGAGGAATCCTTTTAGATTTTAAATTGAGAGATGAATTCAGAACAAATATTGATTCTTCAGGATCCTGTAATATGTTTTAGGTTTTTGTAGGACTATTCCATAATCTATCAGTGATTCATTTTTATATAGTTATAAACAGTCACTGTGTATAGAATTCACAATTTATTTAATAAATAAAAAGCTTTACCAAATACATGATTTATAGTAAGTAGGAGTGGATCATTCCAGATAGTTTTTGGGGAAATTATTTTCATAGAGAGTGTTTTATGGTGTATACAAACCACAAAATTCACAAATACATAATAAAATGTTTTAAATAAAATCATTTATAGTGATAGTGGTGTAATACCCATAATCTGATGGGTTTTATCTTGACTATATTAGTAGGATACTCAATTTCAGGGGTTATTCACTAAGACAAAAGACTCAGACACAATAATTTCATGATGCTAGTAGATAACTATAGTTTAGGGACATGTTTTCTATAATTCATCGGGTGGTTCAGTGTAATGGTAATATTATTATTTTAGAAATATAATTTTACTTACCCATTTTAGATAGGGGAAAATCATACATCTTTATAATATTGAGGGATTACTCCTAAGGGATAGTAATTATAGATACCTCAAGAAAACTGGTTGGATCATTGATGGGGACATGATCTTATAAATCAGTCAATGAATTTGGGAACAAAAATAAATCCTATAGTAGTTTATAAGAGAGTTTCATACTTATTAATGGGATGTGCATCCCGATATTACCAATATTTACCTTGATTTACGCTTCCAATATTGGTGGGTAGGGATGAAATACGATAAATATGTGTTTATTTCATGATTTTCAACATATCAACAGGGGAGGAAGAACAATGGTTACTAGTATAAAATTTCCCTCAATTAGTCATTCCTAAGTAGAAATAGGATGCTTTTGATATGGAATTTTTTACGGTAATACCTTGGAATCCTCAATATGGTGACATAGAATTTGTGATCATTGATAGGTTAGTAAATGGCCACCACATAATATCTATTAGAGATATTTTTTTAGTAGATAAACTGGTCAGACTCTATATAATTGATATTATAAGACATCAAGGTATCCCTTGTACTATCATACCATAAAGGGATGATTTCTTAAAATCATGGTTCTAAAAAAATTACAAAAGGCTATAGGTTCACATGTACATATGAGAATAACCTATAACCCATGGACTTATAAAAAATTTGAGCATACAATTCCAGTGCTAGAGCACATGCCTCAAGTATTTGTCCATGATTTTGATTGTTATTTGAAGAAAAACCTAACTGTAACAAATTTTTTATCAATTGATTCCAAGAGACTATACAAATGTATGCATATGAGGCCTTATTCTGTAGGCTTTGTTGTTCAATATTTATTCTATATAGTGGTATGATAGAATTTAATATGGATCAATAATCTCAGTTAGGACACATTGGAGCATGTAATGCTAATAAATAGATGTATGGATATATATTAGTAAAGGTATAAGTCATATGATTATATATGTCAATGGATTATGGAGTTAAATTCATTGGATCTATTCATCTTCCATGTTTGAACTGGGTCGGTGCATTGTAAATTTTCCCAACAAGGTATGATATCACATTATTTCATATTCCATATTGTAGTTTTTTAAAGGGATATTTTAGTGTCTTATCAAATAACACAACCTCATAGACACATGGTTACCTACAAATTATTTCATTTTTCACATTTACATAAAAAATATATATAATTGAATCATCCCTTTCAGATAGATGATGTTAAATTAGAGGCAAATGATTCTTTGAGGAGTAAAGATTATGTATCATGGTTCAGTGCACAATAGATCTCCATGGGAGGTAAATTACATTCATTATGTTTACATGGATTCAATAATGTGTATAATATAACTCCTAGGATATATATTGAATTTTTTTCTCATTCTTGGGAACACTTCTATGATTCTTATCAACCACCCTTAGGGATACTCTAGGATGAGTTGTTTTAAAAAGGTGATTTCATAAAAAAAAATTAATGAGGTTAATATTAGTTAAAGTTCATATTTATCCTCTCTCACTGATCAAATAAAAAATTTTAAAGGGATTCAAAAATTTTAAATAGAATTTATGAATTTTTTTGATTATGGAGCTCTTGTGTTTAGTGAACTAAGATGAATCACATGGTTGGAGTATATTTAGAAATAACTATATGCGTTGACCATGAGGAGCATATTTTGAGGATAAAAATTTTACAAACCATGTCAAGGAGACCACATGAATGTGTGAAATGGTGAAAGTGTGTTACAAAAGATTAATGCATAGTTATCATTTTTTAATTGTACATCTAACTGAATGAGGTGTCGGACAATATGGATAGTAAGAATTCGTAGGTTGTTCTTTGTTTGTCTAAATCTGCCTCCTTCATTGTAAGGGGTGTAAATCTTGAAAGATGCCATTCCATTTTATTGTATACTGTTGACATCCATTTATTCAAACCCTATTACCTTTTTAAATTGTAAATATGTTATTTTTACATTACATATACTAATCATTTTATTATTATTTTCTATCTCATTAATGAAAAATACTCTACATTATTATCAAGATCCCTTATCCTCCTTCCATTATCCTTGGTCCACATCATTAATTGGGCATACAAATCAATATATGGTCATTTCATTTTAGTCAAATCAATAATAATATCATTACATTTATAGAATTAATCATCAATATCTATATACAGAAATATAACTTTTTGTGGGGTAATATTCCAAATTTTAGGGGTATTGATGTATTATTTTAATTTTTTCCTTTACATCTTGGATTAATATACATTACTATTTTAGGAGTAATATAATACCATATAGTAGTTATTCATGTAATTTCATTAAATTTCAATGTTTTTTTTCAATCCCAGTGATGATTCATGTTCGACATTCCAGATGTTTCCTTAAAAATGCGTGTTTTAATAATTTAATCAATATCAATGTGTGAAATTATATGATATAACCATTACATTATATGAGGTCAACTTCCATGACTTGTTCCACTCCTTTTGTTGTGATTTATAATGCTCATGAATTTACAAATAGTGATTTTTTCAAAACAACTATCTATGTGCATTCAGAATTATACAAATTAACCAAACAATAATGGTATTGTAATTTATTTTGAAATTTATATTAATTTTTCTAATTACCTTCCCTAATAAATTATTTGATTGTTGAAAACCACCTCTGGATTATTTCAAAACATTAAATTATTGAGTTTTTATAACGATTTAATGCAATTATGATGGTTTATGAGATAATGGTACAATAAGTGTTGGAAATAAGACTTCACTCTCCCATGATCTATGATGATGGAAATCACATTTAACACTGCTCAATGTGTTGTAAGATATGATGTAATCATTATCCAAATTCAAATACTTGGGTTGATTCCCATATCTATAGTATAATATAAATGTGATTATACATGGAAGTGTTGGTTACACATGCGGTCCAATATAGAAATACATATATTCATATATATATATATATATATATATCACTCTATATATGATTATAATATATATATATATATATATGGTTATATATATATATATATTTGGTCACTTACTCAGTGATATATCAACATAGGTCGTAGTTGGTACAATCAAGACACTATTCAATATAATCCCATGACGAAATGTATGTATATCTCACTATTGCTTAAATTTGATATATTTTCATACTAATCATGTTATATAAAATTCTTTTATTCTAGAAGACATCATTTGTGGTAGCAAACTAGGTTTTACCCACAACTTTTTTGGAACTCATGTTGGTATGTGAATAGGGTTCATGGATGGTGGTAGGTACAAAGGTATACATATAGTTATGCATTCAAAATTATCTCTACTAAGATAGAGAATGGGAGAATACGATCATTATTATTACCATGATGTTATTCTTTATAGAATTTATACTTTTTTTTACAATTTTAAATAATGTTTTATAATATTGCTTTTCTTTTTACGTTTTTTCTCATTTTATAGAGAATGAGAACATGGTATCAGTGGAATATGATGTGGTTTATTATGACTTGTATTTGAATACTATTACAAGGTTGGTCAGTCTTCCATTAAATTCTATTATCTATTTATTATTTATAGATTATATTAATTTTTTCACTATTATTATGAAGTAATAGTAAAATAATATTACCAATATTGACCATTACTGATATTCTGCAGCCTCCAGAGAACAAGGTTGATTTTTTGAGGCTTTGTGACCAATAGTGTTCAGTTTCCTATGAGTGAACCCATTAGGGGATGAAGTAGTAACATATGAATTGGTGTGATCATATTCCCAATAAGGGTAAAAAATCAAGATATCCATTAATGATTGTATTCAATAATAATATATTTTTAAGTTTATGATATTATGATCATAACATAATTTATTCATAATAAATTTATATGGAATAAAAAAATGAATCATGATATAAATATTTATAATTTTAATTAAATTTATTATACGAATGAGAAATCACCACTGATAAATCATGAAGAAATATTTTAGATAACTATAATTAAAAAATGTCATAAATTATTGGCACCAAAATTGGTATATAAAATATTTCATGGGGTAAAGGAAAATAATGATACCATCAAATCATTATGGTCCAGGAAGAAAAAATATTTTTCAAATAAAAAAGGATTAATAAAAATAACATTTTTCTCAAGTGGATCATGAATACCTACCTCTATTCCTTAATATATCAAATGCATCAACTCATTTACAAAAACCATCCCATGAGAAATATATATTTAAAAATTGTCATTTATGGGAAATATAATTTTATTCCTACACATTGAATAGTGGAAAATAAACATATATGTTCAAAAATATCGTAATACATTCACCATATTATTATATTATAACATGTAAAAAGAAATATTATTTCCTTATTATTACATCATTTCATTAATGATATAACCTATAATGAATATATGGGTTTCAAAAAAATCTAATAATTATAATCCTAAAAAACATATAGAAATAATTTTTTTTATTTTATAATACCCTTAGTAATTACCATTGGAGGATTCTATCATATATTAATATTATTTAAAAGTTCATTGATATAATTTATTTTTATAACACATGAATTTAAATTTTTAATAAATTATTTGAAATCAAAAATTATGTAATTTATTTATTCTTCAATTTTATATTGAATATAACCTATACTATTATAAATGGTATATAAAAAACTAATTGGTCATGATGATGAAAAAATCTATTCATGTCAATTAGGTTAAAAAGTAATTCAAATTCATGTTTTTGACAAAATTCAAAAAATAAACATTCAGATACAGATAATAAAATACTATTGAAATGTTTTTACAAAAATATAAATGTTGTTAAAATTATATATAAACAATAATTGGAAAAATTGCATAATATTAATTGACTTTTACATAGAAATCATAGATATATATATTAAAAAATTTCCCACTAAAAGAGGGGTAGTAATAGTGGTTTTATGAATAATATTTTCTTATTATTCTAACATACCATGAAACTAAAATTGTACTAATATACATAAATTTTAAAAATAACAACGAAAATATAAAAATTATTAAAATTTATTAGATAAATATTATATAATTTCATTAATCAAAATTCATTAAAAATAAACATGATTAAAATGGGATTGATACATAAGTCTCTAACATTGAGTATATATTTCAATTATACATGTTCAAACATCCAATATAGTAATTACATATTTATTATAAATTTATTAGCTATATATATATATGTATCATCACATATATGATTTAATAATATCATTTTATCGCCTATTTATTAAAATTTATTTATTAAATCACTACTCCATGTTATGTGTGTTTCATTTTTCAGGCATGTTTTGGATTGATGGTCACAATCAAGGAAAACTGATCCTAGTTCCTTCAAATTCTGATTTTCAATAAATTCATTACATTTATGTATAATAATTTTAATTTCCATTATAAATATATATACAAATCAGTGATAAATAATGATTTAAAACAATTTTGGAGTTGGTAGTTCATCCCTATGAAAACATCTTTATTTTTTATTTTTTGAGGGAATTAATAAAAGAATGGTATTTTATAATTAAATTTAAAGAACCAAAATAATTACACATATTTATTATTTATTCATTAATTTATACCTTACAACCATTGGTGTGATGTTTTTTTCAGAAAAGGACCACATTACTTCATAGAGGTGGTAGTCCGCATGTATGACTGGGTAATGCTTTATTTTAACATATGTTGTAATGGTTGTGGATAAAAACTATCAAATTCTCATAATAAAAATAATTATAATGGAAGATACATAATTAATTATTTTATAATTGATACTATAGATTAATATGTTGTTAAAGAGGAAATAAAATCAAACATACTCTGAAAATAGTTTAACCATTTCGTTGTGAAATCTTCTTTATATTAAAACATATTCCATGAAAGGATGTTTTTTTGAGAATACAAATCACTAAGATTTTGGTAAAGAAGTGTGTAACATGTTATGTTATGTCCTGTATGAGATGCGGCTCACAAAATATGCGAGGAATAGAGGATAAAATGTTCCCATTATTAGTGAGGTGAGGAATATATTGAAATTTTCTAATGTGTTGAAATAATATACATTTATTTATATTTGAATTCGGAATAAAATTAATGTATTTTCAGTATAATATTTTTATAATTATAAATAATATCATTTAATAATATTTTTACATGTTTTTGAAGATGTTATCTCCAATAAATCTATGTTTTTATGCCATGTATACTCTTTTGAAAAATACTAAATTATCAATTTTTTTACTAATAATGGGTCATTAATTTTAACATAAGGATAAATATTAAACATAAATTAACAATACCTATATATTAAATAATATCTTATTCATTTTCCCCATTATAGAATTTTTTTATTTTGAAATAATTTAGAAAATACTTTCAATTATAAAATTTTAGTAATGTCATTTTTAGAAATATTTATTTTAATTTTAAATTAATTTCATGAATATAATAATATAATTTGAAAATAAAATTTTAAAAAATAATGTTACATTATATTTATCATAAAAATCCATAAAAGTTAATAAATTAAAAAAAATAATTTAATATGTTTTAAAAAAATTATATTACTTATAAATTAATTGAATTCATTATAATTTAAAGTATATAATCAATGAAAAAAATATGAAATAAATTACCATGATAAGAAATTTAATTAATCTTTTAATTAATAATTTATTTCTAAAAATATACTCTATTTATCAATATAAAAATATATTTGATATACTAAAGTCAATAAATTGACATTTAATAGTTATCCATTACATATAAAATATAGTTGTAATGATAAATGAAAAATTAAACCAAGTTCATATATATTCAAAAAAATATGATAATGGTATAAATCCACTCATAATATAGGATAAAAAACGTTTTAGTGAAAATTTAACTCATTATCCAAATGTTGTAACCATCTTTTACCTATTTTACCCTTAATGAGGGGGAAAATGTTATCTATTGTTACTATCCATATTTAACTTAAATTATGTTGTATTTATTAACTTTTATTAATAATAATGATTCCAAATCATGAATCCAATATATTATATTTATTTCACATCAGTGGAATAATATAATTTAATATAAAACCAGCATAACATGATCAAAAGAATTATTCTAGAAAAAATGAATTCATAATTACAAAAAAAAAATATACTATAATCATGTATTATGTGTATTATTATTATATTATTTAGTTTTTTCATAATTTTATTTAACTATTGTTAATTTGAAACACATTTTGAAACAAAATGATGCTTCATGAATTGTTAAATTTAAATAATAGATTTGAATAAAAAATCTTATTTCTCATTATTATCTGTAATTTTATTTTTTGTAAAAAACATATTTTAATACTATATTAAATTTTATATTTTTATTTATAAAATTAAACAATTTTTATATAATAAAATTATTATAATTTAATGAATTTATTTTCATAATACTTTTTCTAGAAAAATTTTTCATAACAATTACTCAATTTACATTCAATAACTTTCATTTTCAATCTGATACATTTTATAACATGTGATTTAAATCAATAAATATATAAATATAATTTTATGTAATATTGGAATCCTTTTTTATACCCATAAATTCAATTTATAGGTGAAAACTATCCAAATAAATAATGAAATATCAATAATATAAGGAAGTTTGTTTAAAATATGGTTTCTTGGTAAAGAAATATATCAAAGAAATAAAGTGTATTTATAGATACATGTTTCATAAAAAAATGTGGTGTTACTGTTTACATAATAAATAATTACTTTAAAAGGTTACATTAGCTCAGTTCCATTGATCTCAACAGAACAAAATGGGAATTTTTAGAAACATTGTATGTTCAAGTCCACTCAGAACAATTTTTTCCGGAATATATATTCATATATAAAGGAAAAAAGAAAACATTTTATAAAACTTTGAAATATATTCTCAGGATGAATCATTAAAGGATTTATTTAGAAATATTCTTGTATTGTAAGAGCTTAAAATATTCTTCTCTTCCCAACTCTTCAATATCTATCTCATGCAACTGTATTTGATTTCATTCATGCCCAAAATCAATATTAATTCTTACAACCCATTTGGAGTTTTTAGTGGAACTCATTAGGTAATTGATAATTATTCACATAAATTATAAATTATGGTAACATGCTAAAGGGAGATTTCTTGGTAGTCTTATATAATCGTATTTCATCATCAATCTTTTTAAACCACTCATTCTTGTTGGGTTGCACTTTATTTTCCACTATACCTTATATTATTCTATTAGAACCCTATGAAATTCCCTAGGATTATAGGTATTCAATGATTATGTGTTGTGGTGTACTCTATATTTTTTATTTAAGAATTTATTCTTGTTTTTAGAGAGGTGGGTTATTTGGTCATCTATTAATTACCAATTATCTCAAAAAGTAAGTAAAATATTTTATTTTATAAATTCTATAACATTTTGGTAATTTTTTTCTTATAAAATTCACATAAATAAACATGGAATAATATTACAGTACAAATAATATTGGAGAAAATTTGACATTGGAAATGGCCCCATAGAATCTTATCCTCACACATCAAGTATTTCCATGAAAATAAATGTTTCTAGGGAATATCATGTATTTTTTAAATCCCACTAGTAAACTGGTGTGGTTGTCATTTTTTAACTCAATCTCATTTTTATAAATATTATTTCTAAATAAAGAAACTATTAAAAAATTGTAACTATTCTTTGATTGCCAAAATGACCACTATAAGAATGAATTTGTAATAATATTAGGCAATAGTTATAAGATTATTTATGGATACCAATCATTATTACATAATCAATATATATATAATATATATGTGTATTCCTAATAATAAAAAATTTCTTTTTAAATTTTTTATGTAATTTTTCATTGTAAAATAATGGAGGTACATGTGGTGGGATATAAAAATCCCTAAATCAGTAAATTATAGAACATTAGTTGAATTATACCACTGCTCTATCTAAAATGAGGTATCCAAGTTTTCTTTATAAGTATTCTTTTCCTATGATGTGTGAGTCAGTATAACAATGTTGTTTGAAATATGTTTCTCACATGATTTCATGTCACTAATAACTATGTATAATTATTACCATTTAAACATCCATCTCAATAGTTCTAACTACTCATTATCCCTATAAATAATGTAATTGAATGTTTTATGATCATCATATATAGTAAAATTACTTCCTAAAATATATGATACAGATTTACTAATGGAATTTGTAATAAAAAAACTACATCACTTTTGTTGTAAAATTGATGTGAATGGTTTATAGGGTCTTGGATTCCTATTTTATCAATTGTGTGTGTACGCCAATAATCTTGAAGATTTAATTACCACAATTCTATTAAAATAAACACAAAGTAGATTAGTAGAATGCTTCTAGTTTGGGTGGAATATTGTTGGGGTATTGGTTATGGTCACTTTTAAATTATCAAAATTTATCATGTATGAATCAAAAAAATAACTCATTTTCATTCACTATTATGGTGATCAATCAGAAAAAAATCATTATAATTTTGATAATAAGGCTTCAAAAAAAATCAACCATTCCCATAAAATGATTTAATGTTACTCAAAGTGGAGTTGTCTGGAATTGATGAAATAATAGTAATTTTGGACTTTTCCTCATTTGTTTTAGCATTTTATGTTTTCTCGACCAAGAGAATTCATTTTTCTATAATAAAAAGGATTTTTTTACATTCAAATAAAAAATTTCCATATGATTATTTTTAAATCATTTTTCCCCTCTCCAATAATCATTGATAACAAGTTCCATTGAAATTAATTTCATTATATAAACCTACAAGAACATCTCAATTATATCTTCCAATATACATACGATGAAGTGATGATATGTACCTTATTGATTGCATATAATGAAATAATCCTCTAGTATGAAAATATAGTAGTGGAACATGTAATATAAGTCTTCTATTAGAATTCTATACTAGTTAATACCTTACAATACCAATAAAATATGTTATGGAAATAAAAATGAGACACCATTGCTATAGTCTCCAACATTTAGTATAAAACCATATGGTTTGGTCGTTGTTGCGGGTCATATGGTTTAATATTCTATATAAAAGGTCATTGTCTTGTTAATCATCGTTCTGGTGTTCAATAATACATTATTTTTATTTTTCACAAGCATATATTCAGGTTACATTCATAGTAATTAGATGTAACTCTCTAATTTGGAGTCTGATATGGTGTATATTATACTAGATCCAAAAAGTCATTCTACTTATTTTTTAACTACTTATATAAGGGATTTAATGAGAATTATATTAAGTGGTGTCTCTAGAATAGTCTCATTTTAAAAAAAATTCATATTTGTGGTAGGTATAATCGCTTTTCCCCAGATGTATAAAATATTTATCTATTGTTTTTACTCAGAATTTGAGGAAGATGTTACTCTTTATTGGGATATAAATTCATTGAAATTATTACATGTATTTTTTTCCTTCAAATTTTCATATTCTATTTTTCATTGGGGGGGTTGTGATGATTCTTAGGATCAGAAGAATTTGAATAGATGGCTATACTTATAATAGAGGGATAAATTTTGAATTAAAAATCATATTTAAAAAGTTTAAACTAATTAGAAAAGAATCCTCTTAAAGGAAGGTTATCATACTCAATCTCTGGCCAACGAACAAAGTTATAGAATTATAAATTGATATTTTCTAATTATATTAGATAGAAAATAATAATTACAATTGATCTGATTAGTCATTTTATATTGATCATAATCATTATGGATCAGACTAAATCAATATATTATTATTATCTTAATGAGAGTAATACAAATAAGACACTTAAAATAAAAATATGAATAATATAGTTTATGTTATATTTAAAGCATCACAGTTAAAAACATGTAATAATAAATAACACAATAGCTATTTAAACTTATTAATGACATAAAAGTTATATTAAAAATATTAAAATATTTTATCCCAAAGAGTATGGTTCTTAATTAACCTAACTAAATCTATCCCATGTTTTCACTTATAATAAAGTAAATCTCTCATTACTAAGAAGGTACTCAAAACTATTATAAAAATTTCAATTCCTTTCCATCCCTAGAATCCATCGATTCAATGATCAGCCCTGTCATTATAGCACACGAATTTCTCAATCTGATTAATTAGATTCAATATCCTTCTATCCCTAGAAGACCTCTATTATAACAATGATCCGATGTGAATATAGTTCCAATAGTTCTTAAGGAATCAACCATAACGAGGATTCCTAAAGAACATAAATCTTTAATTAAATACAAATTAATAATAATGAGAATTTGAAACTATGTATTCTTTATAAGAATTGAGAGAGAAAATTCATTTGATCCAAACTATTCAAATGTTTCAATATTTATGGAAAACACCCAAAGGTCATATTTTCATGTTTGTTGCAATTGACTCAAATGAATCTCACATGAGATCTCATTATAACTGTATTTAAAAAAAAAATTGATAAAATCCATCATAGTGTTAAAGATATTTTTTATACTATAGTCAATATATTTTTTTCCAATTACAAACAGTTTTTAGTTGGCTGGATATCCATCACACTATAAATACAATAATCCTTATGAGTATTTATTCAATTTTATTAGTACTACTATTAGTTCCCTAGTTAGGACTATTTTTAGTATGATATACAAGACTAAAATCTATATTATGGTCTAATAAAGGTATGTCTGATTAATTGGACACACATTAATTAAAATGATCACCTAGATAAACATAATGTTTATATTAATATTTCATTTTGAACTTTTTCTATATATGTTAAATGAAATTTAATTCTACAAATACATTCAAAAACACTTGGGATATAAAAAATAATTAATATAGTTCTACCAATATATTTTTGATTTACAAAACAAAATGAATGAATATTTAAGATATAAATATTTTGAATCAACAATATTACCCATTTTAGAAATCAAAAACCATATAAATTATATGGAGAAAACAAAATTGGAAAACATACATTCCTTTTATAATTTAGTAATTTGAAATTAAATGTCATTCATTAAACCTTTACTCCCCTAGAGTTTGTAAAAGTTCTAAATACAATGTTGAATATGATGTATTTTTATAATAGTTCTTCCAATAATAAAAATTCTCCACCTAAGGATCTAATTCCCCCTTATTGATGTATTCCTTTTTTGTGAAATAAATCCCTCTTTATATTTTAACTTCCCCTTTATATTAAAACTCTCCATTATTGAATACATCTCGATTTTTTTAAAATTAATCCCCCATTTTTTATTTTCCAAAATGAATGGGATGTAGTAGGGAGTTTCCTAAGACGATATCGAATGAACTAAAAATATATGAAGTAATTCATTTAATTAAAAAATCATTTATAAAAAAATATGAACTAACTATCAACCATTATGTTGTTATTCAAATAATGAAACATAATTATTCTTCAATTGATATATCCTATTTTGATTTTGTCCACATTGATAAATATAAACATGTTCAAATATATAATTATCATGTGTACCAGGAAATTAAATACAAAAAAATATAATACCTTCATTTTATCTCAATTTATTTTTGGGGGAACTAAGAAATCATTAATCCATAGTGAAATTACTTGATTATAATTTTTAAATTGAGATACATTTCAGAACATATAATAATATAAAAAAAGTGCCTTTGGATCTGGTTTTATAATCCATAACATGATTATTTGGAACCTTCTGAGATGGAAAATATTCCTCCACTTATGATGGTACTCCAACTAGATCAGGATCATTCTTATATGATAACATGCACCACATCCCATTATTCTTGAAATAATAACTATTTTTTCTATCAACTATCATGAACTGAATAGACACATTCAACACATGAACTATGTCTGGGTAGTAATGATTGAAATACATATCAGGTTTCCCTACACATATAAATTTAAATCCATTAAAATATATTATATTTTTAATTTTGAGTCAAATTTCTCATACCAAAATTATTCAATCAGTATATCCCTTAATATGAATCACATGAAAAAAATATTCCATAGTTTTCATCAGTATTGATATTGAAATAGAATATTTCATAAATAGAAAACATATCAGACTGGTTACCTTTGGGGGTGGACTATATTTGGAGTGTAATAAATGAACAACTGAAGTGGGACATGGGTGTGTTCCTCCATTATATAGGCAATGGGGTGTCTATTTTATTTCGATAATAAATCAAATGGTTTGGATTGAATATTAATTTGATATGATGGACCGGATCCCAATAATGTTTTAAAATAAATTTTGTACTCGTTAAATTTTTAATACATCTATTGGATTTAGAATTATTCTTATTGGGAAATGTTTTAATTTTTTTTTAAAAAAATGTTATTATAAAATCTAATAGTATTAAAACAGAAAATATTGCAAACTAATCTTAATGAAATAGTTCAAAATACTTAAAGAATATATGAGTACCATTAATATTGGAAATTTTTATCAGTATGAATATCATATTTTTCTTGTATTTTTAATGTGATTACAATAGTTATAAAAAAATAATGAATGAATAAATTTTTTTGAGTATGATAAGTAAACTTGATTGTTTTTAAAAAATACTAAATATAATTGTTTTTAAATATAAAACTTAATATGATTGTTTTATTATAAGAAATTTTTAAATTTTTTTTAGAAACATTGATTCTAGAATTGTTTATTACATTAAGAGTGGAGAAAAATTATTGTGAATTTTGGCAAAAAAAATTAAACAATTATGATTATAAATCATTATGAAAATGTTTTTAGAAAACTATTATATTTATTAATTAGAAAATTATTATACAAAATTAAAAAATCAAAAAAAATCTAACATATGTACTCTTTTTTGATTAGGATATACCTAATGTAAGGATATGGGTAAAAATGTACTAGATATGAATGATTACTTAATATTGATCATTCCTTGATTTTTTTTATATACTCAAATCAATATGAAAATGGAGTATTTTTAGTAATGTCATCATATTGATATTGAATTCAAATTACTTATAAAATTATATATCTTTTATGTTGTTGATCTTGAAGGAAATTGTGTATTATATCGATATTCTTTAAATTTGAGTGATTTGATGGGTTTTTATGTAAATAAATGGTAACTTTATTGTAAAAATTTATATTAGTATTATTAAAACACATGAAATAATAATTGAGTGTGTGTTCCATCCAAAACACATGATCACAATGACATCTTGATGCCACATATATAGATTCAGTAGTTGATTGTTCTACTATAGTTTGTTTCTTATAAGGTCAAAAATTTAAATAATCTACTAATAAATAAAATATTATATATGTTTATTTACTAACTATTCTATATCCACTAACGTCAGCAACAAAAATACTATTTAGTTCGAAAACATTTTTAGAAGGATAGAGAAGGACTAAATACATAGATCCTTTAACAGAATAGAAAATTCATTTTATATATTTCAAATGGGATAATTTTTTAATTTCTTGATATCATTCACATAAGAATACACAAAAATATTAAATCTTGATGAATAGTAATTTTGAAATGTAAACATCCTATCATACATCTAAATGTTTTCTAATAAACATGTTTCACAACATCATTAAGACATAATATATTTGATATACTATTTAGAGTACAAATATATTTATTAATCTCGTATCCCAATTTCATAAAAAGATATATTATATAAATATGTTGAGATATTAATTTTCCTTTTAGTTTTGTAAATTTTGACCATAAAAGAAATATGTTAACTCACCCATCATACACATTTCAAAATAATATATCATATAATCTACAAAAAAACTATTAAATATTGTAGATTTTATCTGAATATAATGTCATTAACATAAATTTGAACAATTAAAATATTATATTGACTTATTTTATAAAAATTTATCGATCCATATCTTACAGAACAGAATTATTTTATAAAAAGGTCAAATTAATACTTCATTATATGCTCTAGGGTATTTATTAATTCCATAGAATTAATTTTTATGATTAAAATAATGTCTTGGATATTTATTATTTTTATAAAACAGGTGGTTGTTCAACAAAAAAATCTTCTTGAACATATTTTTTACAGAAAAAACACCACATTCAATAAGAAAAGTTTGATTTTAATTAATTCTTCCAAAGCATGAAGAATTAATATATCATAAAATCATGCATCTAGTATATTGGTTAGTTCATAATAAATTTCCTTAGATTGATTAGAACCCTATGCAACATGTTTAGATTTAATTATAATAGTTATTTCATTTTAGTCACACTTTTTTGAGAAAACACATTTTACTCAAATAATAGAAGTTTATGATGGTGTTCCGACTAAAGTATATTATTTTTTCATAACAAATTAATTTATCTCATCTTTCATATCATTAATCCAACACTTATTACCTATATCCACATTAGGTTATTTATGATCTAGTTGGGATAATAATGTAGATGTTTAATTTCATTCCTAATTTAAATTATAGTTTTAAATGGTTGATTAACATCACCAATGATACTTTCATTAGGATGATACCTAAGTAACAACTGAATTATTGGTTTTTGAAAAAAAAATTCATCAATTATTTGAATGAAATATTCATGAGGAATATATTATGAGGAATTTTCTTAAGTTACTACATTATGATAACATAATTCTAAAAATCATTGAAAACAATTTTTGAAGTAACACATGATGTCTTAGTTTGAGGTTGTTTGAAGAAATTAGTTTTAGTTTCATCTAATTAAAGTCCAACTCTTTCTTCAACAAAAAAAAATTTATTAAAATCTCTATAATCCATTGATGTAGTGGAATAACTAAAAATATTCCTTCATCCTAATTTAGTGAAAATATATATAAGGTATTTTTCATATTTACAAAGAATAACAGGCCAAAAAATGTTTTAACTAAGAAACGTTGGTTTTATTCCGATTTAAAACTCATAAGAGTTCAATTGTCAAAATGATTGATAAAAACTCTATTTATAGTATAGAAGGATGTACTAACTCATTTATCCCAAAAATATTTGGAAACAAATTTTTCACTCTGCATGATTATAGTTATTAGTGGAAGTATTATATTTCTTATATTAACTACAACAATTTTCTGGAGTGGTCTAGATAATGAAACGTTATGTTTAATAACTTTCATAATAAAAAATTTTCAAAACCAATATTTAAAAATTCTCCACCGTGATATCTAGGAATATATTTCAAGTGAATCTATTTCCCAGTTTTAACATTGTCTATAAATGTTATAAAATTTTTATAGGATTCAAATTTATTTATGAGAAAATAAACCATATATATATCTAGAGTAATCATCAAAAAATATATATACATAGTTTTCCCCCCAATAATCCTTATTATTTTAGACTAAATAAGTCAAGTTACACACAATATTATAAACCAGATGTCGAGAAATAATTAATAGATTCAAGAATGAATTCTATTTTATATAGTATTTATAATGGTCATTGTTTTATGATATATCTATCCTATATTCTTGAAGATAATTAAAAATTCATTTTATAGTAATCATTGATATGTTTCCAATATAAAATATTTATAACATTCTATTATATATCCAAGATCAATCTTCCTTTTCAATATGGTGAGGTATCTTTTGTCTCCTAATTTTTTAATGTTACATGTGTCGACATTATCATATCGATTGGTAGAAGGAATAAATCCATCCTTAAAAATGTGTACTAATCATTTCTCAATGCTAAAAATCACAAAGCAACCTTACTCAGGTAATTGAATTATGTTATATTTTATTTCTTATTACATTATTCAAATAAAACAATTTATATAATAGTACTTTCTATAAGGACAATGTTACATATTCTTATAATCACTCTGTGAGAATTATCTATGAATGTTACTTTTCCAAATATCAGTATTATTGTTTTTATGAATATGTCACTCTTTCTAGTCATGTTTCTATACATCCACTATTCATGTATCATATATTATTTATATTTCTACTATCCTTTTTCCATTAAAACAAAAATAATAGGATCTCTGAATAAAAACGTATTAATTCTAAAATTTTTAGAAAATAAAAACGTTGGTAACCAAATTTCTATGATTTTTTTTAGAGAAAATGTCATTTTTATTTAAAAATAGGCATTATAAAATCATAGTGTCTGGAAATTATTTATTTATCAATCAATGTTCTAGTGTCCAATATTTTAACCCTTAGATGAAAATTGTGAAATTTTATGGAACAAAGAGACTATTTCCGAAGGAATTTTTTATAGGTAAAACATATTTCATAATTGTTACTCTGAGGATTTATTTTTCTCAACATTTTATGAAAATTTTAATTTTTACTGGTTAAATTTGAATAAAAATTCATTAAAGGAAAAATTTGAGATTTTATATTTACAAATAAATTTTAATGCACCTTAGTAATAAATTTTTATCTATGTTTAAAAAAACTAGTTGTAAAGTATTTTTCACAGAAACTATGTTATAACAATATTTTAAAATACTTTCTTTTTAAGAAATAGCCATATAAAAATCTTTATAAATATTTGATATTTAATTTTTGAAAACATTTATCCTTGAACAAACTTAGAATTTTTATCTGTATTATTATAATTACTTTTACAAATAATCCAATTCTAATTTTTTAAATTTTGGAAAAATAACAATCCTCGTCATAATTTGGTTGCGTATTATAGTATGTTGACTAATATTTTTCATCAAGATATGAAAAATATTTATCTTTGGGATGATTAAAATTTATGTATATGTATTAAGGATTTTATTTATTCATAAATTATCCATGAATAAATGATTAATGATAGGTAATTTAGGAATAGAAATATAGTTCTTTATTCAACATGTTTTTCATTAGATGTAATATAAAAAGAATCACCACCATTGGAACTAATTGATTCAGAATCCATAAATGTTTCATGGAATTAATATTATTTTAATCACATGGAATTTCTTCCTTATTATTTTACTTTCTATATTTCCTCTTCTTCATTATAAATTTTGGACAGTTTTTTCTAGCTTTCATGCATTTATATAAATTGACATAATTTTTTTTATCTGTTGTATACTTGTTAACTTTTTTATAAAAGTATTACCAATAAATGTTTTTGAATAACGTTTCCATAATCAATAATTTTTTTAACTAATTATAGGAATTTTACAAACTTATAGAATAATATAAAATAATAATATTCTTCTTATTTGATGAATTTAAAACTTTTCTACTTTTGAAAATTAGAAGGTAAGGTAGAAGTTCAAGGAATATCAACACCTCTTCATTTCTTTTCTCTTTATTGGGATCTCTTTTATGTGTAACATTTTATTTCATGAGGGTTCCAATCAATCCATTCATTGAATTATTATTCATATTTTTGGTCTCATAAATAGATATTCTTTTTCATTACCATACATTGAGAATAATATTAATAATCTCCTCCACCATAATTTTATCACTGTTACCATTTTCACCAAAAAATTATAAATAATTTATAATAGTTATAAAACTATTTTTCAACTTTAAATATGATTCTCTATGTAATAAATCAATGTTTTGGTAGTCTACTATAAGAATAGATATTCAAGTCTCACTAATGTTTTAAGTAACAAATTTTTTGACTTTAAGATTTTTTTCATGTACTATTTGTAGCTTCACATGTGGATATCTTTACATATATACTTAATTTCATGGTCCTTAACAATTTATACCTTACTTTGTAATTCAACCAGTACTATTTTTTTGTGTTGTGTAAATGTATTGACTACCATATTAGGAATCTTTTAGTCTCATGTATTCATAAATAAATTATAAACTCTTGTATTGATAACAAAAGTTATCATCATATCCCTCCATTACACATAATAATAACCATCCATGATAAGTGGTCTGTTGGGATTTAGATTTTATATAGAGCATATATTAAGATATTTAATCTGAAAATATTATATATTATTTCCAAAAATAAATGTTAGAATTAAAAAATCATTATAAAAAAATAAATCATCACATAACAACATGGAATAATTAAATAATGTAAAAAAAAGCAATCTAAGAAGGAGAATAAACTAACTCTAATACCAATTGTAGGATTTAAGGAATTATCAAAGATGGGAACATAAAATTGATGGGGGTGAATTGTAGTCTAAAATAATTATTTTATGTAGTTAAATCTAATTAACACACAATCCTCTTTATGTTAGGTAATTGAACTCAGACTCAACCCGATTAAAACATTCATAGGATCAAAACGTGAACCAATCCAATTATATCATATTGAATGTTATAATCCCAATGGGTGTGATTAAACAGATTACCTTAATTGTAATGATAATGGATCTAAATAAAAAAATGTATTTTTATTATCATAATCAGTGTAACATAGATAAAAAATGAATAGAAAATTGAAAACTACAAATCATAATCTATTAAATAAATTGGAATATAAAACTTTTAAAAATAAGTAATACAATAGATATGTAAAACTAAGAATGAGTGAAGATTTATATTAAAATATTAACCTCTTTTAACATGAATAGAATGGTAGTCTATAACCCTTACTAAAGAAATCCAATATTTTATACATATAGTAATGTTTTTGTTTTGAAAATATAATGTCGTTGATATGATAATAATAATTGATATGTATTCTTATAACTATAATCCATTAATACGATGATCAACTATTAATTTATAGCAATTTAATCCCTTGATCTGATGGATCTAATTCACTATCTACCTATCCATAGATGCACTCAATCATAAAAAATAATTGGATGTTAATAAAATTTCAAATTTTCATATTGAGACAACCCTAACATTTTCTCATTAAGAATAAAACCATCTAAAAAATACAAAAGTTAATGACCTATTTGTTTAGAATAATTATTATTTAGATGACTTGAGTGTAAGAATTTATTTTCTCTAGACTCTTTAATTGATACAATATTTATAATAAAATTCTCTAATTTGATATTTTTCATGTTTGTTGCTAAAATCTCAGATAGTTTGTTCTTGATAGCTAATCATAAAATGAATGTCTAATATATTATTGAATAACATTCTCATAATGTTAAAAAATTAATTAGTTTGGAAAAAATTGATTGTATTGTGATTATAAAATTAGATTAATACAATATATATTCTAAACAATGTCAATATGATAATCTGTATGAGTGTTAATGTAACATCTTTCCTATCATCATTTCCTTGAGAGGGAAGTGGAACGCTACATAGCCTTAAGAGACATCCCTAAGATAGAAATTGATGGAAATAAATGATAAGGGATTCATTAACAATTGGAGGTTTATTTTTCCATTTAAACGAAAAAAGAAAAACAGGGGAAAAATAAATAATCCACTACATAATTGATAATATCAAATAATGAATACTCAATGAATTACCATTATATAAAATTAATCCTACAAAAGAGTAATACACCAGAATACTAGAAAAAAAATAATTTACATTGCTAAAGACTACCAAAAAACCCAAAGAATCCAAAAAATTACCCCAACCCCCAACAATGCTCAATGATTCAATCAACGCAACAATCCCAGTATCACTATACACCACTAGAGAAGTGTGATACTTTAACTTCTACCATTTCCAGATTAATGATATCTTCAAAATAACAAACGTTCTAATTTATGGTTGAGTCTTGAATCTCAGGATGATTTCCCAAAATGAATTCCCTACTCACACTAATAGGATATATCATTTTAGAACATTTATATAAAATAATTTATACTAAAAAATTTATAATAATTTATATCTATAGATGTCAAAATAATAAATCAAAAAAATTTACATAACCCAAATTTGGAATAATATAATTATTCAATGAAAATAAAATATTTTTCAGAATAAAAATATGTTAGAAATATTACTTTTTTTTATTATGAATTTCTATTAATGTCATAATTATTTTAAATACTTGCTGAAAACTAATATACTACTTCAACAAGAAGTGGAAAAATCAAGTAAATATTATTAAAAAAAATAAATTAAATTTTTTGTCAGTTAAATTGATTCATGAATGGTCGGGGTAAATATAAAATATTATTGATTTATTAATTCATTATATTTTAATTTAATTATTTTCATGTTGTTTTAAATTTTAAATTATTTTAGTTATCTTAAAAATAAAATTAATAGTATTTAATGTAAAATAGTAATTTTCTAAATTTTTGCAATACAATAAAAATCATGATCTAGTTTTACTGGTATGTAATATGGTTTAAAATGTAATTCCTTATATATTTAAAATAAAATTTTATCATTTAGTTAATATTATGTCCATTCAATATTTAAAATTTTATTATAATGATTAATGGTAAAATTAGATAACCCAAGAGATTAAATAATGTAATGATGTTTGAAATGATATATATATATATATATATGTATGTATTAATTTCATTAGGTGATTAAATTATGCCTATTTTCATTATATAATTTATAATGTTCTATTTTAGAATAATTTAACCTATTTTTAAAACATATTATATTATAAAACTTCATGTATTTCCTAAAATTAAACTAATGATATTTTATATTAGAAATTATTTTGTAAAATTATATAAAATTCATTGAAATACTATATTAAAATTTTTTGATGGAATATCTATTAATATATCAACATTTTTTTTTATTTTTTCATCTTTCCTTTTACAGTAACTTTCATTACCCCTAATATGTAAAAAATCATGACATCTTTGTAATTGTAGAAAATTTTTATCGGGGTTAAAGGTAGGTGATACAGGATAAAAAACATAGACCAACAAAATTTTCAATATATATTGATATATATTTACAAATTTAATTTATATATTCAAAATATATAAATTTTGTGACACAAGAACCCAAAAATTGATTTATATTAATATAATAATTTTACAGACTACATGAGTCCCACTCCCCTAACATATAAAAAATAACCTCATATAATATCTTTATAAAATATTTTGATCCTTATATCTTGGAAAAAATCTTTGTAATTTTCTTCTAAACATTAATATTTATTAAATCTTGGTGCTTATCTTCACAAAAGACCATTCCAAAGGTCCTCATCATTGAATGTAGGGAAGGTATCCCAAAAAAGGGAATAATCATATGTCACATCATTAAATATATATTTTTTTAAATCACTTAAATTGATTCTAAAATAATTAAATTGGTATCATGAATATAATAAATTTTTATTTTGATGTGTTAATCATAATTCACTTTCTTTCTGTCCACTAGAAAATGATAATGTCTTTATTGAATATGCGTAGACTACCACATCCATAAAGTGAATTAGATTTTTTTACATTTATGATTTAGGTATAAATTAATAAAGTTTTATTTAATGAATATATAAGTTATATTGGATATAAATTTAATTTAATAAAGGGTATTTATTAATTATATTTAATTAATTTTATCCAATGAAAAATGTATATAGATTCTATGGGTATGTAGGTGATGCTGAACGATGTAAATCTTATTTCTATCTAATAATTTTTTGATGATTATAAATATATATAGTTAATACATTATATATTTTATAATATTTTCAATTTTGTATATTATTGAACAATAATAAATGTAGATGGACTAGAACTACAAAACCAAAACTCCCACGGAAAATAAAACTGTGAACAAAAAAACATAATATTTTTCATAAATAAAATATTAATAAATAAAATATTAATAAATAAAAGATAGAATTATATAAGTGGATAATAATTGGTATCATAACAATTTAAATTATTAAATTATATAATTATAAAGTATTACATTTTTATATATTTGATATTAGATAACTTTTTAATCACATCGAACATGAGTTAATGGATTCTTTTTTCACTTTTATTAATTTGAGATTTATTATACATTCAAAACTTCTTTCCATGTTTTATGTATATAATATTAACAATTTTATATTATATTAATATAATTAAAATTTTGGGGATTATTAATTCATTAATTGGTCAATATTTTATGTGTTTTTTGGTTCAGAAATTAAAAAATAACTAATGTAATTGTGTTGAAAGGACATTGTTTATCTAGTATGTTAATGATTATATTTTTTAGAATAATATTTTTTGAAATATATCTCAATTTTAGAATAAATAATCTTTTATAATTTTTATTTTCTTAATATTATATGTTTTTTATTCATTATATTATCTATAGGAACCTATAAGATGAAAAAAATGATTTCAAGGGGAACATTCTTTATTTCATTATTCTGATGAATATCTTATTAATTATATATTAATGGTTTATAAATAAGGATTCAACAATATTTATTATAATAAAATTTTAATGATTAATGTAACTTTTTACAATGAATGAAATTTTAAAAATGATTAAAATATGTAATAATATTTTTTTTTCAAATGAGGTACTATTGAATGTTTTCTAAAAGTGATAAAGGAATAATTCCAAAAATTATTATAAAATGATTGTAATATTTTATGGTATTGAATTTTGAATGATTTCAACCCTGAAAAACATTTTTCCATGTTTAATGGAAATGAAAAAATCAATTATATATTGTGTATTATTATATTTAAAATTATTGATTCAACAGGAAATGGATATTTTTCTTAATAAATATTCTAATTTTATTTTCAATTCATTTTTTATACATGATATCACACATTTATGTTACTTATAAATTACTATGTATGTGATCTAATGATATCATCCATATTAATTCATTGGATTTTAAATTATGATGATGATTTAAATATGAATATAAAAATAACATTTTAGTCTCATGGGTTAATAATGTATTGATGAATAATTTTAGATTCTAATTGCATTTTATTAGATTATGTAGTGATGAAATTTTTATAAAACTTATTAATTAATCATATGTTGTACTATAATGAAACGATTAAATGTTTATGAAACCCACATGATTTCCTTTGGTAAATCGATGATGAATGTTTTACTATATATTTTCATAGTAATGTTTGATTTTCAAAACATAATTTTTGTGATAAAAATTATATATCAATAAATTTTGTTAGGTATTGGTGAATATATCATGATATAATATGTTCTGGAGTGGTTTTCAACCCATTCTAATCAAGGGAATTTTCAACATTCACATGTTGTGATAGAACATATAGTAATGATATATTGGAATGGGGAGTGAACCCATTCTACTATGAGTGTCTTGGATGTATTCCTTGACTATGGAAAATATTATCTATGATAATGTGTATTCTAAATTCAAGAAATTATGATAATATTATGATCTCATGGGTAAAATTATTTCATTCTTTAATAAATTTGTTCCTTACGAACCTCTATAATTTATTCCATTATGGAATAATATGATATATTATTTTCATAACATTATTATAAAATTTAAAACATCATTATTTCATACACATATTCTTTTTTAATTGTTTTGTGATCCTTTATTTATCCCTTTCTTACACATACTGATCATCTTATCCCAGACATTAATACATTTTCCTTCCACTAGTTATGAATAATGGTTTTATGCCGGGTATGTTTTGGATGATTACTTTATGGGAATCTATTTTTTGGATATTATTACAATCATTCATGATATTAGAAGATTATGTATCTATTAACGATAAACAAAAACCCTGTACATTTCTAAAATGGATAAATTTTTTATAAAATTAACATTCATATATTAGATATATAATATATGTATGAATGCTTTCAATTTATATATATTTTTTCCAACACATCATTTTGAAAAATAACTATATAATCTCATATCATTAAAATATTCATAAATAATATAAATTATATATAATAATGAATTATAAAAATACTAATCTCATAATCATATATTATTTTATATCTATAGATTTTTGTTCTGAGATATTAAAAATAATATCATTCATCCCATCTTTTGGAAAATTAATTGTTCTTATACTGAATCCAAATATTTATGATTAGAAAATAAGAGTACCTAATATCATTATTTTGGTGTTCCTGATCTAGTACACCTCAATTATGACTGAACATAAATCAATATATATATATAGCACACAACATTTCATTCTAATGGTAAAATACATATGATTAGTGGCAATATATTATTTAGGGTGACTACACACCCTTAGTATATATATATCCATTTATAATAGATGAAGAAAAATATAATTATAATGCACAAAAAAAACCAAAATTAACAATTATAAAATTTGGGATCCTTTTTTAAATAAATGATAAACTTAATTCTATAATATAAGTTGTATCCCTATTTTCATGAAGGAATACTAAAAAAAATCACTCAAATAATGAAACATTATTTTGAATCCATAATTGTGATAAAAATAAAAATATAAAAACCTAGGTCCCAAGTCCCACCTATTTTCCATCTTCAGTCTCTACATGCTAACAAAATATTATCCATAAAAATATAGAACTAAAATATACATATTCCTCTATAGAATAAGATTTATTCGGTAATGGGGTTCCTAAGTAGTGTATGAGTATAACTAAATAGGAATCCACCACAAAATTGCCAAAAAATATATATATTATAACCAAGGGAATTCATAGTGTGATATGATATTAAATTAATTTACGTTGTTAATAAATATAAAAAATGATAATTTATTTCTTTTCAAACTACAATACTAACTTTTGGTGAGAAAACCTACATTGAATAATGGTGAAATATATCAAAATTAATTTAACAAAATATTTGGAAGATAGAAGATTTCATTCCTAATTGTATAAGGATATAATCCCATAATGTGTCATTTCTACCATTCCTAACTATGTATTGAAAATAGTGTAGTTGGACCCAACACTTTATTAGTGTTAGTCCAAAGACATTATGAATTGAACAAAACTTTTGATAAAAACAATGTTAAATAAAAACCCATGATTTTTTCTATCTGAATTCAAAGGCATCTTCACCCCATTCTAATAATATAATACCATGATGAAAAAGATTTCCCTATAATAATAGACATAGTTATTAGGATTCATATGTCTCTAATAATTGCAATACTTATAGAATGTTGAAAATGGATACTGAGTTGACAAGTTAATGTATACTTGATCAGAGTATCTTCGCAGTTAGTAAAAGGGTGAATCAATGCATATCTATTATGTCTCATCCTAAGGGAGTCATTACTGGTTCATAACATCATTATAAAAATAATATATTTGAAACATATTAATATAGTCTCACTCTAGGGTCATTTAAACATAGGCATTGAAACATTACATAATAAGGGAAATGAAAATTCATGAATTCATAGCCCACTAATAGGTATGCAGATTAGGTCCATCATGATCTTTTCAGTTATTTAACTTGATTTGACCTGTTATAACCAGTAGAAAATTTTAAAATAGTCATCACAAATCAATGTTAAATTTGTTTAAAATAAAATTCATACACATTTTAAAATCCTAGATAACATGGGATAGAATCCTAGGTCAATGTCTATCACAACCACAATATTAAAATCCCAACATTATAACAAATATATTTTATATTAATAAATTTAAAAATAATTTTTTTTATTAAATAACAAAAATTCCTCTCTAATAAGATACATGTTTTAAATACACATGTCCAACCAAGATTTATTCCATATTTAATGGTGTAACATGCCATGTTATCATCTTCTATATTATGGTGTAAAATTAACTATATAAGCAAATTAAATAATTCAAAAATAATAAATTGGTACATAAAAATAACTAATCATTTTAAGTCATAATATTTCCCAACATAATCACACAAACACCCTACTCAAATTATGTAAAGGGTAGTATTTCAATCTCAATAATTATATGGTAAATTTAGAAGAAATCCATCCATGTTTGAAGACCATATATATCAACACTTAAATACAATCCCAATATCCCACAATTTTTATTGATTCAAGTACATCATATTATGTTACAACGGTTTCAATTATAGTATGTACTCACTCTTAGTCTGTGTGATGTTACAATGTGGGTACTTAATCACATGTAAGGAATCATTGAGACTCAGAGATAATCATAACATGTAAATCATAACTCATTTGAATTTCCAAATGGGACCAATGAAGAAGAACTAAATCTATGGTTGGGAAAATTAATCATCAGTGCTCCATGATCTATGTAGTAGAAATAATATGGTCCCTTATAAACTTAGAAATCCATATAAATCCCATCATTGGCATGAGATTACACTAAAATTTAGATTTAGGTCAAATATATATGGGTGATTATAATATACATATTTTTTAAAATAACAATAAAAATTTGTTTTTTGGAAAATATATATCCCACATACCTTATTAAACCACAAGATCATAGATCTAATATCACTATATGAATCATCATCAATCAATAAAAATGAAAATAACTGATATGTGCTGCACAATTTAGAGAATAAATTACAAAAGAAACCTAAATAGTTTAGGAGATAATAAAAAAGGGAATGAAATCATATCCTCCAAGATCAATATTCCTTTGAATGTTGGATATATCATATGATATATAATTATCGATAAGCTGATATTATATAGTGGATATAAGGAGTGAGGGGCCAAAACATGGTTATAATGATAGATTATTACAAAAAAAATCATATAATTTTATTACTAAATTCAATAAATTTGATAAAAATTCCATGAAAATGCATTGTGGAGATACTACTTCTGTCATGAAACACTTAACATTTCATATTCAACGATTTATCATGTCTAACACCATATTATTTTTTTATTTTTTAAAATAGATTTCATTTTATTAATTGAATGTTATACCAGCAACATAGAATTTAAACAAATTGTTATATATAATTAATATTATTATTTAAACATGACTATTATAACCTATCTGATATGTTTTAGTGAATATTAATATCCTAATTTTTTAAAATAATTTTATTTGTTTTAAATTACAAATTAATATTAATAATTGAGTACATTATTTTATGTGATTTCTTTATATGCATAAAAAATACTTTTTCTAAATAAAATATTTTATAATTTTTATGAAAAAATAAAAAATAGTTAGAAAATAATAGAAATTTTATTTGAGAAAAATAACATTGTTTTTTGGAATTAACATGTCAGAAATGTATCCGGGTTAATTTTTTTATTTTTTGAAATGAAAATGCATTCAATAAATAGTGAAAAATAGTAATTTTTTTATAAAAAATGTATTTTTAAACCTTTTACAATGTCTTATATTTTATAAATTATTTAAATAAATGTAAAATTATTTCATTTTTATAATTACTCATAATATTTATATCATGGGAATAAATTTCATATTGAATTTTGATATTAAAATTTATTTAGTTATGCTGATTTTATCTAATAAACATTGTATTTTTCTTCTAATTTGTGTGTTTAATTTTAAATTTAAATTTCCCACTTCTATAAATAGAACTTTTAAAAATGTATTCCATATTTTTAATATTCATAATTTATATTAAATAATTTTATTAACATAAATCTTGATCAAAATGAATTGTAAAAACAATAAAAATTAATTTGGTAGGCTAAAGAATAAAAATATTACATGAGGTTAAACTAAATAATTTAGATTGAATGACCTAAAAAATATCCAATTCTTATTGTATGGAAACAATTAAATCATTACTCCCCAAGTATTGATTTTTATGTTATTTTGGGACCCTTTTCAATAATTTAGACCAATGTAATAATTATTTAAAAAAATAAAAAATGTATCGAAATTTCATTTTAATTTCAATTACATGTTCATATTTGGAAAAAATGATTTTTTATAGAATATTAATTATTATTTTTAAAAAAATGTCTTATTTTAAGGTTGGATAATAGATTAAATTATTCTAATTATATAATTAGCTTAAATTTTTTTACAATGCCAATTTATTAATTATTTAATTAATAAAAAAGTAAAATAAATTATACTAAAAATATTAAAATTAATAAACATTGAATTATTTATTGTATTATATGTATTGTAATGTTAAATATAAAAAGTTTCATTGTTTTAAATGGATATATTTTAATACCACTTATGTCTTGATATTTTTAATGTTCAATTAAATTAATAGTGTCAAAATTGATATTAATGTTATTTTAAAATAAATATTAATGTATTACGTTATTTAAAATTGAAAAATGTAATATATGCGACCATGTTATAAGTTTATTTTTATTAATATCAACCATAGTCCATTCATTGAACAATTTTATTTTTATTATAATTATATTGGCAACTAAATAGTAAAAATAATATTTCCAACGTAATAGGTAAAAAATGGGGTTTCTTGTTTCATGCACTTATGTTAAAAAAAAATTCCACACATAGATGACTTCTTTAAATTTATTACATATTCATATGTAGTGGGTAAAAATTACCAAATTAGTTTAATTTTATTTATATTCAAAAATTATAAACATCATAGAAGTAAATTTGAGTTACTACAGTGAAAAGTAAAATGGTTGTTGTAATAAAACATATAAGTTTTTGAATAAAAAATTTCTGAAGGGGTTGTTTTTGGAATTCATGTTTACGTGTGTCTCAAACAAGCCATCGAGAAACTCTATTTTTTATCAAATATGGATGCTTTTTTTACAGTGACTAAACGTTATTATATAGTTTTGTATATTTATAAAAATTCCACTCTTCTTTAATTAGAAAAGGTCATCTCCTCCACTCACTTAATCACACCTCTTAATTCATTTGGATCAACTAAACCCTCTAAAAATTTAAATAAAAAATTATTATTAATGTTATATTGATATTGGTCTTCCAAAAATTCTAACTATAGGGACATTAATATGAAATCCATTTGAGTAAGTTTTAATCCAAGGTAATCGTATTCACTTCTATATTCTTTTTAATATTACATATTCAAAATACAGTCATGCAAGAATAATTCCTATATAATTACATGAAAATTAAATTTAATGACCCGGAAATTTCAAGGAAATTTTTTTCTTAAATTCTTTGTAATTTTACGAGTCCGCAGTTTTTGACGGCGCGCGATTCCGAGGCCTGGAGTACCCGGAATGTTCCATCGACGTTTTGTTAAGCTTAAATTAACGCGCAAATACAGTTTTCCTAAAAAAGTAGAATAACTATTAAACGGTTACTTGGATCAGAAATATGAGGCCACTGTTGCGCTCAGGATGGTGGGTTTACCCTAGGCGTGACATATGTCTAGTCGGCGCCGACCTCCTGTGAGAAAACCCGAAAATGGAATAACCGTAAATAAAATAACTAAATAAAGTTATTTTATTCTTAAAATTATTATAACACACAAACGGTAGCTTATATTAAAAATCTGAGATGACTGCTGAACTCGTGATGGCATACATTATTTAAGCAGATACTAACTTTGTCCGGCACGGGCCACCAGAAAAAGTTAGTTTTTGGCCGCAAATAAAATAATTAAGTGTCAATTATTTTATTTTAAAATTCATAACTTCTAAACAGTAACTTGGATTGAAAATCGGAGAGTATCGTTGGGTTCATTGGGGTGTGTTTTACTTAGGAAGTTCCTAACCTCGACCGGTGCGGGTTGAGGGTGACTGATAATAATTTTCCGAACTTTTGTTCGGGTACGTTGAGTAAACGTATATGCGGGTTTTTATATCTTTTGAAACGGTGCTCTAAATCAAAATCTGAGGACACCGATAAACTCGAAGCGCCGGTATTCGCCTAATGGGACCTTTATCGCAGTTGTGTTTAGTCGAGAGTAGAAGTTATAATTTGGGGATTCATAATAAATTAAATAAAATTGTTGTGTTACACAATGTTATTTTTAAGTGGTGGTTATTTCCTCCAAAGAAGAGTTGGAGGTGGAGACCACACCCAACATAACCTCCAATGAGAGGATAATGTGTGGTGGGGCCCACATGAGCCTCTAACCCTTCAAATCCCCCTTTAACTCCTTGAAACCCCTTAACTTTTGAACTCCCACATTATGGTGGAGCCTCTCCACCTCCCTCCCCTTAATTGTGCCAAATTAATTAATTAATTAATTGGCTCAAATTTTAAATGAATTTGAAATTGTTTTTCCAACATTAAAAGAAGGGATTTCATT
Source organism: Viscum album (assembly GCA_963277665.1). NCBI lineage: Eukaryota > Viridiplantae > Streptophyta > Magnoliopsida > Santalales > Viscaceae > Viscum > Viscum album. The sequence goes on along the minus strand of OY728156.1, from coordinate 1,243,469,290 downwards.
CTTTTCATTTGGTTGGAATAAACTTGTTTTGGTGGGACTTCGGAGGATTTAGAGGATATCACCCTCTCCAACGAAGAACATGAGGAACTCGATCGTGTCCTCCACTTTTTCAATCGGGGCAAGAAAGTGAGGCGACGCCGCAAGGAACACCATCTACTCTCCTATTCCTCCGCATCAAGGGAGAAGACGCCACCATCGCCAACATCAATGTTCTTTTTCCTCAAACATTGACGGAACAATATCCGTCTTACGCGACGCAGTCTTCCGCGACGCCCGACTACCGTGACGCTCGTCATCCGCGGCTCGTCGATGTGCAACGTCAAATATGAGGTAGGGGGTTTTGTATAATTTTAAGTGAATAAAATTATATCTCGTTCTTGTTGAATGTTTTGGATTGTCTTCGACCATTTGATATTGCCTAATGCGGAGGGTGCGGGCCGAATGAACACGGACCGATGACCCTCTGTTGGTTCGTGGTTATTTCTGGCAAGGGAAACCGGAGGCAGCGATGATCAGAAGTAGTGGTCGTGCACCGGCCGCGTGGAGGAGAACTGCGTCCCACAACCGTGGGCCGCTCGTGCTGAAGAACCGGCCATCTATTACCGACCGGGCTGGCGAACCGCGGCACCCGCAGGTGCCGCGCAGAGGAGGTGTGGCCCGCATTTGTGGGCTGATTGTTGGACGAGCCGGCTGGCTACAGCCGGCCGGGTAGGAGACCGCATCACCCTTTTGGTTCCGCGTTATGGGAAGACTGTGGCCCATTGTGCAGGCAGCTTTGCAGGTTGAATCGGTCGGCCGCCTGCAGGCCGGGCTGGGAAGACCGCAGCGCCTCTTGGCGCTGCGTCCAGAGGAACCGTGGCCCGCAACCGCGGGCTGCTCGAGCCGGACAAAACTGGCCGACTTCAGCTAGCCAGGCAACCAGAAGGGGCAGCGCCACCGGGCGAGCCGAACCGGCCCGCAACCGCGGGCCAATGCCGCGGGTGGGTCGCGCCCCACCAGGTTGGGTCGACCCCCCCAAACGTGTCGGACCTGTCGGGCCAGGTCCCTCGGTGGGCCGCGCTCCACCGGGACGGGCTGACCCCTAGCTGTGTTGGACCAGCTGAACTGGGTCGGGCCGACCCGCCAGCCCACTGGGTTTAACGAGCTGACCTATTTCACTTAAACGTGAATAACTTCTGGACCGCGTGTCTGATCGACGCGCCGTCTGCTGCACTGGGATCCTCGCGATGAGATAGTCCTTTTTCAATACTATAAGTGTGTTTTGGACAAATTTGGAAAACATACGGGTTTGGAACGAGCATAATTCCAACCGGGCCCCTGGAACGGAAAAGAAAATAACTCTCAGACCGGGCGTCTGATTGACGTGTCGTCTTTCACGTTGGGTTCCTTTTGATGAGACGGAACTTCGGTATACATCAAATTTGGACTTTGTGATAGTTGATGTATCGAACCCTTTGCTCGAGGAGCATACCCTCCCAGAATGGAGCGTGCTGTGGGCAGGAACCCTAGAGTTGGGTGTGACTACGACGACTACTGTACTTGGATCCTATGTGGGTTCGTCAGCGACGACTACTGTACTTGGATCCTATGTGTGTTCGACAGTGACAACTATTGTACTTGGATCCTATGTGGGTTCGCCAGGGAAAACTTCTGTACTTGGATCCTACGTGGGTTCGGCAATGACAACTACTATACTTGGATCCTATGTGGGTTCGTCAATGACGACTTCTTTACTTAGATCCTACATCGGTTTGGAAGTAACGACTACTGTACTTGGATCCTATGTGGGTTCGCCAGTGATGACTTCTGTACTTGGATACTACGTGGGTTCAACAGTTTAGATGAATCAGTGACTACAACTGATCATCCATATCGTTATAAAAAAGATGTATACCTGTGTGAGCTGAGTCATGTCTTTCAACCATTATCATCATGGTGTTTGACTTTACTTCCTGTGTGGACTAATTTGTTCTTGGGCTTGTGAGTTGGAGACGGACTGTGATTGGTAGCTTAGGTATATGTGTGGGCATATACCTATGTCGGGTTAGTTGATACTTTGTTTTTTTAACTTTCTAATGTGGTTTATCCTTTCTGGATTTTGTGAGACCTTTAGGGTCTTGGGGTCCCTACTGAGTATAGTTATACTCACCCCTACACGGGCTATGCCCGCACCTCATTGTGTTGGATGCAGACGACAGACAACGCTGACTGAGGCGGAGTGTACGAGGACTGGACGGTAGCCAGAGGTGGACCTCATGACGAGTCGATACCTGGAGGATATGGACGGATGTAGAGCACAGAGGAGGCCATCTGTACCTACATTTCAGGTAGAAACCCCAGAGGACGATCCAGGAGCTGCTCTATACTTCCATCTGTTTGTCCCTTTTTACTTGTACTCGTTGTTTAGTTGGGTTTGTATACTGGCCCGTTTACTTTCTAGCACACTCTTTTGTATTCATTTTACTTAGTGTTTACTACATTTTGTGTACTCTGTTGTGTTTGATTACTTTTATAAAGGAAATGCCTTTCCAGCTTAGGGATTTACGCCTTTGGTGCTAGTCGCCAGCCCATGGCCTATGGAAGGCGGGCTTGGGGTAGTCACAGAACGGGCCCCGAGGATGGGTCGTGACATTTAATATATATATATATATATATATATATATATAATTATGTGGATGAAATAACATATATCGATATCATATTCTATCAAATGGGGAATCAAAGCATCTATTATCTATACAACGGACTACCACATCACAAATCGGTGTAATTCATTTTCAATAACCAACAATCAAAGATGGATAAAATGATGTATATAATAATTATATATTATATTTATGATATTATTATAACTTTTTAGTTATAATATCACATATACCTTCTTAAAATGTTTTCCATAGGAATAAAATAATTTGGCTAATGAGTTAGGAGAACTACCTCCCTTAAAAGATATGTTATTCATTTTTAAGTTACCAGTTACATAGAAGCAAATATGGATATATTTTATGAGTTTTTGAAATATATATAATACTATTATGAATTTTAAATTTTAATATTTTATTTACCTTTATAATAATAAATCCAATGAGAAAATGAACACAATGTTCTTATATACACACAAACTACCATCTCAATGAACATTTTTTATCATTTTCTGTCTATAACTTATATATATATTACTCTAAAAACATAAATAATTAATATAAATTATATTAATATAATGGTTATAAATATGTTTATTATTTAACCATTATCAATGTAAAAAGACTGTAAATACCAAATCAGAACATTCACGAAAAACAAGGAAGATATTACCTAAAACATGTTTCTAATAGTAAATTTTTAATTAAATTGTAATTAATTATAATATGTAAAGTTTATATGTTATGATATATATAATTATATATAATTTATATATTTATAATATATCTATTTTTATTATATATGCTTTTTGAATGTGAATGAATTTAGTCGATACATGAGGTATGGGATTTATGGTATCTCTTTTATTTATGGGAGGTATATTCCATATTCAATAGTGTTTATTTTTTAGGGTGTATAAACATTCCAGGAATGTTTTTATGATACATATCATAAATATAATGGTATATTAATATCCATTTAATTCTCTATCTTTCAGGGAGCTTTTAATTCTATATTTAACTACGTGGTTAGGGTTTGATATTACAATCTCATTATTTATCCTGATTATTTTATATTAATCATTCGATGATGAAATATTATTTTATATTTATCAAAAAATCATTAATTTTATTCTATAATTGTTATGTTTTAATAGTAATTTTTTTATTCATTTTTCTAAATTTATTTCCTTATGATTTAAAAAATAATTTGTTTAATGAAAACCAACATAATTTCTCTATTTGGTAAAAAAACATTTCCTTCCATATCCAAGATTTATAATAATGTTTTTAATAATGTTTAAATATTCTTATATTTTTTATTATCAATTTTCACTTTTTTCCTTTACTATAACCATATTAAAATGAATCCTCATTTCATTTTCCAAATAAGTCTCATTTTTGTATTACTAAACAATGTGATGTGAATCGTTGTTTTAACATATATGACATTTGCATAATTTACCTACATCATGAAAATAATTTATTTGATGTTATAATTATGTTTCTTCAAAGCACATTAAATGATAAATTTATTTCAAAAATAATTTATTATTTTATATTTTTAATTAGACTATTTTCAAGAAAAGGTTATTTTACTAAATAAATGTTCCCAATAATTTAACATTTAAATCATTTACCAAAGAATATGTCATCCATTAATGTTACTAATGATCTCCTAGGGATATGATCTAGTGATACAGTCATTATTCGTTATTTTGATGGTTTTTTATTATGATGACATGATATTTATGAATTTGGTTTCTATTCTATGGTTTTTGTTGAGATTAAATGTTTATGAAACCTGTTTCATTTAATAAGTTTTGATATGATATATGTATCATGAAATATATTTATTTTCATGGATTATGATATGGATAAATCGTTATGCTCTTATAACACATGTATAAATGACATTTATTTTGTGTTGAGGGGTCCAATATCTCCAATAATTGAATTTGGTAATGTTTAACATCTCATAAGTTAATTATATAATCTGTGAACCTACTATCTTGTTCAGAATATTATGTGTAATCCTGATATCATGTCCATAATTATATGTGTAGATATGATTTCATGTACATAATATCATGCATGAACATACTTTTACTTACATTATTTTAGGTGAGGGATTTATTTCGGGAATTTAACAGAATGATTGAATCAACCTCTATTTAAACATATTCAAAATTTTGTTATCTAATGTGATTTCCACTATTCAATTTATTTTTTCATTTTTATACACTATTGTATTATTTTAATTCATTCCATAATGAATCATTCCTTATTTACTAAAATTTTTTATTCCATGACTCATTTTTACTAACAATGATGACTAGGGTATGGTTTTTAAATTTTATTATCATGTCCTAATGGGTGTGTATTATTATTTTGTTGATATCTCCCTGGTTTACCGATAATGAGTATCTGAGCACACTATTTCATATTTTTTCCTTTATCCATGTTATAAAGATATGTATTTTGTATTATTTTCTTAATAATGGTTTAATTTAAGAGACATTTATTGTGACATGTTATAGTTCACATATAAAAAACACTTCATTTATTTCTTTAATTCCATTGGAATTAAACTATTATGGTCTTCAGGCGTGTGATTTTGAATTGTAATGAATATCCATATGAATGGATTTAATATAATTTTATGTATTCTTAGGAAACTATAGTTAGTATAAAAGTTTTGGTATAGTTACCTTATATAAAATATGAATAGAAAACATTAGTGAGTATCCTTAGTATAATCCTTCGTATATGATAACATAATAATGTTTTTTAGTAATATATTATGGGTCATTTCTATAAATATATCAATATTTTGATACTATATGTGTAAATGGTTTTGGTTTATATTCCAAATGACATTACAAAACTAAAACAATTTCATTGGGAATATATAATTCATCATTCTAGTTCACTATATGTGTGAATATACTGAGTAGTTGGATTGAAATTCCAAGGGGATATTTTTTCCTTAATCCATTTTCTATTTAAAATCCATAATAAAATATTTTAATAGATTTTGATCCTGGAATTAAAATATTAATAAATTTTTTTGTGGTTATAAATTATAGTGTGATGATTAATTCAACTTATAAATCATTTTTAATGATTATATGGGTTTCCACATTGAATATCATTTCTCACACTATTCTTTTATATTTGTTTTCAATTTTTGGAACAAGAATTTTCTAGGATAATTTTGAATTTTATAGAAAATATTTGATGAGAACCCATATTAAACTATGAGAATATTGAAGGATATTTTGTTTATTCTAAATTGGTTATCATTATATATAATCAAAAAAATGTAACATATGCAACTCACAGACAAGTAGTTTAATAAAATTATTCTTTTTATTTTTTATAAAATTTTCATTACTTTTATATTGATAAAAAATCATTTAATTACTTTTAAATCATCTTTATAACATATTAAAGTATAATTTGATTGTTAGGATTAAAATTTATTTGTATGAAGACAATTTTAATGTTCATATTGTTTATCCATTTTAATTATATAATATAACCCCTAATATTGAATGATTAAAATGAAACATATAATTAATATATATATATATATATATTAATTTAAAATCATATAATTATTACTACATTTTTATATAGTTATCTCAAGATCATATATTATTCAAAAACACATTCCTTGAAAAACAAATTCCAAACGTTTTTGGGATTAATTTTTAATGAAAATATAAAAATTATTTGAGATTAGTTTGGAATAATTTAATTATTATTTAGAATAATACTAATATTTATAATCTAATGTAGTCAAATTAATTTTTTACCATAATTATTTTTGAAAATAGTTAAAATTATTTACCACTGTTATGTTCAAAATAGGTTGGCTAAGTTGTTGGACATAGATAATAAGGGGAAAAATAAATAATACGAATTTAATTCATATTATATGTCCATATCTGATGAATTTATTTTCCATGATTCTAAAAGATTTAATTTTTAGAGAATTAATTAAAAATATCTCAATAATTACAATGAAACATTGAAAATTGAAAAGATTACAATAGACCTAAATTATAATAGGCCACACCTATCATATTATATGAACAATTTAAAACCCAATTTTTTGACCCATAAAAACCCAAATTACATAATTACTCTTCATAATCATTGATTATTTTATTTATTAGAAAATTATCATAATAATTCTTTTTGTTATTCCCTAAATACGTAGGCTGAAGAAGAGGTAACATCCTTAATAAATGGTTTTATTTAATTTCTCTTTCCACCGCATTGAGATATTTTTAAAGCATGATTGTATAATTACCTAAATATCATTCATAAAATCAGATACCTTTTTTTAATGTGAATTATCTACAAATATCTCTTCTCCCCAAAATTGGAAACAAAATCGTTGATCGTGTCTAAAGCAGATAACCACCTTATTAACTATTGTAATTCATTTTCATAATAATATATCATATATGGATATAATTATGAACTTATTAATTATATATTATAGTTATCATAAAATTATAATTAAAAAATTATAATATCAAATATGCATTATTACTTCCCATTTCATAGGGAACATGATAACATTACTCATGTGTTCAGTGTTCTACCTCCCCACAAAAAGATTTGATATTTTTCCCTTATGTTATACATGGAAGGTAATAAGAATTAAATTTATGAATACATATTTAACTCATGAAAAATACATTATTATATAAATGTAATATAGCATATAACCTTTTATCATAACATTAATTGATTTAATGAAATCATCTCTTGTCTGTACGATAGAGTACATCCTTGCAAAGCAATGTGATTTATTTTTTATTACTGAATCACATTAATGTTATATTAAAGTGTATTTTAATAAATAATATTTTATTATATTATATAATTATAATTCATTAAAATTAAAATAACACATACCTTCATTCCATCAGTTTCATAAAAATGTATATGTCAATCAAGCTGATGTAGAGCTTATTGTCTCCAGAATTCTATCTAATTTCGTTTTCTAGATCCATATATCATATTTGGGTTTAAAATTATTTTTTATGTTTAGAAATAATAATTATAAAAATATTACCAATATGGAAATGATAAAATAATAATCACATTATCCTTAGTCTAATATTGTAAGTGATTTTCGGACATGCGACCAGTTTATCATTAAAACATACGAAATGAATTTAATTGGATATGTAATTGAATATAAAATGGTAATAAATATTATAACATAAATAATTAAAATAAAAAAAATTATAATTAATTTAATTTCATTATTTAGGATTATAAGTAATGCATGTGAAGATTCGAGCTCCTAGAAAGGTATTTCATCTCAAGACATCATTATTTGGGACAGATTCTTTTTATTCACCTATATTTTTATGATTTATATTATGATATATATATATATATATCATATTATAACATGAATCATTCATAATTCATTTTATTTAATGTACAAATAAACTACCTAATCTATTGGAGTTATGAGTCATAATTCACAATAGCTTTAAATTTTAATTTTTAAATCTACTTTTATTCAGGATTTTTTATGCATGAATTTCCACTTTGAAATTTTATCAAATCATTGTATTTTAAACCCATTATTTCATTATTTTTCAATTGATTAAAGATGTATTAATTTTATTCTACCATTTCCCTCTCTTTCTTAAATATAATTAATGAATTTTTTTAAGAAAATATGACTTTATTTATATCATTGGTCGAAGACCAAATTTTTCCATAATAATGGTTTATAAAAATGTTTTAACAAATTTATTTTATATAAAATAATTTTTTATAAAATTCATATTTATATATGTATTAATGTTTTTAGAAATAGTTAAAATATATTATTATTGTCGTTTTTTGAATGAGGTACTTATGACTATTTTTCCCATGTGTGAAAGGAATTTCTATTTTATGTTATAAGAAATTTATAGAATTACCTACCATCATGAAAATTATTTTATAAGAATATTCATTTATTGGAATAACATTTTATTTTCAATTAATTTGATTTACATTATGTCCTGTGTATTCTTATTTCATGAAAAAGTGAATTCCAGTGTTGAATATTTATTTTCTCAATAAATGATTAATATGTTTATATTATCTTTATTTTAAATGAACAAACATTTTATGCATTATATTAATTCAAAAAAAGTTATATATTTATCTCACATATATTACTATCATTATATCACTCCATTTTATGGTAAAACATAGGCCTTATATGAATCTCTTAAATTCTTTCATCGTGATAATATTTTTTTATCTTATCATCTGAAAAGATTTTGTATCCAATTTACATTAATTAGTAATTATTATGTTTATTAATTATAATTTAAATCCTTATGTGGCACATATATTAATCTACATTACATGAATGTGATTATTAGGCCCAAAATTATATATCCCTCAATTGCATTGATAATTTCTTTAGTCTCATGAGACACCATGTATGGGATTATAGTGTGAACATAATCTATAATTGGAATCATTTCACCAAATGATGTTTTTATAGTAGTTATCCTTTAGGTTTTTTTACGTAATTTCTTATGTTTATTCAACATTAAATTTTATTATATGATTGTATGATACCATTTTATTTATTTTTTCACTAATTTGATTACTTGTAAGCCATATGTTTTATGAAATTAGGATACAGTTATGACTTAAACGTTATTCTTCCTTATATTGTTCATTCACATTTTGGGATTTTTAGATCAACTATTTCCCCTATGTATTCATCAGGTTGTCCTATTAAGTTTTAAGGGATAAAATAAATTCAAGAGATCAATATAGAGAATAAAATAATGGATATTTTAATTCTAGCATTACTTCAATTTAGTATGAGCATACTTTCCAAAGAGACTAGGCCTCCTGATTTATGTGGGGGTATTAGTGTATATTTATATAAAAAATAATGAAATAATATATATAAAATTATTGGGTCATTATAGATGGTATTAGTGGAAAATATTTACTAAATCATTAGAATATAGTATGATAATAATTATAGATAAACATAGGGATAAGACTGAGGTTATCACAATGCATTGAAAAATATCTTAGAAATATAGTAATGTATATTGAAAGTGTATTCCAATAAATTACATTCCTATTTGGAAACTAATTTTGTACATTGTTCTACAGTATACATACATACATTTAATATATTTATAAATGTGCGTAATGATTTTATAGAGTGTTACATATTATATAAAATCATGCCTTACTATCAAACTAGTTTTAAAATCCCAATCGTAATGAATTTTAAATTCATAAACTCTTGATGACCAATTATAAAGGAATTGAAAAAAAAATTATGTTAAAAAATAATAGAAAAAATCACTCTGTGTAATTTAGAGTGAAACCTATTATCCCATAATTCTTGATATATTTATTGTTATTAAGTTATTATTTATAGGTTTATATGAGTCACATTACTATGTTATTAAATTCTGATACTGTTTCGTTTAATATTATTTATTAATAGTAATAAATATGATAATGAATGGTGACAACCAATGTGATGAGAAATGTTATTATTTCCATAATGAGATGTGAAACTGAATGTGAGTGATAGTTATATATCTTATTGTCATGCTAAATAAGAGATAATGAATTATGACCAATAACATTGAAATAGATGAATTTCAAGACACATCAGATAGGAGAGAGATGATGTCTCATAGATGTTCATGCTCTAATTATAATAATGAAAATAAGATTCAATTTCTTATATGTAAAAAATGTAGGTAATGAAATCTTTCAAAATTACAGAATGTGTAAATATGATTATTTATGTGTTGAAATTGGGGTTAAAATGAAGATATTTTATGAATAATAACTAGGATTCTAGTTAATAATGTAACATCCTGACCCGGCTCACCTGTAATATGGTGGCTGGACAGTTGGGTCACATGAACTCAAGCACTTCTCCCCAAATTCTAGAGGCTTCCGACTAGCAGTGAGATATTGGGATATGTACATGGGGAGATTATGAACTCAATGATCAAATTATGCATAATGATTACAAATTTATAATAGATAGAGGAATCATAAAAAGAATATACAACAACAGAAATAGTAATAAATAATTGATGAAGAGGTGTAAGATAATAATTAACAATTTAATAAATGTGGAATATTCTCGTTTATATAATATATGTAAGAATAACATGGTAATGATACATGATGAAATACAGTCAACAATATAGCAGGATTTAATATATATTACAATAATAAATAAAAGACAACTGCTCCTCATGGGTGATCTCCATGAGCATCTTGATCTCTAGCTCGGTCCATTTCTCTTAACTCTCATGTATAATAAATACATCACAAAAACCTAGATCTGGAAAACATAATATCCACTAGGATACCAAGGTTACCCAATTAGGTTGTGATATATAAATCACAATAGGCTGGTGGTCATGATGTGTAGCCCAATCTAGAAAATTGAATAAAAATTATGAACTGTTTCATATAAAATAAATGCATGGTTATAACAATTACTAATTTCAACTTTGTCTAAGTTTTTAAATGGTCATCTTTTCCATACCACCTTCTTGGTCATAAGTTGTAAATCATAAAAGTATAGTTTATAATGAATGAATATATAAAAATGGTCAAATTGTAACATTAAAAAACAAGGAAGTATGGTCCAAAAGATTTTTCTTTAACTTAGAGTGTAAATATCATATATAAGTAAGATAGTAATGTAATGGTAACAACTCTGGCACAATTACATCACATAAAATAATGAAGGATGAATCTCAATTGTTAAAATTAAAAAACATCAATTTTAGAGGTGGAGTCTGAGCCCATCCTTGATGTATTGATACAATACATCCTTTCAATATATCTAATTCCACATAGCCCATCCAAGCTGATCCTTTTGAAATTCCATGTATATATCATGGTATGGTAACTATGAGTCCATCCCATGTATCACATGTAAGGGATAGGGAATCAACCGAGGCTTGGTGTATCCATCTTTCAAACGAGTTCATCCTCAGTCCCCCCATAGGGAACCAATATCATCCAATAGTATAATAAAAGTACTATGGAATCCCATGCCTGAAGAGCCTAAAACTTCTCTTCCATGGTGTTTCTTATAGTAACATGTCGAGTATAGATATTCAAATTATGGGTATTTAATACGGGATCCATGTTCTCTCCCAAGCCCTGTTTAATTTAAATCATCAATAAAGGCACATATCCAAGAGCATTCCAGGTATGAGGCTTAATCTATATGGTATAAGCCTTCATCAATTTTCATGTCAACACATAAAACAAAATTTCACATGATATAATGGATACCAATTCAATTCATATGTTTTAGGACACTAACAAGGGAATAAGAAATAAAGAAACTTTCATAAACAAGGAATTATAATCAAGGGATGTGGGATTAACACACCTCTTACCAATATGACTTGAAGAACATTTCATCATCTCAAGATATCAGGATTCACCAAGTATTACCATCTATTCAAAATATTAAAAGGATAAAACAAGGATCACTAAATAAGTAATAAGTACATCAATAGGTATTGTACTCATCTTACATGAAACGAGTAACTTTTATATGTAAGTCATTTTGTATTCAAAAAATCCTCAATTATTACATATGTAGGAATAACCAAAAAAGGGATAACATATTGTGTTCCATTGTAGTAATTATCATAAGGGACTCTATTCATAATTAATTTCTCATTAATTCATTTAAGGCATTACTATTGTGACACACACAACCCATGGAAATTTCATCATTTTATATATAAAAAATTAGGAAATTTGGGATGGCTCACCCAAAAAGTTGTCCAAGAGGCAATGAGAACACCTCGAATGGGTTTTTCCATAAGTTGAGGCCACAACAAAGACGACAGAACAAACCAAAGAATTTAATAAGTGATAACAAGGCATCACCAGAAGGTTTTTATGAGAGGAATAAAAGAGTGGCATGAAATAATAGACAATGTATGGAGAGGAGGATAGATTCCCAACACATATAATTCTAATTAAAAGTTGGGTCATTCACTTACGAGGTTCCTTGGATCATCTATCTTTTTTTATTATGAAACATCATTTAGAATTTACCTAGAAGTGGAATGTACAAGTATTCCATTTGTAAATTTTTATCTCAAGCATAAAGATACACCAAGTCATTCAGGGAGGCATGCATAAAATTATATCATTACATTTTTATCTTGAAGCCAGTGGACCTCCATTGGAGGGGTTTTATTAAAAAAACATGACATTGATACCAAACAAAACATATATCACTTTTATGTATTTTACTAATTTTATAAAGTAATCATTTAAAAATAAAACCATGATTTATTAATTAGAAAAAAATAATGTTTCATTATGTTAATAATTAAAGGAAAATCTAAATTAAAGGTGCACAGAAATGGACCATGCCTAAAGGAATCAATTTAACATTCGACCCATGACATATTTATCAGCGACAACTCATAACTACACCAAAAAATGCATATACCTACACATATATATATATATATATATCCCATAGCCCAATGAACATATTCCTCATGAAATGATGGAACATGTGAATGTAAGATATGTATATATATATTATAAAAACCTAGATACATTCATGAGCGGACCTACGAAGCTGATCAAAACATCCTAAAATAATTGTTATGAATCCAAAATCATAAAAAGACCTAAAATTATTGTGTCACGTGCTAATAAAAGTAAAAAAAAAATTCAAAGGACTCATAAATTACAATAAATTTATTTATAAATTAAGTTTTAATGAAAAACGATGGAAAAATTTACAAAAAAAATGTTAATAGTGAAACAAATTCATCCAAACCACTTTTCCTTTGGCGGTGGTTATTGCTGCACAAAAAAACACCACCTAATAGATCATTATCATACCCTAATATTGAAACAGAAAAATAAAAAAAATAATTACTCCATACACTAGGTTCATATGAAAAAAATATTGGGAGACGGAATAAGAAAATACTCCAAAATGATTATGTGGAAAGAGGTAGAGAGTTTTGCAATTAAGAATTGATGGACACCACAGAGAAATCATTGGAGAATAAATGATGAACAAAGGGTGTTGGGGGTTCATTTAATGCATCCAAGGGAGATCCCAAAGGTTCCATTCATGTGCTCTCGGTAAGGGGGGGGGATTTGGGGTCATGCGCTATAGGGGGTCGACTAGGGTGGGGGGTTCATGGGACAGGTAAGTGATGGGAGAGGGAGATACAATCACGCGCAGAATTGGGGTCGACCTAAAAGCTCGAATGACAAATATTGAAGAGGGTGAACCCTATTAGGATTATCAAAATAGAAACCTAAAATAATTATTAATGTAAAAATACTAAGAATAAAAACAATAATAATAATATAAATGATAATAATTACATAATAACTATTATTAAAACCTTTCATTGTTATAAATTTTTTATTTAATTACCATTTAATTTATTTTCCATTTTATTATTAATTTTATTAATTTAATCACTTCAAATATACACATCATAGTGTTCTAGCTTCTAATTTGTTATTATAATTGGGTTTTAATAATGGCTTGTCCCTTAACTACAAAATTTCAATATTCCTCTACATTTCACCTAGTCTTTAAATGTTTGATGTTACAACCTTCCCACCTTATAAATTTTCTTCTCTAAGAATCCCCTGCGAACAATGTAAACATAAACCATCCAACATGGGTCATGAGGTTTTATTCAAATAGTTGAGTTCTATTTCTAAACGCCAAACTCACCATCAAGAATCCCTTAAAAGTAACGGAATCCTAAGACATCAGAACTTGATCCAGTGCTTGTTCTCCAACAGAAACACCATGAAAGAGCTTATAGAATACCATTTAGTTAGATATGTGACTACATTATCTCCTTGAAGAGAATCCAGACCAATTGTACTTCCCACCATAGGGTTTAATTTTAATCTGCCTTTTCAAAACCATAGTTCAACCCCAAATAGAATTGTATTACAAGAATAACGATAATAATATTAATGACTCTCCTGATGTGATTTTGAAACATTCAAATGGTTTCTCTCCCATTAGGATTATTTGGATAGGTCGAGTGAAATATTCATGAAACACCCAGGAAATCACATACCACACTCTTCTTTATTCTCTCTTGGCATAGATAACAAGAGTATTACAAGAAGATCTATGATTCATCCTCCCAATGAATCTAAAATTCATCATAGACATGTACACAAAAATACATACACAACCTATGATGATTTTACTATGTATCTTTTGAATGAAACCACAAAACTTGGGTCAAATAATGAATTAACCAATCAAACAAGGCAAAATATTTAAAACATTAAGGCCACAAAAGACAAATGATGTCATTTTGTATCTAGATTATGTCAATATGTGGGACATGATCATCATTATGTATTATAAAATAATAGGATTTAAATGGAACTCATTTGAACATACCAAATTTTTGGAAAGAATATCAGTCAAACAAAAACAAATCAACTTGCATTGAATGAAACTATGCTTCACATACCAATTCATTACCATGAACTGATCACCAATCCTTCACCACCTGAGGGATCTCTTGATCATTCAATATTAACCACCAATTTACAACTACAACCATCATCATTTATCATGGATTTCACACATTTCCAATAACACCAACATCATTCATCCAAGCAAGAATTAGAATGATTTAATGTTCACAATCCTCATGGTTATTTATGTAAAACTGAGCATCCTCCAATGGTCCCATTTTGTTGTATTACCCACAGAATGTATGGTCATGTATTTAACATAACTAACAAGAAAAATTCCACCATAGGTGTGTCACAATAAAATATAGAGATGATTAACCAGTTTGTAACAAGTCTGCAAGATCTAAACATCATTAAAAAAATATTTAAACTTTTATGATGAAGACCAAATTATAACTAAGAGAATGTCAAATCACCCAAGTCTCTAGAAGTCATCCCGAGCATTGGGAATTTTTTTTTACACCCAAGTCACTTTACTACATAGATGACCCAATGTATCACTCAATAGTACAAGGGACAATGATTCCACTGAACTCAACCAGTTTTTCATAACAATAAACACCCAAGGGTAAGTGTGTATACCGACGCATACTACAATAATATTTTACATGAAATTTTTCCATCCTAATTACTATCCATAGGTTGTCAAACCTACACATTCACGTTTCAGAAGGTCCATTTAATTTATTAGAACCATCTTTTTGCATTCCTATATGACCATTAACAAGGAGGGTACCATATAAATTCTACTATCACTAAAGAAAAATAAAGGGTCATGTGACCTAGAATGTGGTCGACCATGCTTTAGGTAGGTCTAGCTAGATTATACTGAGAATCACTTGATGCTCACACCCATATCAGAGGACAAGAAAAATATACCATCTATCTGAACAAGGGTATCATTTTAAGCAAGGTGGTCTGACAAGGCACAAAAGTAAAAAAATGGAACTAAAAGGCTGAAAAATTATGACATTAGAAATCATTTTATGTTATAAGGGTGATACCTACCACATGATAGCACCATAGGAAGAACAAGTATCAACCATAACACTGAGTCATGCTAAAATAAGTCACTAGGCTAAAAATATGACCATCTAATCCATTTATAAAGTAATTAATTAGTATAAAAAATGCTTGCATGTCCATTATAAAGAAACTTAAAGAACCATTATCTACCCTTACACAAGGATCTTAAAAAAGGACACCAATACCGGTTCCATTTACAAGCCCATTAAATTTGAAAATAATTCAGGATACAACATGAATATATTCAATATTATAGTCATAAGGGTGTACATATACCAATCCATAAAGAACATATACATATTACATGTGAAATTTGTCTTCAATTTATTTGCAACTAATCCAATCATCACATTAAATCATTACATTAAAACCAAACTAGTTTTTCATCAAATGTTGGTAAAATATGGTAGACCTGATATATGTATAGAAGCATGGAATATTTATGACAAGGTAAGTTATACAAATAAGAATGCTATTAAAAACAAAACGACATGGAATTCAAGGTCCTCATTCACATTAGTAGGAATACTATGAATTATACAACAAGGCATGGAATATGAAAGACAAATGAATCCATATGTACATATTGTGATGCATGTAATACTTCATCCTTTCTTTAACAATCCATGTGTAAAAAAAATATACTCCATAAATCCATAAGTAGTGGAAATTAAACAAATCACTTGAGGTGAAATAATATAAAATGTAATATCAGAAAACCTGAACATCAAATACAATCCATGGACAGTTTTTCATTTCATGTACAAGAGGTGATCAGTCCCAAGAACAACTATTAACCAAGTACTAAAACATTCTTAGTTTTATGTCTACCATCCCAAAATAGTATGAAAAATGAAAATAAAAACCTTTTATATCACTTTGGAACGTCACAGCCCGACTCACCTCTAAAGTGGTTGTTAGACCATTGGGTCACATGACCTCAAGCCCATCTTCTTGAACACCAGAAGATTTCGAATAGTTGTGAGGGCCTATTTTCTGTACATGGGGAATAATACCCTCTTATATTAGATTGTATATAATGATTAACAATGTATATTAGATATATAAAAAATGAAAAGAACATATAGCCATAGAAAGGGAAATAAATAATTGACAAAATAATGAAAGATAATATTTAACAATTTAATATATGTGGAAAAAAATAGTTTATAAAATATATGGATTCATGACATGGTAATGATATATGAGGGAAAGATGTAAACAATGCATAATGGTATACATTATAGTTATATTATAAATAAATGTTATAAAAAAACTATGGTCTTTCCCCATGATCATCTCAGGCTCCATCTCGGCCTTTTGATCTTAACTCTCAATTAAATGAAATACTGAAAATAACCTAAACCATGAAAATATAAGGTATACTATGAAACCAAAGGTACCCAAGAAGGGTGTGATATAAAAACATCAGTAGGTTATCACCCATAATGGCTATCCCAATATAAAAAATGAAATATAGATTAATAAGTGTGTCATTAAAAATAAAAGATGAGTGATAATAATTAATAATACCAACATGGCCCGAGATCCTAAATGTACACCCACCCTATACCACATTCTTGTACCTAATACAAGAAATATAAATAATGTATTTGATCATGGAGTAATATATAAAAAAGTGTCAATAGTTACCTATCAACCCAATGATGGGGGATCCCAAAGATTTTTATTTAACCTGGGGTCAAAATCTAATTTCATTAAACAATACAGCTAGTAATGAAAAATAAATTTCTCAAGTACAATTTTAATAAATAACAATAAATAATGATGCATCTCAAGCATTAACATTAAAACCCATCAATATTCTGAGGTGGATTCTGAGCCCATCTCTGAGGTGTCACTACCATACTTCTATTTATAATATCCAATTCCACTAAGCCAATACAAAGATATTCTTTTGAATGTCCAAGTATCCCTCATGGTATGGTAACTATGAGTCATTCCAGGGTATCACACATAATGGATCGAGTATCAACCAAGGCTTGGCTTAGCAATATTTCTGATGTCTCCTTCCTTGGTTTCCCCTTAGGGAGTCAGTATCACCCAATAATATAATAAAATGCTCTAGAGATCCCATTCTTGGTGGGTCTAAAGCATTGTTTCCCTGACACATTGTGTAGTAACCTATCGATTATGGAGATCCCATTTATGGTTTCACAGTATGGGACACACATTCTCTCCCTGAAAAAATTTCATTTAAATCAAAAAGAGAGTCATATATCATAGTGCAAGCAAGGTATTTGGATAAAACTACGTGGAAAAAGATTTCATAAATTTCATGTCAACTCATGAAACTAATTTTCCAAAGATAGAAATGTTAAAAATTAATTTCATATGGTTAAATCCACTAAAAAGGGAATGATATATAAAGAAACATGAATAAATAATGAATTATAAACAAGGAATATGGCATTAATGTGCCTCATACAAATATATAATCTAAGACATTTTCTCATCTCATGGTTTCATGATTCACTAAGTATTACCATCCATAAAAACCTCTAAAAAGATCAATAAATGAGAACTAAATAAGGAATAAGGAGATAACTAATAGGAAATATATTTATGAAACTTGAAATGGGTACATTTTCTATGTAACAAATATTTTATTTAGATATTCCTCATGTATTCCATAGGTAGGAGGTACCACACCTGGGATAAATGATTATCTACAAACTTAGGCATTATCACGGGGGACCCAACTCATTATTCAGTTCTCATTAATAAATATATATAATTTCTAAGGTTCCATGCAAAACCCATTTAAATTTACCCATATTATATAATGAAAACATAGTTCATTTAGGTTTGGTCACCAAAAGGTGTTGACATGATGTGTGGCGAACAACCTGAACACGTTTATCCATAAAAAGTTTCCTAAATGGACATTATAAAACAAAAAAAAACTAATTTAACAAGGGATGGAAATGAATTAGTAGAAGGTTTCAGATATAGGAATAATGGAGAGTCATGATATTATTGAGTATGTAATGGGATGGTGATAGAATCCTGACATTGGTAATTCTATATAAATGTTGGGTCACACATTTAGTATGTTCCTTGGCTCATCTATCATTTTTTCAGATTAAAGAATGTCATTTAGAAATAACGAAGATGTGGAATGTATATGAATTCCATTTATCAATTTTTATATAATGAATAATAAGACACTAAGGAATTTAGGCAAGAATTCATAAAATTCTACCACTACATTTTTATCTTTAAGGTAGCGCACCTGACGTTGATGGGTTTCATTACAAAAACATGATTTCATAATCAATCAAAACATATATCATTTTTTTTATATCAAAAACCTTATCATAGAATAATTTATACTAAAGACCAAATGAATTAATTAAAATATATTCATTTTTATTAATTAATTATTTAATTCATTACTAAAATTAATGGTGAATGTAAAGGGACCACACAGAACTACTTCACACACATGAAAGTACTATTATATAAATATATATATATATATAAACCTAATGAACATATTCTCCAAATAAAGATAGAATACATGAATGGAAGATATATATATATAAGTATATATGTTATATAAATATCTAGATACAAGCATGTGTAGACCTCCAAATATGATCAAAACATACTAATAAAATTTTGTTGGAACAATAAATCATCAGACGACCCAAAAGTAATTTTGAGAGGACAACACACCTCAAATAAATTTCCAAAGACTCAAAAATTACATAATTTTCCATTATAAATTAATCATCAATGATGAACAATGGAAAAACTAACCCTAAACTACTGGCAATAAACCAAATCACGCCAAATCACTATGCTTTGGATAGTGGTTGCTACAAAATACACAAATGTGACCTAGAAGACCATTCTAGATCCCTAATATCGAAATAGAAAATAAAAAATTAGATTTCTCAAAACCTAAGGTTCATCTGTATTTAAATTGGTCATGAGAAGAAGGAAATCCACCAAAGTGATGAAGGGGAAATATAAGGAGGGTCATACCTTGAGGATTTGAATGAAACCCTAGAAGAATACGTGGAGAAATATCAATTAACAGATGTTGTTAGGTGGTGCATCGCACACTGCCCAGGGAGAGGCTAGAGGGTCTAGTTGCGCGGTCAGGGTAAGGGGTTAGAGCATTGGACGCGCACTACAGGGGGTCGACCAGGGGGGCTCGTGTGATGGGTAAGGAGAGTGAGAGTGATTTGTGCTCGCATGCTGAAGTGGGGTCGACCGAGGTCTAGTGTGAAAGGTAGGGAAGTGGTTTACCCCTCAAAGGGTTCTGAAAAACTATTCTTAAAATAAAAATAATAAATTATAATCAAAAAAATAATAATCATAAAATTCATAATAATAATTAAATTATTATTATTATTAAAATATTTATTTATTTTTCTTTTCCCATTTAATTATAATTTAATTTAATTTATATGTTAACATAACATTATGTATTTCAATATTTTAAAAGATATAAATCACAGTGTTCCATCTTCTAGAATTTTGGTCAGACCAGGGGTTTTAAAAACAACTCGTCCTGCAACCGCAAAAATTCAAAATCCCCATGTATTTCACCTCCTCTTAAAATACAAGATGTTAAAAATGAGATTTAAGAAAATAAAATTCATCATTAATATTTCAATTATGTAATTTTTTAGAACTTGGTAAAGTTCTAATTAAAGTCCCAAATAAAAAGATTAATTCAAAAGGAACTATGTTATGAAAATATTTGATGTGGGGTGATTAAGGTTTTTATGTGTTCGAACATGAGAATCATGGTGTTGATGTATATTTATAAATGGTACCAAGAATCATTTATGGATCAATATATTTAAATGTTTTATTTATGATTTTCAAGATTAAATAGAGTGGTTCTAATGATATAAAATAATTATTCATTTATTACATGATATTTTATGGAAATACACATGATTAAATAAATGATAATTTTATAGAATTTCTTGACGGTGAAGTAATTATATTTAATTATCATTATTTGATTTTGATGAATTTAAAGAGATGTATAGAAAACATTACAGACTAAAATAATGTAATTTAATGACTATTGTATAGTTGATGATCTTATACATATTATTTTAAATTAAATACGAGAATGAAATATTATGAATTTAATTATCATATATTTTTAACTATTATTTTAGAAAAAGACATCCCAAATTCTAGAAGATATCCCATCAATTACAGTAAGGTAAAGGGTCGTAAACCCACAAAAGAAGGATGATAAATGATTATTGACTACCATTGTCCTACTTTATGTAATGATCAGTATAACCATTATTTAATTAAATTATTTTTTAGAAAAGTTTTATGTTTATTTGTAAAACATATTTGAGAATTAATTTTTTAAAATTATTTTTATTTTGAAGTTATTAATGATATTTTAGAAAATGTTTTATTGTGTTATGATATTTATAACGTATATGTTTAACATAAAGGGTTAGTTTGGAAAAATGGTATCATGTATTCTGGAGTTGTAAGTTAAATGGATATAATGTATCCATTGAGTAGAATAGCATTACTAATATTAATGTTATAAATGTTATTTTGGATATAGTGTAATTTATTTAAGGACTGGTGTATTTTAAATTTCTAGATTTATTGTTGAATTTTATGGTATATTATATTCATATTAATTTAGGTTATTATCTCACTTTGTGGGCATCAGTATGATTCTAAATAACATAAAACCAATATATTGTGGTTTTTAAGGTCCTTAAAATGCCATGAAATTTAGTTTTTATTCATTTTGAAAAAAAATTCTATATTCGATATTAGTTACTTATAGTAAGAGGTGTTGTGGATAGTGATCAAAAAAGAACCAAATTATGAAATTGTGTTTATGATATATATTGACACTAGTAATGTATATTGTTTGTATTCTATCACATTATAGTAACATAATCGAACATATATATAATAATTAAATTGATACAACAATGTTATCTTATAATATTAAAATATGATGCTTCAATGGCCTAACAATTCATCATAGATTTATAGTTTTTTGGATGTCTAATTTAACATGATCATTGACATTATTTTGTTCAACAAACTATATAACTATCAATAATTATTTGTGGTTTTCAACCATATCTAAATATTCATTTCACACAAATGAACTCCATCTTATAAACCTAGTTATTTTCACTTATAGAAGAATTTGTTATTTTCATTTTTTATGAAAGTATTATTGGTCCTTTTGTGATGTGGGATTTCTAGAAAGGGATATTCGAATGTCATAACCATGATTACTGTTCAAAATTTTAATTATAAGGGAAAAATATATTTAATGTGTCATAATGTAACAACGTTATATTTAAAAGAACATATTCTCAATATCGTATTAAACACACTACATTGATTTTAGACAAGTGGTGATATAATATTATTTAAATGTGACAGATATATACTATCTGTTAAATTGTGGGGTATTAATATAATGAACTACGTTATAAATAGTATATATAATCCCAAGTGTATATTATTTTTAGAAATTATAATTAATTATTCAGTGAATTTTATGCAATTTCATTTTATCATTGAAAATACGGGTTTTTATAAAATACTATTTTTTACATCTGTAATTGAGAAATTAATATACATATTTTTTCCACATTTGAATATTTATTTTATAAAATAGTATTTAATTTAAACTCATAATAAATATATTAACATATGGATATTTTTTTGATATTATGGAATATATTATTTTTTATGTGAATATAGAATAATAATGTATTCTATAAATTATTCATTTTATTTTTTTAAATTAAGTACCATTTTTCTGTTACATTTATTTTAAAATTACATAAATATTATTTATTTATGTGAAATCTAATTATTTACATTAATATCATCTTTAGTGTATTTGAGTATATATTTATGGTTAATCTTAATGACACTTTTATGGAGAACAAATTTTATATACATAATGTTTCTACATTTTAATTAATTACAATGACCCACACTGAGGAATAATTTAACTAAAATTTATAGTAAATATATCTATAAATATATTATATAAATTAATTTTTTTAATATTTTTCTTATATTTTTTATAAGATCCCATTTTCCATAAATAAAACAAATCCTAGGAAAATTTACTTTTAGATAAGTCTTTATGGTTAATTTTCATTTAAATTCTACCAATTTTGTGAGATTAATTTGAAAAACTTTTTACATATTTTAAATTATAATAATTAATATTATATAATAAATTTAACATTATATTTTACATTAATTAATAGATAAAATAGTTAAAATTATATATTTTAATGTTAAAATGAGTTTTCAAGGGGACAACCAAAAATTTTAAGGGTTTAAAAGGACAATAAACATTTCTAAACACTATTTGATGGGATTATTTTCACAATAACAATTATATTTCTCTATCAATACACATTTTGTATCCTTATTTTTATGAATGTGAAATTTTATTATTGTGTAATATTGAAAATTACAAAGTGTTTGACTCAACACAAATATAAATCGACACCCCTCTTCTCTTCTCATCATGCATTTATAACGCATTGGATTATTAAATGACATCCCAAATAAAATACATTATTTAATTACCTCATAACATAGTACATTTTTTTGAGAAATATGACCAATTAATTATTTGGGTTCAAACTGAATGAACTAGCAAGAAGAAGTGGTATCATCCTTAACCAATCATTTTTTTATTTCACCCTTGCCTCCTTCAAAACATGTTAAATAATTTTGGTATAATATCCATATAAATTTGAAAATATTAATATGTTTTTATTTTATTATAATGGTATATTACTATCTCACATTTTTAATATGGGAAACAAAATCCTTGATCATGTGTATGATAGACTACATCTTTATAGACATGTGTAATTTGTTTTCTATCACTGCATCAATTGGATTCATATAATGATTTATTTACTATTAATATATGATAAATTTAATTATATTATTCTTATATAATAATACTATATCATAAATATTATTAAATTAAATTTTTTTAAGGAATATAATAATGTTGTTCGTGTGTACGGCAGACAACCACCCCACAAGGCGATGTAGATTTTTTAATAAATGCCTTATATTGAAGGTGGTAAAGATAATTTGGATGTTTACATATGAAAAAAATTAAATATTATTCACTATATAAAATAAATATATCATATAAAATATTAATAACCAATCTCTTGAATAAAAACTAGAGTTGTTCCTCTTTACAATGGACTATGTACACGTGAATTGATGTCCTTCATTTTATACAGCATCACATGGTTAGTATATGTAAGTCTATTAAAAAAATAATATGATATTTATGGTGTTATTATTATTATATAATAGTAAAATAAAACTTACCTTATTTAATTCAAGAATTTTGGGAAACAGAAACATTACTCTGTCATAAGTGAAGCCTACCGACTCATTGATTTTAATATAGTTCATTTTCATTTCCATATTAGATTTTTGGTTTTAATATGAATATTTATTTATAAAATGATAATTATTTAATAATAATATTTTAAATTTTATTAAATATTAATTTATTTGATGTTAGTCAACTTAACAATATGATTTTTGACATATGAGTCATTTATCTACAAAAAAATCGATGAAAAATAAATTTTTTATAAAACTGAATAATACATGGTAAAAAATAAAATTAAAGGAATAATTAAATTAATATTTTTAATTAATTAAATAATTTATGTAATTTTATAATTATTGAATAAAATAAACATACAAGACAATTCAGGATTGAGGTAATGGTTTTTTTCTCAAAACATCCATCATTGTGATACTTGTTCTTTTATGTAAGTAATATTTTTATAAACTGTGTGTATATATCAAATTTTATTATTATATAAAAAAAATAAAAAATCATGATATTATATGTTATAAATAATATACATCATCTATTTGAGTTATTAATCAAAACATTCCATTATGGTAATGGATTATGTTTCACTATCATTTTATACAACATTTTTAATGACTAAATTTCCTTTGTGTAGAATTAATTCACCATTTTCTAACAAAACATGTTGGTTTTTTCCTATTTTAATTAATAATATTTTCTTTTTTATCTAATATTGTTCACATAATAGAGTGTATATATTTATCGTTATAATATTAATCTTCATTTCAATATTTTTTTTAAAAACCATTTTCATCAACATCCATGTTCTCCAAAAAATCCTGATGTTTTTTACTAATCTAAAAAGATTCTAAATTATAATTTTTTTACCAATGTATGAATTTTTAAAAATTATTTTTAACGTACTTTTCTTTTCATTTAAATAATGATGTTCTAATGAATTTTTTACTAATATGAAAAAGGAATATTGTTTTTAACATATATGGTATGTACAAAATTAACCCTCATAAAACCATTATTCTATTATATACATGATTTATATGTTTCAAATGATATTTTCAATTAACATTCATTAAAAATATTTTGTGAAATTTTTTTTTGGAAAACATGTTTCCAATGCTGAAATGTAATTTTCCCTTACAACGATATTAATCTATATAAAGTGTTTATATTCCTCAATAAAAACAACCTTTGATGTATAAGGTTTATTCAAAATTCAATATATATAAACCTCTCAAATATATATCTACCTTATTATCTAAGTAATTTATTTGGTAATACAGTCCATATTTTCAACACTCATATGTTATCATTGTGAAAATATATTTGGTTATTATTATGAGACACGATCATAAAATCAATTTTTTTCATGGGTAATTCACATGTTAATGAAAAAATCAATTATATACTTATTCGAAATGTAAAATTATATACATGAGTTGAATTTTATGGGTGGACACATAATCATATATCCCTCCAATTCATTGGGTAATTTTTTAACTCTTATAATACTCCATTTATGGGATTAGAGGGTGATCCTAATCTATTATGGGACTATTACCACCATGTGTTATTGTCCTAGAAACCATAACTTATATTTATGTAATTTTTTTATTAATGACACCTTCCATATATTTCTACAATCTTTTTATACCATGTACTTTATGTTATTCCTTATTTTTATTACTCTGGTGACATCTTCTGTTATACCTAATAATACTTTTGACACACAAGTTATACTCAATTATATTTTTTATTCTCTTTGTAGGGGTTTTAGATCACCTAATTTGTCATTGTATTCCATAATTTTTCCCATGTTGTTTTATGAACCTAAATATATTTGGGAGCTCATTAGAGAGAATAAAATAATTATTTTATATTTTAGCCTCAAATAGGTATATTATAAACCTATTCTTCTATAGACTATAGGTTTCACTATCCTTGTTGTGTGTTAATGTAAATATATATTATAATTAAACTTTAAATATGTTTAAAATCAATTGTTATTGATAGTTGGTATTAATGGAAATTTTTTATTAGACCATTGTAATCAAACATTATAAATATTAACTTAGAACCCTATAGATAATTCTATGTAAAATACTATATATGGTAAAATATCATCGAATCATGGTTAATATTTGAGAGATTGGTTTCTATGTAATTATATACTAGTGTAGATTCAAAAAAGTGAAAATGGATCTGGCATACATATACCTAGGGGTTAAAACAATGAAAATGTAACATCAGGTTTAACTCATGCGTAACATATTATATAAAAACTGGACATATTTGGGTTCAATTTTTACACTCTTGAAGGATATTATTTTGGAATTACTAAACTCTATAAAAATTTAAGAAGGACTTGAATGAATAGTTAGGTAAGATTACCTAATATGAGTAATAACTATGTATAATTTAGACAAAAATATAAAGGCTGATAAAAAGGATAAAATTTTCATTTATAATTTATACCGTATAGGTTTTTAGGTTTCTTATTAGTATGTTACTTGATTATCATAATCTTTTTTTTAATATTTTTAGTTAATTGTTGGAAATTCAAGAAATAATTTTGAAAACCAATTATATGGGAAATGTTAATATTTCCATAATAGTTTTACTAACCAAATGCGAATAGAAGATATAAATTACATGGTCATGAAAATTTACCTATCTCTAATTACAATTGACAAGTTATACATAGATTAATTTCCAAAAAATCTAAAGAAGTTAAGGATGATGCCTCAAGGGTGATTAAGTGTTAATGATGACCAAAAAAATAAGATTCAATTTTATAACTGTAATAAATTTTTGAATTTTTTTCATGTAAAATTTCATAAATAAACTATAAGATTTTTTATTTGTGGAAAAGGAAGGTTTAATTATGCAAATTATAGGAGAAAAATGAAGTGTCTGGTTAACATGATTCAGGGAGATAAAATCACCACTAATAGTTTCTTTTCAATAATTTGGGGAACATTATCATTAGTTGAGTTCAATAACTAATCCATTTATTATTTCTTATGGGCTTATTTAATGAAAATAATTGTGTTTAATAATTATTGTGTTAGGGTGTTGGAAATTTAGAATCATGTTGTTGGAGTGTATTTATTAATGGTATCTCAAATGTATGATGGATTATACTTTATTAATATTTCATTAAGGATATCAAAGAATATGTTGAATAGTGTGGATGGACTAGAAATGTGATTAAATGTAATGGATATATTAGTTTGATGAGTTACAGATTGAATACATGATAATCATGTATATGTCCTTGATATGACAGTAATTATAGTAAATTATAATAAGTTTATTTTGTTAAAGAGAATGAGCTATATAAAAAACCATCTTGTGTTAATTAATGTGATTAAGTTACTACATTATTTTTATGTATGTTCATCATATTCATGAGAATGTTACAAGATCCTGGTGAATTATGAATATTATTACTAAATATGTTTTTACATTGTTTTTTAATGAGGACATCTTGCAATCCAACAAATAACCCATTGTATCTAGCAAGGCCATGCGACATGAACCCATAACAGAAGGTTGATAAGGTTGTATTGTCAACCACTGGAGTATGAAAAATTTTGGTTAGTTTATCATTTTATTTATTTAAATTATTTCTTAGATAAATAGTATGTTTATTTTGTGATATATATTAGAGGATGTAATATATTTTAATATTTAAGAGTTCAAGGTGATTATTGAAATGATGGAAAATGTTAACAGGGATATTATATATATATACATATATATGAAATCTATTTTTAATAGAAAGGATATATTTGGGAGAATGATATCATATTTTTTTATTTGTATGTTGAAGGATTATAATAAGACATTTTTGGTTAATCCATTATTTTAATTTAATTTTATAAAAATTATTTGGGATATATGTATATTTATTTTTGGAATTATATTTTTCAAACCGTTGTTTTTATTATTTAATTTTAGAGATTAAAATATTTAGAATAATTTTGGGTTTTATATCACTTTTTGAAAAACATTATAGATTTAATGATGCTAGGTGGAATATATTTTTACTCTCTTATAGATTTTATGATCTAATAAAAATTTATTTTAGTTATTTAGTCATAAAAAATAATATGGGATATTCATTCTATAGAGTAAAAGGTAATATATTAAGTGATCAAAGAACAACTAAAGGGTGAAATTATGGTTATGAAATGAAAATATATTTGAAAATATTATTTTCTATTGTTCTTTGTCATAATAGTGAAATAATCCCACATTTCTATGGATAATATCTTGACAGAAATAGTTTCTCATTTTACCTTCATATAAGATGAATCAATGGTAATTATATTCATCATGAATTAATTGTTTTTTTGGAATTATAATTTCTCATGATCATTAATATTTTTTATAAATGGCCTCTATCTCCCTCCTTAATTATTTACACTTTTCTTCCTTGTCCAAATTTTCACTTCCCAACAATTTTTTAAAACCTCAAACCATAATTTTTTGTAATTTAATATTACAATCATACTTTCATTTCTATCTTTTAAAATAATGATTTGATGATCATATAAAAGATTTTGTATTTTTAGAAATGAATTTTCAAATGTAAATTCCATGGTTAATGTGAAAAAGATTAATTTGTGAAGAGACATTTTATTTAATGTGGTAAGAATTAAAGAACATGAGATTTTTAGAAATCAGAAATTTTGATAGTGTATTAAACATATAACACTATGTTTAAAAGAACCATGATATAGTATTTTTATGACATGTTTGATATAACCTATCAATAAAATTGGATTGTTTGAATATAATTAAATATTATATGACATTTATAAAATTATTATACTGAAAATACATTTAATAATGATCTATAATTAACTACTAAATAAATTAGATTAAAATTCATATTCTTCAATGAATATAGGTTATCTTTGAAAAAAACTTTAATATTTTCTCTGAGGATATAATTTAAATAAATTCATTACACTCTAAAATATTTATTTTATAAAATTAACTTTATTTTTTCAATCGGTATATTAATATTTAGATAATCAAAATTTTTGGTTTTTTTTTGAAATATATTAATTTCTCAATAAATAATATGAAAAATACATTTTTTTTAAAAAATCATTTATTTTCTATAAATTATGTACCATAATTATTTTAGTTTCCTTCAAAATTAACAAATATAATATATCGTTATATTAAATCCTTTTAATTTCAGGTAAATAATAGTAAATATTGATTATAGTATGAGTCTATTATTATTATTAAAATTATTATTAGGATTAATATTGGAATGTGAAATTATTTTCTCTATCTAATATAATTACAATATAACACATTTATCAATGATTTAATTAAAATTAATATATAATATATCTAAAAATAATATTAATTAATTTAATTATAATAGATATTCATATAGTAATTGTAAGATCATATTTTCATTAAGATATACATTCTGTGTAAAAAAAATGTATTCAGTTTTAGTTTTGAATTTAATTATTCCACATATATAAGTTTATAACCAACCAATATTTTATTAAAAAAATTCAAATAAATGTAATTTCATTGATGATTTTTCCTAAACTAAATTCTATGTTTTAATGAACCGTGAATAAAAATTAATATTAGTATTTAAAGATAATAATTTTTACCTTTAAATAAAACATGGAATGAATAGGAATGAGTAGATTTTGTTTATTATTTATATTGGTTTTATATAAAAAAATATATGTTGAAATGAAATGAACTAAATTTTCAGTAATGTCATTATATGTTCCAGAAATAATGTTTCCTAAAAAATGTATTTTTTAATTTAGAAATTAATGTATTAAACATCTATAAAATTATCTTCAAAAAATAAACATCATTTTTGAAATTTAGATTTCAAAAATAAATTTCGGTTAATTTTTAGGATTTTTCTAAACTGTTAAAAATTTCTATTAATGTGAAAAGTATTGGTTTATTATTGAAAACCTCTTTCATATTTAATAAATGTATCTACATGAAATTACTTCATTAATAAATGTATTAATCTAAATTAATTCATTTTTATAAATAAATTATCATATTTTAATATAAAATGTTTATAAAATTTTGAAAATTTTCTCTTTGAAAACATTTTTCTCATCACGTTTGTGTGGTTAATTCAAAATTAAATATCAACACTGTTGTAATAGTAATTTTTTTTAAAAATGAATCAAAAATTAGAATTATAATAATTTAAATAATATAAAATGCCTAATATTTTTTTTTCAAAATTAAATGTAATGAATGTAAAACATTTATTACCACGGTTGGAGTTAAAAAGAGTTTACTATGGGTAAACCAAATATATATGGTTTAAAATCACCTATAAAGGCAATAAACACTTACTAGGTTCCATTATTTAGAACCTATCACAAATAATAATTGATAATATCAGATTATGGATCCTTTTGACATGATAAAAATGTACATACACTTTATTTTAAAAAATATATACAAGACTATCCTTTCCCCCGAGTATAAAAAGTCACCCCCATTTTTATCCACATCAAATTTTCAAAACACTTAGGTTCATCTAAGATCCACCAAAATAAAATCCTTTCATCTGTCTCCAAATCATAGAGTACATTCCTCATTATTATTCATATCCAGTATGGATTTATTCTAAACCTAAATAGGTAATTTGAGGATACATAATGTAGTTAACCATACATTTCTTATTAATTATTATTCTAATTCCTTCAACTACTCATAAGTTATCCTGATATAATTATAAAAATTTATCCCATATATTGATATGTTATTATGTTACTTTAATAACCTATATCCATCTATCCATCCATCTAATGAGAAAAGAAAATATCCATCATTTTTAAGGTGGACTGGCTCTTCGTGAATCCTTTTTTTTCAACACCAACTCTTAGGGATTGATATAATGATGGATTTAACGTAGATAAATTATATTTATTATAATAATATCAACATGTAATTATAATAAAGACATGTAAATTCTTACCTCCAAACCCATTGGAATTCAATAATGATGCTCGTCTAAAAGACGAACTACAACCTTAAAAAATGATGTGATGTATTTTTCACTTCTATTTTACATGGATGGTAAAATGGATATTATAAATTTATATAAATGTAATTTTTATATAATTATGCTCTTTATATTATTATATCACATATTCACTATTATAATAAATTATTTTGGAATATGATAATGTCACTTTTCTGCATATCGGACAACCGCATCGCTAGGCCATGTGATCTTTTCTTCACATATTATTTACATATATGGTAATAATAATAGAATAAAATAAAATTTTGAAATATATATTAAGTAATAAATATTATTTAATTTTAATATAGTATTTACCCTTCCTTATATAAATCTATTCAAAATTTGGATGTTTCTTCCATTCATATGTACGAGCTACCATTCTATAAACTATGTATTTCATTTTCAATCTATAATATTTATGGATTATGATAAATAATTATAAACTAAATTATATTTTATTTATATCATTGATAGTATTCTATTTATTTTTTATCTATGTTCAATGTTAGAGGATGGTAAAATATAAAACTATAACATATTATAAAAATAATAATTTATTTACCAAGATATGATTTTAAGATGGGATTGTTATTGAATTGGTAATAAATGGTCATATGTAAATCATATATGGTACAATAAATATATGAATAATAACATACAATACTCTTATGGTATGAAACTTTTTAATATTATCATGGCCTTCCTTTTTCAATGTCTGGTTATCGATGGGAGGAAAATGGGAGAATACCTATAATGATGAAGTCTGAGATTTGTTGGATTTTATGGAATGAAACCCACTGATTATATATCCTGGTGGTGTACTACATCTCATGCAATGGGGTTACATGATGTGTAACCAAAAAATGAAATTAAATATTTTTTTAATCATGAGGAAACAATTTTCTCAAAAATTATAGGAGATAACTATCACACGATGCTTAATTGGGTTACACATCGTATAAATTACCTATGATTGTTTTTCAACTAGAAGAAAATCATAATTTATCAATTTTTCCCCTTCTAGTTCCATCCTCTTGACCTATAACCATTAACATCCAATGATGGCAACATCTAACCACTCAGAGTCTTTCCATTTGACAATTGATCCCCATTATGGTCATTATTTGACGTATTGGGTAAGCGTTATCTGTATTTATTACTCTCTTATCCCTTATAATTTGACATATTATCTACAGATATATGTATACAGATTACATTTTTCTATTATTATTTCTATTTTGACTTCATATATATCATGTGCGGTCTATCTTTATTAGTTTTGGTGCAGTGAGTTTGCGTTATTTAGTTATGTCAATTTAGTCCTTTCCAGTGACCTAATTTTCTAAATTTAATTTATCATGAGAAGTTGATTGAATTATATGGTTTTCGTTAATTTTAATTGTTTTGTTATTTTTGGATCCCATTGTGGGTGTCTGAGAATCAAGTATTGAGGTACATCATTCCTTCTCTAACCATGATTGATAAAACATATTGTATTTTTTGTTTTAAATTGATTTATAAATAAATTGGTATGATATCATAAAGATTTTTTATGTGTGATGAAAAGGGATTTTGAAGAAAAGTGTATATTCATTGGTTTTTTATAACTATAAATAAAATATGTATTTTCAAATCATTGAATGATTTCGAAAAATTAGAACATAGGTTTCCCTTGGTAATATGTGGAATTATTAGCATGAGGTCATTGTCCATTTTAGGAGTTCGCATTCGGGGTGTTCCATTTTTCCTATAGTATATATTTTTGATCTATTTTTGTATATGTCATTGGGGATTCACACATTGGTTGTCACTCTATTCTGGTAGTGTATATCATTGGATTTATGTACAACAGTTCTTTGTTCATTTATTTTTTATTATAGGTTGTCTACTGGATGACCTATTGTATTCCATGGTGTTGTGATACTTATTCTGGTAATGTTATTAAGTATTTCATGTCCATATACTATTTTATCCATGATATTCATGTTGATTCATTGGAATAATGATATGAAAAAATGTTTATAAAATTGATATACCTTATTTTTTTAGAACTGTGGAAAATGGGAATTGTATACCAGTTTTTCTTTAGAACTAAATTACTACTTTTCATGCTCGATTTTATTTAAAATTACTTTACATGAATTTTTATACATTGGTTTTTATAGTTTCATTGTTGGGATTATATTGATAATGTCAGCTCAACTATTTCACATAACTTTGGCGGTGTGTAGACCTTTGTATGTATTTTGATGATGGGAATGGAAAGGCTTCCTAGTGATGTTGAATTATTTCATTTCAACTATGTTGGGTAATCTTTAGTTAGATGGTTGGAGGTTACCAACACTATCACAAGGATTATATTCTTTTTTTTTCTTTGTCATTTTCATTTAGTCTTGTCTATCGTGTTATTGTCTACTTTTGTGGTTGTTTTGATTCAAATTTCTTATTATAATTATGGAACATGTATATTGGTCGTATGAAGATTCTTTCTTCATGGGAATGAATATATATTTCAATGTTATTCATCCAGGTTAAGATAAATTTCTCCCTCATTGTGTTCTTTAATTCTGGGGTGCTTGACACAAGCCCGTGATGATCTGGAATTCCCTTCATGCATGTAAAATAACAGGCCAAGTTCTAGGGTTTGATGGTAACACAAGTTTGATAGTTACTAAGTCATATCAAATGTTTTCTTCCCCTAAGAGTCCTTATCTTCAGAGATCTGTTATACTAGATATAGTATTTTCGTTACATGAGAGTTATTTTGAGATAAGTGCATGTCTTGCTCTTGTTGTGACAAGACTCATGTTTTCATGGGATGTTGGGAAATATGTCTCTATTGCTGGGAATTGTTTTCAATACCAGTTTCTAATTTGGGTTTTCATATTTAAATTAAGATTAACCCTATTATATGAATGTTCCATCTATTACACATGTAGTATTATGCCTTCGATACATCTTCCATAAGAACTCTGGTGGGACAAAGTTGATTCTGCTTAAGGGAATTCATACATATATTAGAATTCCATCAAGGATATAGTACGTGAATTGAATGTTTTTGTTAAAAATTCACCATGAGTTCATAACATAGTTACTGAAGTACATCTAGAAGATCGAGGAGAGTGAGATCGATCTTAGGAATTCGTGAATGATATTCCACCATTCATTATAATAAACAATGATCCTCAAAAGTTCGAGATCTAGATGGATCATATTGATCAAATCTCTACTATTATAATAACACATTAGAATATCAAGGTGAATTATATTGCATTCTGGATCATGGGTTCCAATAATATATGGGGTTATTCCGTTCTCCTAGAAGATAGACATGTGTACTTGGATTGGATGGGTTAAAAGAACATATTCTTCCAAATATACTTTTTCATAGTCACTGATGTAGAAAAATCACAAGATATCCTCTATTTATAGTAGGGACATAATTCTTTGTCGGCATACAACAATTGCATTGTTGTGCTTGTTTTTTTCTATAGACAAGGTAATGAATGACCAGTTGAAAGCTTAGATGTACCTAAACGGTTTGCGATCAGATATCAGATCCCAGTTATTTATGCTAATGTTTTCTACACATGAAGATATCATATACAGAGATATGATTAAATGGATGAATATAATAGGAAAGGTAAAATTTTATATCTAATTCAATCCATCTGGTGGAACCTTCAATTCCGCGCATAATAGGAAGAGGGAGTGGTAGTATCATTGCATGATTTGTGGAAGTGGGTCTCAGCAGTGCACCTCTTCAACACTATCTTCTACTACTACTAATTTTCATATGATAAGAAATTAGTGTGGAAATGTCATACAAACTAGTATTTATACTCCTATTCACATGAATACGTGAAATAAATTTGGGTTTTTAATTCATTTACGATTCTTCCTTCAGTCTATAATGGCTCAGACCCTCCTGGCCCATTACTTTTCCAAAGTGAGGCTCCACCAAAACAGTGGCACCGTGAGGGTGACACCAGTCACAGTGGCACCGTGAGGGTGACACCGTGACGGTGGAACCGTGACGGTGGCACCGTGAGGGTGGCACCATGACGATGGCACCGTGAGGGTGACACTGGTCACGGTGGCACCGTGAGGGTGAAACCGGTCACGGTGGCACCGTGAGGGTGACACCGGTCACGGTGGCACCGTGATAGTGGCACCGTGAGGGTGACACCATGAAGGTGACACCGTGAGGGTGGAACCGGGAGGGTGTCACCATGAGGGTGACACCGTGAAGGTGGCACCATGACCCCTCGTCAAGCTTTCGTTCTTTTCCAGTACCTGACTTTTCCACTCTCACAATGTAAGTTTCGACATAAATTAATTCTTTTACTTCTTTTAAAACCTTTTAAAGCCCATAATTAATCCCAAAAAAAATCCCGAGAGACCTCCATGTGTAACTTCCCAACCGCATGGTCAACCCACGACCCCCGCTCCTTACGCGGTTTGGAATTCTCATATCAACCGTCAACGACTCTTATAAACTAATGGTTAGTTGTGGTTTCTTCTTTCCTCGATCGTGGCTTTTCACGAACAGCTTCTGGTGCATCGGGCGAGCCGCATCGTTATGTGTAGAGTTTCGCGCCCGGCCTAAGCATTGATAGACGAAGCGATTTTTGTTCAGGCGAGCCGCATCGCTATCTGTGAACTTCTTCCCCTGGCCTCAGCGTAGATCGTTGATCCAACAGGTAGGGAATTTTTTCATCGCCTCTCCCTTTGGTGTATCATGCTGGGTGTGCGTGCTTTTGTTTCTATAGAATTGGATAAACCAGACCTAATAAAGATAATGAACGGATTCTATAAATAAAGAAGGGGGGGTTATGATCGTTGATGTTGTTTTATATTATGATCATCTTTCTGAATTATGTCGGCTTGTGCCTTCTGAAAATTGAGGCCATTGGTGGTCGTTGTCTGTGCACTAATGATCCCCTCATGGTGTTTTAAATGTCTTATTCCTAATTGTAAACTCCTGTTGTGAAAAGTAAATTGGTTAATCACGTATACCCGGCTGAATAAATTGAAAGCACCAGGATCAATCCCTTCTGTGCTAACCCCAGTCAAAACACGGAATTGAAATCATGGAGCGTGTAAAATATTTTAAATCTGAAAATACAGGCATGGCCCTGCTTAGTGTTGGTGGCAGTGGTTTGGTTGTTTTCTTTCATGGGAAGATTGCTGGAAATGTGGGAGGGGATGAGATCCCCTGTTTTTTTTATACTCTCGATGGTTGTGAAATCGGGGATGGGATCCCCTGTTGTTATGGATTCGGTGGTTGTGAGTTTTAAGACCCGGTGGTTACTTGTTTATATCACGAATTGGGGTGGGATCCTCTATTGATGAAAAAACTCTTTGGGGAGGGGACACGGGGAAGTGTCTCGGGGTTGTCTTTGGTTTTAGTACTTTGGGGGATCTCACTTATTCCTTATTTTTGTAACATTACAAGAGAGTTGAGTGTGAATGTTTAAATTGACGATTGAATGGATTCTTTTCCTTGGTTATGCTTATGGTTTTAGTTTCCCAGTAGTGCATGAACTTATTTGAACATTATCACTGAACATTTAATAAGAATGGGACAAATGGGTTTTGTTGGCGAGAGTCGTGACTCGGACTTGAGTGTTGTTGTGATTTGTAGGCTATCTGAAGAAAAACCTAGATTTGGGTGAGTGCTTTTTACCTATATATATACTTGTAGCTTTGTGTTTCTTATTCGCGCCCCACCCAAGTTGAGCACTTAGTAGAAAACACCCCCATTTCATGGGGGGTGTTTTTTCCAACACTATTCTTAGTGGCTGGTTATTAGCTCCTTTTCTGCTCCCTTTCCCGGATATCCCAAGTATCTTTGAGCAGGCTGTGATGGCCTGAGGTCCATTATTAGCCCAAGAACCTTTGGGCGGGGTAGTGTGATGGTTTTCCAGGTGTGTGCGGCAGGTAGTTTCCCAAGTATCTTCGGGATGAGGCCCATGTGTCTTCGGGCGTGTCAGTGGATCTTCTAGCCCAGGTGTCTTCGGGCGTGGTGGTAGTTGTTCTGGCCTAGGTGTTTGCAGGCGAGGTTAC
Source organism: Viscum album (assembly GCA_963277665.1). Classification (NCBI taxonomy): domain Eukaryota; kingdom Viridiplantae; phylum Streptophyta; class Magnoliopsida; order Santalales; family Viscaceae; genus Viscum; species Viscum album. The sequence continues at coordinate 1,243,431,540 of OY728156.1, read as the reverse complement.
ATGTGACAGTTGTGGCCCAGGTGTTTGTGGGCAGGATTCGGCAGTGGGACTGCGTGTGGTTATGGCCCAGGTGTGTGCGGGCAGGTGAGGCAGTGGGACTGCGGTGATAGAATGGCGGGATTGGTTTGAGGCGTATGATGTCTCAATAACTAGTGGGGAAGTGGCGCAGGGTACCCAAACATCGATGTTCTCTTATTATATATATTACTTGACTTGCGTTATTTGGGGAGTGTGCCTTGGTGAGGATTGGGTGGATAGTTTACCTTGATAGGTGTTTGGTTTACTCCTTTTCTCATGGGACTTTAGTACGTTCTTCCACTTGTGCACGAGAGTCTTTGGTTTTCCCTACTGAGTGTACTTGTATACTCACCCTATGTATATAAAACTTCTTTCCGGTTTCCAGGAGGACTTAGGGGATTGCGTGGGACCATACTAGCTCGGAACTTTGGGGCAGTTGCATTTGCTGTTTTTCTTTCTTCGGTACTTACCTTTGTGGTCACCTTTTTTACTTTGTGGCTCTTACTTTTGGAACATGCATGTGGGAATGTTTACTTTTGGCTTTACTTTTCTTTTACCTTGGTGTTTTTGGGTTTCATCTTCTTATCTCCGGATCCTATAAAACAAAAAGGGTAATGTCTTCCATTTGTGTGTAATTTCTATACCCTTGGTGCTAGTCTCCACTCCGGAACCTATTGAAGGCAGGTTTCGGGGGTCATTATCTCTCCTTCAACTTAAAGAAGGAAGGGACTGGAAATTTGCTGACCCTTCCCTCTTTTTGGTGAAGGCGGGTCGTGATAGAATGGTATCAGAGGGATGGTTGAGAGATAGGATGGAGTCTGGAGCTAGGCATAGTGAGGATTGCATGGGATGGTAAGGCAACAGTGTTGGGTGACCTTGGTGCGTGAATTAGGCCAGGGAAGACCGGCTAGGGCACGGGATTTTAGGGCCCCCCGTGATCCGATGCAAGGACTCTGGACCTACCGAACGACCAAGTGAGGCCACGTTGATTGCAGGGTAGAGACCCTAGGAAAGGTACATGCATTATAATGACTTGTGTTCTTGTGTTTTTGGGATGTATTGGAAATTAAGAATAAATTAAAATTTTAAGAAGTTTTAAGAATGATATTCTGCACTACTTGGGCTTAGGCATTCCTTTTTTACCTTGCAGCTATGGAACCTAGAAGGCGACCGCGTGTGTTAAAGGCGATCGAGGCCCCAGAGACTACTTTGGCAGATCGGTAGAGAGATGATTGAGAGGAAGAGTACGACCAGGGGCATAAGACTCTTCGGGCCTTCCAGCGATAGACCCTCTAAAAGTACGAGGGCAACACCTCTGACATGAAGACGGAAGGCTGTCTAGGGGAGCTACTGATAGCCTTCAGCCTGATTCGGGCCCTGACCGAGTACTGGGTTCCTCTGGCCATCAGCCAGATGAGGGTAGCGGCGCGTCAGTGGTGGACGCTTTACCTGGGGGAGAGGAGAGAGGCTAAGGTGGCATGGGCTGATTTCGAGAGGGAGTTCCGGGCGGAATTCCTCTCCTCGACGATGAAGGCAAAAAAAGAGACAGGAGCTACTCTCCCTCCAACAGGGGAGTATGTCTGTGAGGGAGCTAGGGATCAAGTTCAAGGACCTCCTACGTTTTTCTCCGGACCTCTTTCCCGATGAGGAGTCTCGGGCAAGATGTCTGGAGGAGGCGCTCCGACCCTCCCTCTAGTATGTTGTTACCCCCTTTACCCTTCCGACGTACTTGGAGGTCCAAAAAAAGGCTGAAGTGGTAGAGAGGATGCATGCTCTAGGAGGAGTGTCACGAGAGGGGATCCAGCTGGGACCATCGAAGGGAAAGGTCGTCAGCCCCAGGCCTCCAGCGTCAGGACCCTCCAGGTTCCGACCAGCAGGGATAAAACCACAACAGTTTCAGTTTCGATCCCCCGGTCCTTGCCCTTTTCCTTCGGGACCGGGACCGCGATGCCTCGTATGTGGGAGCCCTGGACATCTGCGGAGTCAGTGCCCAGACCGGGTGCAGTACAGTGGTGGCGGACAGCCCCAGCACCCGCCCCAGCAGCAGCTTCCAGCCAGACCTTTCCAGCAACAGCAGCAGGGACAGCGAGCTCCTTCTCCTCCGAGGATAGACGTGGGAGGAGGGGGCCGACCTCAGGGCGCTCCTCAGGGACCTCGACCAGGGCATGGTCGGGGAGGTGGCTGACAACCGAGGGGTAGAGGAGCCGGGCGTGGACAGCTACACACCGCAGAGGCAGAAGTTCCAGTAGGACCAGAGGTTGTTCGAGGTACGATCAGTTTTTTTAGCACTCTTGCTTATGCCTTATTCGATACCGGAGCTTTGCACTCCTTTGTTGCACCCAGTCTCGCCCGTGCCTTGGGTCTAGATGCCGAGAGACTTCCAGTGCCCCTTTTGTTGAGCACACTAGTCAGAGGTCAGACAGACTTGTTGTTTGTTTGTCGAGGATGTAGACTGATGATAGGGCCACATCAGTCGGTTAGGGATCTTCTCCTGCTATAGATACAACCATACGATTTCCTCCTAGGAATCGACTGGCTATTCTCTGTGTGTGTCGTCATCGACTGTTTTCGAGGAAGGGTCATGTTCTCAGACTTGGGTGGCCGGCGTGTTACCTTTACCGGCGAGCGGGGCGGTCAGAAGGGCAACAGGCGAGAGGAACCCCTCCTCTCCTTAATAGTCGAGCTGTCAGTAGAGTCAGTAGATGCTGAGATGGTGGAGGTTCCAGAGGCTATCCTTGAGTTTATGTACATCTTTACTGAGGAGGTGACGACTCTACCCCCTCAACGTGATATCGAGTTCGGGATAGACCTGCAGCCCGGCGCTCGTCCGATCTCAATGGCTCCTTACCGGATGGCACCTTCAGAGCTACGGGAGTTGCAGATCCAGATTTATGATCTGATGAAGAGGGGTTATGTTCGGCCAAGTGTGTCACCATGGGGTGCTCCAGTCTTGTTCTAAAAGAAGGAAGATGGTGGTCTCTGGTTGTGCATAGACTACAAGAGGCTGAATCAGGTGACGATCAAGAATCGCTACCCTCTTCCGAGTATAGACGATCTTTTCGACCAGCTGAAAGGGGCAGGATGGTTCTCGAAGATCGACTTGTGGTCTGGGTACCACCAGCTGAGAGTGAAGGAGGGAGACATCCTGAAGATGGAGTTCGGGTATAGATATGAACACTTCGAGTTCGTAGTCATTCCCTTTGGTGTTACGAACGCCCCGACGGTGTTCATGGGGATTATGAACTCCATCTTCCGGGAGTACCTAGATCGGTTCATGGTTGTGTTCATCGACGATATCCTGGTCTATTCAAGGTCAGAAGAGGACCATGCAGAGCACCTGAGGACGGTTCTGAAGGTCCTCCGACATCATCAGCTCTATGGGAAGTTATCAAAATGCAAGTTCGGGACACGAGAAGTGCACTTCCTCGGGCACGTGGTGTCTGAGCAGGGGGTAGCGGTGGACCCATCAAAGGTTGAGGCAGTGGTTTCTTGGGAAGCACCCAAGAATGTGTCAGAAGTCTATAGTTTCCTTGGGATGGTGGGTTACTATCAGAGGTTCGTACCCAAATTCTCCCGAGTTGCAGCCCCTTTGACAGCCTTGACCAAGAAAGACTAGGTTTTCATGTGGAGTGAGCAGTGCGAGTCAGCCTTCAGCAATCTGAAGAAGAAGTTGGTCAGTGCCCCAGTGCTGAGATTTCCAGAAGAAGGGGCAGCGTATGAGGTGTTTTGCGATGCTTCAGGACAGGGCCTGGGATGTGTGTTGATGCAGCAACAAGGGTGATCTCTTATGGGTCCAGGCAACTATGCCCTCATGAGCATAATTACGCCACCCATGACCTGGAGCTTACAGCGGTCATTTTTATGCTAAAGTTACAGTGGCACTACCTCATCGGAGAACTCTTTGTGGTCTTCACGGATCACAAAATTTTGAGGTATATCTTCTCCCAGCAGGACCTAAACTTGCGACAGCAGAGATGGGTGGAGTTCCTCCAGGATTACGACTTCAAGATCTCTTATACTGAGGGAAAGGGCAGTGTAGTGGCCGATGCCTTGATCAGGAGGACGTATAAGGATGTGGTCCAAGAGTCGGAAGACGCCTGGAAGGTGATGGAGGAGTTGGCTGCTTTACACATGGATGTGAGGATGGATAGCATTAGAGGCTGACTATATCAGATGACAGTGCATTCATCACTGTTTCAGCAAGTGGAGGAGTCTCAGTGGGGAGACCCAGAGTGCGAAGTGATGCGTGACTGAGTTGACTAGGGAAATGCTCCAGAAGGATGGACAGAGGATGGTCAGAACTATATGCTTTTCCAGGGAAGATTGTTTGTTCCGGAGGCAGTGTGTGGAAAGTTTCTTAGTGAGTTCCAAAACTCACCCCTGGAAGTACACCCAGGAGTTTCCAAGATGTACCAGGTACTGAAGAGGCAGTTTTGGTGGCCCGGAGTTAAGCGAGCAGTGGCAGAGTTTGTGGCCAAGTGCTTAGTGTGTCAGCAAGTGAAGGCTGAAAACCGAGTTCCAGGCGGCCTACTGCAGCCTCTATATGTCCTCGAGTGGAAGTGGGATGACATATTGATGGATTTAGTCACGGGACTACCCAAGGTCCAAGGGGGATACGATTCCATCTGGGTGGTAGTGGACAGGTTGACAAAATCGGCTCACTTTCTAGCGATCATGGATTTGAGTGTAGTGGATGCTCTGGAATGAAGGTATGTGGATGAGGTGGTGTGGTTTCATGGAGTTACAACGTCTATAGTCTCGGATAGGGATGCACGGTTTACCTCACGAGTCTAGAGAGGATTGAAGCATGCTTTTGGAACCCAGCTACGCCTTAGCACTGCTTTCTATCCCCAGACAGATGGACAAACCAAGCGCACCATCCAGACCTTGGAGGATATTTTGCGGGCATGTGTTCTGGACTCAGGAGGATCATGGGTGCAATACTTTCTTCTAGTATAGTTTTCCTAAAATAATATCTACCACTCTACCATCGTTATGGCCTCGTTTGAAGCTTTGTATGGGAGGCCCTACTGTTCACCTGTGTGTTGGACCGAAGTAGGAGAGGAAGGAATCCTTGGCTTGGAAGTGGTGAAGAGCACGATAGATAAGGTTTAGCTCATACAGGAAAGGATGAAGGCGGCCCAGGACCGACAGAAGTCATATGTTGATACCAGGAGGAGTCCCTTGGAGTTTGAGGTTGGAGACCACGTGTTCTTGAAGGTCTCCCCTCGGTGTGGGCAGCAGAGGTTTGGCAAGGGGAGTAAGCTTTCTCCTAGGTTCCTCAGACCCTTCGAAGTGTTGCGGCGGGTCGGTGAAGTGGCTTATCAGCTAGCGTTACCACCGCCGCTACTATGGATACATGATGTCTTCCATGTGTCCCAGCTCCGTCGGTATCTGCACGACGATTCACACGTCCTTGATTGGGGTGAGATGGAGATCGAGGACGACGTGACTTTTATGGAGAGACCAGTGATGATCGAGGATCGCAAGGAGAATGTGATTCGTGGGCGAACCATTCCCTTGGTTCGTGTGTTGTGGAGACATGGTGGGCTTGAGGAGAGTACGTGGGAGAGGGAAGCACAGATGCATACCTAGTACCCAAAGTTGTTTTAAGTTTTTTCCTTATTGTACCTGTTGTGGTAGAACGTTTTGTCTTTTGGCTATGAAATGTACTGGTTTCATTTCCTCTGATTGTGTGTGAAAATCCCTGGCTATGGGGGAGGAGAGAACTTGACCCCTAATCAAGACGCATTAAGGTGGATGCGATTAAACCTGTGCGGGCGAGTCAGTGCCGCCCAAAGCGGATAATATCTTGACATGGGGGAGGAGACTCCCCAACCCACATGTCTGGGCAGTTTGGCATGGTATGTTGCTTGTTTCTTGACAGGTAAGTGTTTTTAGTTAGCATGGGTTCACTTCTAAGAGGTATCTTTCGAGGTGGTTGTTCGGACCCTCTCTTTCCTTCTTGGGTTGTTTTGATTCTCGAGGGCGAGAATCATTTAAGAGGTATCTAATTTAATGTCCTGGACCCTCCTGGCTCATTACTTTGCCAAAGTGAGGCTCTGCAAAAACGGTGGCACTGTGAGGGTGACACCGTGATGGTGGAACCGTGACGGTGGCACCGTGAGGGTGGCACCGTGACGGTGGCACCGTGAGGGTGACACCGTGAGGGTGGCACCGTGAGGGTGACACCGTGAGGGTGGCACCGTGAGGGTGACACCGTGAGGGTGACACCGTGATGGTGGCACCGTGTCCCCTCACCGAGCTTTCGTTCTTTTCCAGTACCTGACTTTTCCGCTCACGCAATGTAAGTTTCGACGTAAATTAATTCTTTTAATCCTTTTAAAACCTTTTAAATCCCATAATTAATCCCAAAAAATCCCGAGAGACCTCCGTGTGTAACTGCCTAACCGTGTGGTCAACCCACGCCCCCCGATCCTTACGCGGTTTGGCATTCTCATCTCAACCGTCCGCGGCTCTTATAAACTAAGGGTTAGCCATGGTTTCTTCTTTCCTCGATCGCGGATTTTCATGAACAACTTCTAGTGCATCGGGAGAGCCACATCATTATGCATAGAGTTCCGCGCCTGGCCTAAGAATTGATAGACGAAGCAATTTTCATTCAGTAAAGCCGCATCGCTATCCGTGAACTTCCTCCCCTGGCCTCAGCGTAGATCGTTGTTCCAACAGGTAGGGAATTTCTTCATTGCATCTCCCTTTGGTGTATCATGCGGGGTGGGTGTACTTTTGTTTCTATATAATTGGATAAACTAGACCTAATAAAGATAATTAACGGATTCTATAAATAAAGAAGGGTGGGTTGTGATTGTTGATGCTGTTTTATATTATGATCATCTTTCTGAATTATGCCAGCTTGCGCCTTCTGAAAATTGAGGTCGTTGGTGGTCATTGTTTGTGCACTAATGAACCCCTCGTGGTGTTTTAAATGTCTTGTTCATAATTGTAAACTCCTACTATGAAAAGTAAATTGGTTAATCACATATACCTGGATGAATAAATTGAAAGCACCAGGATCAATCCCTTCTATGCTAACCTCGGTCAAAACACGAAATTGAAATCATGGAGCGTGTAAAATCTTTTAAATCTGAAAATACAGTCATGGCCCTACTTAGTGTTGGTGGCAGTGGTTTGGTTGTTTTATTTCACGGGATGATTGTTGGAGATGTGGGAGGGGATGAGATCCCCTATTTTTTTATACTCTCGATGGTTGTGAAATCGGGGATGGGATCCCCTGTTGTTATGGATTCGGTGGTTGTGAATTTTAAGACCCGGTGGTTACTTGTTTATATCACGAATTGGGGTGGGATCCTATGTTGATGAAAAACCTCTTTGGGGAGGGGACACGGGGCAGTGTCTCGGGGTTGTCTTTGGTTCCAGTACTTCGGAGGATCTCACTTATTCCTTGTTGTTGTAACATTACAAGAGAATCAAGTGTGAATGTTTAAATTGATGATTGACTGGATTCTTTTCCTTGGTTATGCTTATGGTGTTAGTTTCCCAGTAGTGCATGAACTTATTTGAACATTATCACTAAACATGAAACAAGAATGGGACAAATGGTTTTTGTTGGCGAGAGTCGTGACTCGGACTTGAGTGATGTTGTGATCTGTAGGCTGTCTGAAGAAAAACCTAGCTTTGGGTGAGTGATTGTTACCTATATATATACTTGTAGCTTTGTGTTTCTTATTCACGCCCCACCCAAGTTGAGCACTTAGTGCCGAACACCCCCATTTCATGGGGGAGGGTGTTTTTTCCAACACTATTCTTAGTGGATGGTTATTAGCTCCTTTTCTGCTCCCTTTCCCGGATAGCCCAAGTATCTTCGGGTAGGCTGTTATGGCCTGAGGTCCATTATTATCCCAATAAACTTTGGGCGGGGTAGTGTGATGGTTGTCCAGGTGTGTGCGGCAGGTAGTTTCCCAAGTATCTTTCGGATGAGGCCCAGGTGTCATCAGGAATGGCAGTGGATCTTCTAGCCCAGGTGTCTTCGGGCATGGTGGTAGTTGTTCTGGCCTAGGTGTTTGCAGGCGTGGTTACGTGTGACAGTTGTGGACCAGGTGTTTGCGGGCGGGATTCGGCAGTGGGACTGCGTGTGGTTGTGGCCCAGGTTTGTGCGGGTGGGTGAGGCAGTGGGACTGCGGTGACAAAATGGAGGGATTGGTTCGATGTGTAGGATGTCTCAATAACCAGTGGGAAAGTGGCACGGGGTACCCAAACATAGATGTGCTCTTATTATATATATTACTTGACTTGTGTTATTTGGGGAGTGTGCCTTGGTGAGGCTTGGGTGGATAGTTTACCTTGATAGGTGTTTGGTTTACTCCTTTTCTCACGGTACTTTAGTATGTTCCCCCACTTGTGAACGAGAGTCTTTGGTTTTCCCTACTGAGTGTACTTGTATGCTCACCCTACGTATATAAAATTGCTTTCAGGTTTCCAGGAGGACTTCGGTGATCGCACGGGACCATACTAGCTCGGACCTTTGGGGCAGTTGCAGTTGTTGTTTTTCTTTCTTTGGTACTTACCTTTGTGGTCACCTTTTGTACTTTGTGGATCTTACTTTTGGACATGCATGTGGGAATGGTTTACTTTTGGATTTACTTTTCTTTTACCTTGGTGTTGTTGGGTTTCATCTTCTTATCTCCTGATCCTATAAAACAAAAAGGGTAATTCCTTCCATTTGTGTGTAATTTCTATACCCTTGGTGCTAGTCGCCACTCCGAGACCTATTGAAGGCGGGTTTCGGGGGTCATTATCTCTCCTTCAACTTAAAGAAGGAATGGCCTGGCAATCTGATGACCCTTCCCTCCTTTTGGTGAAGGCGGGTCGTGAAACAGTCTATGCATATTCATTGTTGTTTTCTTGTTTCATCATCTCTAAATGATATTTTTTGGCAGTCAGATGAATCAAAGACAATAGGGATCTAGATACATGCCTCATTAGTGTTCCACATTCATACTGTATATGAGTGTCCAGTGAAAGTTGATGCAGGTCCCACGAAAGTGATATATATTATATTTATGGAATCACTCTAATAGATTCCTTTATTTAATACTGGTGCATCCCACTCATTTTAATATGCTCATTATTTCAATATTCATAAAAATCCAATGGAACTTATGTTCTTTTTTTATATAGTTAGATACACCCCTGTGTAACAAGAAATAATAGGGGTTTCAGTGTCCTTTTTTTCTTTAACAATATCAGATACAGAATTGGTCTAGTATTTTTCTCAATCATGATATGGATATGATTTATGTCATCAATGGTATGGATTTGATACTCTCTCATCAAGATGAGGTTGATTTTTATCATTTGTGTGTTTCATTTCATGTTGTTTATGGGATCTATAATGTTTTTTAGGTGGAGTTTTACCCATTTTCTAATAATGATAAGTAAAAGAACCCTGGTTTTTTTACGGGTCAAAATTCCGACCCTGTTTGAATTTTTGACTTGTTTTTTAGAAAACTGGTAAATTTTGGGATGTTCTAGAAATTTTCAGATCACATGCCATGTACTCCCTTTTATACGCCATGAAACTTTTAGTCATGTACATGGCCGCGTGCTCTCTAATTACATGTCGTGTGGTGACCGTGTAAAATTAATCCACTACAAGGAATGTACTTTTCCTTAACATGTCATGTATTTTCTCTTTCTGTGTAACGGTTGAACCATAGCCATGTGTCGACCTGTGTGGCATGTCCAAGCCGTGTGGATACCTCTACTTAAGCCAGAATATCAACAAGGCTACTACACAACATGTAATCCTTCACACACACTATGTACTTTTATTTTTATTTGCTTATATGAAAGAGTGTCACATCTAATTTCAGAAAATACCTTATTATTCCATGTTTTTTAGGACATTGACCCTCCAGGAGGCTGAAAATTTTTCTTCTCCTAGATTATTCATCTGAAGTTCGTTCATCAATCTATCGGTGGATACGAGATCTCATCAGCAAGGCTAAACTGGTGAACCCTAGTTTGTTCTCGATCCTTTTTCCTCTCATGCCATAGTTTCCATCTGAGGAGAATTGTTGAGATTTGATGGAAACCTAGATCTATGAAGATCATATTTGAACAGAAGCTCAATATCAGAGGTGCCTATATATACAAGTATCAGGTACGTGGTGCATACCTTTTTTTGTGTTTTCGAAGACTTTTGGTGGTTACAGCCTTCAGGCGCAACATCAAGTACTGAGAAAGACCCATGTTTCATTATACTGAATTGACCGTATTATTTGTGGAATTTCATTGGGTAATCCATTATCCTATTATTCTTGATCATGTCTTGGTTAGAAGTCGTTTCTCGTTTTGGAAATTTTGGAAAGGGGTACCAAAATCGTAACAATTGAACCATTTGTTTAAACTATTGAGTTTAGTCTATTTATTGAATGATTGAGATCATTAGAGGCTTTCATGACCATGGTGATGGTATGGTACAACACATTGCTAGTTAAATTCAATAGTTTAATTGTTTTTCCTATTTACAGTTTTTCTATTACTTATATATGTGATGTGTGAAATTTCATATACTGGAACATTCGAGTTGTGTTGTGCATGGACTGGATATTGTTGAGTGATGTTGGTCACAGGTTGGGATGGCATGGGTTACATTGGGGGTTCAACCATGACATTGGGTGTCTCATATGTCGGGTTGAGGCAGTGTGACTGTCAGGTTAGGCAAGGCCTAGTTTACATTGATAGCAAGGCCATCATACACTGAGTGACATAGACGTAGGGGAATGTGGTGCTGAATATATTGTGTCTTCGATACTATTTTGGTGATTATCGCACACCCGTGATTTGAGTATCATTCATACAGAGAGACTCTGTGATGAAGAGGTTTTCATCACTAGGGTGGGTAGAGGCCCCTGATTGTTTCAATTTAGTTAAGTTTGGTTTTGGGGTTCTTTCCATCGGAATCCATATGGACGAAGAGGAGCCTTCTAGAGAGATCCATGGGACTATCAGTTTGGGGGGATAAGGCTCGTCGTGATTGGGGATGTCAGATGGGACACTTTATTTTAGGGAAGATATTGTTTCCCCTCCAATTAGTTTATTTGTGGGTAGAAATTTATGTCCCTCTGATTACTAATTTGAGAACACACATTGTTGTTTCCTATGAGTTACTTCTGTCTAGGCATTCCTTTGGGACGTCGGTATCTTGAGACATGTGGTTTTGGGAGGCACATGGTGGTAGGATACATGATAGAGATTCCAGTATTGGCACAAACAGGTGACTCTCCTTGGTGGATACAGAGAACCAATGGTGTTTTTTTTTATTTTTGAATTGTTATGTTTATTATTTTCCATATAAAATTATTCCTTCTTAAACACTTACATAAGGTACGCAACATTGGGTAGTATACTACTGAGATTCGTCTCACACCCTACATGGGCCCTTTGGGACACATGTAGACTATATGGATTTACATGTAGGAAAGAGATCAGCTTTAGGAGCTAGAATATATAATTTGACGCATGGAGATGGTGTGGACCTTGAGGTCTTTCCAAGCTGGACTATATTTGTCGTCACATAGTGATGGTATTGTGCTTCCGTTCTACTTGTCTGGTTTGAGTCTTCTGAGTATTTTATTTCCACTACATGTTATATATTAAAGCTCACACCGGTACCATTATTATCCTCTGAGAGAGTATATCCTCTCTACCATATCTACCATACCCTCGCTTCTAGTCGGTAGGCTTTGGAGTTTGGGGAGGCGGCTTAAGGTAGTAACACCAGACACATTTAGGACTGTTTCGGTGGTTGTTCAGGTCTGGGAAATTAAAAAGTGGTATCAATGGGGTTCTTGATTGGGATTTAGTATCATTTTTTGGGGGATACTAATGATATAAATAATTCTCTTTTTATTTCTACCGGTTTACTATTTTGGATATAGTAGACTAGAGATAGGTTGTAATTGGAACTTGGTTTCCAGCACGTTCTTGGGTGCCTACAGCCACAGGTATGAGGGATGGACTAAGTTTCCATGGGTGGGAATCACTATTTATCTTTTTATCATATTATAGTTTATATTATTTCCACATTGGTGTCTCACTTGGTATGTGATGTTATTAACTATGATATGCGAACCTTCACCCGGTGATGTAAGGAAGAATGAAATTGGACCATGGCTTGGTATGGGAAGGTGTGATTTTTTAGTTTTTTCTTGGCACATTTTTATGGTATTTCATTTTTTAAACTGCATGTATGCCTTGTGAAGTGATAATACCATGTGAATAATAACATATGCCATTCTTTGAATTATTTTGAAATGTGGTAAGTGAAATTACAGATAAAATTTCGAGTCTATTATAATGTACTCTTCCATGCTATATAAATTTTCAATTCTATGGGGAAAGAGATTTGGGCCTGGATATTGTATAATCAGGTTGGTACTATAGTTGAGGGTATTTTGGTAATGAAGATTGGGTGACTAGGTCATCGGTTTGAGGCAATGTTGGTTGTCAGGACAGCCATAAACCAAGGTAGTTTTGATACTTGGATATTTTGAGGGTGCATAAGGAGGCCATGAAACTGGAATTCCTTGGGCATGGTTGCGGTATGAGAGAGTAAGGGTAGTAGTTATATTTTTCCACATTATTTATTTCTTTATCTACATAGTATATATTGTATATATATGGGTTGTCTAACCGTTTATGGAATTCGGCAAGTTCCATCTAGAAGATTCTTATGGAGAGTCAGGAGGGAGATGGTACAGTTTCGTGGGACCTAGTAGATGGGTTTTGCAGCATTTGGGTCGTGGCTCGATGAGAAGCTCTGAACTAGCCTTGTGCAATTCTTGTGGTGATCGACAGAGGTGTGAGGGGTACAGAGCCATATAAGGCACACATCTAACGTGGGAGATCTAGTCACAACACCTTCCAATTTTTCATGGTGAGGGTGGTCCATAGGCAGTTGATAACTAGATAGAGAGCATGCAGATGATCTTTAAGCAGCTTGAGATGCATCCTAGGCAGAGGGTCAAGCCAGTGGAGTACATGCTTAAAGGACCAGCGAAGCGTTGGTGGGATGTGCAGGTTTAGGCTCAAAGGAAAGAAGGACATAAATAGAAGGACTTTGAGGATAGGTTATTTGAGAAATTTTACCTAGAGACACTGATGGAAGAGAATGATCTGGAGTTCATGATCCTTCAATAGGTAGACATGTCTTTCATGGACTTTGCATCTACATTCATTGAGATGTATCACTTTTCACCTGGTATGGTAAGAGATGACTCATCAAGGGTGAGGCACTTTGAGGATGGCTTATGGAACCCCATTTAGATCCAGGTAAATATCATTAGGATGGGTTTGTTCCTAGAGGCGGTGAATCAAGAGCTCATAGCAGAGGATAACCAGAGGGACATGTGACAGGTTTTCCAGGAGGCATCTTCAAGTGATGGTTCAGACAACACGAAGTGAGGATATGATGAGTTCCAGTATGTCATTCAATCCAGGGACATTGATAGAAAACCTTGTAGTTGTTCTTCAGTGATTTTTTTTAGTGTGAAAAACTAGGAAATAACTAGAATCAGTGAGATTGGCCTCAAAAAGAGTGTCATCCTTATGGAAATGTGTTGAATTTGGATAGGTTCTATAGGAAGCCTTCAGAAATAGTGGGTAGGAAGGGACCATGATATATTTTGGCATCTAGAGATAGTTCATTTTCGGTACCAAGAAAGGGTAGTCTAGGATTAGCTGCTAGTGGAGGACATAGCATAGAGAGTGAGACCCAGCAGATGGGTAAGTGGCTGGTTACTGGTGAAACACTACAGGGAGGATAGGCATCAGGAAGTCGTGTGTCAGGTCAGTTGCATGCTGTGGAGCTGCCGAAGGATGAGAATGCTAGATAGTTTATGGCAGTTAGAGGTACATCGTGTGTTTGGTTGTGACATTCTTGTTTTCTCATTGGAATTAATAGTTGTGGCATGTCTGTTTGAGTGCCCGAGGTGCACCATATATATGTGGACTGACCAGATGCTGGTCATTTGGATTGGCACCATATCTAGTGTGTGATATATGTATATAAATGTATGAGATATGTGACATCAGGGGAAAAAAGGATGCGGGTTACGTGAGTTTTGTTGGGGATCGAGGCATCAAGGATGTGGGTTACTTTATGTGTTGTGGGAATAGAGGCATCGAGGATGCATGGTAGTTGAGGTTACTGGAACCAGGTTATTTTTTGAGAATCTATGTGATTTAGGACCTCATGGAGGCTGACACCGATGCGGTATGAGATACATTTGGGGTGTCAGAAACCACATGGGATCACCAATCAAGCACAAGGGAGATGACGCATCACGAGAGGACCATGAGTCCGGAAACATGTTAATGATCCATTTTTTGGTTAAAGATTTTTAGGGTTGAGGCCGAGTTAGGAAATTTTTATGGTGGGGATCCCCATGAAAAATTTAACCAGAACCATTAATATGGGGTTAGTCTTGGTTACATTGACTGGGGTGGTATATTCGGTGCCATATTCAGGTTTTGTTTGATATTTCAAGGTCCATATATGATAAGGAGGGGAGATTTTAAGAACTCTAATTTTTGGATTGCATCAAAATATCAACCATGTTTTTATTTTTGAATTCTTTCTAAGAAAACTGGGAATATCTAGTAAGTTATAGAAATTTTCTAGATCACACACCACATACTCCCATGTACCCCTGTGTGTATGTTTGGCGTGTTCCAGCCACATTCACGCTGAGTACAAGTCGTGTGGTGACTATGTAAAATTAATCCACTACACAGCATGTTGTTTTCCTTAACATGCCTTTTATTTTTCCTTTCCTCATACCAGTTAAACCTTAGCCATGTGTCAAACCGTGTAGCGTGTCAAAGATGTGTGGCTACTTCTGCTAAAGATGGAGTACATACAAGGATACTTAATGGCATGTAATCTCTCATACACACCTTGAAATTTTATTTTTATTCTCTTATATGATAGATTGTCACCTCTAATTCCATAATATACCTTATTCTTACCTGTTTTCAGACCTTAATACTCAAGGATTCTGAAAATGTTTCTTCTCCTGGATTCTTTATCCAATGAATGTTCTTAAATCCTCTAGTGGCTATTGGATCGCATAAGAATTTCTTAACTCACGCACCCTATTCTGTTCTTGATCCATTGCCTCCTATGCCGATGTTTCAATCCATGAATAATTAATGGGATTCGACAGAAATGTATATATATGAAGATTATTTTTAAATTGGAGATCAATATCATATGTGCCTACAACTATGAGTATTAGGTTGGTTATTCATATCATGTATTGTGTTTTCTTATACTTTTGGGTGCTATGGTCTTCGGTCGCGATGATGGGTATTGAGCGAGACCCATGTTTCTATATTCTGAATTGATTGTATTCTTTGTGGGATTCCTTTGATTATTCCCTTATCTTGTTTAACTTGAGAATAGTCGGGTTAGAGGTCGTTGCTCATTTGGGGCATTTGGGCAAGGGGTACCAGAGTGGTAATAATTGAATAGTTTGTTTAAACCACATAGTTTATAATTTTTATTAAATGATTGAGATCATTAGAGAACTTCAAGACCTTAGTATCGTTATGGGGAATCACATGGATAGTGCAATTCAACTATTTTATTGTTTTTCATGTTTACAGTCTTTCTATTTCTTATATATGCGATGTGTGATATTACATATATTGGAAACTTTGGGTTGTGTTGGGTGTGGACTATATATTTTAAAGTGGTGTTGATCACCACATGTTCTTTCCCATGTAACATTGGGTGGTTTGATAATGAGATTGGGCATCATGGATGTCGTCTTATGGCAGTATGACTTTCAGGATTGTTATGGCCCGAGTTACATGGATAGAAAGGCCACCAGATACTGTGTGACATAGTTATAGGGGATCTTGGTGGTAGAGATGTTGTTGCTTTGGTACTATTTTTGTGATTACTGCTCACATTTAATTTCAGTAGTGTGCTCACAGAAAGACTCTATAATGATGTTGTTTTCACCACTCGTGTGGGTAGAGGCCCCCGATAGTTTCGGTTTTGGTACTTTTGGTATCGGGGTTCTTGCCATAGGAAGGCATGTGGAAGGTGAGGGGACTTCGGGAGACAAGGAAAATACTATGAGGTTGGGGGATATGTGTTTTCGTGATTGAGGATATGGGACAAGATAATTTATTTGAGGGAAGTTATCATTGTCCCTTCAGATATTTTATTTGAGGGAAGACAACGATGTCCCTCCAGTTACTTATTTGAGGATGTGCATCGATTTTTCATCCAACTTACTTTTGTTTGGTAGTTCCTTTGGGACATCGATATCTTGATATATACAGTGTCAAGAGGCACATTTTTCTAGGTTACATGATAGAGATTCTGGCATTGGCCAATATAGGTGACACTTCGTGGTGGCTACTGAGCAACAATGAAGTTTCTGTTTATTTGTGCATTGTACTGTCTACTTTTTTCCTTATAAATATATGTCTACATAAACAATTACAATAGGTACACACTATTGGGTGGTATCATATTGAGATTCATCTCACACCCTCCATGTGACCTTCGATACGCATGTAGATGTTATGGATTTACGTGCATGAAAGAGGACATATTCAAGATATAGACAATATTAGATGTAGCTTGGAGATGGTATAGACCTTGAGGTATTGCTGATATGGATTTTAATTTGGTTTTAATTCTTTCCTATATCATCATTTCAACCTTGTTTATTGTAGCTACTGTTGATTAGCCACTGGCACCCCTTTCTAATATTTACTTGTTATGTATGCATGACTTGTCAATTCTAGTAGTCATTAGAAGTGGTTCATCATGCTATTATGTATACATTCTACTTCTATTTTTCTACTTTTCTTACGTCGTTTATCTGCTATTGATTGTGCTTATATTCTACTGTTCTAGTTTGAGTCTAATGATTTATTTATTTCCACAGTATGTTTTATATTATTTCACAGACCAGTACCTTTATTATCCTCTATGATTTTATAGCCTCCCCAAAATAATGATCAGACCCTCACTGCTAGTAAGTAGTCTTTGTTCATCAGGATTGTTCCTTGTTCTTATTATCCCCCGATTTATTGCATTCTTGAAGTGCAGTCTTTTAATTTTCCACAGCATTGAAAAATCAATCATCACACATTCAATTCAAATCACAAGGATCTGAAACTGGAGATCTACCATCGAGACAACTCAACGGAGGTGAGATGAGGACATCGTCAGACGGATCGAAATGATTCTAGATAAATCGTTCCTCGGGAAAGTTGTATCATGAAGGATTAAATATAATTTTTATCTAATTTAAGTAACAATACTCATTGATTTCATGATAGAGTTCTAAAACAACAAAATATATATTGAGTTTGTAGGATAACATACCATAAAAAGGATATCTTGAATATTAGTCGAGGTGTGCGGAGGAAGAATATGGGTTTTTTGTAAACTCGAAACCCATGGGGTGCAGTCCCAACTACAAGACATGTCTTCATTAGTGGACCACTTTGAGTCTACCCTAGTAAGTACACAAACACATGGTGGAGTACACGGGTTTCCAACATGTAGTGTACTCCCCCAAATAGCATGGCCTAATGGGGTTACATAGACTACCTCATGTACGAGTACATGGGCATGCATACACGGGCAGTTGTCATGTACTATTACGTGACCAAAGTACACCAGCATACCCTAGATGGATAGACATAGATTTTGACTCCTTTTACATGTCGTGTACCCACTATTTCTTCTTTAATGGTTCTAAATACATTGGATGTTGTACACTGGTAGTACCCTGGGTCAGGGGACATGATGTCTGACCCTACTACACATTATGTACCCCTTATTACATGGAATTCCCCACCTTTCCTCCGTGTCTTGAAAATTTTTTGTTTCAGTTCATTCCATTTATTATTTCCCTTATGGAATGTGAGATTGATTTCCTACTCATATGAATATGATCACTTCAGTAGGACTTCCTAGAAAGAGTTGTTATAATCCCCCGAGAGGACCAGAGAAGGATCCTCTATTCAGTATGTGTTCCATAGGAGGAGTTTGTGGTATCACCATGAAGAAAACTATGTGGGTGTCTACCCATTAGATTAAATTTTAATCTATATTGAGTTAGAGGTATCACACTATGGCCCAATATTCGATCATCATTTGTTGTATCATATATCACTCTTCTAATCTATCAATGTATCCTTCATAAGGGGATACCTGATGAGTAGTACCTAAAAGACGGATGTTGTTTGTGGTATCATACATAGGAGTGTGTTCTATTAGATGAGTGCTTTGTAGAATTTTCATGCTGAGTTCATAGGCTTGGAATAAAGTGGTTGTGAGATACCTCTAGAATGTGTGTCTTGGTTGAGTATATCTGGATTTTCTTATTATATGTTAAGTATAAATATAATTTTTTATATCTTATTGTACATTAAATTGTTATATAAATTTGTGATTTGGGTGTCCTACTGTGTATTGATATACTCACCCATGCAATGTATTTTCCCAAAATTATCATTTCTTGTACATGTGGTCGACCTTTTGAAAAAGTACTAGGTAAACTAGGAACAGATGGTTCATTGTGTGATTAGATAGGGTGATCTATTCCTACATCTATATGACATAGTCCTATTACATTTTATTTTAGCGTGTAATTGTTTGTATTGGCTCTTTTAGGTTGGATTGTATTCTGGACCTGTTTAATTCACATTATTATAATGTTGTACAATGGTTTGGAAATAGTGGTATGCATGAACATGGTTCATAATGGTTGTTAAATTTCATCATTTTTTGAGTTTGGATATTTTTTTTGGGTATAAAAGTACATTGGAAATACCTATAATGATATTGACATGACAACTTGGTGATAGTCACCTTCCCATGGAAAATTGGAGGAGTTCTTAGGGAGTTGTATCTTGAGAACCACTTGGAAGGGACATGACATATTGTTTTCAGAGGGGTTCAATTCTAGTTTAGGACTAAGAGTGTGTGATATTGGTTTGGTAAATAGTTTTATGTGTTTTGAGTTCTCCATTCAGGCTAGAGACACCTTTGTTGGTGTGGCGACCGATCTATCTATACACTGAGACTTTGATAATCTAATTTTTGACTTGGTACCAGAAAAAACTACATTTAGGTAAAATAATGGGGAATGCATCATACATAGATGGGTTGTGGTTTCCATTTCCTTTTTGAGTTAGCTCTCAAGTTATTCTCATTGATTATGGTACATATTTTTTCTATTAGGATGCCTTCACAATGCATACCAATTAGGATTTAGATGGTTGATCACGAGGATAACCCCTCACCGATGAGGCTCCGATATAGGGACTCATTACCTAGATGTTACCTATATGTAGTGAACCATAAATACCACAACCTATCAAGAAACACATGGTACTTGTAGTACCATTGGTTGTGGAGAACAAAATCAGCACAATTTATTAGTTTCGGTGATAGATACCCATCAGGTTCAGAGGCATGCCTAAACATCATTATAGTAAGGACATGCTTGAGGTAGTGACCATAGATTTTCATGTAGTTAGGATAGCAACAGAGCAGATGGTTGTCCTGGTGGTGATCCTTCTACATGACTCTGCATGACGATAACAGAGTTTGACTATCTAGATATATGTCGTGGTGACACATTCATGGTCATAGTTTGAGCTCCTATTTATAGACGAGTTATCACTAATTACACTGATATATGTCTGTGTACATGAGATTATTCAGACACAGCAGGGAATGATGATAATGAATGATCATTCATTTAGGTTTACTAACCATTCCAAGTACTCAATTGATATGGTTAGAGATCATTACGTCAAGAATTAGACATTAGAGAAAGGTCTATATAGAGAAATTTGAGCCAGTATCATCCCTCTATTATTTATAACATATTATAAGGTGTTGGAGCGGGAATTGGTGGTTCAATTATTCTTGGATTAGCAGATATAGCTAGTGACAGTTAGCAATGTGCATTCAGAAGTAGATACCATAGTAGTATGGAGATGACATAATTATCTGAGACCTAAAAATGGGAAACATTTAATGAGGTGTTTCTAGGACATATGATATTTATTTTGGGCTAATAAGGTGGTTACAATTATCCATGAGATAGGAAGTCATATTCATGTGACTATAGGGGACATCTTGCTCGATATCGTCTTACCCAACCTGTTACTGACATGGAGACATTGGATGCCCTACTGGGGTAGATATATCAATAGGATAAGGAAAATCATTAAGTAAATGGACGTATTAGTGGACCTATGAGAGAAGAAATAGGTAGTTAGTATTTTTAATTCTTACCACCACCACCCCCATGTGGTCCATGCTAGACTCAGGAAGCTAGAGGACAGAGGAGGGGAAATCTGCTTGCATTCAAGGCATATGAACAAGGGGATCCATGAATGATCCAATGCGTGATATGTGTCTTTTCGACTGTATTTTTCATACTGATAGACATTGGTTATTAACATTCCTTTCTCAGAAATAATCTTATTTGAGTCCTATAGATTTCAGTTGAACTTTCACTCGACCCTTACACTTAGAGTGACCTACTGGAGGAGACTTGATTATCAATAAAATTTGTTGATAGTTTGACCTAATCTTTGTAGGTGAGACTTTCAGTTGGAACCCCTTGGTGGAACCATCAAGGACTTATGATGTCATTCTAGGTGTGGATTGGTTATCTACAGTCCATGCCCCAATTGACTATTGTAGGGGAAGGGTGCAGTGTGTCTATAGTGATGGAATGATGAATACCTTTTTCAATGAAAAGAAAACCTCAGTATTATAGTAACGTTTCATTCATTGGATGGCACAACTGATTACTTAATAATCGGTTAGCCTAACCTTAAGTGTAGAAGATGTTATGTGTTTCAAATTTTCGACACTAGTGATGGAGTATGAGGAAGTATTTCCTGGAGTTATTCCTGGGTTACCTCCACTGCTGAGAGATAGACAAATGCATTGAATTCCTCCCAATGATGCCACCGATTTTTCCACCATTATATTGGATGGGTTTCATAGAACTTCATGAGATGAATGTACAGTTAGAAGAATTAAAGAATAAGGGCTTTGTGAGACCCATTTTTCCCCATGGGTGGCCCCATTTTTGTTTTCCAAAAATATAGATGGGAGATTGAGGTTTTTTATGGAATATCAGGGGTTGAACCAAGAGAAATTTAAGAACAAGTATCATCTACCATTGATCTATGACCTCACAGATCAGTTGATATGGGAATGATGGTTCTTGAAGTTTGACCTCAGATTAGGCTTTCACAAACTATAATTACGGGATGAGGATATATCAAAGATGACTTTTAGATGTTATTATGGTCACTAGGATAAAATGGTGAATTACTTTTGAATGAATACCTATCAAATAAAGTTCATGTGACTCATGAACCAAATATTTTACACTTTTCTAGTAGGTTCATGGAATTCTTCATTAACAATATTCTTGTGTACTCAGAATCCTACGAGGAGAACATGAAAAACATAAGGAGAGTTCTTGATATACTCTAAGATAAATAGATTTATGGGAAATTTTTGAATGGATAATTATTGATTTAGGAAGTCCAAATTTTGGGACACGTTATCTAAGTGGATAGAGGGGTAGTGTCCCTGATCGAGGAAGAGGCAGAGTATGCATGAGGGCCACCAAAAAACATGATAGAGGTGCAAATCTTGATTGGGATAGTAGGAGATTATCAAATATTCATACATGTTTTCCTTTTATATCATCACTAATTAAATATTTTGAATCAAGTGTGTAATCTGTTCGTGTGGACAGAGAAGCGTCGGTCGACTTTTCAGTAGTTGAGGTAGAGTAGGACAAGCACTCTATTCATGAGATTTACATGTGAGGGTGGTGAGTACATAGTGTTCTATGATGAATCAAGAACTAATCATGGTTGCTTCCTGATAAATAAGAGATAGGGTATCTATTAGGGTTCATATCATTTTAACCCACATGAGGAGAACTACATGACCCATGATCGTGAGGTAGAAGTTGTATTCTTTTCATTGATGATGTGTTGAAATAACTTGATGGGTGAGTGGTTTATCATCTACTCTAATAAAAAAATTCTCACATATATCTTCTCTTACAAGGATCTGAACATGATATTGAGGCATTGGATAGAGTTCGTAAAAGACTATGACATTTAGATTTCCCATACTCTTGTGATGAATAATTAGGTGTAAGATTCTTTCACTAGGAGACCTAATTCGTAGTAAATGAATGAGGAATCATAGCAATTGGCCTCGATAAAATTATTCTTTTTGGATAGAGATCATGAAGAATACCTATAATCGATGGCTGTTTTGCCTCCACAATTATAGTGTGTCAGTGAGGCATATCTTGGGGATACCAACTGTGAGACTTTATGCACACAAATGTCCACATGGCATGCTCTTGATGAATATTAAAAAATGGGGGAATAACATGGTTCATTTCAAAGGATGTAAAAATGATCTAGTGAATTTTTTGAAGGAGGTTATGGGAGAGTGTGACATGTCTCCATTGACGGTACATCCAGGTGTGTCGATGAAGTACCATGACCTCCAATATCAGTTTTGGTGGCTCGGTATGAAGAATATAGAGTTAGTGTTTTTTTCTATATCTCTTACATGTTAGTTGGTTAAGGATGAGACCCATATTTTAGTTGGATTAGCTCAAACCCTTAATGTTCTAGAATGGAAGTGGTATATAATATCGATTGTCTTTGTGATGGGTTTACCACATACATCCATGAAACCGGATCAAATATGTTTGACCATTTTCCAACTCCCCAAGTTGTCCCACTTCATAGATATTTGATAGTAGAGTTTAGTATAGATCTTTGGAAGCCTCTACATGATGAAGGAGTTTAACTCCATGAACTTACATTGATGAAAACATCAGACCATGATTCTCATTTTATATCGTCGGTTTTGAAGGGATAGTAAGAAAAATTTGGGACCCATTTTCTCTTGATAACTACATTTCACCCAAAATAAGAGGACTAGATTAACCAAAAAAATTCTTGTTTTGGAAGAAATGATATGGTATTCCATGTTATAATTTGATCATAGTTGGTAGGATAACCTTCTAATGGTGGAGTATTTGTACAAAAATAAATATCATTCTCCATTAGATTGGCCCCACTCAAATATTTTTAGCAGAGACCATACATGTCACCACATTGTTGGTATAACCCATTAAAGTCAGCAATCATAGCCTTAGAGTTGGTGCAAGATACTATAGAGAATGTGTAGATCATCTAGGAGTGGACAATGAATTCACATACCCATCTGGAATCTTATGTTTATTGGAGACAGGGTACTTTGGAGTTCAAGGAAGGAGACCATGTGTTCATACGGGTTTCACCAAAATTGTTATTACATAAATTTGGTAGGGTCTACAAGATATCTCTATGGTTCAACGGCCTTTTAAAATAATGGGTAGAGTTGACTAGGTGGGGTACTTCTTAGTTCTACATCCACAATTAGACCAGGTACACGATCTCTTCTACGTTTCGCAGATTAGGATGCACTCACATGACCAAATGACTGCCATCAACTAGGGTGACATTCATATTGAAAATGGAGAGAATTTTTTTTATTAAAAGTGGTGATAAAGGGTCAATATAATATGATCATCAATTGGTGGTTGATTCCCTTTGTGGTTTTCTATTGGTATCATGGTAATATTCAAGAGAATGCATAGGAGTTTGAGGCTATGATTCGTGATTAGTACCCACATCTTTATTTGAAGCTTTGTTTTGGATATTTGGGGATGTATATCCCCAAGGTGGGGAGAATGTAATGTCTTCAATTATCTATGTATTATTTTTAAATATTATATTGTTTAAATTCAAGACCAGTCAATGAGATGTTTTCAGATTCCAAGACCCGTTGTTTTCTATTATTTTTTAAATTTTCATAAAATATTAAATAGAAAGATAACACTATTATCATGAAAAAAGATTATTAACTTTTAAATGGGTTCTCGTATAATAAATTTGAAGACTTGTTGTGTTTATAATTGTGTCTTTACCCTAGGTGTGAACTAACATTGGTCTGTGAGGGTCTAATGTGGGAAGTTGTCATATGAATTTTCAATGTATAAAATAAAATAAATATAATTATTTTAATTATTTTTTCATCAATGGAGCAATGAGGAGATAGGTTTATTTGTAATAAAACGTTTGGCAGAGATCCAGGGTTATGCTAAAAACCCTAGAATCCTCTGGTTTCCCTAGAGGCAGATATATGGATAATCCTCTCTATTGGTGATGACATAACTTTGGATCAGAGATCGAAGAATGCTGTTTGTGGAAGATCACACCAAAGATGATGACTCAATGAAGATCTTCATCCGTGAGTGATCTAAAATCTAGGTAGGATGAATTATTTCGATTCTTATTTGTCATTATTGATTAAAATGATGAATTTGGCCCAATCTATGAAGAGAATAGGCCATCGATCAGTCTAACCTAAGAGATGAGATTATATTTTTGGTGTTTATACATATTTTGTTCCTGATATTTTTTATGGATTTGTCATTATTGTTATAGGAATGCATCAAGGCCCGAATTAAAATTGACTAAGGTTCATTCCTCATAAATTTTCATAGTTCTTTTTCTCCTTTAATTTGTTACAATCATGATGTGTGATCTTCATTCATCCGCAAATTGAATAATCAATCATTACACCTTTGACTCATAATTCAACGATACTAAACTGGATATTTTTTATAGGTAATAATTGATAGAGGTGCGATGATGATGGCTATAGATGGATTTAAGTGAATAAGGAGAACTTATTGTTCGGGATATTTTCATTAAGATGGATTAAAAAGAAATTTAGAGCTAATTAAAGGTCTGAAACACATCATTCTGTCGTTACGGTTGTGAGAAATCATTATATCATGATTTTAAGGTGAAAATACCAATAGAATGACATTTGGAAGATTGTATAACAGTTTTTTTATAAGAAGATGTGTTTCTAGAAAACATTAATACATTCAGTGTGTAGTCCCAACTACATGACATGTGTTCATCATTGGACCACTCTGCGTGTACCCTAGGAGGTACACTCTCATGGGATGGAGTATAAGGGTTGTTTACATGACATGTACTCCCCCTAATGGAATGGAATGAACAAGTTACAAGGACTACACTGTTTAATGGTACACATTAATGCACACATGGGATAATACAATATAATATAACATGACCATATTACGTGGGTTCACCCCAGAAGGCTGAACACGGTGTGTGACTCCTTTTATAATCCAAGAACCGCCATATTATACATGAAATTTTCTTTAGACAGAAGCCATTATACATGGTCAATACCTAAGGTCATGGTATGTGTCATCTGACCCTACTACTCACTGTGTACCCCTTCTTACATGGATTGAGCCCCATGCCTCCATGTAATGGATGAGATTAATTAGGGATTTTTCCCATTATCATTTCCAAAATGGTATGTTAGAAGAATTTCCAACTCCTTTGAATATGATCCATTCAGTATCACTTATTGGATATTATTTTTTGAATAATCTTTGAGGTCCAAATCACGATCCTCTATTCATTCACCATGACATAGGTGGAGTTCTTGGCAATGACGTGACTAACACTACATAGGAACTGATCCATTTTATAGCGGGTTAATCAATATTGTGTTTTCAGTATCACCCCAAGGACCTTTCTCTGATCCTCATCTATTGTATAATATATCTCTCTTCAAATAAATTAGTGTATCTTCCTCGTTGAATGACCCAACAAGTAATACCTCTCAGATAAATCTCATTAGTGTTATCATACACAAGAGTGTTTTCTCTCGAATGAGTGCTTTGTGGAATCATTTAACTAACATATAAGGGTTGGAATGCAGTGGTTGTGACATACCTATAGAATAAGTGTGTTGGTTGATTATATCTATATATTCTTGTTATATTTTATGTATAAATATACTTATGTACAGTTTAATACACATTCCTTTATAATATTTCTTTGTGGTTTCTTGGTTTCATACATAGTACTATTATACTCATCCATTCATGGGATTTTCCCACATGTGTTGTTTCATGTGTATATGATTGAATTTTGGATGAAGTCCATGGTGGACCTAGACTAGATAGTTCTTTGTGAGATCAGCTTGAATGGTTCATTCCTACAACTACATTCAGTATTCCAAGTTCATTTTCATATAGTATGGACTTGTGTTTATAGACAATTTTTTGTGGGTTTTTGTTTTGAACATGATTACATTACTTTTCATTCATTTCATCATCATGTTGGGATGTCGTGGTATTCACACACTTTTCTCTTAGTGGTTTTTACATTTCAGTATTTTTTTTGGTTTGAGAGGTGTGCATGTCTACAGGTACATAGACAATTCCTCTGAAGTTAATGATATTCCGACTTGGTTCAAGTCACCTGTCCCTATACTATTGGAGGTGGGCTTGGAGAGTTGCATAATGGTCCCCACATGGACGGGCCGTGATATCACCTCGTTCATTGGGAAAAGAAATTCTTGACAAATTGGGGTATGAGGTTCATTTGAGTATAGAATACCATCCGTAGTCATGTGAAAAAATATAAAGAGGCATACAAATTATTTTGGATATAATTTTACCTTGTGTAATTGACTTTAGTGGGTCTTTAGATGATCACTTGGGGGTGGTTTAATTTTCTTATAACAGTACTTACCATTACACCATCTAAATGGATCCTTTTCATCCCTTGTTGGAATGTAATTGTAAATCTATGTTGTGATAGTCATATATTGGTGAATATACCTATAATAGTCCAATACTGGTTCAGGAGACATTATTAATAATTTGGTTTACTTATAAGATACGGTTTACAGTATAGAGACGGAATAATTCTGTAGAGGTCGTCTCCATAGAGAATTTGAATTTTTTGTTGGTTTCCATGTGGTCATGAATGTTTTACCTCTATTTGGTTGGCAACACCTTGGGATGAAAGGGATTTTTTCTCATCATTTTGTGGGACCTTTTAAGGTTGTTGAGCTGGTAGGGAAAATGGAGTACCTGTGAGAACATCAACCAAAGCTGATGCTAATACATAAAATATGTCAATTATCTTAGCTCTAAATGTATATATCTAATACATCTCATTATATGAACTAGTTTGATCAATATATTGATCATGGAATACTATAAACTAACTGTATCGTCATGATATCCTATTCTGATACCAAGGAACTTCATGGGAGGATAATACCCTTGGTGAAAGTTCTATAGAGGCATAGTTTTTATTACATGAGTTTGAGAGCATGAGGCACTGATGAAAGAGTAGTGTCCTGATTTTATTAGCATGGAGGATTCTTCATTGTATTTATCGGTATGGGAAGTTTCTATTGTGGGGAGTTTATTACATCCCATTACTATTCTAACAGAAACATTTTTAAATATTTCACGGATTTCATTTTCTGTTTTCTTGGTAGGGCCAATAAATAAATTAGAGGAAACATATAATAGTGATGTTATAGATTTTTTGGCATTTCTGTAATGAAACTTTCTTATTATTCATCCTTCTTGATAATTACATTCCTTGTAATAGTGTTACACAATGTGTATCTTATAAATGAAATTAAATGCCTTTTTAATCATGAGGGGATGGTTCTATTGGTTATTATGGGAGTTGACAATTACATGGAATGTAATTAGTTTGGTCTTAATTTGACATCCCAATGATTATTTTTAATCACTAATCTTGGATGATTTTTTCTATTTTCACCTCATTAGGTTCATTTATCTTGACCTAGACCCATTCGAAAGTGATTTTGGGATCATCCAAACCAACAGGTTTTTTATTTGGCGATTGATCCTCATTCCTTTCATATTGTGACATACCAGGTTAGCATTATATCTTATTATTACTCTATTCTACCATGGTGTTTGATAGATAGTTTATCCTTCAATGGATCCAAAATCCATGTTATCAAATATTTTTTCTATGGAGAGTAACAGGATCTTTTTTCCATCATTCTTCATTAGTTTTGGTATAGAATGTGTGAATTCTTGAAGTATGTGGATTTCCTCCATTATGTCGACTCCTTTTTCAAAATTGAGTCTATATTGATAGGTGGATTGAATTATATTATTTCCTTTGTTTGTTTGGGTTTCATTTTTGGTGGATCCAATTGTGGGAATGTGTTACCTGATTTTTGAGGTAGGTTGTTATGTCTATATCAAATGTTTGATAAACCAATTTGTTCTGTTTTTATAAATTTATTTATAAATAAATGTTAGGATATTAGAATGTTTTAATTTTTGGGTTGAAAGTGATTTTGAATAAAACTGTTTTTATAATGGGTTTTCATAAATAAAAAAAAGAGGTATTTTCAATGCATTGAATGATTTTTGAAAATGAGAAAATGGGTTACATTAGGTAATATGTCGAATCAATTTCCATGAGGCAATCATCTATTGTGTGGGTTAACTTTTAGGGTGTTATTCTTATCATATAATTTATATTTATTATGTTGGGGGTTGACATTTTCTTTTCTACCTAGTTCTGGAGTGTAAATCATTATCTTCATGTACCGCAATGTAATATTCATTGATTTTTTGGTATGGGAAATCTACTACCTGACGTATTTTATTCACTAGTTTGTGATACATGTGTTCCTATAGTTGTTTGGTGAATATTGTATTTTAATTATTTTATGGATTATATTCGTGATTGATTAATGAGAATGAGGGTATGGAAAATGTGTTGGAAATTTATATACCTATTTTTTAGAACTATGGAAAAAGGAAATGTTTAACAGGATTTCTATAAAACTAATTTACTACATATCATGAAATTTTTTATTTTAAATGAGATATGGGGAGTTTTTATATAGGTATTTTTTATGGATCACCTAGGTGAGATCATATTGAGAATGTTAGCTGACACCATGTTTACCCCCTTGGTCTTGCATATTTTTTTGTATGTCATCATTTGTAGGGAAAGGCAATAAACCACAGTGAGGAATCATGTTGTTTGTTAGATATGTTGGGGTATTTGGTCGTGATATTGTGGGATATTTCCAACCCTTTCACATGGATTCATTTTTTTCCATTTTCCTTTTAATTTGGACTAGTCTCCTGTGTTTTTCTCTAATTTAGTGGTTATTTTTTTTCCACTGTATTTATACAATTATGGAACATATATATATTAATCATATTCTCTTTACTCTGGAATTTTTCATGTATATATAGTTCAATGTTCTTTGTTTAGGTTTTGTGAAATCATTCCCTTGGTGATTTTTTCGATGACTAGGTGCTTGTTGCCAGCTTGTGGGGATCAACAACTCCATTCAAGTATGTAAAGGATCAGGTCGAGTGTCGAGTTATAGGGTAACCAACATTAGTTCATCACAATTACTTATTAATTTCTATATAATAAACATATAATAAATATATTTGAGGTTATAATGTGTATAAGGGAATTCATGACATAGGTTTGGGTATTTCTGTCTCAATTTTCTTCTTTGGGTCCTACAAAATATAATGAACCTACACTAATTTATGATGTGTATATATATCCTCTTTAATATTTTATATCAAAGATCACCATAAATTAATGGTAATTAATTTTTTCTTTGATTCTAATAATTAATGGTTCATATAATTAAAAAGATACAAATGATTTAATGGTTTGTTACTATGATCTCATTGATCATCGTTGCTATTTTTTCTTATTTTATAAATTATAAAATATTATGATCCATATCTTAATAAACTAATAAAATATATTCTCCACTATTTATTTCATGATAATACATTTTGTTCATTCAATTTTACTCAGTTTAGGAACACATGATTCCAAATGAATTTATTTAATAAATACAAATAATATATATCTAGTTGGCCAAAATCCATTTTTTCTTCAAAATCCATATCTTCTAAAAATATATTAAATATTTCATTAATATTTATCTTGGATTAGTTATAGTAATTTATCATTTGATTTATTTTTTCACAAAAAAAAATAGTTAGGAATATTCCTTTCTCATTAAAAATAATGCATTTTTAACTAAAAATTCAAAAGGATTATTTCTTTTAATGTGTATGGAATTTATTATCTTCCTGACCACAGAATTTATTAAATATTCCTTCGTAGTTTTCAGGTGTTATTTTCAAATAAAAATATATTGAATGTTTTTTATGTTTTAAAGAATTTTATCAAATATTGAAATGATATTTCGTTCATATATTTATTTATTTGGTTTTTAATGTATCCATTATAGGATATAAATATTATTTTTACTGATAATTATTTTATTAATATTTTCTGATTTTATATTTGTAATAATGTGGAATTCATATAAATTTTATTATCCTCACAAAGCATTCAATTTAATTTTTCATTAGAAATTATTTTCCATTTAATATTATTACCTTTGATGTTATATAATAGGTACATGGGATATGGTCAAAAGATACAACATTTAATCCTCATCTATATGGTTATTGATTATCTTTACAATATTTATATGAAATTTTTTACCTTCCATGGATTATACTATAACAACACATTTATGAATGTAGTACCAAATTCATGTGTTTTTATATAGAGAAATCTTTTTGATTTTATCCATACTTATTAATGATTCCCTGGAAGGGTTCATCAAACGCTATAGGGAGTAAGGTAGGGGTTTATCTTTCATCTATTCACATTGAAATTGTAGAGTATTTTCTTATCATGCTTCTTATTCAAAAGGTGGATATGGTAGAAATGATATCTATCAGAGTGGTATTAGGAATCTTTGCCACTTCCAACCTATTTTGTTTAATTTTATTATCATTATTACTTAGGGATACAAGAGGAATATCAACGACATAAAAAAAGCCTTCTTGCACTAGGCAAGTTTTTCAAGTAAGGGGATCAACTAGAGAAATACTTTCATCTATGTTGGAATGAATATATCAGCCTCAAGAATGAGATACATCCTTATGAAAATGAGGATAATAGAATCCATCATCCATTTTACATACCATGGAGTTCCCATGTTCGTGGGTAATCCTCGTGCCTACCACTTCTCTAATATAGTGATTAAAATTATAATGACTCTTTCTTTTTGAAAGGGAATGTCACTATCGATGACATGATATATTTTCCTTATCATGTATTTTGTGATTTCAATGATAGTATATTCATTCATGGTGAATCTCTAGACCTCTATGTTCAATGAATCCATTAACTCTAAGATTATTAACATTGTTTGGATTGTAAATTTTATATAAGGAATGATTATAAGATCCCATTGGTAATTCTTCTACATGAATAAAGATTTATATGGTATCAGAATAAAATATTTGACATTATTTAATCATTATATTAGGATTAATTTTTATTAAGGTTATTCAAAAAAATAAGCCTTCATGGACTGTTAAAGATCATAATTTACATCATTTATTCTTTCCATAAAAACAAAATAAATTGATACCTCCATTTAAAACTAGCTTAAAAAATATTTTTCAAAAAATAAAAATTAATTCATATTATATTTTCAATGAAAATTCATATTTTATCATTTTTATAACCAACTAGAATGGATAACATCTAATTAATTGGATTAGTTTCTCAACATCTGTAATTTATCTGAATTTCTTTATTACGCGTCAATTGGAAAATCTGGACCTACCCCCTACTGATATTGCATCTTATCTTTGAATCCACGATATTATCTACTAAGAATATTTTATCATATGGGTTTCGTCTCCAAATAGAAATCTTGTCTCCATGAAATTCTACAAACACCTACTCTATGGAACATGTAAATGGATTTGCAGCTTCAACAAAATATACTTTAATCCTTAACCGTATTTACTATTATAGAGTCTCTCACTATATAATATTTTTATCGATAAAAAACATACAATTTGTGGTTATCTCCATGTGCTCCAAATGTTATCTTCGTCGTCAACACAGGAAAGATTTTGATCATCTCTTCTTGTGTTTCAAAATCATTGTATCCATATAGAAGGTTGTTCTTGATATATTTAGGATGCACCCACCCTAATCATTTTCTTTCAAAGTGTTTCTACATTCGATGCTAGAATACTGTTTCTCCAACTAGATTTAAATTATCTTTCAAGAGGCTTATGAAGAACCACTTCACACCATTTAGAGAGGATGAAATTAATCAATTCACTCCAATCCACACTTTAACCCCAAAAATGTTCTGGATACTACTATCGAATCAGTAAAACATGAATACTCACTTCATGATGAATGTGGCAACAATTAAGTCAATTACTTTTCTATCATGAGAAGATTAAATTATTCTAGTGATTTTCTTAGAGACTCTAGAACTGTTGATGTTTTCTTGTTTTCTCCCTTCATTAGCTCGTTGAAATGTAATTATGATGGTTCACCGAGGGGAAATTTGGGTCCTTTAGGACATGAGGTTATATTTAGGGACTAAAAAGTGATGTTTTGGATATCCTTTGTGTTCCTTATAGAAATTTCACCGTCCTAGAAGTGGAAATGAAGGGATTTACCAGATTATTTGATCATAAATATTAAATAGGTTAGAGAAATGTTTATTATTTCTGTGAATCTACTACCATTTTTCAATCCATTAGGATGGTAATGATCCATATATCAAAAAATATAACGGAAAAATTGATGTTTTTTCTTTTCAATCATTCTTATATGAACTAAATCATCAATCATATATTTATAGAATCCAACTACCTTGCTATTGGACATTAAAACAACATAGTTTCTATGAAGGGAAATATATTCTCTATCATTCTTCCATGTGACATGTTTATAATCATACTTTTTAAAAAATATAAAATTCATTTTCTCATGCTCCTGTAACATTTCTATGACCAAAATAAAAAATCCTTTGAGCTCAGATTTCTCAAAAAAAAAATTATGATTTTTTACACACATACATAGAGATTATTTGTTGGGTGGTAGTTATATCACCCTCAAGTCCATTATGTGATGATGGATAACACAAGAATAAATATATTATGTGTGAACCTAATTAAATGTTCACAATATTCATAAAATATTTTATATATTCTTAATGTTATTTTCAATCCGGATGACATGTTCAAAATGTTATGCATGAACCTAATTACATGTTAATAGTGCTATAAATTGATATAGATTTAATGTCTATAATGTTATATGTGGAACCAGTTACTTGACTATAAGTGTATATGTGTTGTATATTTCATGTCATTAATATAATGAGTGAACCCATTTCAAATTAATGATATTAAAAGTGTTATGTTCTTATGTTTATTAAAATAATCTATGTCTTACATAAATGTTATGATCTAAGGGTTTAGGTTCTTTGATTCCATTTGGATTGGTATATTATGAACTACTAATACTTTTCAGTTGACCAACATTTCTTCTCTATTATATTCAATTTATGATTTTGATATGTTATTTCAATATTCTCATATTGTTATTCCCATGGGAGGATTGTATATCCCTTTTCTACCCATACCAAGTATCTGATATAATGCTTTCTTATATTTCCGTACCATAAATTATGATGAATTTTATTATGTATGATATTCCAAACCAAGTTTCTTGTAATGTATAACATAGTGGGAGACGTCATATGTTGCGTATAGACCAGTTTTTTACATGTTAATATTTAGAAAAGTGTATAACTAAATGTTTCATGCTTGGATAGTTATATTAATTTATTAATATTCATATAAATTGATTTAACATCTTTTTAAGTGATGATTTTATCATTATAGATGGTATCATGGGTACAAATTTGTTAACCATTATAAAAATGTATGAGAAATAATTTGAGACATCCCATGGATATTTCAATGGTCAATTATATGGATATTTATAATGATAAGTGTAATGTCCAAGAACCAAATTTCAGCCAATAGTTCCCCAACCTCAATTGGATACATGGCATCATGTGAATCATCATAAATTCTAGAGGCTTTAAACTAGTGGAAGAAGGCCTATGGTGTGAATGTGAGGAAAATTTTCAATCATTCCATAGTGTAACACAGTAGTATGAAAATAGACAGATCAGATAGATGAAGTAGTCTAATAGTAAGACAATAGATAATAATTGGAATAGATAAAAAATTCCAAAATGAATATCATATACATTTGATGATGATTCAAGTAATGTCTCTACAAAAAATTCAAAACATGTATACAAACATCTTGTATGATACATGTAACATAATAAAAAAAATAAAAAAAGGTTGTCACCCAATAGAATCATGATCCTCAACTCGATCACATTATCTCTGTTTCCAAATCATGGAACAAAGTATAGAATTGAACTTTGGTCACTTACCATAGTCACTTCCTACATCTATATTGTCTATTCAGGTACCCAATTATAGTTTTAATAGGTAATAATATACAATCCA
The DNA here is from genome assembly GCA_963277665.1 of Viscum album. NCBI lineage: Eukaryota > Viridiplantae > Streptophyta > Magnoliopsida > Santalales > Viscaceae > Viscum > Viscum album. The sequence continues at coordinate 1,243,397,107 of OY728156.1, read as the reverse complement.
ATTCAAAAACCACCCAAAGGTAAAACAAATCCATGTTTTGTGGTATAAAAATCTAAAGAAGACTGTATTCTCTATCACATGTATGAAGTAAATAAAAAAATAATGTTCATAAGAAATTTAAACAACAATAGAATTGATATTGTATAGATGAACCAAGCTCCCTGAAAAAGATGTGATGTGATCCTATAACAAGAAATATGAAGGCATATATATATAGAAATAAGAATAATGAAACCACTTTATACATTATGTCTCAAAACACCCATCACCTTAAAATATACATTGAGGTGTCAGACCGAGAATGGTTGGAGCCATTGTATCAAAGACCAAGATTTCACTGTCGAGTCCCTAGATCATCTCGATAGAAATTCAATTTCACATAGAATGGAGTCCTATTACCATGTCAATAAATCAGTTCATACATGATTCCATGAATGATGAATCATCAGGGTAGAGAGGCCTAATGAATCCAATATATTTAAGAACCAAGAAAAAAATATCCACTAGGAGTCCACTACTATGTTTAAGACCAATGATAGAAACTCATTTGGAATAAAATTGAATTAGTATCAAAGTTACACCAACCAATGAATTCAATAACATTCAATTCATCAAAATTTATCATTAGAATTACAAGAATTCATGTTCCATTAGTATACCCACTCATATATAAATTGACATTTAATTAAATTTAATGAGTTTAACCACTCATTTTACAAATCCATATAATCCATTTTACAAATAATCAGCATGAAGATGAAGAAATCCATCTCTTATTTAACCAATTAATTTCATTTTATTCTTTAATTAGATTTTACTAATTATGAATGAACTAACTCACCCGATGGGTGGTTTAATGAATTAATAGGTAATTAAATTTCACATGGAACACCCCATGGGAGATTTTGGATGGGGAAATAACTTCCAAAACATCTCATTGGATCCCAAGAGAATCCAACATATGATCAATTACACTCAGTTGAATTATTAAATTTAATTTTTGGTCCTCATATGAAAGTTTGAAAGTTGACACAATGGAAACTACCTTAATAAAACACCAAACCACATGATAAAGTTATAGACCACAAATCCTTGGTCATTAGTAGGGTGGTCATCTAGTATTAGCTTCAGATTTGATTCTGATTGGACAAAAAATAAATATTGTATGATGAACCTAAAAACATGGAAAAGTAGTTATCACCAAAAAAGTATAGTTGATACCACAGAAACCAAAGTGTTTCATAAAATGATTTGATTACTAAGTATCATGGATATAAAGAGATTAATGAATCTAGGTTCCAATATTAAGATATAAAATATGATAAAATCCTATTCTTTTTTGATCGAAGGATCTCTCACATGTCAACAACTATTCATGTTTGATATGTGAAATTATATTTTAGTTTTAATAAAAGTTTAAATGAAAATAGGTCATTTCTAAAGAAAAAAAATCTTAGGCCTCACTAGTGGAATAACCATGCACCAACCATGTTCCCACTACTGTAAGTAAGGGAAAGTCGCATAGTCCGCATACATTGTTCTTCTCACCATGCACGAATTATGTCCTATCCCGCATTCAAAAACTATAGATGCCCTCACAATGGTGTTTTCCTCAATGATAATGATTTTAAAAATTGTGGGGGATCCTCTATCCCACATTCCATCACTTCATAGTTTCATCAAACCATTCATCTTGGGTTACGAAATTAAAAAAAATCATTCATTCCAAATATTTTCCTATATGATTCAGCTTCTAGGAATTGAATAATCCCTGAACACACCTTATACCCAGATAAAGACAAAGGGTATTTGTATTTTTTTATAAAATTCATTTAAAAAAAAGCAACAAGATCCCTACCTCGTATAGAAACTGAGGATATCACAATCTACTGAGGTAAAGAATTTCATTTCTGAATATCCCTCTCATGGGTGGTCATGATTTTTATGGAAATAATTCTTGCAACTAATAACATATGACAGCCCGATTCTCCCTTGTCTCATCATAAAAAAGGTCATGTTACTATATCAACTATACTAGAGGAACTGATTATCCACTGAAATAGGATAATTTTCACTTTTTATTTTATAATATTTAATTTATTGGTTAATCATAAACATCATTTTAGTGCATTTTACACATTGAACATTATATCACAATATGATTGTAATTTGTTCTTAAAATTAGTTATTACATGATACATTCTTGAAAATATATTAAAAAAAATATGGGGTTTATTTTATTTTCATTTTTTTGGTCCCCCATTCTATAAGGAACAATTAAAACTTTTGGAGCACTTGAAGATTCAAATTGGAAGACCATCGAATGGACCTTGAACCAACAAAATTCTGGGAAAAGTGAACAGAACAACAAACCAATAAAAGTATTGTAGGGGATAATATTTGAGTCCAATTATTCTCAAAATAATTATGAATATAGAGGAAATAATGGGAATCCTTTCACAGTATAGTGGACTGATATAATTCGGATGTTGTAATGGATTTTTAGGTGGCCCAAGATGAAGATGATATTCTGGGCCAAATTCTGTGGCCCTGAAAAAGAGTCCTCCATTGAAATCATATCTTAAAAACCACAAATTCTCTTTGGAATAAATACTACAACAGGTTAGGAGATATATGAGGATTCATTTTATCCTTATATAGCCCACTCAAAATCGTCCATATAGAAGGTTATTTTAGTGCCTCATTTCGGTGGATTCAAGCTTCTTAAACTTTGGGTCAAGAGTGGAAAAGTCTCCTCACCATTAAGTTTCCACCCACTTAGTCCCACCAAAATTATTTAAAAATAATTTTACAGAAGGGATATTGACCCAAGGCTTCCAAAATTATTTTTTATGTTAGTGGTGGTGTAGGAGGTGATCAAAATTGGGGTTTGTGTTCATTTTATTATTATGCTTCCAATTTGATGTTATAATCACATTTCTTCAATTGAATTCTTCTTGAATTAACATAGAATCATAATAAATTAAATTAATATTCTCGTATTTTGTTGCTATTATTATCACTTTGATAACATGTCCTCATGGTGAAGATTTATTCACAATAATCCTTGTTAATTTTTTCACACAATGGTGGCGTGATTGCATTTTTTAATTGCTTTTTATTATTCAATTACTTCCTAAGGAGTCTACTTATTTCTTCCATTGATAGTATATAATCATTGAATAGATAATCCAATTATAGGTTAATCTAGGTGATTATCAATGGGTTTTATTTGATGATATGTATTACTCAATAATTGTTTAAAAAATTCTTTAATTTAAGTTTTTCATTCTAGGATCTTTTCTCTTCCTCAGTCTTGTTAAAATTTATCACCACACTTTTCATGAGATAATAAGATCCTTTATGTTGTAATGATCATGTATATGATCCTCCAGGTTTATATGTTTTTATAATGTGTATATTAATGTGTAGTAAGTAATTAGGTTACATCTATTTCATTGAATGGATATTTCTCATGTTAATGAAATTGAAAGTTTTAAAAGAAAAATTCATCCAATCTACCCCCAAGAGATAACCTAAGATCAACACATTATATTAAATTTAAATATCTTATATATCATAGTTTTCCCTAAAATATTTCTTTAATTTACCCAAATGTTTGAAAATGCATAGCCAAAATCAATCCATATTATTAATGTGTCTGTAGGATTATTCATAGGTCTCTGAGTATTTGACAACCCAAGATACACTACGAGCAACCTCATAACCATAAAAAAAATTGGTAAATTTTGGTGAGGTAAAATTTTGGAGCCATTTTCATGGACCTATGTATGTTATCTTAGACACTAGCATCCTTTTCTCACTCAACATATCTACTATCATCCCCAAATTTTACTGATATGGAAGTCCCTTTTGAACAAATGGAAACATGGGGAATCACTCCATACATTGACTAATCCTCACCAATTTCAATATAATATGACCACACTAGTTTATATTGGTTGTAAAATCAACAAATATTTGAGCTAAAATGTTTTAACTCCACTACTCAACAAAAAAAATCATCCTATAATGAATTAAAATCCCAAAATTTCCAATCTGAACATCCTCATATGGAATTCAAACAACATAATTATCCTCCTAGAATAAGCCATCTATCTTAATCGCTTGCTCATCCTGATCCACAACCGTTTCATGAGAAATTCTGTCAATATATGTAGAGAATGACATCTGAGGATTCATCCATGAGAGTAGAACTAAAAATCATTGAAATGGTAATGGAACCAATTCCAATTCAGGTTGTCCATTACTCATCATTAAAAAAAGAATATTTTTACGCACAACCTTCTCATGAAAATACAAAATAAATATTTTTTTAATCTAATACACAATCTAAACATGAATCAATTTTTATGGGTGTTTAAATCAAGAATATATTGATTTTTTATATTCACAAGTTGGGAATTTGACATCTTGGATTGAGTGTCCTTAATATAGCTCCATTAATGATATTTCAGAAACCCCAATATCTGAAACATTGGGAGAAATCAAAAAACTCAATTCCATAACCATTCTTGGCACTATTGTGTCTAATATTTTGGTTGAATATTGTTTTCAAAATGAACCAATTTAGTTTACAGATTGTGAAAATGTTATTGAGTTTGATTCAAAGTCTCAAATAGTGTATGAAAGTGTAACCCAAACAGAGCTCAAATTCAAGGACCTTACATAATCAATAAAGTTTTATAATATATGAGATAATCCAAAACATTATATCATAATTTTATCCTCTCTTTATCCAAATCACGATAACCTTCTACTTGTTGTCTAAAGAAATATTATGAAGATAATTGGATGGACCCTTATCTACATTCCTGGGATTACGAATTCATTGGGATCTATATAGTTTTGTTGAATCAATTTAAAAACCTTCTTGTAAAACCCATTTTAGACTCAATCACAGTATAATGGATGTGGTGAAAAATACAATCCTTAACATGTTGAAATTTGGTATTTGTTAATTTGGGGGGTTAATGTCAAGATTATAATATTAAACTAAGCACTATACGAGAGGTAACCCAGCTTCTGTGTTGATTTTAATTTATTTTATTTTTGAGTATATTTTTCCTAGGGGACCTTACAGGGTTCCCATTGTGTTCTAATTGTGTTAGTGTTTAAGATTCAGGGGCTTCTGAGATTTAATAATATTTAGGAAAATCACATGTTCATTCAAACACAATCTTATGTCATTAACGAGGTGTCTATGAGAGGCATGGAGATAAAAGTAGTAATAAGGAGCATCATAAAATTCAACTTCAATAACCAGGTTACATTGTTCCATGTTTCTAATTTTCATTTACATTTGAAATTCCTCTTCTCTACCTCTACACACCTTCTAAAATTTCTTTTCTTTAAACATAGTGGATAGTATTATATTTTTTTGGGGGAGATGAAATAAAAAAAATCTTTTGTGTGCATATTAAAATGTGTGTAAGGAAAAATTTATTTGACCTTGAACATGATAATACAAATTTAAATCTTTAAAATTGCATATCAAATAATTTTTTATGCCTTGATTCTGATTTTAGTGCATGATTAAGTTTATGTGCATGGATTTTGGAATTTGTGATTATCTGATGTGATTTTTCACCATTTATATTTTCATCAATTTAATAAAAAACACAATGCACATCCTCTTGATTTTGGGATATTAGTTTGAGTTTTTTTGGGTCCCATAAAAAATGGAATATGTTTTGTGATTATTTAAATTTTAGCATGATTATTCAAAAAAAACAAAAAAAAATCCATTGCACGTAGAGAAATGGATTGACCTAATGTGTGCATTTAATAACATGGGGATCATGACTCCATAGTTTTCTAGACCAACTTGGACATTTTATCAAAAAAATTGGTGATTTCACTTTGTTTTATATTGAGTAAAATCAATATCATTCCCAAATTTGTCATCTTCACATGGTTCCCTAAAGTCTTTGCGCCAGGGAGTCAACGACAAAGTGTTGATATAAGGGATTACTTTATTTAGTTAAATTTAAATTACATTTTAAAAATTGAAAAAAAACACAAAAAATAGAAAATATTAATACACATATTAATTTTAAAATGTTATTCTACCTAACTCTTCCATCTTTTCTCCCTAGAATCATGATATACCCACATGTCTATCGTGACTCACAACACTTCATCATGCTTAATTAAAATTGGTTGAAATGTGGAGATATATATAAACAATGTAATAGTCTTGGGTTTGGGATGTGCCTTTGTAACTACCATTATTTAAATGATTTTGATGGGTTTCATAATTGTTTGGTAAGTGGTCTTTGGGTTAGCAATTTGTATTAAAATGTTTTTAGAAAAGGGAATTCAAATTTTATTTTTTTGAGATATATTTTTATCGGGAAAAGATAAACACAAGTTGTGGGGTGTAATTAACCACTACAAGAGGATAATATTCATTTTTTATATTATAATATTCATGTGATTTATTAATCATAAACTACATTTTAGTGGATTTTACACTTTGAACATTATTTCACTTTATGATTTCAATTCTATCTTAAAATGAAACATTACATGGTATATTATTGAACATATTATACAGTAAAAAAATAATGAAATTATTTTAATATATAATTTTTAGATCTCTTGTTTTATAAGGAATAATTCAAACTTTAGGATCACTTGACGATTTACATTGGAAGACCACTATAGTTGTCCTTGAGCCAACAACAATCTTGGCATAGTGAACTGGAAAAAAACCCAATAAAATTCTAATATCGGCCAGTATTCAAGTCCATTAATTATAAAATTTTTTTGAATATAGATGACATCATTGGGATAATTTAATTAGAATGCATCCCAAGCTAATTCAGATGTTTTAATAGAGTTCTAGGTAGCCCATGTTGAATATGATATTCTGGGGCAGATTCTACTGCCCAAAAAATGATCCCTCCATTGAAATCATATCTTGAAAACCACAAATTATTTTGGGATGAAATTTTACAAGTGGTTAAGAAACATTAGGGGATACATGTTCTCCTTCTATGGGAAATCATATTTGGCAATATATAAGATCATTTTGGGTGCCATTTTCCGGTGGATGCAAGCTAGCTACCACTTCGGGAGAATATTGGAAATGTCTCCTCTCCATTAATTTTCCACCCATATAGCCCCTCCACAATTAATTAATCAGACTTGGATAGATGTGGTCTTAACCCAAGGCTTCCAAATTTCCTATTTAAGGTTGTGGTGGTGGAAAATTGGATCAACTTTGGGATTTGTTTTTATTTTAATGTTATGATTCCAATTTCATGATTTAATCTAATTTCATCAATAATAAGTTTCATGAACTACCATATATTATTAATAAAAGATCCCCTTATCTCTAATTATGTTGTTATTCATATCATGTTGATACCGTTGCCTCATGGTGTGAACTTATTCACACCAATCCTTCTGAAATTATTCACACAATAATGGAGTGATTTTTTTGTATTGTTTTTTTCTTCATCAATTACTCCCTCATTTTTCTACTTCCAGATTCCACTAATATAATACCATAAATAGAAGTATAACCCTATTATGGGTTAATATAAGGTAGTATAAAGGGGCTAGATTTGATATTATTTCTTACTCAATAATCATTTATCAATCTATTTTGTTTGATCTTTTCATTCAATGGTCTTTTATCTTCCTATTCCTTGTTGAAATAAATATCCTCACATTTCATGAGACAATAAGATAAATTACTTGAGTTTTATCATTAATATGACCCCCTAGTGTATAGGTGATCATAATATGTAGTTGAATGTGTTAAAATAGTAAGTAGTGAGGTTTCATTGATTTCATTGAATGTATCTTTCTCCAGTTAATCAAATTTAAATACTTTAAAATAAGAATTTCAACCATTCCAAACCAACTGGTATCCTAGGATCAATATATTCTTTTAAATTTAATTCACTTCTATAAATTAGTTATCATACAAACAAATAGAAAATAAACTTCATTGTAAGCCACATCATAGCCAAAAACAATCACTATAATGTATGTTTTGGTAGGTTTCTTCTTAGGTCTCTATATATATGACAACCCAAGCTACAATACAAGCGACTGATTAACCCTAAAAACATGGGTTAATTTGGGTGAGACCAGGAATTAATAGTCCTCTCATAACCATTTCCCTCTTATCGACAATATAAACTATATGATCTTTAATGGACACAAAAACCTATAACAACACCTCCTCAGGATGCAGATCATGAGACAGATATTGGTGATAGATCAATATATGAGACACATGGAAAACCTAATGAATGCCTTGATACCTATGAGGAAATTTCAACTGATAGTTTATCAGTTTGACCCTATATAGGATGTCAAAAGGGATAACAAACCATGGTGAAATATTAGTCTGCATAATGATCCATATGTGTCTCATCCTCTGTAAACAAATTAGAAGACATGATCCCCAAACTCAAACTCTAGAGGAAATATGATGCAATTAAAAAAAAAATGAATAATATCCCATAACAATACACTTCCAAATCAACTAGACATGGTGAGATCTCTCCTTCATGAGACATGGTCCCAATAAAGATGTGTCAGCTATCTCTAAAAGTAACAGGGGAAATCACCATTGCATAAAGTAAAAAAGTATCATATGGTTACATCCATATTATTGCATGATAGCTATTATTCTAGGTGTATCAATCAAAGAAATGAGAATATCCCATGATCCAAAAAAATCCAATACTCATGCTCATAGCATTTACTCAAGAACCTGTGTTGTACGCTCTGACTATCCATCAATCTGAGGGTTTTATACTATGATTAGTGTCACCTATATACCTATCACCATATGAAAACACTATTAATAGGGATATATAAAATGAGAGTCCCTATCAAAAATGATAGTTCATAGGACCTCATTAGATGTACAATGCATCAAATATTCAACCTCCCAATCACATCTACATATAATGATTCCTTGATCATATTGAAATGTGAATCCTCCATGATCATGACAACAATAACCCCACCATCATCACTAGGTAAAGGAAACCCTATAAAACCAATCAAAAAATCCATCACAACATCATCCTATTTCAAATTGGAAATAGATATTTTTCGTATAGGTTATGTTTTTCACTAATGTACTACCTTTACCTATAGATAGGTGGAACACCTCATAAAAATTAACATTCCAAAGTTCCATACCTGACCCCCAGCACATACTAAATACATCCTGATAGATCTTGGTTACATCATGATGTTATATACAAATTGAGGAATTAAACTCCTTCAACATCTCCTATTTTAGGGTCACAGGATCCCATAAATAGTCGTGGATACCTATGACCTCATCATTTAATACAGTATAACTAGGAGGTGGGTCCCCACCTATCATACTCTCTTGTAAAAATAGAACTTTTAGAATCATCTAGCTACATCATCCTCTGTCTACCCAATATGATATAGTGTATAGATAATGTTGAAATATAATAATTTCACTGAAATTCGTTCACCACCATGCTTATCCATGATTAAAAATCTATAATCTTCCACTCGCTACTGGATTATTGAACAACTAATATTAGAGTCCTCATTCTTAATGCATTAGCCACTATATTTCCTAATGTGTGTTGGAAAACATGATGAAAAAATACATTAGGTACTCAACTCACCTTCCCAATCGTAAATTCATTTCATTATGTGGGATTATTTACATTAAGATTTTTTTCATAGGTCTACACCCCAAAAAAATCTCCTAATAGATAATGTATACAATAGCACAAATTGTGAACAACTAAAAAAACTCAAGATCAGGAATCAGGAAATTCTTATCTTGTCACCTCAGCTACCAGGATCTGTACTTCATGACTCTATCTCCCTGAATCAACCCTTCTCTTTGATTTATAACTCAAGTTTCATAGTACACATTGTAGCTTCTTCTCTACTCTAGCAGAATTATGACCAACATTGAAGTAAATATCCCTTTTAGAACTTTAAAGGATGACTCACATGTCTCCAACCATATAAACATCATACCCATCTTATTTATTCCAATAAAAGGTGGTCCAATGCATGATATTTCCTATATGATATTCAAATATTATTCACCAAACTACATGAAACATCATATTTCAATGATGTTCTCGAGAGCCTCCAATGAAACTATATCATTCACCATCTCTTTGTATTCTAATACTATTAGCTTTTATATAATATTACATATAAAGTGAATAAAATCCATCCCAAAGTGGCATTTTCTGAGAATATCATATAACTGTGACTATCTATGTGTTTCCAAAAAAATCTACTAATTTTTGGCATGGTCTTGTTGATTGTGATAATACTCTAAGATATTTTCTTTAAAACAAAAAACAAAAGCTTAAAGATAAGGATTAAAAACATGGCTCATCCCCTCCATGAAAAATGATGGCACAATCCTGAGAATGAATGACATAACTAGATACTCATATAGATCATACATACTAATAATGGATGTCTGAGGTATTTAGGAAGGTAAAAAAATTACCCATTGATATACAGACATCAAATCAATTTTTGAGAACCCCCAAGCTCCTCGGTTCTAGTAAAAAAGATCATCTTTATGTTGAAAGGGATATCAATTCATAACCATCATATGGTTTAATTTCAAGTAATATATACATAGCCTATGGTTACCATCATTATTTTATTCAAAAAGGATCGGTAAACACAATAGATAAGTAATGGGTCAAATAAAAAACTATTGCTACAATACCTCTATCCACATATTAAGTTCCTATGACTCTATTGTATACATCCTATAATGAGAAATAGATTACCGGTGCAGCTCCTACCACTAGCATTTTGGAGTATTCAAAAACTCTGTCATTATGAAAATTAGAAAAATATACCAAGAAAAAATCACTAAAATGATCAAAAACTAGAAGAAAATCCATCTGATAGAATCCCAATTCTTCGAGATACAAACAAACAATCTTCGATATCATCTATCCTAGACCATGATGCACTAGTCCATCTTGGTTGTCCTAAACATCCAATTCACCATTGTATGTATAATTTTTTGTTTCAATTGTTGTGAAAGTAATCCTCAATCAATAAAAATAACCATTTTATTGAAAATCCACTAGTCCTTCTATCATGTGTATGACGCCTAACAATTTAATATTGGGGAAAACGATTCCAGATAAAGTGAAACCCACCAATATCATGTGGGAACTCCCGAAACTTATGTACATACTCATCTATGATTACTAATTGAGTTTCATGCATCATACCACCTTATGAATAAATCAATAACCCATGTCTCACCAAAACAGGCACATATATGAAACAATATGATTCACATTTGTCAAAAAGATACAATTCATGAGTGGATTCTACTATTATAATACATTTACTTGTAGATGGTCTATATTCATACTCCTCATGTGCATGATATAATGAATAGATATGGAGGTATCCACAACCCAATGAGACAACCTCACTACCACGTGTATGCTCAACATTTTGTGTCAGTGAAACATCTGTGTGTATTCATCAGTGACGACACCCCCAACCTCATCCTAACTTACTTATATTAGTCTAAATCCATTTATAAATTGGATATGTGGAACCACTTCTGCTCTAAGTTTTATAGATGACCACCTAACAATCACTGATGGAGATAAGATCCTACAAAAAAGTATCAACAAGTTATATCCTGCGTAAAGATCATATCTCAACTGGCTCATTATCATTCAGATAACTCTTTTGTCCCTATAATCCATAGTAATGATTGAAAACTATATTACCAAAACTAGTACTTTTGATGGCGTGCATCTCACAGAAATTCTCAAAATATATCTCTTGTCACATGAAGTTTAACTGCTATGTTCTGATACTATACTAATATGGTGTTCGGACCTATATTCCCTAATTATTGATTATGAAATAAGACCCTAATTTTTAATCTCAGCAATCATCATGAACATGAACACATTTACTGGAAATTGAACATCTTATTGGAGACCTTCCTAGAATTTCCTCTCCCTCAATACCTCATCATCTAGACACATCACTGCAATGAAGTACAACTCTATAAATCATGATAAGTACTCCATAACTATTATAAAACCATAGTCCAAATCAATGAACTTGTTATCCCAAAAATCTCTCATTGTCTCGGGTTAAAAATAGAAATTGAACCTTGTTTTTGAAATCATCCCAAACCATATCTCACATCTTGTTAGGCTAGTTCAAAACATCCCACCAACACATTCCTTCACCCCAAAGAATATAAGATTTTACGATTCACCCTCATCTCATGAGGTGACTCTAGCATATTGAAGATAAATATCATAGTATCAAGACATATCTTATCAAGAAATAGATTTAGATCCCATGAAAATGTGCCAGGATGCTTCTATTAGAGTACACACATTAGTTAATTGATAAACATGGTAGATTTTGGTGCTCAATGAAAACTCTTTATAAATTATAAAACCTCTCAAGGAATGGTTTCTCAGAACCTATATCCATAACAAATACCAGTGGAGAATCCTATATAATAGATTAATCCACAAGTAGCATATGTCCCACCCCCTCTATATGGTGGTCATATCTACCCTCCTGGTATACAACTAGATGCGATTATGGTGGAATGAATATATAATTCAAATTTCATTCCTCATAAATAATGATATAAAATTACATAGATCAAAGTATAGGATAGGAAAAAATCATTCTATAATCATCTCATACCACATCTCCTAGTCCCAATTAAAAAACTTTATAAAAAGAAAAAGTCACAAAAGTTACTAGATACACTACCTCATTCCCTATCAAAAGTTGGGTCTATGTCACGTTCTCTATGTATCATTTCATTTTTCCATTTGAATTTCATAATAATTTCAAATTTCATATTAAATGGTTGAACTAGATTTTCCACCATACTAGATCCATAACGGACCGTACTTGTAAAACAAAATATATCATCCCCCAAATCCCCAAAAAACATGTTCTAGTAAAAAAGAATATTGGTCTGTGACTCAATGTTCCACAATTTGTTGGCTCAGGATGTTTGGTGTAACCTAATAAAAAATTATTTTGTTATGGAATGGAATATTAATACCAACCATGTCTCTCAATTCGTTACAAATAAGTTTTTAACAATATTTGGTATATCTACTATAACACCTATCACATCATAAAGGAAATAGGTAATGAAAACTATATTTGATGACATTATTTGTGGAATGTGATTTTTAACATGAACCTAAAATGATGTATGAGATGGAATACTCTCATATCATGAGGTTTAAACAATAAATAACCCCAAATTACATTAATCATAACATCAAAAATCATGTTCATCAACCAATAGTAGAATAAAATAAACTGTTATATCCAAATGTGATAAAAATACAATTTCCATTTGAGGCAATTTTTCATTTTTCTGGTTCACGGGTTAGCTACACCCAGTCACTGCTCATTTCAATATTTTTATTCCTTATTATACACATTAACTACTTCAAAATTGAAATGAAACTCTAAAAATCAAGACTATAATACCACATTGTAATTTCTTGTACATGGATACCACTCAACATTTCACAATGCCTGCTAAGATATAATGCATCAAGCACTTCTCCCCATTATCCAACGATGTCGACTAGCCTTGATGGATTAGGGTGTGTCAATGGGAAGATAATTACCTAGTAACAATGTGTAACATAGTTATAGAAAACAAACAGATCTAATGGTGTAAAATGTATAATAGTTAGTAAATAGATAAAAATATATATAAACAATACCATAAGTAATATCACAATCATATGATAAAGTTACATGAAATTTCCCTAAAAATAATCCTATATAGGTATACAACAATCTCGTAAAATACATATAATAAACATCCAAAAGTACCATAATGAAATATCTCCCAATATCATCATGAGCGTCAACTCAGCCGTGTTCTCTCTTACTTCTATCCATGGAACAATTTCAGGAATAAAAAGACAGAATCATTCCCTAGTCCCTACCAACATCTATATAGTCTATCTGGGTACCAAATAGTGTCCTGAATATGTTTTGATATACTATCTAGTAGGTAACCACCCAATGGTCGATAACAAATCCTGGTTGTGGAATATAATAGCCAAAACAAGAGTACAATATCTATTAAATATAAATAGTAAATAAATAGACTATTCCTCTGGAATGTATACTAAAATATCCATATAATATAGTTGTATTATGTTCCCTATAAATAATGGTCCAGGATCCAATAACAAGGATGTATTTAGAATAAGTAAAAAAAGTAGCACTATGACCTCCTCGTATACACTATATGTCATTACATCTCCATTATTTCAATATGCTACAAGGTTTAAAAATGTGACGGCCTAGATCTATGTTATAAATGACCAAGGAATTCTCAATGAGTTATATGAGGATCACATTGGAAACATGGTTTGACATTTAATGGAGTCCTATGATAATTTCAATAGAACATATCCTATAAATTTCAATGAAATCCATATCCAAGGGGTAGATAGGCCTATTGAATCCAATGGAATTTATACCAAATGATCAATCACTATCAAAGGAGTCCACTATCGTGTTCAAGACCAATACTAAAAAGATATATGGTGTCTAATGGAATATTAATCCAAGGTATATCAACCATGTAATCCACTAAAATTCACTTCATCACATTTCATCAATGAAATTACAATAATTAAGGTCACACAAGTATACCCACTCATATTTTTATCCAAATTTAATTAAACTCAATGATGTTACCAAGTCATATAACAAATAACTTTAATCCATTTAAAAATAAAAATAAAAAGAAGGAATACCATCTCATATTCAGACTAGTCTACTCATTTCATTAATAAATGGGCTTCCTCTAAATAGGTAAGCACTAAGTCACACCATGGGTGATTTAACAAAGGCATGTGTAAAGGAATTTCACATAGAACACTGCCTAGGTGTACATAGTTAGAGAAAAAACCTCCAATAAATCTCAAAGGATCTAAATGGATAGGTTCCATTTTATTTAATTCAATTAACCAATTCAATTTTGTGGTAGATCTATAAATTATGGCTGGAGGAACAATGAAAACTAGATTAACAATGAAACAAAGCACTATAAAAAAGTAAAGACCACCTACCATAGGATTTTAGTAGAGTTCTCATCCAGTATAAATTTTTTATTCAACTAAGATGTGAAGAAAAATGTAGAATGGTTGATGTCCATAAAATTAGTGAAAATTAGATTTCATATAAATAGTGAACACAATTAATATAAAAAGAAGCATTGAGACAAAATACATTGGTTACACACCAACATGGATCTAATGAGATGAACGCCTATTGATTCTATGATCAGATGAATAAAGGGTATCAAAGCCTAGAACATGAGCCTCAGCCCAGTTGATGAGGACTCCTTTAGTGCATCCATATGACCTGAGATCAAATCCAGGAGGAGGCTAATTTCTGGTATTGTAGTAGTACTGTAGCAGACGTTGTAGCAAGAACTATGTAGTACTGTAGCAGGTACTATAGAAGGTACTGTAGTAGGCACTGTTTGGTACTATAGAATCCGGGAATATTCCCATGTTTGGGCCTTCGGGCCACCGATTTTTTCCTCGAGTCCTTTAAGTCCTTCGGGCCACCCAGGCCTTCGAGTCAGTAAGGCATTCAGGCCACATCAAGGCCTTAGGGCCACCTTAATTGTAGATTCAACCCAGAAAACCTACAAGGAATAAATTTCCGAATGAGGATGAGTAAGTAGTTTCACCAAAGAAAAAGCTAAATAGATTACAATAATGAGAGGTTATGACACCTGCCATCGGGATAAGTCTTTGCATGTATATGAAATCCTAGCCAAATAGCCATGAAAAGGTGGAGAGCTGATTTCACGATGAAGATGCTGGGGAGGAGTAGTTCCAAGTAGTTAATATGGGTTGTATGTAATATTTTATGCCTATAGGAAATGAATCTCCCTAAGTCATACGAGCCATGTAATACTTATGCCTACGGGCCTTGTAAGGGTTCTACCTCACCCCGTGAAAGGTGGATTATCAATAATCAATAAAAAATGAAGGCCTTTGGGCCATTAGAGGTATCTAAGCCTATGATTTTTCTTTTGAAGGAGCTCCTATGTATCCAATGTTTTCGACAACTAAGATGTGAAAATTGATTTTAGGTTTAGACATAATTTACGGGTAAATTATACATTTCCCAAAAATACCAGGTTTTATAGGTTTGGATTCATGGTTGGCCAAATAATTCACCATCCATACACACATAGTTGTATAGAGGGTCCCCTCACAATGATTGAAAACAAGGTTTTCCAAACCGTGCAAAAGTTGTGTCTCATCAGAGTTTCCAAAACTATAGACACCTTCACTCATGAATTCACCTACATCCAAATGATTTAAAAAAATGTGTGTCCTCCAATTTCTAATTTCCCATCT